>JAMJFZ010002927.1:7627500-8227500 GCA_026225945.1 Cricetomys ansorgei | reverse complement strand
ACTAGGAAAAGTCTTTTTTTCTGATATGCCATTGTGGCTTTGGATAAAAACAGTTAGAGAGGTCATGTCATTTATAATTTTAAAAATAGATATCTCAAGCAAATTAAGTAGCAGCCAGAAACATCTTCAGAGAATGTGTCTGGTGATGTTGAAACCACTTTCCAGGGGTGCTGGAGAGGAATGTGAGCAGTATGCATAGTGTTCTGTAAAATATTTAGAGAGGGGGAAAGTCTTCGAGTCTTGGGGCTGGGAGTGTGGCTTAGTGGTAGAATACCCGCTCAGCATGAGAGAGACCCCGAGTTTCATCCTTAGCACCCTGCCCCAAACTATACTATGCAAATTTGTGTTCTAAAAACTGAGTATTTAATCTAAAACATAACATCTTTCTTAGTATTAGTTAAGACTTTTTAATTAAAGGGATGGAGAGATCTCTCAGTGGTCAGGAACACTTGCTATTCTCACAGACCAACCTGGATTTGGTTCCCAAAAGCCTCATCAGGTGGTTCATAGCTGCCCTGCCTGTAAGTCCACTTTCTGGGGATTTGATGCCCTCTTCTGGCCACTGTGGGCATGGTGCACTTGTGCACACTCAGGCAACCATATATATGCATTTTTTTTTTAATTATTAAAGAAAGGATGGAAATTTCAGATTGGAAAAATAGGGGGATCTTCTATATAGATTCATGGTAAGGTGGGCTAGGGAGAAACTCTTGGACATGTGTAATGTCTATAGTACTTGTGGCCACGGGTAGAAGACACTCATTCACACAGCTCAGTGATCCCAGTCCGGCTCCGTGTGGCTTCCATTCTGGGATTGGCTGCGCTAACTCCCCTCACGCAGCAGGCTCTGCTTCTCAGAGCAGAGGTTCGCACCAGCCTCTGAGTTTACAGACTGAATTGCAAATGGGTTCAGTAATCCTTGAGGGACTTCTGCCTGTGGGTTTACAGCGAGGAATTCATAGGCTGGTGGGGTCGGATGGGTTTGCATCAGGAGTGGAGAGTAGAGAACCCTGGCGTCCCTGTTTTAGACTCAGCCGCTTTTTTTTCCATGGGTTACTATGCCCCAGACATGAGAAGAAACATGTAGATTTCATCGTCGGGAGAGTAGGACCCCAGCACTTCCTCTCTGCTGCGTCTGTTTCAGCCACCAGTGCCTACGAAATGGCAGTTTTACAGCACTTATTGCACACCCCTCCGAAGGCCTCACGGGAGTTACTGATGTGTGCTCTACCTACAGATTACGCTGAAGATAAAAGTCGACTCCAGATGTCCTTGTCTGTGCAGCAGAGCTTTGTGCAGGCTGAACAGATAAATTAAAAAAAAAAATTCATCTCGGAGACAAGTCTAATCTTCCCTTCTGCGTCATCCAAGGTATTGTTGATCATTGAAATTCCTTGCTGTGAAGGCCCTAAATATACTTACCAGGAAGAGGCCTTTCCAAACCAACATCCAGACAGGCTATTTCCTTCATAGAAATACCCTAGTTAGCATACTTGTCTGCAGCATTTTGTGGGTGTGGCAATGTACAAAGAACATGCTTGTATCAGTGACCATCTGCAGTTCTCCAGGAGGCTTGCCATACGGTCTTGGTGGTTGAGTTAAGTGTTAGACGGTTCTGGACCTGATGCCAGAAACCCTGAGTGTGGGTCTCAAACCTGCAAATGTCTGGGAGTGATTACCTTGAGCATACCTGGGAGCATTACCTTGAGACACATGACCTCTCTGGGGTCTAATCTTTCCCTGTTTAGTGACCACAGTGGTACTCCTGTGAAGGTCAAAAGTTTATCCATGAAACAGAGCGGTATGGCTGTCCTGATGGGAATGCAATAGGAATGGAACTAGCCTTCCTATTTATGACAATTATGATTACAAGTAGCAGAGTGGGGTAATTAGGCCAGCATCCCCACTGTGTGGGCCAGTTTTTATGTCAACTTGACACAAGCTAGAGTGATTTGGGGGGAGGGAATCTCGATTGAGAAAATGTCCCAACCAGATTGGCCTGTGGGCAAGTCTGTGGTGCATCTTCTTGATAGTGATTAATATGGGAGGGCCCAGATCGCTGTGGACGGTGCCATCCCTGGGCAGGTGGTCCCGGGTATTTGTAAGAAAGCAGGCAAGCCAGCCATAGAGAGCAAGCCAGTAAGCTGCATTCCTCCATGGCCTCTGCCTCAGCTGATGCTTTGAGGTTCCTGCCCTGTTTGAGTTACTGCCTTGACTTCCCCTGATGATGGACAGTTACCTGGAAGGGTAAGATAAAGCCCTCCCTTCCCAAGCTGCTTTTGGTCATGGTCACAGCGTTTCATCACAGCAATACAAACCCCAACGAAGATGCCTACAAACACTTGGCAATATTTAGTACTATTGGCAGGTCCGTGCTTTTCAACCCGTGAGTGGAGATTCCTTTGGGGGTTGAATGACCCTTTTCACTTTCACCGGGGTCCCCTAAGACCATCTACATATCAGATATTTACATTGCAATTCATAATAGTAGCAAAATTACAGTTATGAAGTAGCAACAAAAATAGTTTTGTGGTTGGGGGGATCACCACAACATAAGGAATCAAATTACAGGGTCGCAGCATTCGGAGGGTTGAGAACCACTGATCTAGACCTCGAGGAGTTTTCCAATTCTGTCACCATCCCACGGGGCTGCAGTTGCGGTCTCTCATTAAACCTCATCAAACAGTGAGTGACTGTATTTAATATGGCTGAGGGGCTGTTGCTACAGATTCCGGATGCTGAGAGCTGTATTCAATATGAAGACCCTATGGGGTGTGGCTCCCACGTCTGTCCGTTTTGAGTAAGTTACAAAGGGTGGGCAGCAGTGACTCTGGGTTGCCTCTGCTTAGCAGCGGTGTAGTCTCGGTGGCAGAGCTGATGGCTGTCGCTCTTTCTCTGATGTCCTGGAACTTTCAGAGTCACGCAGAACGGGAAGATGGTAACATCTTCAACACCCCTGTACCTGCCTCGGAAAGCGTGGGCTGAAGAGTGAATGCATGAACTTCCCCTAACAGATTCTGGGGACAGCATCCCAAGGGAGTGTTCCAAGACTGCACCTTCACACCATGCCTGCTACCGAGTCTGGAGAAAACACTCTTTGAATCTGCATTTCTCGTATTTCAAACGGGAATGGCCATATTTATCTAGTGTGTTTGTTGACACACTGGTAAAGTAGAAAGCCATTCTGAGATCACATGATGGGGTCCATCACCCTTGTTATCCTTACCACAGGCAAGCTGTGAAAGTAAGTCAGCCCCCACCTTCCTGTTTACCTGGGGGAAGCTGAGTGAACACCAGGGAGGAAGATCAACCTTCAGGACCTTACAGAAGCACGCAGACTGGACCCCTGCCATCAGGCAGGCATAAGGTGAGACTGAGTGCTGGCAGGAAGAGCCCTCTGTACAGGTGTAAGTCAGCAGACCTCCGTGTTCTCAACTTCAGCCAAGTTATCCCTATTCATTGGGCTCTGACATATTCTTGTATACAAAGAGAGGACCCCTCCTCCCCCCTCCCCACCACCCGGTGCCTGCAAAATCTGTAAACTAGGAAATCAAATTACAGCAGATATCACAAAGTGACAGGAAACAGTTGCAGGGCACAGGTTTTATCAGAGTAAATCAGAGGCGAGCAATACCTGCTCGTTTCGGAAGGCCTGAGCTTAAAATCAAATGAATGCTTGCTGGGGTGTGTGGTTTCTTGTCGGCACACTCTGATGTGTGAGGTATGTGTGAGGTACGAGAGGCCACAGGGTGAGTATCAGAACGGAAACGATAATTATTTTTTCATAGCAATGTCTTCTCAAGCTTCAAAGGAAGAGGCCTCTCTCCTTGCACATGCAAACATCAATTCAGGAGCCCAGGAAGGTAATTTTCACATGCAAATGCCTATGAGTTGAAATGAGCAGAGCCGAGGAGCAGTCTGTTAAAGAGACACTGCTCCCCCTAGGAAGCACGAGCGAGGCTCCAAAGAGCAGCTATGCCCTGAAGCAGGGAAGGTAGCAACTCTGTGAGTCCCTTTAACTCTTGTCCCTTCGACAAGCTTCTGCTTTTATGGAGTTTCCCAAGAACTGTTTTGTCAGTGACTCTTCTTGGCTGATAATAGGGCGAGTCAGGGGACTTTTGGATCTGGTGTCGAATTTGGATCTGCTCTGCTCTGCTCTGCTGTTTCTTTGCCATGGGACCTCGCTAAGTCACATAGATTCTGAGAATTTGGTCTTCCTGATTTAAGAGGATGCTGTCAGGTCAACAGGCGTACACTGTGAGGTGCCTAAGAGTGTGAACCACAGGTCAACAAGAGTACACTGTAAAGTCCCGAAGAATGTGAACCACTGACCACAAACCCAGGCCCGGGTAGAGGGAAGGAGGGGAAAGCAGCATATGCTCTTTCACTTTCTAAACTAGCATTCTCTGCACTAATTCCTCATCCAGCCGGCTCCTTTAAGAATACCTCCTTGTAAGATCAGCCCAGGACTCTGGGCTCAACAGAAGACATGGAGCTGGGTCACACAGCAACTCCTATTGCAGAGCCTGCTCTTTCAAGCTGTCTTTGGAATAAGAGGTTCTCCTAAAGCGCCTGGTGCCTGCACTAACGCTCAGGTGTCCTTTCACCGGCTGGGTCCCTGCTTAGAGAAATCTGGCAGTTGGACTCCGTGTATCGACTGCCCCTCTCCCTCCCATTACTCCGAGACCTTTTTCGGCGTAACACTGCAATTTCTTAGGCTCTGTCGGCTACCTCGATGAGCACCACAGGAGGGCGCTGCTTTTGCTCTGCCCACTTTCTTCCTGGAAGCTGCGAGGGTACACTGATTATTCACTGCACGGGGCGGGTGTGGGGGGTGGTGGTGGGGGGAAAGCAACAGCAAGAAAACAAACAAACAACCTGAATCCCTTATTGTAAGCATGTGAGGAGCCCAGTGCGCTCACAAGAAAGGCGTTCCGTTCCTGCTGTTTCCCCTCCTCTCTGTGCTGGGAATTAAAATCCTCCCTCTGATCCTCCCAGCTGGAGACCACAGAGAAGTCTCAAGTTATCTTAGCATCTACTTTTGGCCCTTTTGAAAGCCTGCCCTTGACAGGAAGCAACTTTGTGTCTTCAAAGGTTTGGCTTAGCATCTTGTTTGCATTGATGCAGAAAGGGTTTTAAATGCTCACTTGAACAAGACAAGACGTCACAGTCATTTTGGAGAGGGCTGTTGAGAAATACACCCTTGCAACATCCCTAAGGTCTTCTGCTTGTGGTTAGCTTGGAATTACTCAAGAGTGTTTCACTCAAATATTGTAAACTCTTGGGTCGGGAATGGAATGAGATCAAGTGTTCCTGTCTTCTCTCCCAGGCCACAGCCTCTCCTGTTTTGCTTTTGCCATCTGTGGCCACTAAGATGAACCTCATCTGCCAGCCCCTCAGCACCAGAGGAAGCAAGCAAGTCCAGGCAATTTTTCTTTTAGTCTGTGTAAATAAACAATTGAGGTCTTTTTTTGTTTTCTGTCTAAGTCCTCCACCCCCCCCCACTCACCACCCACAAGCACAAAAGGACTCTCTCCAGTGTCAGCTAAGCCTGAGTGCAGACACATTGTTACTTGGCTTGGCTGCTTACATGTGGGTACCTAGGAGTCTGATGACCTTAGCCCGACCTCACAGGAGGTGCTGAGATCAACGCTGAGGCTTCAGTCACCTCACAGACAACGTCATGTGGTAAAATCATTTTTACCATGTGATTTACAGATGATAGGGGAGCTGGAGAGCTGCCTCTGTGGTTAGGAGCATGCACACTGCAAGCCCAAGGACCTGAATTTGGGTCTTTGCACCCACATAACCAGACCTTCTCACACCTGTAACCCCAGCTCTGAGGCTGTAACCGCAGCGCTGTGGGGAATGAGAACCGCCAGCCAGAAAAACAAAAACCATCAACAGAAGACACCTGATACCCTCCTTTGGCTTCCATTGGGTGCACAATAGCCTATGCCCCTCCCCCAGCACGTGTGCACACAGGCACTCATACCCACACCAACCCACTAAACAAATACAGACGATAGAATCCTGCCTAGACACCAACTCGTTTGGCTTCTTGCTGGGCTGCTTCTAATATCTTGGCAGATGTGTAACCAGAACAAAACTTCCGTCCTTATTTCCATATGTAAAATGGAACAAATTCATGTAGATACAAAAAGACACTCATGTCACTCTTTCAGTCAGAGCAATGATGGCAGAGGAGAAGACGGAACAGATTCGTGTCTCCCAGCCTTCCAGTGGGAACTTAATTCCCTTGGGTGTTCTTCATTTAAAAAAAAAATGATACAAATGATTCTGAAAGTTAAAAAAAAATGCATAATCAAGGCTCTCAGGACCTGAAGAATGTCATAGAACCGAAGTCCTTGGGTTTTTGCTTTACAACATATACCTTTCATTAGGAGTTAAAGAAGCCATTAACTTGGACATGTAAAAGGACACAGGTAGAAACAGCCCCCAGGAAGAGCTTCCTTGTTGTAGGTGAACCAGGAGCAAGGCAGACAGGAGTTTTCATACAGCAACTACCCTGCTCTGCCAAAACGTCGCAGCATCATCTGTGGCTTCCCTCTTAAGCACGCCAGCAAAAACGTGGGAAATAATCTTCATCCTCATAAGGCTACGGCCAACGGCGCCACCTGGTACACCCGATAGAGAAACACCATGTACAGAGGTAGAACATTTACACTTGCTGGTAATGAGTCCCCAGATCACTACATTGCCAGTGGAGACTGTGGAGGGAGGTGAATAACCATCTCCACCCAGCGGTGGGGAGGAGTGCCCTCTTCCTTGGATCAGTACAAAGATCGAGCGGAGAACTGGTTTTTCTGTGTCCACCTGGAAGTTACAGGCAACAGCTCTGTCCTTGCCAGATCGATTTCAAAGAAGGCTAACTACAGCAGAAGATTAGAATAAAACACGGAGTCTCAGAACATAACACAAAATGCGTTCAATAGAAAAACATGTGCTGAGCCAGGTGTGGTGGCACACACCCGTAATCCCAGCACTAAAAAGGCAGAGACTGGTGGATCTTTGCGTTTGAGGCCAGCCTGGTCTACAGAGTGAGTTCCAGGAGAGTCAGGCCTATACAGAGAAACTGTAGAAACACTAGCTTAAAAATAAGTAACAAAATAAAAAGCAAACAAACAAATGAAAAGACAAACATGTGTCATGGCATGAACTAGAAGTACTTCAACCTCAGAAATGGAGGGGGGAGTGGGTTTGAAGGGGAGGAGAGTGGTGGGGGGGTGGAGGGAGGGGAAACCACGATCTGGATGTATTGTATGAGAGAAGAATAAATAAATAAACAAAAAAGAAGTACTTTAACCAAAATGGAAAGTGCAATAAATGCCATCAAGATGACAGAGACATAAAGATTATGTCGTGAAGGTTTTTAAACAGATGTAATTTTACTGAGCAGGAACAGACGTGCTCATAACACATGCAAAAACAAAGCCTTTGACAAATAAATATACACAGAGGAAGCCACTGAAAGTTGTAGCGAGATGTTTTGAAGTTTTGTGATCTTGGTTTCTCTAAAAACACAGAATGGTTTTTGGAATATGGTTTTGTGCCCATCCCAAGTGTAGTGGGTGAAAACGAGTTTGCTTTAGACTATTCATTACCAGTGGCTGTGACTTGCTTACGTGCCACTATGAAAAACATACTTTTGCTGTGTGCCTCTTGTTCTTGTGATTGTGTGCAGCTTAGACTACTGGGAACTTTCCTCAGAGTGTATATTGGTTGAGGCCTGGAGAGCCCAAGGAGAGAAGAAGTAAGTTCAGGGCTATTGCATTGGGACACTAGTCCAGCTCACTATCAGCTTCTGTTCTCCCAGAATAGGGCCACCAACACAGGCAGTAAATATTTCTTTCTTGCTTGCTATCTTTCTTTCTCTTTCTGAGCTGGAGGCGAAACAAGCGTGGTAGCGAATCTGCTACAGAAAGTTGCGTCTCTGAAACTGCAGTAGCTGAAATAAGAACTTCATTGTGGAAGGATGGAGGGGAAGGAGGAATTAGGGAAATGGAAGGGGGAAAAGTGAACTTATCCAACTAGAATAACAGAGAAAACTAAACAGAGTTAAGATCTATGGGAGTCTGGGAAAAAATGTCTGCGTTACGAAAGCCTAAGAAAGGGAAGACAAAGAGGGCAAAGTGTTCTAAGAAAAAGCTGAGGAAAAACTACAAAATACGTGACACAAACCCTCAAAATATAGCAAGGCATGATAATTAACCTTCTAAAAGCTAAAAAGGAAGGAAAAAGTCTTGGAAATTGCCAGAGAAACTCCGTGCCGATTTTATAGGGGATGACGATTAAAGCGGCCATGGGCGCTCATCAGAAACAACACGGGCACGCAGGAGTGGAAACAGCCAGCTCATCGTTGGGTAGCTCTAGTCTCTGCTGAAACATCCTTCAAGAATGGGAACTCAACATACTTTCAGAATAGAAAGAAAAGAAAAGAAAACAAATGTATCCTTAGCCTGTCTACTCTCAAGCAATGGCTAAAATAATTTATCCAAACAGAATGGAATATATAGATATAATATACTTATATATTATATATATCTATATACTTGAAATACCGGGTGTGTGTGTGTGTGTGTGTGTGTGTGTGCGTGTGTGTGTTATTCTTGAAATGCAACTATGGATACATATTATAAGCTTTTTTTCTCTTGAAGTTTATAAATCATGTTTGATGCTTAAAAAAAATCACACTAATATTGTTCTAAGAGTATGAAGAAAATGCTCTAAAATTAAATTAGAAATTGCCATCTTAGAGTTTCTGTTACTATGATCAAAGAAACTTAGGGAAGAAAGTGTTTATTTCACCTTATAACTCTCAAGTCACATTCCTTTACCAAGGGAAATTGGGGTGCAGGAACTCACGCAGGGCAGGAACCTGGAGGCAGGAGCTGATGCAGAGGCCGTGTGTGTGTGTGTGTGTGTGTGTGTGTGTGTGTGTAGGGTACTGCTTACTGGCTCGTTCCTCATGGCTCCTATAGCCTGCTTTCTTATATATCTCAGGACTACCTTCCAAGGAATAGTACCACACACAGTGGGCTGGCCTTTCCACATCAATTTTTCATCAAGAAAATGTTCTGTGTGGCATCTGATGGGGGCATTTTCTCATTTGAGGTTCTCTCTTCCCAGAAGGCCCTAGCCTGTATCAAAGTGACAGTACAACAGCAATGCGCAAAAAGGTTTAAAGAGAAATGAAATGAGTTTTTGTGCTTAATTGTAATTGGTAAAGCACTGAATTAAGCTATTCTTTATATATATATTCTATTCATAGCTTAACACCTAGAGAAGTCATTGAAAAGCTATTCAGGTATATATACTAAAAGCAGCATGGATAAATAAAAAACTGAATTTTAAAAAGGTTTCAGTAAATCATGTGTGCTGGCTAGTGTTATGCCAATTCAACACAAACTAGAGTCATCTGAGAGGAGGAAACCTCAGTTAAGAAAATGCCTCCATAAGCTAGGGCTGTAGCCAAGCCTGTAGGTAATTTTCTTAATTAGTGATTGATGGGGGTGGGCCAGCCCATTGTGGGTGGTGCTGTCTGTGGGCTGGAGGTTCTGGCTCTATAAGACAGCAGACTGAGCAAGCCACAATGAGCAAGCTAGCAAGCAGGCACTCCTCCACGGCCTCTGCATCAGCTCCTGCCTCCAGGTTCCTGCCCTGCTTGAATTGCTGCCCTCACTGCTTTTGATGCTAAATTGTTGTATAAATCTGCAAGTGAAATAAACCCTTTCCTCCCCCAAATTGCTTTTGGTCATGGTGTTTTTTCACAGCAATAGTAACTCTAATGAAGACACCATACCAATTCATTGGAGGAAAGGAAAGAAAAAGAAAACCAGAGAAAATGAACAGAATACAAACACACAGGAAGGCATATTTAAATTACAATGCATCGGAAATTATATCAAATGCAAATTATGTAGACATTTAAACCAAAAGACAGAAGTTGACAGAACAAATTTTGAAATAAAATACTCAACTGTATGCAGAGTCTGAGAAAGTCACCATAACTATAATTCATAGACATAAAATGTTGGAAAAAGATAAGTAATGTAAATACTTTTAGGAAGAAGAAATCACTGCATTAATACCAGCTAAAGAAGACACCAGAGAAAAGAAAATTACCTGAGGTAGAGAGGAGTGTGTGGTGGTTTGAGTGAGAATGGTCTTCATAGGCTCATATATTTGAATACTTGGTCACTAGGAAGTGGAACTATTTGGAACAATTAGAAGGACTAGGAGGTGTGGCCTTGTTGGAGGAAATGTGTCATGGGAGGTAGGCTTGATGGTTTTGAGAAGCTCACACCGGTCCCAGGGTTGCTCTCTCTTCTGGCCTGCAGATCAGCATGTAGCTCTCAGTCTCGTGTGTGCTGCCATGTTCGCCACCGCGGACTAACCCTCTGAAACTGTAAGCAAGCCCCCAGATAAATGATTTCTTTTATAGAAGTTGCCTTGGTCATGGTGTCTCTTCATAGCAAAAATAACCCTAACTAAGAGAGGATATTATGGGATTCTTAAGAAGCTACGAGGAAACATAGGATTCTTTTATGTGTATATATCAAACAATAGGTGAAAAAAAATGCTTTAAAAAAGCCGATAAAGAAGTCAAGAGATCTTTATCAAGAGCCCAGAGGATGTGTTCCAAGTCTGAAGTTTTAATTTTGCATTTCCCTAATGGCTAAGGATGGTGACATCGGACCTGAAAGCTTCCTCCGTGAAGACTAGATTTTATAGCTGCCAAGGGAGAAAAGCAATTAGTAATCTTATACCTGTGAACCACAAAAATGACCAGCAGGGCATGGTATCACTATCGGTGTGGTAGTGGCACTCATATCTTGGCAGTAACCAGCAGCTTCTACTTGGACATAAGACCAGCTCAACAAGGAGGGAAGTCATGGCTGGTGCTGTGAACCTACCCAAACTACCTGTGGCTGGTGAGGTCATAGAACTTAGGGGAGAACTCACTGCTGCCACCAGTATAACTCCCGACTGCAGCCTAACTACTTATCCTTATACCTACACATAGGTGTAGCTCTCACTCCTCATCAAAGATGCCTCTCTTTGCAACAGAGACCATTATAGAAAGCCACATTGGTCAAAATGCAGAGAACAACCAACTCAAGATCTGGACCATGACAGTACCAGTTGCTATGCCAACATGGATGGGAAAATCTCACACGTCTCCACTCCTAGATGGAGAACTACAGGCAATTAATGACTGCTGAGAGTGGGAGGATCAGTCTTTCCCAAAGGTAAGGCCCCTGTTTAGTTATCTGATACCAAGTGGTCATCCCTAAAACCATATACGTATAAACAGTAAATGGGCTCAGCGGGTTGTATTTAGAGATTTATTCATATATTCATACACATACACACACATACATGTACATAGATATGTATTTAACAGCAATAATTTTAAAGATAAAGAGGCCATGAATTTGAGGGGGAGTGAGGGAACATGGGAGGGGCTAGAAAGAGTAGAGAAGGGGGGAATTGACACAATTAAATTTTAATTGGAAATAAAATAAATTAATAGACAAATTTTAAAAATTAGCCATTTATATATCTTCCTCTTTGTTCAAGTTCATAGGTCATTTTTTAAATTGGACTATTTTCTTGGTGTTTAGATTTTTCTTTGTATATCCCAGACACTAATCTGTCACATACATAGCTCACAAAGATTTCTGCCTATCCTGTAGGCTGCCTTTTCAGTTGATTAAGTTTCCCTTGTAGGACAGATACTTTGTAATTTCACAAAGTCTTACTTGTTGATTGCTGTTTCTATTTCCTTTGCAAATGAAGCTCTATTCAGAAAGCCCCTTCTTGAGCCTATATCCTGAAGTGTACTCTTTACTCTTTCTTCTAGAAGTATCAGGTCTAACACTGCCACCTGTGATCCATTTGGAATCAATTTGTGAACAAGGTGAGAAGGAAACCTGTTATCCAATATGTATTTTCGGCTGCAGGTGTGTGGATTTATATCTGTGTCTTCTGTTAGATTCCATTAATCAGTGTGTCTATTTTTGTGCCAGTACCATGCTGTTTTGCCTGCCATGGTTATGTAGGATAACTTGAAATCAGGAATGTTGACACCTCTGCCAGTATTACTCTTCAACGATATTCTCCAATCTTGTCGTTGTTGTTAAACTTGAAAATTTCTCAAATGTAAAAGCAATATATTCCTCTTATAATATGAAAAGGAGAGAAGGCTTTACAATGATAAATACATTGAAAGAATATATAGGGTAATCACCCTATATATTATATGGGGAGAATATTATATATTGTATGAGATATTATATGGGGAGAATCCTTAACAACAGAAATACAGATGCTCACCACTTTCAGCCTATTGATGGGCTTGGTTCCTGATACACAGTTTGCCCATATGTGGGTTTAGTACAGTAGGATTTTTCTGCGTTGGGCTCACAGGGTTCTGTAAGAATTAAATGACAAATTCCATCACAGTCTTTGGGAACAATAAAATATGTAGAAATTTAATTTACATGTATATTTTTTTATGTTCCACTGACTCCATGGTTACTCAGCTTTAAAAGAAGGACTTTTTGTAAATTCAAATCTTACCTGAAACCTGTTAGGTCGACATACTGTGCCAAATGCATACATCCCTCGAGGCAGCCTCCGTCCTCCTCCAGAGCAAACACTGTCTTCTGTTGCCTGAGATGAATCTTCCCCAAATGTCCACAGCATTCCTCAGAATCCACCTCCATCCCTATTTCCCAGCAGTTCTGCCAGAATTTCGTTTTGCACATTCAATTTATATTCGTTTATTTTTAATTTTTGAATTAAATTTTTATCTTTTTTGTGTGCAACGTGTATGTGCACATGGGAGAAAGGAGGGCAGCTTGCAGGGGATGATTCTCTCTGTCCACTCTCCAGCAATGTTTTGATTCAGGATTGGATTGGTTATCCGGAGTCTTCTGTGCCTCTATGTGCAACTTTTCTTTTCCCAGTTGCTGTGAAGAATTGCGCTGAGATTTTGCCAGGGTTTGCCTTGAATCTGTAGATTGCTTTCAGTTAGAGGGTCGCCTTCACGATATTAATCTCACTAGTCCATGTGCACGGAAGTCTCTCCACCTTTGGTGCCGCCTTGATTTCTTTCTTCTGTGTTTCAAAGATTTCATTGTATAGGTCTTTCACATTTTACTTCTTCAGTTAGGTTTAGTCCAGTGGATGTGTGTGTGTGTGTGTGTGTGTGTGTGCGCGTGCGCGCGCTTGTGCGCGCGCGCTTATTGTGACTGGAATCATTTCTCTTTCTTTCTCAGTCTATTTGTTTTTGTAATATAGGAAGATACTCTCTGGGGTATGTTGATTTTGGAACTTGCTGTTTTGCTGATATGTTCCAGTCCATAGGAATTCAATAGGAGTGGAGTCTCCTATCCAATCAACTGGAGTCCAGATCCAATGTCAGTACACATCCCGGAGTAACTGTAGAACCTAGGAACGTAGAAAGGGCCTATGGTGGGGTGGGAGAGATGGAGAGGTAGAGAGAAAGATAGTCGAATACCAGTGCTATGAAGGGTGTGTGTGTGAAAAATGGGAGGGGGACTTTATATGGGGATAGGTGAGGGAAAGGAAACACTGAGGGAGGGAGGGTAGGTGGGAGGGAGGAGGGATAAAGAGCACCAAGGATGATTGAAAAATCTGGAGGGGAACAGAACCATGAGTGAGTATGGAACTATTGCAACAGATGCCAAAGAAATCCAAACTGTTAAGAGAGAATACTTTTAACACTGTACTCCGTCAAACTAGCAAAACCTGAAAGAACTCATGTTTGAGGAGTTCCCAGGCCCAGGGGTGAATCTACTATTCCTATTTTGCTAAATGGACATCATCAAACTGCCCTCTAAACTCAGATCCCTGTACCCATCGACTATTGCTGCTCTCAGAGCTCACCAGAGAAGTTCCTTTGTACAGTGGGTGGTGGTTAACACAGAAACGCACAGCTGGTCAAAGGGCAAACAATAAGTGACTGTTCAGCTCTAAATAAGACCTCTCTCATTTATCTCTATCATCTCTATGGCTCAGGGACCATCAGGGAAGAGGGGGTAAAAAGATTGGAAGAGCCAGAGGTCAAGAAGACCAGAGAGAAAGTGTCTTCTGGACCTAACAAGACCACTGCACTCATGAACTTCCAGTAGCTGTGGTTGTCTGCACAAGCAAGACAACACAAGACAACAAGCTTCTCAACACAACACGGAGCAAGTCAACATTCTCACATGGAGTGGGAGGGGTAGCATGCTATGAGCCTCCTCCCTTAACTGAGGAACTCTAGATAGCCAATGGTTTCAGGAAGTAAGAGAAACAGTTTTAAGGGTGTGGTCCCTGGTAGGTAAGCCACGCTCCAGGAGATGCTACGAGATCCATGAGCACAGGGACAACACAAATTAGACTTGGTAGACTATTTTTAAAATAATGGAATACAAATTTGGGAGGGAATACCCAGAATGGTGAATATGGAAAGTGTTAATGGGAAGAGTCGGGGATTATTATGATAAAGACATGTAGTGCGAGATTCTCAAAAACTAATAAGAATGCATAACAAAAATAAATACTCAAAAACGCAGTGAAGGGTTGGAGAGATGGATCAGCAGTTTAGAGTGCTTGCCGCTCTCCTGGAAGACCTGAGTTTGATTCCCAGCACCTATGTAGGTGATTGTGAATCATTCTAGCGCCAGGGGAATGTTACGATCTCTTCTGGACTCTATGGGTATCTGAACTCATACCCGTTCCAACATTCACATCAATGAAAATAAGTCTTTTAATAAATTGTGGTGTAATTCACCAATATCAGAAACGAAATATAAAATATCACTACAGGGCTTGTAGGTATCAGAAGATGCCTTAAATCTTCTTAAATCGGATTAAAGGAATGGAGAACTCTGGCAGGAAGTGGGTGTGGTCATAAAGGGGCGGGGCATGGGATCCCCATGGGAGTGAAAACGCTCTGTACCACTGGTTCTGATGCTCTGCTGAGATATCAGCACAAGAGGAACGGAGGGGTGGTAGAGAACCTCTATTTTCCACAGAAACACATGTGAATCTATCATCATTTTAGGATTAAAAGCTTTTAGTGCAATGTTTTAAAGGACTACGCCATGCGATAATACAATTCTATGAAATCAGTTGAGTTCTAAAGTCATATGTGGCTTTGCGTATAGACCCTCGTGGTTCCTCCATCAATCCCACCCCCTTGGGAGCCTGATCTGATGTCAGCTCTTCTTCTGCCTTGGCTTTCTTTTTTTCCCCCCCTGCCATCCCTTCTAGGGTGTAAGCCTTCTAAAGACATAGGGGCAGGGCTTGTCTCTTCCCTCCTCCCTTCTCAGGATCTAACTCTGGTAACAAGCTATAGAAATGAAACTATAATAGTCTTCAGGATCTAACTCTGTACCTACACACACACTTAACAATATCAGTGAGATGAATGAATACAACTAACTTCTCTTACTCCTTCATTGGATCCTTCATGCCGGGTCTTTGTCCTTTGCTGGAATCTCGGCTGTTCATGGATCCATCCCTCTACTGTTCTCACTCACTAGACTCCCATACTGTATCACATCTCACCTTTTCTGTGTACACGTGTGTTCATATGTGCAGGGGTATGTATGTGCATGTGTGCATGGAAAGCCAGCTTAAACCGGGGACCCACTGTCTCTGCCCTCCTAGTTCATGGGTTACAGGCAGGCCACAGGGCTTTTTCAATGTTTGTGCGGGTTCTGGAGAGCGAGGCTTTGGTTATCATGCCTGTACAAGAGCACTTTCTTCAATGGTCCAACTCCCCCTTCATTGCGTTGCACGTTTGATGCTGAAAGCCAAGAGTGGCCTACTCAGCCTGACCTTCAAGGTGGGAAAAAAGTGATCAGTTTAGAAGCTGAGACTTAGTCTTTTCAAATATGCAAAGGTGTTCCAGGAAGTGTTAAAAGAAAGTTTAAACCAGTGAAAAGGTATTGTACCCTTGGAGTGCTGAACACTATGCTTCATGCATATCATCTACCCCTTACCATTGGAAAGGTGTTTTTATCTCCATTGTCACAGTATAAGAAGCTTGAGTTCCTAAAGACAAGCCCAAGGCCACACAGCAGGAACCAGGGATCTAATCTACTTAATCCCCAAGCTCTTTGCAGCAAGGGCTGGAGGATCTCTTAGAAATTTTTTTTCTGACGATAATTTTCGCTTTAGGAGAAAGACTAGACACTGTTTTGTCTGACCTTTCCAATTATCTGACGAGCCCAGTGTTAATCAGCTGAGTCAGAATTGATGACCTCAGGATGGTTTAAGCCTCAAACCATCTCCTGATGAAATGGTAAAAACAGGACTGCTAGGCTAATTAACAACTCCAAAAACATTATGTGAGCCCCAGTGATGCCTTTGCTTCTGGCCCATCCCACACCTTTCCCAAATAAGAAAGCAACTAATTTGCAAAATCCTGGCTTCTGTGAAGCAGCTGTGAGAGTCACTGACATATATGATTAGTATAAAATTAATTCCTGTTGGGGAAGCATTATTACCACTCCTAATGAGGTTCAGAAAGTGATCAGTGCTATGTGGGATGGTGGGTACCATTTTTTTAAAAGATGAAATCCGAGTGGGATGTACTTTTCAATCTTAAGCCTGGGGATGCGCGTTTTGCATAAAGATACTGTGTTTACACCACCGCTTTAGTTCATTTTAGTTGAAAAAAATGCCAAATGCCATAGATTTGGTGGCTTCCAGTTTCTCAAATTGGCATCCTAGGAACTCCAGGCTCAAAGAACAGGCTGATTTGTTGTCGTATCTGATGAGGGCCGACTTCCTGGCTCACAGGGGCCATAATGAAAAGGACAGGCAGCCTCCTGGGACTTCCTGTAAGGACACTAATCCTGTGCTTGAGGGCTCCATCTTCTTGATCTCATCTCTACTCAGAGGCTTCACTCCTAAGAATAGCACTCTAGAGGTGAGGAATTCAGGGTAGGAATTTCAAGAGGACACATTGAGTCTGAATCAGCCAATTAGTTCAGGGTGTTTCCTCAGAGAGTTGAGACTTAGAGAAATGTATTTCGGTGTAAATGAGTCTCTGTCATATTCCCGTGTTTACCTTTCTTGGATAATTCTATGTAGAGGACTATCATGGCGATTTGAATCCTATAAATTAATGTCCTTTAACTGACCTAAATTTATCATTTCAAATGGGAAAGAAAAAGAAAAGTGAATCTACTCCAGTCATGTATGGGAACCACGTGTCCTAGTGACCGAAAAGTAACTCAGTGGACTTACCTATAGTAAACAGTTAACTGAGCTACAATTTTATCCACAAGCTTTTTCTATGCATTATAGCTTTGTCACTTAACTAAATATCACGCAATAGATTGAAGTCACTTATGCTAATAATATGAAGAATTTTTTTTGTTCGGCACTAATTTTTCCATAAACACCGTTTTGTTGCTTTTACAATGTTGCGTTGTATAGATGGGTATAATTTTCTTGATTATTGCCTGAATGTCAGACTTTATATTTGTTTCCAATTTTCACTACTACAATGATGAGATGCTGATCTCACTACACGCTGCTTTATCTGCATTTTAATTTATTTCCACTGATTTGCTGCAAATGCAATTACTTGGTCAAGGCAAGTTTCTTGGTTTGGGGGTACAAACATTGTTGGATAGACTTTAAGAAAAACTGTCACTGTAATATATTCAAGGACAAGTAGGCTCTCTGGGGCCTCTTTGATAAGGCCACTAATCCTGTCTTGGAGCCTTCTGTCCCTCTGTGTAACCACACCCCAAAGGTCCCACCTAGAGTCCTAGCAAGTAAAACAACCTCCTTTTCAAATGAAGGAAAATGCAAAGAACCTGAAATTAAAACAGTTATTGCCTTTAAGCACACATTAAAAGAGACATTAAAGGATTTTCCAAGACAGAAGGAGAGCTTATCTCAGACAAAAATATGGAAACACAAGAAATAAAGAGAATCAGGAAATGTAAATATGAGGGCCAATTTAAATGTCAAATCTAGACAGCAATAATAACTTAAAACGAACAGAGGATAAACAGATAAAACCACACAGATTATGACAGCAAGGTAATAGAATTAAACTTTGCAAAGTTCTCTCATTCCATGAAAAAATGTGTCAAGTAACCATTTTTATTAGACTTTCATGTTATAATCACGGTGTAGCCATTTAAAGGAAACAGAAAGAAATGATAACTAACTATACAGGATAGATGGAACTGGAAGATTATTTAAAATCTTTTTGAAAAATGCCAGAGTGATGATGGCAAAAGGCCTCAGTATATCAGCAACTGTGTTAACCATCAATGAACTAAAGATGTTGATTAAAAATGCAGCATCTCTGTTGAAGGTCAGGGGGTAGCCAGCCACTTGAGACACGGAGGCAGAAAAGAAGCATTAGGGGTGGAAGGGAACACGGAGGAGTTAAGGTCATAGGGGAGAAAAGGAGGGAAGAGAATCAACAAAGAACAAATTCTGTTTGAACTTGCCATCATGAAACCCAATTTTGTGTATGCGAATTGTAATATAAAACAGAATACATAGCTACACGATAGTATGGTTGAGTTTAATGGCTACAAATTGGACTCACCTGAGGAGGGAGTCTCAGCTGAAGACCTGTCCTCATGGGTTTGATTGATGTGCAATGCCCACCCTGAATGTGGGCGGCGTCTTCTGCTAGCAGCCCAGATTTAACAAAGGAAGTTTATCTTATATTTTTGGTTGGCCTTCCCTCTTGCTGCTTCTGTTTCCATCCCTGACAGCGGAACCAGCATTTCCAAGCTCTCATCGTGGAATAGGAACCAGAGGCTCTCTGGGAATCTTCTGGGTTTCTGGCACCAGATTGGGACTACTGAGGCAGCTTGCCAGCTTTAGCGAGGGGACCGCTATGGTGTCTTCTCTTGACTGTTGAGGCAGAAGCCTCAAGGAAGGAGCAACTACTGAGTTCTGAGCTTCTCAAGGTGGCTTGACTAGTGTCACTGTCTCAAAGCTCATTAAACAAATTCCGATAAGTGTATGTGTGTATATATCACATTTCAGACATATATGTATATACATATATACAGTCATTCTCTTGGTTCTGTTTCTCTAGAGAAAACTAAAACACACATAGGAGTAAAAACGAAACTTCTCATACTTAATAAAAACAAACCAAACACTTTAGGCATAAGAACACAGAAGAACTGAAAGCAGAAACTAGCAAAAAGGAAACTGACATAGTTCTAAAAAACAGAGCAAGTCTTAAGTCAGAGGTTTCCTATGCAACCGGAGGCATTTCATGGTGAGAAAAGTTCAGTGGGGATAGGGCGGGGGCGGGGGATACTTCTCATTCCATGTACTGCAACTAGATAGCCTCCAAATATACGGAACAAAAATAGGGGAATTTTTGTTAAAGAAGTAAGTGGATTCACAGTCCCGTTGGCTGCGTTTCTACGCTCCCCATGACTGAAGAGACAAGTGTACAGAAGCAAATCATTCAGGTGCATGAAATCTGAGCCACGTGACTTAGCACCCGCGCAGCTAATTTCAGAATAGACATGAAACGCCTAACAAAATTAATTACAAATCACAAGTCCATTTTATCAGAACCCCGTATATTAAAATTATACAATGGAATGATGTAACAGAAGCAAGCGAACTAAGAATGGCCACCTGGAGGCCAAGTGCCTCAGAAGACACTGATCTTAGGCTTGATCTCATGCTGGTAGTCCTCAGAACTGGGAGAAAATTAATTCTGTTGTTCAGTCCACCCAGTCCATGGCACTTCATCATGGCAGCCTGTTCCAGACTGGGTGACCTGAGTGATGGGCACTGGTTTTCTGAAAGTTCTGCATGATGGGGAGTCCACATCAGGGCCCTTACCAACTTTCTGGTGTGGGTGCTCCAGCTGGTTGAAGACAGACAGCTGCATTTGCACCGTGTGCACTCACGGAGAGGAGGGAAGTCCTCTAATGTTCTTCATCTAGAGATGCTGAACCTTTTCATATTAGGGCTGCACCCTAGAACCTTGTATAATCTTTCCCCTTCCTTCCTTCCTTCCTTCCTTCCTTCCTTCCTTCCTTCCTTCCTTCCTTCCTTCCTCCCTTTCTCTTTCTTTCTCTCTTTCTCTCTCTCTCTTTCTTTCTTTCTTTCTTTCTTTCTTTCTTTCTTTCTTTCTTTCTTTCTTTCTTTCTTTCTTTCTCTCTTTCTTAGACAAGAGTCTCATTATGTAGCCTGGCTGACCTAGAACTTGCTACATAGATCAGGCTGTCCTCAGACTCACAGAAATCTGCCTGTCTCTACCTCCTGAGTGTTGGGATTAAAAGCATGTGTCACCACACTCTTTGCTGACCCAGGTCTTTGAGAACAGACCAGGCCATTTGTAAATCACACAGCTAACTCTCCTCTTACAAACCTGGGTGAGTAAATGGAAGTTCCTGTATAATACCGAAGTATATGGTTTCACCTACATCCGTTGGCTTAAACCATAGCTATAGGGATGTTTCGCCTAAGCATTCTGCAGATGTAGGGGAAGAGGAGATGGAGTTGAGGTTGTGTGAAGGACCAGAGAGCTTCCAGAGAAACCATCCATCCATATACAAGCAGAGAGAGACTCAACTCAGGATGCAGAGTGAACAGAGGTGGGACTTCAAGATGGGGAGCACCTTCTACATTTGGCTGCCATTATTGGAGACTGTGGCTATATGAAGAGAGTGAAGGTAGACAGGGAGGGGTTCCCATTATCCAAGGCCCCAGGTTGGCCTGTAGCTCACGTCCCAACAGAGAAAGAACAGATAGAACACAGGTAGGTTCCTGATATGGACTCTGTTTAACAAAAGGGCTATCTGGACCACATGATGTATCATTAGGAAGTGTCAGTGCTGAGCCCATCCCAACAGTGAGGTCCCCCATGGGTGAGGTCCCCTCTGCTGAGCTGCTTCTTGGTGCCCCATGAGCAGGCTGGGCAGGAATCTGCATATGTAGCCATAGAATGTAGAATACAGAGAACTCATTACAGAGTAGAGATGGTGGCCATGGCCAAAGGGACCACAGGGAGTTAGGTACTCTCACGGAGTCAGAATGACAAAGGTGAAGGAGCTCTTGTGCCCGCTTGTATGCAGAAGCTTAGTACTATTTTTAAATCTCTGAAACAAACAGATTTCCTAAAGGGACATTTTCTATCTAGGTGATTGACAGGTGGGTTGAGATTAACTCTTAAAGGAGGGGGCAATTGAATGCCTTTCCTTCTATTTTTTTGTTTTTAACCAAAAATGTCATGTCTCAACTCAAAGCTATAAAGACAAGTCAGATCCCACTTTTTAAAAATTCTTAAACCGTCTGATGGAATAAACATATTTTTAAGTTAAAAGCGATTATTATATTATGTCATGCTTTACTAAGAGGCCACCTTCTTAATAGGCGTAATAGACTTCAACAGTACACTACAACTTCCACCTTTCTCCTGCTTGTGTGGCTCTCTAAATATTGAGGAGAAATTGCAATGTTCTTCCTTCCTTCCTTCCTTCACATGGAATTTCAAGTGCTTAGGAGGGTTTTCGTGAAACTTTCCCTTCCTAATTTTTAATTAAAGAGTTATCCTAGACACAGGAGGCGGGACCTGAAGCGGATGATGATAGAAGCCATCATCCTGCTAACCAATCACAGCGCTGTTCTCAACTATTGCAGAGGACTTCTAGAGCCCACTGTTTAGTTTTTATTTCTCAGGCTTGTATAGAAATGGGCTTAGTCTCACAAACCCAGCTAAAGGAAAATAAAAAAGTTCCCCAAGCGTTAGATGGCTGGTTAGATCTTCTGTCTTCCCCAGTGATGGGCTGTACTTGGCCCCCTCTGGGTTCAGATTGGACCAATTATGAGACTTCTCTGACTCCTGGAAGCATCTCTTTGTTACTGAATGGGTATGTGGATGTGATGGGGGAGGGGCTCTCAGCCTATCAGATAGCCATAATCTGGTTGATAATTCAAGTGTTTGGCTGCAAAGGAAGTCAGTAGGTTCCCTAGGAGGACCCCAAAGCAAAGTCTCTTCCAGCTCCAGCCGTCTTGGGTTCTGCCTGCTTTAGGCAGGCCTGTGATCCGTATAGGCAGACCCAGAAGAATGAATGTAGCTTATCAGCATCTCCTGCCCTCATCGTCAGATTTTGAGCAGCTCCTATACGGATTCAAAGCCTAAAGTATTCCTTGAGTTGCGTTCCTCAGCCCCATTGGATACCCAGCACCCGGTAAACATTCATTAGACATTCAGGGGACATACAAGTAACGAAAAATATTGCTTTCTTCTCAGAGCTCATCACGGCCCCCCGAGAGGGTAAATAATTCATCTAACTTGTTTTAATGAATATTAAAATGAACTCCTTAATGAATATTTATTTAGGAAATAGATAATATTTACACCTACATAGTGCCTTGCAGATATAAGACACTTAATAAATATCACTTAAATTACCGAGAAAACCCCAATACAGCGTAAAACAGTCTTCTTTCTGTGAGTGCATATGTAAACGTCTTCTCCCTTCCATTTGTACACACACGTCATTTCAGAAGTATCTATTTCAGTCGCCTGCAGAAAAAAAGAAATTTCATTTTAAAGAAGCAAATTCTAATTTAGAAATTAAATGTATGCAGTGCCTACCATGCACCGACTTTGTACCCAATGCAAGGCATGTCCATAAAGGGCACCGGAAGACGCCTCGTCTGCCCGAAGCCACTGAAAAGTTGTTCAAACAGAGTCTAGTGGGTCTGGACAAATGCTTGTGTGGAGGAGTATGCCACAGAGTCCCTCAGTCCCTCTGAATACTAGAGGAAGAAGTGGCACTGTAAGACCACAGACGTGGACAAACAGAGGAAGAAGTCCATGTTCACTGCATGAAATTGTGTGACAGCCGGGCCAAGGCAAGAGCACTGTGAGTGAGAGGTTGTCGGGAGTCTAGGAAGGTAACCCTGAGGGTCAAACAAAAATCGACACTTCAGGGTTTCACTGCAGCAGAGGCGGTGAGTCCTGTGACAGAAGTAGGAGGATCAGGAGGAGAGACACATCGGGCTGAGCAGGAGGGAGATCCTGAATACGTGGACTTTTGAAGCCAGGACAAGGAGGGAAAACGTCCCAGGCTGATGAAGGAGGGTCAGGGTTAGGTCTGGGAGACACCTTAGAAAGGTGGGTACTGGAGCTTGATTGAGACCGTGAGGTCACTAAGGAAAGAGGGCCAGAGGGCAGTGGTATTTGGAGGAGTTGAGACAATGAGCACACAGAATTAGGACAGAGCAGGAAGTCAGGTGTGACGGTGGCTTTACCATCCTGCTCTGACCCCGTGAAGAAGAGTTCAGTGCTTTGACAGACTCAAATTTCTTTATCTGAAAAAAAAAAAAAAAAGAAATCTTTTCAAAACTTTACTTCCCTCACTGGAGTGGTCAGTGTTCACCCGAGGTGGCCGGGCGTGGTGCTGTCTTGCCGTCTGCAGACCCCCGAAGGCATGAGTCTCAGCCACTCCGGAGCTCCAATGGGTTTCTCTGCCTCTACGTCTGCCTGGCTTCTAAGGCGGTTCTCACCATACAACACAGCTGCTGAGGACTCTGGGAGGATTCCAAAGCGTCAGACCCAGGGTTGGGCACGGCCACTAAATTAGGACTACAGACATTCCCATTAAAATTAAAGTGCATCACTAAAATTTAAAAAGGGGGTAAAAGTCTCTTCCTATTAGCTGATGCCCACTGTGTATTAATTTTATGATCCACTCCACGGTTGGAGTTAGTCTCCCAAATGTTTTGGTTCTGTTACCAAAAGCCTATGTCAGGATAATAGTGTCTTGTCCCATCAAGTTCTAGGCAAAGATGCCTTCATCAGGAAACTGAACAGCCTCTGGGACTCCCTCAACTCACGTTATGGCCAGTTTTTCAAAGCTTAAGGATGGAAAAAAAATTCTTGAAAATACAAGAAGAATAAAATCAGTTTTTAATTGAATTGCTGCAATGGACTGGTAAGGCTAGTTAAGTGCATAATTAATTGTTGTAACTATAGCAACAGGATTAACTGGCACTATTAGGGTGGGCACCAGGGGTTCAATGAGAGACTCTTAAGAAGACAAGTGTTAGAGATTGCAGGAGATAATTCACTCCCCTCCAGTGGTTCTCCAGAGAGCCGCATACTCTTTTGCAACCCAAAATAAATCCATTTAATAATATTTCCTTAGATTCATGCAGCTTTTCTTATCCCAGAGGGCCCTGGGGTGCTTTGTAAGCCATGAACATAAATATAGTTCTGGAATAATGTATCAGGCCAGATTTTCCTAGTGCTTAAACAACTCTCTGGCGGTTTGCTCTGCACCCCTGGAAGCTCCATTACCTTCAGGATACACAGACTCAGTAATTTATTAAGTGAAGTCCCCACAGGCCCACGGCCTGAAAACTCTGGCACGCAGAGAGGCAGCTCCTGATATGGGACTTTTATTTATTTATGCTCTACCTCATTCCAAAAAGGATTAGAGCAGCCTCACAGAATACACAGAGTGCGTCAGCACGGAATAAATACAAGCAGGAAATCCAAGCGAGGGCACATTACACAGAGAAAAAAATGTCTAATCCTACAGAAGCAGTTTCCCCGTATATCATAAGATGACGGAAATAAAAGGAGCGGCTTGAGCTAATTAAAAAGTCTCTCTGAAGTTCATGGTCATCTAATGGATAAAACTAAGGAAACAGTGTACGCATCTCTACGGTGGTTGACCCCAGGGAAAATGAAGACCCCCAAGGTGTAAGAATAAAAACTCATTTTTTCTTTTACAGAAATATGTAGGAAACTATCTTTGGGATCTTGGGGGTGGGATAAGGTTTTCATTACATAAAGGCACAAAAAGGATATAAAGAAGATGAGAAGTTGAAAAAAACAGAGGTGTGAATATGATCAAAGTACACTGTGTGTGTGTGTGTGTGTGTGTGTGTGTGTGTGTGTGTGTAAATCTCATAACAAAAGCTCTTACTCGGAACACTTAGCAGATGATAATTTGAAAGTGTTTTCAGCTGGCCTTGGGGGCTCATGGCCGTCAGCGGAGCACTCTTAAGCAGGAATACTGAAATTCAAGCCAGGGTGGGTTACATTGAGAGACCCTGTCTGAAAATCACAAACACAGGGTGTGTCTCGGCGGCAGAGAGAGCGCCTCGCGTGGACAAGGGCCCGAGTTCTCTGACATCAAGGAAACAGTAATTGAGCTCTGCGCTCTTGGAGCCAGACATGGAGACACAGGGCTGTAATGCCAGCACTGAAGAAGGACGACTCATGAGTTCAAGGACAGGCAGGACTACATGGCGAGACTCTTATCCAAATGAAAATTAAAAAGAATAAACAAGCAATGGTCAACCAAACCTCTGTACTCTTAAACAGTAGAGAAGAAAGGGATGGGGGCATACACAGAAGATATTTGTGATATATGCTAATCTATAATACAAAACATTTAAAAATTGACAACAGGATCTCAAATAACTCCACTATAGAAAGGGCCAAGTCATACAAACAAATAATTTACAGAACAAAATTCCTGAATCGTCCAGAAGGACATAGAAACAAACCCTTCTCATCTTCAGCAAACAAAAACACAAATGGCAGTGAGATTCTATGTCACACACCAGGTTGGCAGAAACGGAAAGCAGTAAGAGATGGTGGGGACTGCTTTTCAGGTGGAAGGAAGCCTTGCATCACCTCTTTGGACAGTGACTAAAGAAAGCTTGGTCATATTTCTTGATAAGGACAGCTCAGCCAGCCTAGTGTGGAGGACAGAATCCATAGGTTCGCCAATTGTGAGTGTCACGGTCTTGGCGAGGTTACTTGGTCTAGCTGAGCCTCTGATTTTGAAAACTAGTATTTGATGAGTTCGTGAGATAATTCGTGAACGATGTATTGTATACAACGCATGGTCACCAGCACCACTGGTGGTTAACACAACCCTCAATAAGACTCACGGAGATGGCTTTCTGATGCTCCTTAAAAATGTGAAATGAGAAATGTCCCCCGTAGGCTTATGTATTTGAACACTGGGTCCTCTGTTGGTGGTGGTCAGAAGTTACAGATTTGCTACAGAAAGTGTGTCCCTGGGGGTGGGCCCCATTTCCAGTTTGTTCTTTCTGGTCCGTGCTTGCTGGTCTGGATGTGATCTCTCAGCTTTCTGCACTTGCCACCACCGGGCCTGTGCCTGGTGATTGCTTCCCTGCTCCCTGCTGTGATGTACTCTGATCCCTCTGGAGCCATAAAGCCGAAACAAACTCTCTTATAAGTGGCCTTAGTCATCGTGTTTTACCACAGCAATAGAAGAGTAGGTGACACAGAAGTCCATACGAGGGAGTATGTTGTCGCTGGTAAGAGCCTGCCGATGCTGAGTTTCAGAGAAAATGTGCAAGACTTTGGAACTTTAGACTAGGTAGGTGATTGAATGATAAAAGCTAAAAGGGGCATTCTGGTAGAGGCCTGGAATACAGTAGTTCTGAGAGCAGTGTGGACTGTGAAAGCCCAGCTCAGGAGGTTTCAGAGGGGCCCCGATATTAGCATCTGAACTAGAGGCCATCATTTCGTGAGACAGTTGGACAAAGAATATGCCTGATTTCTGCCTGTGTCCTGAGAACTTGCGTGAGGCTAAATTTAAAAGTAATGAATTCGTGTCTTTGGCAGAGGAAATTTCAAGATTGCGTAATGCTGAGTTCGTGGCACAGTTATTACTGATAATACGTATGCAGGTCAACAACGACAAAAAGGTAAACGAATCAGAAAGAAATACAAAATTCACAATTTAGAGGGAAAAAGACACAAGGAATCTTTTTTTTTTTTTTTAAATTGGTTTATCAAAACAGTATTTCTCTGTTGTAATTCTGGCTGTCCTGGAACTCACTCTTTAGACCAGGCTGGCCTTGAGCTCACAGAGATCCACCTGCCTCTGCCTCTTGAGTGCTGGGATTAAAGCCATGTGCCACCTCTGCCCAGCTACCCCATGAATCTTAATGCTGCAGCCAGATCTGTGGTAAAAGAGACTTAAAGGACATAAGCTCAGTTTCTGGGAGAACTTCTGACCTGTACTGTAACAAATGGAAGGGGCCATCAGGGAAAGAACCTGCCCAGATAAGCTCCCAACTTATGAAAGAGAACCTAAGGTGTTTTTCTGCTCCTAGAAAACAACTGAACCAAAGTACTATAGCTAATTATGATTCAATGATAGTCTCCATACCAAGCAAGCAGATCCACTTGGCAGTGTCGGCCATATGCTTCTGGATTTAGAGACATAAAGGATGAAAGGTGTCATGAATCCTTCCTCTGTAGTTTCAGGGAGCCTCTGGGGCCAGACAGTATGTGGGAAGGGAATCTCCGCATGAGAACCCTGAGAGAACAAGAGAATGTGAGAGGCTATTGTATGAAGATATGAAAATGAAGCCTGTGTTACCATGGAAGTCACAGGACATTGGAAATGCCATGGGATATACGCTAAGGAGAGCTGCACGCATGGAGTGGAACCAGACCAAAAGAGGGAAATGTGGTTCAGACGGCAAAGCTGGAGCAGCAGAACCATATGAGTCCTTTGGAAGTAAACATACCAGACGTGGAAATAAAGATGCGGGTAAGGATTTGGTCTTTGCCCTGATGGACGTTGATCTTGCTTTGGTCCAGTATTTTCTGACTGTGCCACGATTCCTCCCTTTGAATGAGAAATGTCTTCTCATAGGTTCAGCTAGTTAGTCCCCAGGTGGCGATGCTGTCTGGGGAGGCTTAGGTGGTACAGCCTTGCTGGAGAAAGTCACCAGGGGTGGGATCTGGGAGCTCATAGCCCCACCCTATTAACAGTTTACTATTTCTTCTTTGTGCTTGCAGCTGAGGATGTGACCTCAGTTTTCGGGGTACTTGTCTTTCGCTGCTATGTCTCCTTGCTATGATGGACTCCTACCCTCTGGAACTGAAAGACAAGATAAACTCTTTGTAGAGGAACACTTGGAAGAAGTTTTTGGTACTTTGGTTTCTTTAAAAAAACAAGATGGCATTTGGATTAGGTTGATGTTCCCACCCCAGGTGTGGTAGTTCTTTCATGAGTTGGATTTGGAATGCTTGATGCAGGTGGCTATAATTTGGTGAGGTGCAGTACTTTCTGGCACCTGTAGCTTGTTTTTGGGATTGGGTGCTGCATAGATTTATGGGAACTTTTAGCTTAGGGTATAAAAAGTCTGAAGCCCTGAGAGTCAGGGTGGGTGTTGGTTGATGGTTCTTTGGTTGGGTTGTCTGTCGTTAGTGTGTTAATTCTTAAGAGAACAAAGGTTGGAGAGATTGAATTTATAGACTATGAGCTGAGACGCTAGTCTGACTCACTGTCAGCTAGTCCTCTTCAAGCTTAGGACAGCCTAAAAGAGGCTGTGAAGATTTTTACCTTTCTCTCATTCTATGTCAAGGCTGCTTACAAAAGTGGTGAACATTTCTTTCCATCCTTCCTTTCTCTTTTCCTAAATGGAGGGTAAAAGATTGCAGTGCACTGCTACACTCTTTATAGCATAAATTGCTTTTGACCATGGTGTTTAATGACAGCAATAGAAAAGTGACTGATGAAGAGCAGTAGAATTGTTATTGATAACTAGGTTAAACAAAACACTCCTGACAAGCAGAGGGCAATTCAGGACAGACACGCTGGGCTACATTGCTGCTTCCCAGAATACAGTGTGACAATGGCTCATGGAAGTATTGTGGTCATGCCTTTTTATGTGGTTACTTTAATGACATCTTTATCTTCATTTGGATTGTATTTATGCTTGCTGTCTGGCGAACAATGTCCATTCAATAGTAGGAGGCCATTACTCACACTTCTTTCCTAGTCAATGCTTTCACATAGATAGTAATCGCATTTGAGGTATTAGTTGTGCATTTGAGACTGGGAAGCTTGTTCTGTTGGACTATGAGGAAGGACAGAATGCAGGCCACAGAGCTCTTAATCCATCACCCATGCTCATCTCAGTAGCCCAAGATGTGGAAAAGAGAAAAGCAATCTCCTCCCATATATATGTATATAGATGTATGTGTAGAAAAGTCTGGTCAGTACATCAGGGGCAGGAGATGGAAATGTATCTCCCAGGCAATAGCTCAGGCATGGTGGTAAGATTTTTGTCATTCATTCTCCAAGGAGATCTACAAGATCTCTGAGTTATGCTGACCAGTCATTAGAGCTTCCTGGTATGTGTCAAATAGCCCTAACCTATTTATGTCATGTGAGCATATCAGTTACTCACCAATAAACTCAATGTATGGTACAGTTGAGTACCACACACAGCACAGGCTAATATTTTTCGTTTTTTCTCTTCTGGATCCAGCAAAAGAATGGCTCCATCAGAAAGCACTTCAATTTACATAGTGTAAAACTGTGCTTTCAGGATCTTCCCAGCTGTAGAGAACAACAGAGACTTTTTTCATAAATGCCGACATTAGCTGTATCATTCCCCATAAATTCTAGTCCAGGTCCCCTGAAATGGGTTGGGCTGACCGGGGCTGGCGTTGCAATCAGCTTCTCCGCTCCGCTCTGCTTAGCTTAGTGCCTGGCAGTGAGACCAGGGGAACTTGAATTAAATAAGTAGTGCATTAAACTTCAATCCTAACCTTTTCTCTCTGGTGTATACTCTGAGAACCATAAACTGCTGATGTATAATCTTGCTTTTTATGAAAAAGGTAACAGCCTCTTTTCATTTAACCAAAGAGTGGGATGATGTCTCCTAATGCTGTGTGACAAAATGTACTTCCCAAAACACAGAAATGTATTTGGAGAACTAGGGCCAATATTTTTTTTCCTATTAAATTGTAATGGTATCTATGATGACTTAACTTCTGTGTGTGTGTGTGTGTGTGTGTGTGTGTGTGTGTGTGTGAGAGAGAGAGAGAGAGAGAGAGAGAGAGAGAGCTTGTATGTGAAATGAGAAGAGAGAGAGAAAGAGAGAGAGAGAGTGAGAGAGAGAGTGAAAGAGAGGGAGGGAGGGAGAGGGGGGGAGGGAGGGAGGGAGAGAGGGCTTGCATGTGAAATGACAACATTCATAGAGGTCAGAGGCCAGCTCTTGGGAGTCAGTCAGTTCTCCCCTGCCACCTTCTGGGATAAAATTCAGATTCTTAGGCCCTCATATAAGTGACTCTACCCACTGAGCACCCTCACCAGCCCTCTTTAGACTTTCTTAGCAAGGGATCACCATTTTTTTAAAGGAAGAACTTATTTTCTTTAAGACGGCTGTGGAGGCAGGGCATGGTGACCCAGACCTGTTATCCCAGTCACCCTGGAGACTGAGTCAAGAGGATTATAAATTCGAGGTCTGCCTGGGCTACAGAGTGACATCAGAGCAACTCAGTGAGGCTCTGTTTCTAAACGAGAAACAGGAAAGGGTCCTGGGGATACCGCCCAGATGTAGCACACTCATAGAAATGAGGGTGAAATGAAAAGAAGGAATTTATCAGTGGTTCTTGGCTGCTCTACTCAGTCGCTGCTTCGTGCTGGCTCCATGAAAGGTCTGATTGCTGCTGCCACGGGCTTTCCCTCCAACTGCACCCCAGCTCCTTAAGAACGCAGGTGGAAATTTGCGTTTTATGTGACTGATTCTTTTCTCTATACTTTGTGATTTCCATTTTGCCTCTAGTGAGCATGACCCATAGCTCCCCCTTCAAGATACTCACTGAAATGATGCTTGCTCAGATGCTTCCTTACTGAGCAGAGTCTCAGCAGGCTCAAACGCTCAGGGTTCCACTGTCCAGTATGGCGCTGGCCAGGATAGTGGTTTCTTCTGCTGAGATTTGGCAGAGTTTGCACATCTGAGAATGCCTCCATGTTGTCCTTGGTAAGACGCCACAGCAGCCTAACAACTATACTTCCTGACTGAGCAGAGTCAGGCTCCTTACCGTCAAGGCGTCAGTGGATGGTCTGGGATTCCCCAATATATTCCCCTTCTTGTGTCAGAGTGAACTTTGTCTGACCCACTGACCACAGTGCAGTCTGCAGAGGGTGCCTGGCTCCATCCATGAGGTCACAGGTCAACCTACAGGCCTTGGCCCTTTGCCATTTCCTTATTACCATTTGGCAGAGTTAGAAGGCTCGTTTCAGAGTGACTCCAGGGACCCTATGAGCATACTCAACAAGCCGGCCCTTACTGAGGAGGAAGATAAAAGTGTCCGCATCTGCTCTTGGCTGAACTTGAGGTAGCAGGGAAAGTCAGAACAAGGCGTCTATCATGGGAAAGTCAGCACACGACCTCTATCACAGGAAGGTCAAGCTTGGCATTTCCTGTGAGGGGAGAGAAGGAAAGGACTGGCCATTTCCCTTTTGCTGAGGTCTGTGTGATACTGCCAACACAGAATACTCCTCGTTCTCTCTCTCCCTCCCTCTCCTCTCCTCTCCCCACCCTGAATAAACATTGATCTGTGATTTGTGTTCCTCTCACTTTCACTTTATGAATACTTGTTTGCTAAGAATTTGCATTTCCAGATTAAGCGTGTTCTCAAAATATAAACACAAGGTGACTGTATGACTCAGGAATGCCACTTCTTGTTTACAAACCCCCAAACTGAAACCAGGGTGCAACAGATATTGGTGTTGTCATGTTCTCGGCAGCATTATTCACAGTGCCAGAGAGTGGAAGAATAGACACAAGTGAAATGGATACATGGATGAAGCACACACACACACACACACACACACACACACACACACACACACAGTGGAGACTATTATTAAACATCAGCCCTGTTCCTTTTTACATAAGGCTCTTTCTCCTGCATAGCGTTGCTCCAAGTAATCTCAAAGTCATTTAGGCCCAGGTTAGATAAAACTGTAACTAAATGGCTAATTAAAATCTCTCTTTACATACCATCACACAGAGTCATGTATCTGACCCGACATAAAAAATCTTATCAGAAAACAAAGCTTACCACCATTTCACCAAGTACACATGCTTTTGCTGTCTTCTTACTGTGAAGCAGCTGCTGTTTAATAGCTGTTGGCCCGTTTTCTAGGGAGAAATCAGGCTGACCTCCAGCCGTTTTGCCCACTGATGTGTTACCAAGAAGTCCATGCTCCTCATTAATTTTGATGATTATAATAAAATGAAGCTGTGGATTACATTTAGGGCATACTCTCTGGTGTTTCCATGAGACAATCAAGTGAAGATGGATCTAAGTCAGAGCCCAATACTATCCTTTAAATATGCATTTTGGCAGACACAGGGGTGCATTCCTGTAAACCCAACACTTAGGAAGCTGAGCCAAGGAGACTGGCGGTTGAAGTCCATCTTAGGCCACAAAGCATGGATCCTGTCTCCAAAATATCACAAATAAACAAACAATAAGTATTTTCTGAAAATAAGAATGTTTCCTTACAGGAAAAACAAAAAGCAAAAAGGCTGGAGCTGATTAAAACAACAGCAACAATAAGGAGAGAGTCTTTTTATTGGCGTATTGGAGTTTCAGAGGGCAGGCGGTGTGTCCTTGGGCATGGTCTAAGTTACCAAGGAAGGACAGATGAATGGTATCTGAGCTAAGCGTATATAAGCTCACCAATTCTCATTGAAGTTTTGTAGCACAGTTCTCTCCCAACTTGCAGAGACAAATAAACAATTGTCTGACCCTCCCATAAGTTCTTGGAGTATTGCACAGAAGCTTTGGCTCTGAGAACAGAGGCTGAGTATCTCTGAGATTCCCGGCCCATCTTGATGGTGATGTGCAGGCCTATGAAACACTGTTCGCTGAAGGGCAGGATAGCAGGGACATTCCATTACAACATTCAAGAGGAGGATAGTGCCCCATCGCCCCATCCCCTATTCCAAGGGGGGGCGCAGTGAAGAAAATAGGAAAACCAGTCATGGAGCCCTCCAGAGGATCTCCAGTACATCAGGGAGAATCCCCAGAACAGGCAGCTCCTACCTCTGAGGGTGGAGGAGTGGATGCATGGTAGATGCATCCTCTAGCTATACCAAGGCTGGAATGAAAGCTGGATAGTGTCCTTGTTAGCCAAGGAGTCTCTCGGAAGCTGAGAGTAAGGGGTCTCCAGAGAGGCTTGCAAATCTGAACAGAAGGTTTGTGGTGAAGACACGGCTGCAGCTTGCCTTTGTGGGTGGAGGCTGGGTCAGGTACCTGGTGTCTGCGTCATCACAATCCTGGAAAATGTACAGTCATAAATACATTATATCACTTGTGTGGTAGTCTTGACCTTTTAAAGAGGGAGGCACAGTTGAAACCTGGTAGGGATAGGTAAGCGCTGTAGAGTACACCCCAGAAGTCACAGTGACCACCTGAGAGTTAACATATAGTAAGAATTGTCTTTTCAAATCAGAGTTTTAATCCAATTTCAGACTACCCCATGGATGGTGTTGGGAGGAATCTGTCACCCATCCGGGAAGGGGTAAAGATCAGTCACTCTCTCTTGCCCGTAAACAAACTTCTAGACAGATCACATGCTTAACAATTCAAACACCGTCAGCGTACCAGAAGGCAAACAGGACGCATGTCTAACCTTGAGAGCAGGGACAGGATTGCACAAGACACTAAATGCCCGCACCACCCAGCAAGAGACATTCAATATCCCTGGGACAAGGGTGCACACCAACCTCTCTCAAAGGCCCGAGGAAGCCTTTTGCATGATTTGAGTTGAGTAAAAGCCTACCATTTCTCTATGCTCCACAGAGGAGGGTGTTGGATAGGCTCCATCACAGCTTCTCTCTCGATTCAATCTCATTCTCAATGTCCTTCTGGGTTACGTTTGAGCTGTCCCCGTCCCCAGGTGCATGTATTTCAACAGTTGGCACACAGATGTTGTTTTGGAAGGTTGTAGAGCCTTTTCTGAATGTGGAGTCTAGCCAGCAGAGGTAGGGCCACAGGGAGATCTAGCTGGCCAGGGCTCTGGTGCACGATGGAGATGTGTGAAGCCCCAGCTGCACTGTTACTGATATAAACTCCTCGACTCTTTCCCTGCCTTGACGAGATCTTCTCCGACGGTGACCCAACAGCTTGAGATGTTTTGTTAATTATAAGGAACGTAACAGGTGTTGACATGATTGGACACATATTGATCTTTCCAGTAAGTTCTAGGGAGGAATAATACTATACTGAGCTGCATCTCTCAGACCTCAAGATGCTTTTTTTTTTTTAAACCTGTATTTTCTGAATGTTTGTAGTAAAAATTTACTCACACATTCCTTGTGTAATTAAAAATAAACGAAATTAAATATGTGTTGGTTGAGTTTCTGCAATTTAATTTTCCATCTGCCAAGGAAATAAATCCGAAGCCTGTCATTTGAGTTAATGGTCCAACTTAATGTGTTGTTCTCTGGAAGAAAACCGAACCGGAGGTCCCACCACAGAGCTCCGTGCCTTTGACGGCTCTTGGGGTCACAACATGTGTCTTCTGATATTTGCTTTTCTAGGTGTGTGTGCAATGTGCTTTTGTCCTGGCGCTTTAACTTCCTGGCCGTGGACCAACCTAAAGGGCTGAGTGGCCAGTTTCCCCTCTTGCAAATAGCAGAGAATAAATACACGGTTGCCCGGTCTGTTTCTAGCAGGAATCAAAGTCCAGCAGGTAGAATGTTTCTGTGAGCGTGGAGTTGAAGTGGGCATCTGTTTGCTTTCCTCAAATAAACTGAACTGGCACTTCTGTTTTGCGGACAGCATCCTGGGGACATGCTGGGGACATCCTGGCAGAAACAGACTGAAGGAGGTGATTAGGGCTAAATGTATAATCTCAGGGGCTGGACGCATCTGGGATGGGGCAAGGCTTCAAAGGAACAGCCCGATCTTTTTTCAGGTGGCTTGCCTCCCCACTTCCTGACCGAACTCCACCGAGTTATCGGGAGTGTGATAAAGTCTATCTTTTGACCAAACACCTGAGCCACTTGAGTTAAGAGGACTCACCCAAGGCTTACACCAGACTGGTAACAAGCGTAAGACTGGCGCCGAGCTCTGTACCGTAGGTATAGTTCCTTTCTGAATGGTGACAGTGATGTCCTTTGTCTGGACGCCCACATGTGTCACAGAAGGTAGGAGACGTCCCAAATCCACTCGGAGCAACACCCCTTCACGTGTTCAGCTCCTCTGTTTGAATTCTTGCTACGCACTATAGAAATCAGCAGAGACACCATGCAGAACAACCGAACAAGTAAATTAACACATGACCCAGCTATACCCCGGGAATACACCCGAAGGATTTTGAGTTACTATACCCCAGAAAGGCTTGCACAACCCTGTTAATAGCTGCACTACTTACTGCTGCCGGGAAATGATGTCTATCAAGAGATGAGTGGAAAATAACAAAACTATGGAACAGTGTATACAGAAGGGATGACATGTAAAGGCGCTGAAGAAACCCACGTGGTGCAAGGAAAATGGAAACTGACTTCCCAAGTTGCCCTGACAGCACCCCCCCCACAAATAAATAAATTAATAAATTAAAATAAATATGTAGTTTTAAAAATTAAAAAAAGACAGTTTCAGAAGACACCCAGTGTTGACCTCTAGCCGCCACGCACACATATGTATTTATATAACACACCCCCCCCCAAACTCATGCAGCTATTTCTTTTAGAAAGGAAAAAAGAAAAAAAAAGAGGGGATCAGCAGCCATTAAGAACCCCCTTAACCTCTGACACTTTTTTCCCTGGGGACGGTGTGAGGATCCAGGGTCTCTCCTCATCTGAAAACCATGCTTCAGAGTGAGAACAGCGATACAGCCGTTATCAGGGCAAACAGAAAGCCTGGATGGAGCTGAGTAAACATGGACCAGATGGGAAGGCCATGTGATGACCAAGTCGGATCATCCTGGCACCGGGACAGGCGTGCAGAGGTGCCACGGGGCGAGGAGGACAAAGGAGGGTTGTGTGAGACACGGGAGGAGGGCAGGGTAGAGGAAAAGGCGGAATGAGATGGAGTTGGTAGCACTGGCTTTGTGCTCCAAATGAATGTATTAAGAATGAGAATTCAGGGGCTGGAGAGATGGCTCAGTGGTTAAGAGCACCAGCTGCTCTTCCAGAGGTCCTGAGGTCAATTCCCAGCACCCACATGGCAGCCCACAACTGTCTATAACTCCAGTTCCTGGGGATCTGACACCCTCATCCCAATGCACGTAAAATAAAAATTAAACAAGTTATTTCAAAAGGAATGAGAAATTCGGGTCGGCACAGGGTAAAACGTTAAAGAATAGTTAACTTAGAACTGCATATGGGAGCGCACACCTGCAAGCCATCATTTGGGAGGCTGAAGGAGGGGGTTTGAAAGTTTAAGGTCATCCTGGCTACATAGTGAGTTTAAGGCTGCCAGGGCTTCACAGTGGGACCCTGTTTAATAAAACTAAGAGGAGGAGAAGAGGGGAGGATGAGAAGGGGGTGGGGAGAGAAAGGGGCAAGGCGAGTGAGGAGAAGGGAGAGGAGGAGCGAGGAGGAGGAGGAGGAAGAGAGGAAGAGACAATTTAATTAAAAAGAGAACTTGCTGATTTCAGTGCAAATTCCAAAGCAAAGTTACTAGTAAACTCTACCGCTCATTTTGATGATGAGAAGATGAAATATTGATTTAAATAACATACTTGAAATAGCACATCCAAGAAAAAATTATTTTTCAGACATGTAGAAATTACTTAAAATTCAACAGGAGGCAATCTAGTTTTATAATGGGCAAAAGATTGCTTCCATGAATTGAAACTTAGGTTCCCATAGCATATAGTCATATGATTGATTACAAAGACATTATCGATATTCACTCCACACTGGAAATGACTCCAGTATCCCTCAAGTGGGGAATAGAGAGACAGTAGTAAGGCCATAGACACATTTTCCATTTTATAAAGAGACAAGATGTAAGTCCCTTGAGCTTCTGGGTGTAAGAAATCGTTTTTCACAAACCCAAGCAGAGAAGTCAATGTCCTTCCTCCACAAAGCCAGTGTCAGCTTGCCTTGGTTTTCCTACAGTGATATTATGTGCCACAAAATTATAGGGTCCTAAGGCAGAAGAAGTCACCCTCCAATTTTAAACATACCCCAACTGACCATTAATATCTAAAGTCAGTCTTGAGGCATTGCCAAACACGGAACCTCAAAGGTTAAGGTTAACTCTTTACCATCTTCAGAAACTTAAAAACCAAGTCAGACAGTGAGTAGCAATGCCTCCTCAGAGTCCGGGCATAAAGGGTGAAATAGGTCAAGATAGAAAGATTGTGGAAATACACTAACTTTGCAGATAACGCTGAATGCATCCACATGGATTGCTATTGCTAATTACAAGAATTATGACAAACATTATATAATTGAATTATTTAAAATGTCCTAGAGTAACGCACAGTTGATCAGGGATGGAGAGATCCTCAGCCAAATGCTGGAAAGCCATCTAAAGCCATTTGAAGACATTTTTTGTTTCATAAAAGAGCTCTTAAGTCATTTACTTTAAACACTGTTGTTTTTTTTTTTAAATCTTAGAAAGATCTTGTTAGAAATAACACTTCTCATGGGAAAAATACAAAAGAAAATATTTACCTAGAAGTGAAATATCTCTTCAGTTAGCTCTTTCAATTCTCAAATTCAAATAGAATTGAATACCAAAGTACTTTTAATAAACATGGGATCTGTAAAATAATGCTGAGCTCCTCACCAGCTGTTTCTCTTTCAGCTTGTCACATGTATGCAATGGTAACCATGCCAACAGTAGTGGTGTTAGTAACACAAGTGTGCAGTGGTAGCCATGCTGACAGTAGTGGTGTACTTAACACACACGTGTGCAGTGGTAACCATGCCGACAGCGCAGTGATGTACTTAACACATACATGGGCAGTGGTAACCAGTGGTGTACGTAACACACACGTGTGCAGGACTTAATGTTTGCTGTATATCAGGCACACTCTGGGCATTGTGCCTGTTAGTGCACCTATCTTCATCACCCACCAGACATATTTACAGGTGAGGAACAGTTGTGTCCAACCTGAACCCCAATGCACATGCATTAGTAGGGCCCTGAAAGTCCTCTCCTGGCACGTCTTTCTGTTCATTGAAGCCTCATTGGGATCAATGGCTAAGCCTGGGAAAATGAATTTTTCTAACTTTTATCCTTAAATCTCTTCTCTGTATTCTCTCTCTCTCTCTCTCCCACATATATTTATATAAATTAGTTTAAATATAAAAGGATAACATTTCACATTTTTTTTGGTAAAGATTTGGAAGAAAGCATAACCCAGGATGTAAACCGGGAGGTGGAGATCAAGATGATTTTTCCACTTTCAATTCTTTTGTATTTTATGCTTTTTTTAGGTAATATTTTATTTTATTTTTAAATTACATGTATGCCTAGTGTGTAGGTTTGTTTGGGTGAGTGCAGTCCCTACAGAGGCCAGAAGAGGGCATGAGATAGCCTAGAGCTGGAGTTACAGTGACCTGCCCAGTGTGATATTGGGAACCAAACTCAGGCCCTCTGCAAAGCTGAGAGAGAACTCCTATAACCTCTAAGCCTTACTTTAGTCCCTATGCTGTGCGCTTATTATAAGGAGGGGGAGGAGGAGGAGGAGGAGGAGGAGGAGGAGGAGGAGGAGGAGGAGGAGGAGGAGGAGGAGGAGGAGGAGGAGGAGGAGGAGAAGAAGAAGAAGAAGAAGAAGAAGAAGAAGAAGAAGAAGAAGAAGAAGAAGAAGAAGAAGAAGAAGAAGAAGAAGAAGAACCAGTGGTATAAGTCAAAGTAAGAACCCCCTTTTAGGTAGGCAAGCAAGATAGCCTTTTCTCCTCGGGTTTACCTTCGAGTTCTTAAATTGATGGCTAGTGACCGTTGCCCTGTTAGTTTCTTTGCGTCCTCTTTGCTAGAAAAATGTGCTCATTCCTCCTCCTTTTCAAGGGGACGCTGCGACCCACTAAGAAGAGCCAAAATGGGAAGGAAGGGCATATCATCTTTCAATAATGGTCTTCGGATCAGGTCCTGACCTGTCTTCGTTAGCACAGAACTTTATGCCCAGGTCTGTTTCCAACTCTTTCCTTTCGTTTCTAATCTCACTGAGAAAAGTTGTGATGTACTTGTCTTACTTTATATAAATAACTTATATGAATAAATAATTCATCCTCTCCTAAAAATGACTGGGTTATTCTCACTAAATTTGAAAAAAAGTTTGGGGCTCATCTTTCCTGAAAACACAGGCTATCAGGTAATCCAGAAATCACAGTTGGGGACATGGGAGTCATTTCAGAGCAGCTGAAATGGAAGACAACTTGTTAATTCTGGAGGCTTTAGTTAGAAGGGATCTGTTTTAAATTATTATACCTTTGGGGAATTTAATCACCTTTATTTATTTAGATACATTGTTTTTTAAAGGAACTCCTTCCCTAGGATTACTGATATGAAGGCCAAGCAGAGGCTGGGAATAGCTGACTTGGACCAAATGGGCTAGGGAAAGAGGTAAACTGTCCAGTGGTATCTTTTGTCTGCCCTCAGTGGTTGGGATTTGTTTTTGAGGGAAACCCAGCCAGAGGGCTGCTGATTGGAAATAGCCAAAATGGTTCCCCTTGGTGATCGTTTCAGTGGTGACTTATTGATGAGTTGGATGTGGAATGTTGAGGTCACTTCTTCAACAATGAGGGCACAGTGGTGGTAGTGGGGGGGCAGCTGGAATCAACAGTAATCAATCATAATTGAGATCAACATCGATATACCACTGATGGTACTGTGTCCTATTTTATTTTATTTTATTTTATTTTATTTTATTTTATTTTATTTTTTTATTTTATTTTGTTTTTCGAGACAGGGTTTTAACTCTGGCTGTCCTGAAACTCACTCTGTAGACCAGGTTGGTCTCAAACTCACAGAGATCTGCCTGACTCTGCCTCGCAAGTGTTGGAATTAAAGGCATTCGTGACCACTGACTGGTGATACTGGGTCCTTGAAACACATAGAGCTCTTCATCTTCACACTAGGCCAGTAAGGAGACTTGAATGGTCCAGTTATACCAGTAAGACCACAGAACCTTTCAACAGTTGAGTACTTTTCCCACAGAGACATTGGGAATAGCAGAGGCAGCATACAAACCAAGTCCAGCCTGGCATGCGACTTCACAGATGCGAGTCTCCGCTTTATCGCTGAGACCTTGTGTGACCAGAACAAGCTCTTTAACGTTCTTTCCTCTTGCTTGATTTTTTTTTTCCTTTTGGTATGTATGCATGGTTGTGTTCTGTACAGGGTTCCATTATGTAGCCCCGACTGATCTAGGACTTGATACGTAGATTAGATTGGCCTCAAACTTGTGTTGATCCTTCTGACTCTGTTTTCCAAGCTCTAAAATTAGAGATGTGTACTGCCATATCTAGCTTAAGTTTCTTTCTTCCATTCTCTCTCTTTCTTTTTCTTTCTCTCTCTCTTTCTCTATTCTTTTCTTTCTTTCTCTCTCTCTATTCTCTTTCTTTCTCTCTCTCTTTCCTTCCTTCCTTCTTTCTTTTATTCTTTTCTTCCTTCCTTTCTCCCTCCCTCCTTCTCTTTCTCTTTCTTTCTTTCCTTCTTTCCTTCTTTCTATCTTTTGAGATAAGATTTCCCTGTTGTAACTCTGGCTGTCCTAGAACTCACTCTGTAGACCAGGCTGGCCTCGAACTCACAGAGATCCGCCTGCCTCTGCCTCCTGAGTGCTGGGATTAAAAGCATGCACCACCACTGCTCAACTGGCTTAAGTGTCTTAACTTTTCTTTCCATGTTCCACCTCCTTGTTCATAAAATGGGGAAAATAATAGCATCTTATTGCAGGACTATGATGAGAGATAATAAATTCAAACTCACATATTAGAAGTTTGCTTGGCTTATGTGTGAAGCCTCCAAATGTTAGCTGTTACTATCATGACCGGGATATTTCATAACCGCTTGGTGCTCAGCACCTTACACACCACAACCAGCACTGAGAGGATGGCAGATGCAAAAATGAGCAAACATGGATTTTCAAATTGCGGACTGGTTTTAAGGTGTTGTTCACAAGCCTGAATCAAAGTGGCTGAGAATGGAACACACCTGTTCTTACTGACCCTCTAATGATGGGCCCCAAGGCTCAGAAGAGGCACGTGCCTGGTGAGCAGAGAAAGGCACCTTTGCCAAGCTGCCAAGAGGCTTCCTGGAATGTTTGAAATGACACATGCTTGGTGACTAATGTGGTTCCTCCCTCCTCCTTTATAGCCTCTATTCTCAGTCCTGCCCACTGTTCTAGAAGTTCTCACAGCTGTCCACAGTCTAGGGCTCTTAGTGTTCTGTTGGATGGTATGAAGACTCAAATGGTAGGGCTGAGCGTCCCTACTGGGAAGGGAGGGAGGTTCAGCCCACGGCTTTACAGCACTGAGAGCTACGTGGCTGAGTCAAGCCACTTCATGGGACAGGCCCACAATGGAGGAGACTACTGTTACTTTTTCTCCTTGGGTGTAAAAGAAGCACTTGAATAAAGCACTGCCATTCTGCTTCGTTGGGAAATGGACCAAGCCCCGGAGTTTTCCTTGTGCGGTAGTGACCCTATCAGCTGTGACTAAAATCACGTCCCTTGGAACACATTCGCTTTTTCCTGGAATCAGTTTGAAAATCAAAACCAAAACCAAAACCAAAGCCAAACAAAGGAGCAACCTCCTTTTGTTTGAGAAGTGACACCGGAGCCTGGTGGACAAACTCAGGATTGCTGGGAGCACCATGGGAGGCCCCAAAGAGGTCCAGGGGTGTTAAGGAACCTCTGGGAAGGAAGGCTCCACACTGAGCCCTGAGCTCCCTCACCACCTGTCACTCTCAGTGTCGGGGCCGATCCTCTGGAGACTGGACACATGGAAGAAAGCAGAAGACGGTCGAGCTGTCCAGATGGATGCTTCAGGCTACAGGAGCATGCTACTAGGGAACTTCTTGAGGCTCAGTTACTTATGGAGATGTTGTTATGCTTGTGGATCCCCAGAAATGCTCTCCCTAGACCTGCCCTTGCCCGGAATTTATAAGGAGCTTTCCTCCCCGCCCTTCTGAATGCCATCGATGTCAACCAAAAAGCAACAGGTCTCAAGAAACTAATATCCTCTCCCGCGTGCTCATTAAAGCGACCTTTAAGTAACAAAGGAACTTGGACTCTGCAATTAGAGGTTACTGCATGGCACAGACTGTGCTGCTGGGGGAGTTTCTTTCCCAGGCGATGGGAACAATCACTTAATGGATCTGTGTCCTAGAAACATCTTAAACACATACATGGACTCTCGTCATCCGAACCTTCATTATCACCAGGTGAATTTGAGTCGATGTGCTTCTCCTAGTGGCCAGAATGTTCTCATAAGTCTCCACCTGGTCAGCTGCCACTCATCGCTCTCCACAGCCACCCAGCTCGCACGTGGGAGCACAGTCCCTTCCGCTCCCGCCTGTCTCTGTCTGTCCATCCAGCCCTGTGTAGTTTCTCCTCTCCGGCTCTCATAAGAAGTTCCCTGCAGTTCCTTCCAGGCTCCAGGCTCTTCCTGGGATGCTCCTCTTTCCTGTTGTTCTAGATTGAACTTACTCAGGTATGAATTCAGGTGTGACATTCTCCAGGAAGTTTTTATTTTATTTTTTTTTTAACCTAGGGTTATTACCTTACTTCCCTGGCCACGGTTATCCATTTGCACTAATTCTGAAGCATGACCTCATCTTCCTGACGGAACTGGGAAATCCCCTCAGGTCGGCATCATGCCTCCCTTGATTCTGAGCAGCTGCCATCACACCCAACACGGATGCTGAGGGAATGGTGATGGGAGGTTGCCTCAGTTGCTCTGGTTTCTGTCACCCACATAAAAAGGTCTCTGTCAACAGGTCTTTCAGGTCAGTCTGCACAGCTCTTGACCTACCCCTAGGGTTAAGCACGGGAAGATATGAGCTGAGGCTTTACCCAGTCAGCACAAAGAGTCCTGAACCCAGCCAATGGACTCTGACCCGACCTAGTGAGAGCATGAGCAAAATATGTCACCTTTGCCTCCTGTGATCTTCTGGTCCCTGGCGGATGGAATTTGATCACCTCATTCATATGTTCCATCTTCAGCTCCTTCTGGCTTTCAGGGGCACTGGCCATGGGCTGGCTGCTGTGTGTCAGCTCAGGACACCATGCCCATCATAGGCTCCGCTGGCTGTGGTAAACTTCCTGAGGACTGGGGATAGACTGGGGACTGTCTTAGGAAGTAGGGGGTAATAAAGGCCTTTGGTCCCTCTGGTCTTCCCAGACTCCTCTGCCTTGTGCTCCCCAGCTGAAGGGAAGGAGGACAATAGTGGAAACATGGAAGGAGCTGTTCAGAGCAACTGGTGTGGAGACCTCCCGAGAAAAGCACAATGGTTAGTCTCTGGGTATGAACAGCACTCCTCCCCTCTCCAGGAGGTAATGGGAAAGCTAAGGAAACAATGACACACCACACACACACACACACACACACACACACACACACACGTATAGAAACATTACACATTCTGCATACTGCCTATACTCACAAACCTCATTCATACCATATATATCACACAAGCACCACATATTAGGAACCCAGCATATACAACATATATCACACCACATACCACAGCACACACGTATACCACACCATGTAGTTATCACACACACTACATAACATTTATGACATACACACACATACACACTTACCACATGTACAGCAAACACGGTGCACGCACACACATATCTACATATACACCACATACTCATTCTTTATACTACACATACAGCAAACACAGAAATACGCCACATACACCACACTACACACACGTATCATATTGTGCACACACATGGTTTTAATTCTTGGGCAACCTCACTCCTGGCTCAGGACATATCCTTGGACTGAAGGTAAGGGATTGAGACTCTGCTGTGGTTAGCTCCTTCAAAATTTATTTTAGTTTTCTCTGGCTCATTGGTTGATGACAAGAGGTGAAATCTAGTCATACATTAGGGAGAACAGGGCAGATATAAGATTAATTTCCAAAGTGACTCAGGACAGGCATGTATGCATTTGTAAAATGTCAAAGTTTCTTTTATCTATATATGAAGGTAAATGCTGGGAAGAGCGGGTAAAGGGAGGGAGGTGCATTGGGTCCTTCAGCAAAAGAAGGGCAGCTTCTTCCTGGAATCACTATGTTGTCCAGCACCAGGACAGGTGCCTGATGTCCCTTTTCTGTGCGATAGGAAAGGTGATTGGAATAAACGGACTCATGACTCACCTGGATCACCTGTTTTAAGGTTTCCTTTACATGGATCCTCTAGAAAAGAAACAAAGCAAAACCACTTTGTCCCCTGCATTTAGGTGAAAGACTGGAGTGAGGGAGTATTTTAAAGGCATGACCCAGACTTGAGACATTAGCACTGGGTGTATTTGTGCCAGTTCCCAGATGCTGAGAGCCTAACCTTGAATGATTTGTGGGTGACTGTGGTCTCTGTGTGGTCTCTCCTTCTAACTGAGAAGGAGAACTAGATTTCCTCTCCCACCATTGGCGATAGCTGGTATATTCCTTTACTTCTGCTACCGTAACGAAATGCCATGGGCTGGATAACTTCCATAGCAGGACTGATGGTCTAGGTGGCTATCAGCCTGAGATCTGGGTGTTGCCTGGGACACTACTGTCCCTGGCTCTCTGTGTGTGTCTGTGTCTTAGTCTCTTCCTTTAAGTCCTCTGGTTGTATTAGATTAGGATTTACTGTAACATTCTCTTTCTAAATGTGTCTTTTGAACAACATTGACTCCAAATACAATGGTATCATGGGGTATATATATATATATATATATATACATATATCATTGCTGCTTACATTGCTCACATGGCTGAAGAGAGGGTAGAAGGATCTTAAGAGACAGAGGTTGAGATGGAGTGTTATGACGTAGTGGCTCCTGGATGGGACATGGTCAGTGCCCTCATAAAATCACAGCAGCCATGACTGCCTGAACAAGACCTGCACAAGATCAAGCCAGTCAACATTTCAGGCCGGATGGGAGAGGGAGCTCATGGGCTCTACCATTTACTGAGGAGCTCTTGACTGTTGACGGCTGCTAGAGGATGAAGAGTCAGGATTTTTTATTTTTTATTTTTTTTTTAGCAGTGTGGTCCTTGTAGTCCTTGTGTGGACCACAAGTGATCCTTGTGGTCCACTGTGCTCCAGGGAATAGCTCTACACACTTTTGTATACTGAGCGTAATGGGCTATTTAAAAGACAGGGCAGTGGGGTTGGGAGTTGAGGAGATGTGTGTGTGAGAATCTAGGAGGAGATTTAAGAGGTTTGGGCAGATATGATGCACATACATCGTAAATGTGTCGAAATTACCCATTTTTTCTTTTTAATTTTTACAAGAGTCTGTGTCACTCCCTTTCACAGAGTGGCCCTGGGCTGAGTGGCACTGAGCTGCCTTGTTAGCTCAGTAGACAGAGTGCTGGTCCATTGCATTCTATTATCCTCGATTGATCAGGTTAGCTGGAAAAGGGCGGTGAGTGATGTTGAAGACACTGTAAACTGCATGTCTGGACACTGTCGTGCTCAACGAGCCTCTCAGCCTGTTCTAAGCATCTGGCCCTAGATTCCTTCCCAGAAGACTAGATGAGAAACTTCCTATGAGTACAACCCTGCTACCAGGGCTCAGAGCACTTTGGGAACTCCCGGAAAGCTGTACAACAGAATAATTTACATGCCAGAGTATTTTCGGATGCTAGCTTTTAGGAACTGCAAGGCACTGTGGAGCCAAACCAAGTGACTAACAAGGAACTCAACTGGATGGTGTTGCAATCATCAAAAAGGAGCTTCTATCAGGAGAGCCATCACACCTGTCTTTATATGGGGCTGAGAACCTGCCTCTGAAGATCATTCCAAGAGGTTTGCTGAAATGTTATGAATAGAACCATTGACCCACAGAAATGACGTAATCCCCAAAGTCACACACTCATTTTATGTGTGTGGTGTTCACTTCTTGCAAACCAGCCTTCATTCTTTTTCTTCTGATAAATCAAGGGCAATGAGCATTTCCCAAATACCTGCTCTAGGTTCAGGAATCCACTTATCCTTGAAGAAGTGGACTGTAGCTGTCTTGGCCTCCAATTAATAGACTTAAAACCATTGACCTGCACATAGGGCAAGTCTGCCTTATAGACATACTTCTCTGTGGAGCTGAGAGTGGGCAAGGGAGCCTGTATCCCACTTTCTTCCTTTGGAGCTGAACAAGAGCCAGACAAAGGTAGGAGAGAAGACAGCTCACTGTTAACCAAATCGGCCATCTGTACCTCCTGAGAGCAGCCATTTCAGAAATAGATATTTCTACCTTTTGGGCTGGTGAAACTTAGGGTTTACGGTGCAGCTTGAACTGGCTTTTCACTGTTAAAACAAATACCCCAAGCTAGGAAACTTACATAAAAGAGAGGTGTATTGTCTTACAAGTTTTGGAGACTGGAAGTCCAAGGAGTAGGGAATAGGCCCTGGCAAGTGATTCCTGGTAGACGGACTGTAGGGATCTGATTTGAATGTGTTTGAATCTAGACTGTGGACAGGCCTCCTTTCACAGATACTCACGAGCTCCTGACTTAGATATTGTCTGAAAGCAGCAGACTAGACAGTGTTATCTTCTCTGGGATGAGTCTTCACCAAATGTGGCCATGCCCTGTTCCCTGCTGACCTCCCTGCTTTCTGCCTTGAACCAGAGAACCTAGCTGAAGGCTCTTTTGGTGAAGTTTTCCTTATCCTAAAGGGCTGTTCCTCTTCTGCCACGTGGGCTGTGACTCTCTTTAGAGACCCCACCATGCTATCTGTCCCCAGCGCTGGGCCTGGACACTCACCAGAGCCCCACCACAATGTTACTCCTCACTGTGCCAGTCCACAGCCTTGATAAATCTTCTAGTAAGCTCCTTAGTCCTTAGTAATCGATCCCAGAGTCCTCTTATACCACCTACCTCATCCAGAGGCCATTTGGTAAGACAGGAAGCCAGACACACGGGGGAGAGGGCTGCCTTGGTCTTTGTAACAGCACCTTCTGGAGAATTAACCAGAGTCCCACAAGAACTACATAGCATCTTCTGAAGGCATCTCCCCTGATGACCTCCTAGTCGGCTCCTCATCTTAAAAAAACTCACTGTCTCTCAACAGCCTTATTATGGAGACAAAGCTTCAACTATATGAAGAAGTCTTAAACCTTAAACCTTATCTAAATCTCAAAGGTGCATACAGACGTCCGGTGACAGAGACCTGATCAGCACCCCAGGTCCCAGTTGCACAGACACAGTCATTTGCACACTCCATTCCTCATTAATCAGAGCACACAAGTCCATAGATGGGAGGGATCTGAACCAGTAGCCTCACTATGTACTCTGGGAATTCCAATTCCAATCATGCAGTCCATGTATAGAAGGGATCTGAACCAGCAGTTTCACTGTGTTCTCTGGGAATTCCAATTCCAGATCCTACTTCAGTCAGGCAAGACAATAGCATAGGACTTAGACTCTCAGAAGGTCTCTGTAAAGGCAGTTCTTTGGGGTGGTGACTGGGATCAAGAGAAGCCAGCTGCTTTGAAATATGTCCTAGGTCCTTTAAGTATAAAACGACCCAGAATCTCCATATTTTCTGCCTTCTGTCTTTGCCCCAGGCTCGTAGGAAGCTTTCTAAGCAGGAAAACAGGAAGCAATCTGAGTGCCCAACAGGAGAATGCTGTTTAAATTAGTCACTGTTCCATCGTAGTCTGCTGTAACATCATGTTGATAGAGAACATTTTTGGTTCTAGCATAGTAACCGAAAAGGCCAGGCCGCAGGAGAATACTCACGTTTGATTTCAGTCCTATCTAAACACACAGTTCAAATAAATAACCCTTAAAACGACCATTTATTTATATGTGTGGAGTATTGGTCCCCTCAACATTCTCTGAATTTTTATATAAGCAATTAAATAATTAAACATTTAAAAAAGTGACCCATCCACCAAGTAAAACACCAAATGGATCTCTGGATAACGTTTAGACGGTAAGGCAAAAAAGCTTATGCCTATCCTTCTCTTCCCCATTGCCTTTCTACTGCTCCCTAGCCAGATTTTAAACAAGAGGAAGAGTCATAGCCACAGAGGAAATCCAAACACACCAAGCCTGATGTTGCTTGGGTCCCTCCCAGTCCTCCCTGGAGCTGGTTCTGGCACTTTAAGAACTCATCCACCTAGGGAATACTTACCGAGCAAATACTGTATTGCAGACACAGCTGTGGTCATAGACACCAGGCCTATCGTCTCTATTCTTTTGCTAAACAGAATCTTTCTTCCCTTGGCGGTCCATCCTCCCATCATCCAAGTGGGAGGAAGGATGGAGCAGAGAGCTCAGACTGAAGGTTGTTGAGCCTCCCTCTACTCTTATATCGGGTTCTTCCACACAGCCATGTGAGGGTTTTGTAGAAGAGGAAACAATCTCGAAAAAATTGCTGCTTAGGTAATTTTCTATCACTAAAAAATTCCCAGAGAGCATCAGTTGACAGAGGGAAAGGGTTGTGGGGGGTTCATGGTTTTAACTCCTCTGAGCCAGTGATCAATGATCCCTTTCGGTCTTTGCTGGAGATGTAACGATGGTCAGATGATAATGAAAGGAGAGAACCAGGGTCTCACTGTCCTTTCAAAGGCAGACATTCCAGTGACCTAGAGATCACCCATTGGGTACCAAGTCTTAACGGTCCTACTGCATCCCAGATGTGCCACACTGGGAAAAAGCCTTCAACACTTGAGCTCACAGAGAAACATTTAAAATCCAAACTACAACAACAATGTTAAGTCATTTCTTCAAGGTCACTGTGGGGGTTGGCATGAGAGAAGTCACCCACTGGCTCATGCGCTTGAGCCCTTTGTCACCAGTTAGCTAGAGGCATTCTTTGGGGAGGCAACAGGGAGGTGCGGCCTTGCTGGAGGAAGTGCATCACTGGGAGTGGGAGTGGAGAGTTTGTAGCCTCCCTCACTTTCGGTTCACTAGTTGCTCTGTGTCTGAGGTTGAGGATGTGCTCTCTTAGCATCCGGTTCCTGCTGCCGCGCCTTTCCACTGTAAGGGACTCTAATCACAGTGGAACAGTAAGGCAAAATAAACTCTTGCTCAGGAAAAGTCTCCTGATTGGCTTGCCCGTCCCCTTTACCTTGTCAGTCACCGGTCGACTTTGAATACGGCCTTCTCTGATTCTTGTCTAAAGGGAGCGCGCACGTACCCGAGCCAGCCTTCCCTAGTCTCCTGTGTATTCTCATGTCATCAACCATCACTGGCAATAACCTTATTTATTGATTGGTTCATTTATTTATTGTCTGTCTTTTCCCCAAGATGCTGTAAGTGTCGTGGTTGTATTTTTTCCCTGCAGTGACATGCTTGCACATACAAAGCGCTCATGAATGTTTTTGAGTGAGAAACTGGTTTTCAGGGGAAATACAGATACCTTTGTTTGCAAACTCTCAGCCTCGAGTGGGAAATGATGTGGGCTCCGGCAAAGAGATGATTTTGGACCAAAATACTACTGTCACTTTTAGAAATCTAGATATCTCCATTTATTTCCTCCATACCATCTTTCACCTGATCAGGGCTCTGTATCCAAATCCACATCTTAACTTCTGGACTAGTTTTCTCCATAAACATAAAGGTAAAATTGCTGTGGGTGCCACAGTTTGGTTTTAAATGGGGGCCAGTCTCCTCTCAATACAGTGGGACATTGCGTTTTGTCTCTTTAATTTGTTAAAGGCTTGACTCCCTCTCCTGATGGGAAGATTGCTTAGATTTCCTGACTCCACACCAGTCCCTTCTGTTGCACAAGTCCAGCTGATTGCTTGTCAGGATGACACAAGAGGAGACTGAAGTCAGACCATGACCCAGTTACAATGTTTGTGTGCTGTCCCAGAGAGAAAACCAACGCCGAAATCTGATAACCGAAGAGAGGGTGATCTGGAGATAGAAACTGACTTGGATTCTGAATAAGAAGCAGAGAGAAGGAAGCCAGAACAGTATACTGGCATTCTTCCAAAACCTGCTCATTGTGTGAATTCCTAGAAGCTGTTTGACACTGAGATACAGGCTCACTCAGACAATTACGCCACAGAGCTTTGAATAGGCAGTAAAACAAACCCAGCAGCTTCTCACCTGAGGTCAGAGGCCAATCTCAGTGGCTCAAGCTGGCTTTGTTTTGCTGTGGTTGCTACTATTGGTCCCGGTGCCCTGTTAAACTCTATGAAGAGATCAAGAGGTGAGTGGATGTCTTCATCCTATAACATGCTTCTAAGTAGCAACAGCTGAGACACAGGACCATGCACTAGACCCACCCATCATAGTTTAGCCTCATGAAATGGCAAGCTTCTCTCTCAATGCCATGGTCTTGCAACATTCTACTGGCCTGACTTAGGTGTCTGCTTACATCTCAAGGCACAGGCAGCATAAGATGTTTTGAGGGATTGAATTGCACTGAACTGGATCATGTGAGGGAAAGCGAGGAAAGGACTTACTATCGGTTTGCTTCAGGCAGGGGCAAACACAGCAGAAAAAATTCAGAGAGAGACGGGCCTGGTGGCTTACACCTTTTAATCCCAGCTCTTAAGACGCCGAGGCAGGAGGATTTCAGCAAGTCCAAGGCTAGCCTGGACTTACACAGTGAATCCCAGGCAAGGCTCAGCTACAGAATGAGAACTTGTTTCAAAGTGAAAACAAAAATAAACAAAAAAGCCATACACAGCCCCTTCTCCCCCAGAAAGAAAGTGTCTCCATATGAGGACACACGGTTACAAGGACTGATATCCATAACTGGATGGTACAATGGGATCCATCCTTCTTCCCCTCCACTCACACACAACAAACACACACACACACACACACACACACACATACCCCATAAAATTGTGACGTTCATTGGTTTGAAACACTGGACCAACATATCAAGACCTTTTAGTTAACACACATGAGCATTCTCTGATTTCAAGCAGTCCCTTGTTGACGCTTCTTACGCTGTGTCAGAAATCTACATGGAAACTCTGTTGACCTCTGAGATTTACAAGACCAAAAACATTATATATATGTATGTATATATATATATATGTGTGTGTGTGTGTGTATATATATATATATATATATATATATATATATATATATATATATATATATATATATGCCCTGTAAACTATCTTTGACGATTTACTGGCAAGAGAGATTGTAGGTTTTCTAAAAAGAAGTATTTACGAGGCACTGAGGAGTTACTGTGGATGATAAGAGATTGAAATAGCATAACAGAGCAAACACAGATGAGGTAGGTGTGAGGGACCCGCGTTTAGGTCTCCCGATAAGATCCGGGACAATGCCACCCTCTCTAGACCTTTGTTCTTCATATCTAAAGTTCAACCCCAGAGTCAGGCTCTCTAACCCTGTGACAAACAAAAATGTCACCTACGTGAATTAGACGTTGTGTATGTGATACAGAGAAGACCTATATAGAGAATCCATCTAATAGAAAAGAAGTGTCGTTAAGGGCGAAAAACGCCACCATAATAACTGGCACTTATTAAAAGCACATGTGCGGCTGGGGTTGTAGCTCAGTGGTAGAGCTCTTGGCCAGCATGCACAAGATCCTAGGCTCAATTCAGAGTACTGCAATTAGTTAATTCATCAATCTTTCTAAAAATCATACGTTTGAGGCCCTACCATAAGCCTTCTCACACCAGGTCTTTTCATTGTTGACAATCTAATGATGGATTATAATCCCTCTTTTGTTCATTTGGTATTGCGTGCTGCTTTCAAGCATCCAGGTTTGTAAGGTGCCCACACTTGCCCAAAGTTCTGAAGGTAGACATTTGAAGTGGGCAGGTATTAGGTGTTAGCTACTGAGTTCCTCATGAGGGCTACCCTTTGAAAAGTGGCTCAGCAGCCTCTGTCAGTGGTCCCAACCAGCACTGCAGAGAGGAACTCAGATGGAATCTCAGCCTGTATGAGTTTCTTGTGCAGAAGCAGCTTGCCGGACCTGTCCCACAGGAGGGATTTTTCACAGGCGAGTTGACGCACTGTCTTGCGACTACAGAACCACCACCCACGTGAGACCTGGTGAGCTGACAGAGCTCAGACATCACCCCACTGCTCAGTGACTCAGATAATCGCTGACCTTCAGTGCACGATATTAGAACATACCAGTGTCCTGACTACCGGTGTTTGCTCAAGTCTCAAGGGCTATGTCTCTGAGATACGATGTAAGATGTTTAAAGAGATTAGATATTGCTGAACTGAACTGCATGTTGGTGGGAAAGAGGAGCAACTCACTGGATTCTGCCTGCAGTGGTGGTGGACGCAGAAACAACAGCCTGAGTTCTCTACTCTGTTAAAGCTGGATCCATGGGTTTGCAACCATAGGAAAGGATTTTATGATGACCCAGAAAGGATAAGATTGGAGGGTTATCAAAAGATTTTTTAATCTAGATTTAAGAGTGAAGATACATAGGAAGGAGGAAGTCAAGGAAAGAATGAGGTTCACCTGGAAGCATGGGTGTGGGCCTCTGAAGGGAGAGTCACACTTCAGTGTGTGTACAACAGCCGCATGTACCATTTTGATGAATTCTGAAGTTGCTATCTTCAAAGGGTTCCTAAAATATTTAAAGAAAACACAGAGTGATTTCTGAGGAGCACCTACTAGGATGACAATTGTTAAGATAAAAAAATCTATATCACCGGGACACAGGATGGATATCTTATTTTAAACAAAAATTAAGTTTTGTTTCTGGGATTTCCTAGAAAATGTCTGGGAAAGGGCAAAGGCCTACCCAAGGCTAGGCCTTGGAGATATATCTATTCAGGCCTTAGCCTGGCTTATTGCTAGTTTCACATTCTTATGTGAAAATATTTCTGCAGAAAAAAAAAAAGATATGGTCTCTATGTTGTCACTTTTCACAGAAAATGTTTAGTAAGTTAAAATCTTAGTCATCAGCTTGCTTCAGCCAGACTTGAGAGTGAGGGATTCCTTCCCCTCTGAATGTGCTCATATTTTTCTGTCTTTTCATTTTGCTTTAGATCCAAGATCAGAAGCCAAATGATTTGGTGGAAGTGAAGCCCTGGTAGGTGAACTGAACAGCATTAACACAAAGATTGACTCTCGGAGGTGGGCCAGGGATACAGCTCTTCCAATAAGTTGTTTACTAACTGGACACTTTTGATTTCTGAGCTGGGCTCTATGGAGAGAAAGCTATGTATGAGAAGCTGGTTGCTCCCCTGGGAGACAGCACTTCTCAGAATTCTCACTAGTGTCTCCAGGAAATCCATGAAGTCGTGTTGTGTTTTTCTTTGAAACCAGAACACTAGATTTAAATAAAATCACCTTGCCTCCTCCTTGAGTCCCATAATCACTTAGAATCTCGCTTTCCACCTGTGGGAAGTGAGAATGGTCTCTTCAACCACCTTGTCTCATTCCCAGGATTAAATAATATCCTTCATATGTAAGTCATTCTGATGATTTCATGTAAAGGACCACAATTTCATTGGGTGTATTTTTGGCCTCCATGATCAGATTTCCCTTCTCTTCCCATACTGCAAGGTTTTACTCCACAGCTTTATAGACATGCCTGTGCATTTAACATAGATCATTCAATCAGGTAAACCCTTGGCTTTGTTTTTAAACTGAGACATGATCCATTATGGTGGGTTTCTCAAGTTGTGAAGCTTGGGGATTTCTAAGTCATCTGTGGCTCTAGGCACTACAGATCAAAGCACTGAGAGGCTTCTCTCACCTAAAAAGGCTGAGACACAAGTGAGGGATGTTCCATATCTTCAGCCATGCAAGAAGCAAGCAAGGATTTACAGAAGGCCTTCTCGCTGCCCCAACAGGAACAAACTTGTGAGACAGATATGAAGTTCCTTACCTTTCCTGATGAACTAGGCGGCCTCTAATATGCCACTGGCTCTGACTCAGTAGTGGGTGGTGCCAACAGTGGGCTTGGAGCAAGTCCTTCTGCTTGGGAGCAGCCTAGTGTCAGGTAGGTGTGGCTTAATTGACTCTACTTTGTGTCTGTCCCTATGCAGATGTAGGTGTTGGTTGACTGACTAAGTGAGCAGCAGTCTCCAGAGCTGCTGAGCTCTCCACCGACCTTCCTACTCCCTGGATCCTCTTCTAAACCCTCCTTTCTCTCTTCTGTTTCAGTCTCTCTTGCAACCTCCTGCCCATCCTGCCTCAATGACCCATACCCTACATTTGTTAAACATCCATTTGTGTTTCCTGCATGAATGCAAGGATTCCTCACAACCAAGAAGCCCCAGCTGAATAGCTAGAGAAGTCTTCTTTCTAAATTCTGCAGCAGTGGGTGAAAAGGAACCATTTTTCAGACTTTCTGGACTTGCCAGATACTTACACCATTGGCAGGGTCTGGATTGCAAGATTCATGTGGTATCCAGGAATCTCCATGTTTGACACACTTCCAAAGGGATTCACATGACCAAGCAGGTTGAGAGATAGATTTAGTCTCTATTATTTGACATTGCCACTTGTACTTGTATCTCTCCTAGCAAACTCAATACTACTGAGTGATCAGTCCAACGAATGACTTGACTAGAAGGCATTAGACTTAGCAGAGCAGTAACAATCACCACCCGTGGGAAATGGAGATCCTGGGTACTACACACCTCAGACTTTAACTAGATCTTTGGAAAGGTGTTTTGGTGAACTCGGAACTCTGAGGATGGATTTTCAATGTTGACTTCGGAAAACAGAGAGGAGACTGGTGTTCGAGGCTCTCCCGCCTTGTTCATCTGAAAACACAGTGGAGAAAGCTGAAGCAGAGCTAAGTTTCGTAAAGATAAGGACTTTCCACATGACAGGTGTCTGACACACGGTGAGTTTTCAGTGAAACAAACTGAATGAGCGACAGCATGTTTAGTGATGGGGGCTGGACCTTCTTTTCTTGTCCTTCAGATCCAGGGGTTCTGACACCCTCTGAGGGGATATTTGGTCATTCTCCAGCGGAAGGCTAACTCTCATGTACACGTAAATATCATCAACTGGACTCAGTTTGATAAAGAAAAGTTAAATAAATAAATACGTAAATAAATAAGTAGTTGCAAAGGAGGGTGTTAAGTTGAAGCTGTGGAAGGATGCTCTTGAGAGAAGTCGGAGGAGGAGAGGCGCGAGAACGGATATGATCCAGATCCGTCGCATCCATGGGTGAAAACGTCGGCGGATAAATAAAACGTTATTATAAGCACAGATAGAGAACGGAGGCCTTTTCCCAAAATGCAAATGTGCGAAGTTAAACGAACACTCCAAAGAAAGCAAGCTGTTCCTCAAAGGAAGCAACAGTGGCCTTCTTCGTTTTTCTCACAGTTCACACGACAAGTCCCATGGGGCCACACACGGTGTGACACGTGAATTATTATTCTTTTTGCTTTTCCATTTGCTAACGCGCTCAGCAAATAGGTGTTCGAAAGAGACAGAGTTCGCCTGGCTCGCTCACCTGCATGCCTGAGTATCTAAGTGTTCTTGCTTGCTCGGCACTAAACTTTCATCTTCAGCAAAGGAGCGGTTTTCTAGTTCCTCAATTTAGTGTCTCCCAAGGTCAGACTGTTGAAACTCTCACCGAAGCATCATGGAGCTGGTGGGCAGTCTACCTGCCTTAGTTCTACAGAGTCTGCTGAGCAGCTCCAAGGAGTATAGCACAGAGCCCTCACTTTGGACCTGCTTCAGGCCCGTTGCCACCATTGCCCAAAGCCTTTCCTCTGTAGCTCCTTCATGCATCTGGGTGGCCGGTAGAACATGGTAGAACATGGGTTTTCCTGGCCAGCCTGCCAAGTCCTGGTGAATCGGTGTAGTGGGATGTTAAGGGCAAGGCTATGAAGTGCATGCAACCCAAGTTTAACCAAAATTCCAATACTAACTAATTCTGAGACCTTCGCCAAGTTTCCTGAAGCTTTCTGAAAAGATAAAGGTAATCACCACTTTGCAAAATTACCTTAAAGATAAAAGGAGATAAATTATGTAGACTGTTTGATCTAAAAAAAACCAGTTAAGATTTGCTCCTGTGCTCTCCATCTGAACGGCCCGAGCCGCCTTCCTGCACATCCAACTTTCACAGTGGAGGTCCCATGAGCTGCACTGATCCCAAAATGTTCAAAAGCACCTGTTCTCTCAGACGGACTCTTTCTTACCACCCATTTCTCATTTTTAACATTTATTTATTTATTTATTTATTTATTTATATTCTTATATCACCAACTTGCAAATAAACATCTTATTTATTTACTTTGGCCCAAAGCCTGATACAGCTGATTGCCCATGTTATATAGTATTCAGAAAGGGAAAAGTCAATTACATGAAATGAATTAGTAAATATAAAATGAAATAATACATATATTAGGGGCTGATATACACATGTTAACTTACACATTGCTCTAAGAGAAAGTTTACCGGGCTGGAGAGAAGGACCAGTGGTTAAGAGTGACTGCTGCTTGTTCAGGGGACCTGAGTTCAGTTTTCAGCAACCAAGTTGGGCAGTTCTCGACTGCCTGTGACTCCAGCCCCAGGGACTACAATTCCCTTAATCGTCTTCCTCGTGTACTTGCATACGTGTAGGTTATAAGCATATGCACACATTCACATACATAAATAAATAATAATAAAAACATTAAAAGAAAACTTATTGAAAACAGGGCTAGGAATATATAGTACAGTAATAGAACACTAGCCTAGCATGCGTAAGGCCCTGGGGTCAGTTCCAAGTAGCAGGTCACACACACACACACACACACACACACACACACACAACACATTTATTAAAAATTATTCTTTAGTTAAGAGAATGATGGTTCAGAATACATAAAAATCATACAAATTAGTATGAAAAACTAAATCATCACCTACTATTCACTGGAATACAGGAGATGGATTCGTGTGGAAGCTGCCTGGTTATTTTTCTAAAGAGCCATTGAGATCATGTCATGATTTCCACTTCTCAGATAAGGAGTTTGAGGCCCAGAGAGGCTGAGTGACCTGCCCCAGGCGGTATAACCTGAAGAGCCAGGAATTACAGCCAAGCCTAGTTCTGTTTGGTATTGCCTCTTTGCTGATTCCCCAACTAGATATGCCTTTCTCTACTGAAAGAAAGCAAAAAAATCCTTATCTCTCTTTGTGGGATCAGGTCCAAAGCTATCTTACACCTGTGTTTTGGGAGAAGCACCACCCTAACCCTGTAGTACCCCACCTGCTAAAGGCAATAGACTCCTGTAAAAGAAACACCCTTTGACCACTTAAAAAACCTTTGCAAGTAGACCTGCAAATAGACCCTAGCTCATATTCAAAGCTGGGTGACACTCACGGTGAATATTTTATTGAGGAGCCGGCAGGAAAGATTATATTGAAGTAAGTACAAGTTTGAGGTTTGCAAAGGATGTGGCTATTTGCAATGGAGTATATAATGCTTTTCAGTAGTTCACGGAAATCTGAGGTGGAATATTTCTTTTGAGCTAGATGTGCTGGTGCAGGGCTGCAATCTCAGGAGGTTGAGCCAGGAAGGTCACACGTCCCATGCCAGGATGGGCTATGCGGCAAGACTCTGTTCCCCTTTGGCAAATCTTTATAATGTTTCTATATTTTTTCCTTAAAATTTCTCCAAAGCCTGTGTGTTTAAATTGCTTAGTTGTCAGCTTTTGGTGCTACTGGGTGGAAGGTAGTAACGTCAGGTTGGAGGGCGTTGAGTTCGCATCAAGGAGCTGCGGGGCCCAGGCTGTCTCCTCTCCCTTTGCTTACACACAGGCTATCATAAGGTGATCAAGCAATCTCTACCACGAGTTCCCTCCACAATGAACAGGCGCCACTACAGGGCCAAGGCAACAACACCAAGTGCGGACTGACACTTCTGCAACTGAAAGCCAAGGTAACCCTTTCCTCTCCATGCTGTTCATCGTAGGGATCGGTCACAGTGAACTGACGCTGACTAATATCAATATTTACCTAGAGCTCGTAGCCCAGAGAGATTCCTAACACTCAATTCTGGAGGCTTGCTAAGCTCAGCCACATCGATTTTCCCCCATTAACGTACAGAGGTCTGGCTGTATCCACAGGAAGCAGGTTGAAAGACTAAACAAAAGTGTTTCATACTTTGTCTTGTGTTGTTTAAGAGGTCAAGGACTGGATGGCTGAGGTGGGGAAGCCTGACATAGGAATGTCAAGAATGAAAGGAGATACACAATTAAATGAGATACGTAACAGCAGATACGGCGCACCACAAGGAGACCATGTGGGGTTCTAAACTTTGGGGCACCGCCTGTGAGGCCTCAGCTAGCTGTTTATCTTCCTCTATGATGAGAAGTTTCCACCCCATCAGGAACAGACCAGAGGGGAAGACAGGGTTGCAGGTGCTGAAGCCATCTCTCAGAATGGCATCCTGCGTCTCCACCCAGCGCAGTATCCTCCCCCACAGATCTGTTGCCGTGAATTGCCTTTTGTGCTGTAAAAGCCAAATGAGATGCTTTTAAATGATTTCCGTTGCCTAGGAAAGAGGAATAGTATCCACAGCAACAGAACCATCAAATTTTATTATGTGCTAGCTAGTGCTATATATTTCAAAGTTTTGCTTTAGAGGGTATCATTTGGAAAAATGGGGCTGCTTCTGATTGGCTTGGAAGTTTCTATCGTCAAAACATATTACCAGGAAAGTACAATGCGCTGGAGAATTACAAGGAACAGCACTTCAGCCCTATTTGGACTTTATTTATAAAAAAACAAATTAATAGAAAATGAATAAAACTTTTAAACCATTATCCGAGTAATAATACTAAACAAAATCACTAATAAAACAGCCGCATTCAAACAGCTGTTTAAGAAAAGCCAATGATATTTCATCTGTTGTCAAACTTGTCACTTGAGCAAAATAAGGACCAAAGCAAATATTTATTGAATCATGGGAGATGACTGAGAATTCCTCTTTTATAAGTAGAATAAGCAAATAAACCATGATTTATAAAAACCCTGGCTAACTAAATCGGCTAATGACTCTATTCAAAAAATTCTTATCATGTAAACTGTGAATTGACAATTATAATTGAAAATTACCCGTTTCTCTATGAATTTAATATACATATAGTTAACCACCTGCTTGACTGTTACACAGAGTCATTTAAACGTGCAAATGGATGTTCAAAATGTTTGAAGGCTTTTGAACCAAAAGCATTAATTGCCAGTCTGTGTTAATGGAAACACACAGAATGGGTGCTTGTTGTTTTTTGTTTTTTTTTCTCTGTAATAACTATAAAAATTCCCTGGGCTTCCACATCTCTCTACTAAGCACACATGGAAGCTTTTTATAAGAAAAACTCACAGGAGAGACAGAACCCCTCAACCCAGACCAAATAGATGAGGAGAAGTAGGAAAACATTTTCAGGGTTGTTATGGAGACACACATTCTCATTATATCAGCTACTTACGAGGCTGAGGCAGGAGGATGACGGAGCTCAAGGGTCGAAGGCCGGCCTCCGCATTAAAGTGAGCTCTTTTCTAAAAAAAAAAAAAAAATCAAAATTAATGATTGAGGAGATGTTTCAGTGAGTAAAATATGTTCTATAAGCACGAGGACCTGAGTTCAGATTCCCAGCATCTAAAAAAACAGCTAGGCATGGCCTCAAACATCTGTAACCCTAGTGTTGGCTGGAAGGAGCACACTGGCTGGGCAATCTAGCTAATCATGATTTCAGATTCGGTGAAGAAACACTATCACAGCAAGGTAAGGCAGAGAGCCAAAGAAAGACACCATACATTGACCATTGGCCTCCGTGGGCATACCCGTCCGCACACTCATTCGCACACACAGACAAGTGCCCATAATACAACAACAGCAGAAACGACAAGTGGTCCCTGTCTTCTAACATGGTCTTGCTTAAACAAAGGTCTGAATCCTTCCTAACAAGAACAATAGCTATGAGACAGTCATTGGGGAGCAGGCCAAGTTCAAAGTAAGCCTTGGGAGCACGTCAGCCTTCCTCCTTCCTGTTGACGTCTGGGCAAGTGATCTTGTACTTTCTTTTAGTGGCCTCCAGACTTGGTAAGTGACTACTTCGGCTTGCAGGCTGCAGCCCATAATTATGCTGCTTTTCCTCTTCAACACAATGGGTCGGCTCCTGGTTCTCCTGTTCTGGGGTTTGGTACTGTGTATAGAAGCACGGTGATGGCTTGGTGTGTCTTCCATCAGACCTCCTAGTGAGATCTCTGGGGCAGGCAGTTCCTCCACGCTATGATGGACCATCACAGTGAACAATAAAACTGACAACCATAGTGACCACCATAGTAAACCCTGCAGCTAATAAAAGTGACCACCACGGTGAGCACCGTAGTGCTCTCTGTGGCTGACCATCACAGTGGACTCTACAACTGATCACCACGATGACCACAATGACCGTCCGCCATGGCGAACACTAGAACATCACAATGGACACTACAAATTATCGTTACAGTTGGCCATTGTGACTGATCATCAAGCACTGATAACCAGTGACTACAATGAATAACCATCACAATGAACAGGACAAAGGACCACCGGAGTGACCAGTCCAGAGTGAACCAGTATGGCTGAGCATCACCGTGAACATAATGGACAATCTCAATAATCACTGTGATTGATCATCCCAATGAACACCACAACTGACCACCACAGTAACCGCTACGAATAACCATCACAGTGAAAACTAAAACTGACCACCAGAGTGACTAGCGCAGTGACCACTGTAGTTGACCAGCACAGTGAACACTACGGTCGACCATCTCAGTAATCACTATGGCTGACCGTCACCGTGGAAACTACAGCTGATCACCAAAGTGACCATTATAACTGACCATCGAAGTGGACATCACAGGTGACACCACAGTGGACACAACTAATCACCACAGTGGCCGCTATGACTGACCGTCACAGTGGACACTATAATCGACCATCTTGATAATCACTGTGGACACTACAAATGACAATCACAGTGTCATTCTGCTTTTTCTGTAGCTTTATGGCCGACAGGATGCAGATGGAGGAAGCCTCGTTTTGAGTCAAAACGAAAAGATTTCAAAAACATGTGGGGACCTAGCCCAGCGGGCACTCACTGGACCTAACATCTAGGCGTTGTCTTCAGCGGGCAGTTAGCTTTCTGAGGAATGTGGGTCACTTGATTTCTCCATCAGCCCAGATTGCACAGCGAAGTCTTTTTTTTCTCTCCAGATTTTTATGATTGTTTATTTTATACGAGGTAAAACAATGTTTCAGGCTTGGGTATTTTCCCTACGTAGTAGTATATTAAACAGCTTCCTATCTGGAAATAAAACCGACTCAAATGGAGCAACACACTAAAAAGAGTTAAAAACGGATGTCTTCTTGCAAAATAATGAATCTCACTGAGTGGGAAATTTACAAATGAAAAGGTGAACAGGGCAGCTATTTTAAAATGAGGCAGTGGGGAGGGGTGGCTCAGTGGGTACATGCGTGCAAGTATACACATACACCCACCCACACACACACACACACACACACACATGAACAAAAGTTCTATAAAAGGTAAGGTAGTAGGGTGGGGCCCAGGCAGCCCTTTGGGGATGGGGACCTGAACAATAATGTAACAAAGAAAGGAGCTACTTGTCACCATTTTGTAAAATGTAACCAGGGTTTGGGTTTTGAAGTTTTCAGGGGATTAGAGACGATGCTGGAGGATGGGGTGAGCTGACTGACTCACGGGGCCTTCCGGGACATTCTTGGGAGTCGGGGGAGGAACGTAGTAGGCAGTTGAGAGTTTGCAAGAGGTAGTTTGGGTAGGAGTTAGAGATAAAGGAATATTGTTGTTGCTATCACTGTTATTTGTGTGTTAGAGATGGAGTTCAAAGACTCATATACAGTTGCCAAGCGCTCTATCCCTGAGCCACAACCCCACCCAGGACAGCGTTTTAAATCGAAGAGTAGTTGCCCACCCACAGACCGCTTGTGAACAACCAGGTAGGGCATCATATAAATAAGCTATTATTACATGATTCATGCCTGATGTTTGAAAGTATTTAAACCCAGTCTTCAATTCTCCAGAGACATTCTCCTCACTGATGCAGATGTCCTTCATTTCTGCTTAGGATTTTTCAGTGACACCCCAGCCTGGCACCCAGCTTTCCTCTCCAGGCTGTTTCTGAATGGGTTTCAGATACTCCGGAAGAGTCAGCTTCAACCCCAACCTCAGTGGATGAAGGCTTTTCTCCAGTGCAGTCAGTAGAATACCAGGGCAGCTTCTAAGGACAGTGCCGAGAGAACTCCACACATCTGTTCTGAACCATGGAATTATGTCGCTGTATTTTTCAGTTACTCTTCATCTGTAAAAGCATGCCGCTTGACTCCAAGCATGACCGAGGGTGGTGACTTTGAAAAGCCCAGTTCTCCCTAAGCCGAGGGCATTAGGGAAAGAGTTGCGAGAAGGAAAGGAGACCAGTAACCCTGAGGGAATCAGGTGTTCCTTTCTTTATGGGAGAGGAGAAGGAAGGGAAGGAAGGAGGGAGAAGAAAGAGGAGAAAGATGGAAGATGAAAAGGGAAATTGCTATGTCTCTGCCCTTGTCCTGCGTTTATGACCAGGGAGAGGAAATATGAGCATTTGGAGCCATTGCTGGTCCTGGGTTCCTGGGCACCCCTACAGGCTGACCCTAGGCAAGCTACAGCCTCCATGATTCAATGGAGCAATGGAAGGACATGGTAGTGGGAGAAGATGAACCAGGCATAGTTTTGGTGTCCACAGAGTCATGATCTAACTATCAATGTCCCAAAGAGGCTGAGCATTCAAGTCACACCCATATTTCCTTACTCTGTGACAGCAAACCCTTTGAGACTGTTGGATGCAGGGAGTCATTTGATGCAGTGGGTTTAAAGGCAACATACATTGACTCTGTGGAACTCTATAGCTGGTCTCTATAAATTTGTGGAGCACAGTCATACCTGATGAGCCTGGACATGGACCTTTCAGTGTGAAATCAGAGAAGTCTTGGACAAACTATGACAGGTTTGTTCCCCTGGGCAAGAGGAGGGCAGGGCACTGAGATTCTGTCTGGATAAGAAGAGATGAGCCAGCTTCGGAACTATCTAGTTTTTGAGGTATAAACTTCTTGTGAAAAAGTTGGAGGCAAATTAAAAGCAAACGTCAACAAACAGTATGCATCCACACAAGCCAAAGACCATGTAGTGCACTTCATCTACAGAACCCTGGACTGACGTCAGAGGCTTCTGATTCATACGCCTTCTTTTCTCCAGGGTTCCTTATGATGGGGTTGAGGTACTGGATCTCAGTCATGCATCGTGGAGAAGGGCTTCACTGAGGATAAGCTTAGTGTACATGCATGTCACAGTCTCAAGGAGGCCATGGCCAAGACAAGTCTGTGGTCACTTGCACACCTGGAGAAATGAGGTATGTTCTAGTTGTTCTGGAGCCCGCTTCAGTATAGGCAAAGGCTGAAAGTTTACAGATCTAATGTCACTTGCCGGCCAAGGTTCATAGATACAGTGACACTGGCTGTCCAAGGCTGCTGAGAGGTTAATAGATAGGCTTCTTGACTTCCATCAACGTTTCTTACTTTGTGATTTCTGCGGCGTGGTTGAGTGCAAGTCTGAGGTCATCAGAATCCCCCCTTTTGGATATAGACATTGTTTAAAGTATCTTCCTGTCAGTAGAGTATCTGAAGAGGGAATCATTTCCATTTTGTTTGGGGGATGACACTTTAGGAGCTGGTTGTTTTAAAATAAGGCTTCAGGTGCAGCGAGAATAATTTTCTGGAAAGCAAGGTATGTATCTGATACAACTAGCAACCCTCTTAGGGGACCAACTGCTGGTGTTCACATTGGCTTCTACTGGAGATAAGTTATCTTGTGACACGTGGGCCAAGGTATTTTGCTATATCAGATAAGATAAAGGTAAGTGTTTGCAACTGGGGTTTCCCTGGTACCCAGCATTCTGCACTTATGTAAGAAGGCTAGATGGCTGAACCAAGGATGAAATCACAGCAAGGTTTGCTTTTAAATAATTCAGTAGATAAATGCTCTCCTAAGAGGTTTATCAGGAATTTTTGCCTTTATCTTCTCCAAAGAAGATTAAAACAAGATTTTAGCTTAATATCACATTCTTCACACACACACACACAGACACACACACACACACACACACACAGACACACACACACACACACACACTTCCAGTTGGTTTAGTTTAGTTCAGACAAAAAGAAAAATCACAATAATTTTTAGGCTCCTAAGGGGTCTCCCCATAACTGTGGTCCCCTTACAACTGTCAAAGAAGATGTATAACAAAATTCCTCTTGAAGTTTCTGATTTTATGTGTATTTGCTTGAGTTTATGTGCACCATGTGTGTGCAGGTGTCTGATGAGATCAGAAGAGGGTATCAGACTCCCTGGAACCAGCTGCAGGCAGTTGTGAGCCACCTGATGTGGGTGCTGAGAACTGAAGCCAGGACTTCTGCAAGAGCTTAAGTGAGCTATCTTAACCACCGAGTAGTCTCTACGCCCCTCCCTGAAGTTTCTTATATGCCATCACATTGGTTCCTAGACCCATCTCAGTTATACGCTGGACTTTCATCAATAAAGGTTAGGGTTTTGCTTTTCACTTCCTGTTCTGAAGGTGTGCTGAGACTATGCAAATTGCTTTATTGAACAAGTTCTTATCTCTTATCTGTTTATTGTGCAAAGTACATCAACTACTGAAAATCAGGCTTATGCTCTGTGTCCTAGTTATTGGATGGATCCACATTAATACTGTATTAACATGACTCTCTAGACTCCCCAGTCTATTAACAATGCAATTGCCAATCACTTTTCCGATCCTTATGTAAGGGTGAAACCTCTATCCAATAAGCAGGATTTGTGTGGATGCATGTGTGTGCATGGAGTGGTGTGCCTTGTGTGTGCAGACATGTGTGTTTGTATGCTGGGTTGAAGCTCGTTATCTGTAGATCATAAACCTGCATGCATTATTTGTCCCAATCACTAAACCATTTGAGGCAAGTCCCCTATATTTATAGCAGTGGCTCATGTATTGATCAGTTAACATATGAACAAACAGATGGATTGTGGCCCCTCAAGAAGAAAAGCAAAAGCAACCACACAACCAAAAATAAACCAACAACAACAACAACAAAAAACCAACACAACGAAATCTCCATGTTATGTAATATGAATCTTAATCTATGAAAAACAAATGAGTTGAATACACACACACACACACACACACACACACATACATACACACACATACATATGAGTTGATATAATCATTGTTTTGATATGGAGCATTTCGTGTCCTTTATTCACTAAACCAAACTATGATCCGGGGCAGTGTAATGATATGATCATAATATCATGTGATAAATTTGTTCAAAGAAAAAAAACCCTACCCTCAGTTCACTCATTCGATAATTGCCAATGCCTCCACACTAGGCTTTTTCTGTCTGGAGCTGGAATGGGAAACGACTGGTGGGAAATGACCTCCTGTCCAGTAAATTCCTGGGGAAGTCTTTCTTCCTTTTGTAACCCAGTTTATAATCGTACGCGAAATAGACCCAGGTCTGGAGGCAATGAATACAGATGAAAGAATCAGCAAAAAATGGTGTCTGCCTGTGTGCATGCATGTTGACCTATGTACACATGTATCACCAGATGTCTGTGTGTGCAAGCATGATGTGTGTGCACCTATATCAATAGTTGAGGCCATTCCAAGTACAAAGGAGGCACCAATGTTTTTTCCTATTCCCAGTGGAAGATAGTTCCTGAAATAGTCCTTTTCCCGCCATCAAGACTTATATTTAGTTTACTTTTGTCATAATCAAAAGGCTCATTCTAATTTTAAGGGGAAACTCCTTAGGTTAGCTTATGTGACTGCTATGATACATAAGCTCTCTTGACCAATAAAATTTAAGTCTTAGCCAAGTAATCTCTGGCTTCTCAATATTAAGAAAAAAAGCATATTTTTGGTTAAAAATGTTATGTTACAGAGGTGTGGTGGTGGTGCACACCTTTAATCTCAGCATTGGGAGGAAGAGGCAGGTGGATCTCTGTGAGTTCGAGGCCAGCCTAGTCTACAGAGTCAGTTCCAGGACAGCCAGAGTTACACCAGAGAAACCCTGTCTCGAAAAAACAAAACAAAATTATGTTATGTTCTATGTTACTAAGAAGTGGAATTGTGAATGACAAGAGTTGAAAGGAGTCAGGAAGAAAACCCAGATACTAATATGCAAACACACAAAGCAAATACAGCCTTCTTTACCTTCACATCTTAGGTTGAAATTTATCAGATTTGGAACTTGATATAAAAAACAGTCAAGTGTAGTTTCTCCTGGTTTGCAGTCACTGACTCTGATATGATCCATGGTGCCAGAGCCTGTCATTTATAGGAAAAACACTTGAAGCAGTTTGACAAGCTGAAGATGTACTCCTGAAAGTGTGTAGCTCTGAACTATATTTTTTTTTTACCCAGTAAAAAGTAGTTCTCATGCTCCACACTGGAATATTTATGAAAGTATCATGTGTAAAAAATTGCTACACATCTTATTTGCAAATTACTGAATGAAGTATCATGTAGCAGTTAATTCCTGCTTGTAAATACCTCAGCTCAAATACGAAGGCACAGTCTGTTGATACAGGCAGCAGTGTGTGCAGATCTCGAGTTGCTACATGGAACGATAGAAACAACATCTCAGGAAGGTACAGACTGAATGTGCCCGTGTCTAGCATTCTGGAAACGACAAAATAAGACAGCAAACAGATCAGCGAGGGCGAGGCTAGGGATAAAAATGGAGGGGAAACTGAGGAGTCAGCCCAAGGGATTTTCTTTGCGATGATGGAGCAGTTCTGAATCTCGACTGTGGCACTGATTACATGAACCTATACGTGCAGTAACAAGTCATAGGGCGACACGCAAGATTGTAAGCAGAAAAATGGAGTCTATGCAAAAGCTTGCTGCTGTGTGTCAGTGTTGTGGTTTGCCTACTATCCCCATTGTGTAAGACGGCAGCACTGGGGGAGACTGGGTGCTGGGCTTAGAGGACTTTGGTGTCCTGTTTTCATAGTGAGGCTGTAATTATTTTGAAATATGAAGGTCTTAGATCTTATGTTGAAGATGGAATCCCAGCTACTAATTAAGCATACTTAGGGAAGCGATTTTAGGCAGATTGCGGTCCTTTCTGGAGACAGGGCTTTGAGATATAAACCTGATCTGCCACAAGCTTAGCATCCAGGTCTGCAACCCTCAAGCAGTGCTGATGAAGCAATGGCTGGGTTCACTGTTTCTTTAAAGGCGTAGATGCAGGCGAGTTCTGCAAGCAGAGCTCACAGAGAATGTGGGCCAAGCTCTAATGTTTCCCCTCTCTGGCTTTTGGTAAGCTCACTGGTAACATGAGAGCTCCGTCCTACTTTCCTAGTGGTATCCAACCCATTTCTAAATTTTACAAGCCACAGGTTTCCAACACACACTACAGAAACCTTTCTTTCTTCTAAGTTTTTCCCTCATCATACATGGTAAGACAAGTCTTTCAATTTGTGTGGATGACATCTGTGGATGCAGAGAGGCTGATGTACGGCCATCTCGCGGCTTAAAAACAAGGAGATACAAACAAACCAGGCTACCTACTACCGCTTAGCAAACCCTTAACTTTTCAGACCAAAGTCTGGGCAGGTTTCTTAAAATAAATTACCACCACATCTTCCTGGTAATATCATGCTTATATTCACTTGTGTTCAGTGTCGTGTGGAATAAAGAAGATAAAATTCTCCCCTTGACTCATGTTGTTTAGATATCCTTAGTCGGTGACTTTTCTTCTTGGATTGTCAGTACCGAGTGCCTTTGGGAATCAGCTCCCTGTGAAGCCCCCAGGGTTGGGTCTTACTCTTGATCTCATGCATAAAACAAATGACCTTAAAAACAGAATGCTGTGGTGGGTACTGATTTTCCTGAAGTCTACAATGGTTTACGTCGCTCTTCAAAGCAAACACAAGAACAAAACCAGCCACCCAGATCATTAGTATAACCATTTTATTAACAAAAGGAACCCATGGGGTTCAAACAAGAGTACAAAATACAATCTTTATTTTCCCCTTGGTTAAATTATTACATTTTTAATAAAAAATTTAAAAAGCTAGTGAACTTATCAAAACAACAAAACAAAACATAACCTTTGCCTACCGAGTTTCTTATTGTGCAAAATGAAAACACAGAAAGTAGAGTTCTGCCCAGGAAAGAAAAGATTTGTGTGTGCCGAAAGATGCACACTTTAAGCCTTGAGCTTTGTGCATCAAAAAAAAAAAAAATTCTAAGGGCACTTTTCATTTTTCCCAAACTATAAGAGCACGAGGGAATTAAACAGGCAAGTGTTAGCAGCTAAAGTCGTATCTTCCTTCGTAGGGTTTCTGACGGAGTTTTCTACATTTGTGGTATCACGACTAGAACCTTCAGGTCAGACAGACCCATCTAAAGTCATGTCTCTGAGCTGTTCTCTTGAACGCTACTGTTAGCTCTGCTTCACTCTCGCGGGGGACTTCATGATTTCTCTGACCGACCTGACTGCCACGGCTCTTTGGCAGGGAGCCGACCTGTTCCGCTTTCTCTCTGTCCGCACTGTCGCTTTTCCCCCCTTTTGTTTTGGTTTCCTGGAGATGGACCGTGTCTTGACACAAGCATGTAAACTACAGCCTGGAAGCCAAAAGACAGCTCATCATCTTTTCTAAGGTAAAAATAAAAAAAAAAAAAGGCTCAGATGGTGTTTAAACATCCGTAACTGTTTACACAAACACAACAAAAAGAAGAAAAACAGAAATAAGGTTTTGTGGTAATTCCCACACAATTACTGGCAAAACCATTTGGCATGATTTTAGACAGTGGCTTACAATGATACACACGTGTTCACCACTCACATGACCACAGAAGAGAGAGGTATGATCAGAGGGGACAAGTATGCATCTACCCAGCATTGACACAAAAATCCCTGAACAAATGGCCCATTGACTTTTGAATATAAAATTTAACCCTAGAAGCATGTCTCTAAGTGAACTTGGTGATTGAAAGATAAACCCATCGTCCTGATGGACGCAACGCAATGATCTGCCTGGGAAGCACCAGGGTTTTGGATCAAACCCTTAGGATTTGGCTGGTCCAGATCTCAACTGTGTGCGAACCTCCCTTCCAATCGGTGTCAGAAATGTTCTCGGCTCAGGGAGCCAGCAGACCGGAGGCAGAAACAACTGAGCCCGTGACCACGAACAGGAAGGGAGGAGGTTGGTAAAGACATGGCTGACGCTGCCAGCAACAACACAGTCCTGTAGGTCTGAATATCCTGAGTCTCAATGACAACAAAATATTGCACCAAAACAATAAAAAGCAAAATCACAGTTTAAATGCAATCACTAATGAACTGGAATACAAGTGTACTGACATGGTGGCGACTGCCATCCATCCACCGAGTCCTCTCCATAGGAATGGAGTTCAGGCAGTTCCTATCTTTTGATTTGGGGTTCCTTTTAAACATCTTAGGTGTTCGTATTTATTTCTATTTAATGTTAAGCTTGCGGCATTTTTCCCTTGGCCTAGTTTCAGATGAAGTGACAGGTTGAGAGGCGTCTGTTAACTGCATACAGCAGGAACCACAAAGGTCAGTCAGGCCTGGAGTTCTGAGAGCAGGTCTCAGGAAGCCACCAGAGGTAGGATAAGAAAACGCTGTTTTGTGTAGGTATCAGGTATCCTAGAAATGTCATGCCTACCCCTTCTTTTTCTAATATTCCCTAGGTACATAAGGGATGAGGAAAAGCAAACATACATCCTGCAGAAGTTCTTGAAGGTGGTAAAACGCACAGCCTTTCGCAACACATGCTTTCATGTGAGAATGCCTCTTCCTTTTGATGTGGCAAGCTTTTACGGAATTCCTTCTAGCCTTCCTAATACAGTATCGCCAATTTTCTAAGCACATTTTCTAAGCACATTCTAAGCACACCTCCTCAGGAAAGAGTGGCAGCACCATCACTCTCATCCGGACTCCACATGACCACAGACTCCAGAAAGGGGACTTTCAAGGACCCTGATCTTGCTGTGGTAACATGGTAAGAAATCACGAAGACCCCAAAACCCGGGTACCTCAGAGTCCATTGCAAATACAACACTTCCTCCTTCATACTCCTGTCAGAGCTGTCCTGTTCGCCCTAAAGCACGTCTTCCCACCAAGTCAGTTAGTTCATAACTGTGTGAACCCCGGTCAGAGCACACCCCAGTAACATCTCAGTTCCTTAAGACGCCCCTAGCCAACAGCAAAGGCATTTCTTCACTTCCTCTCCCACCGCCAGGACTTCCAGTTTTCCAATTAATATTTTCATCCCCGTTTAAAGGGAACAAGTGACCTCACCCTACAAACTCATGGAATCATCCCACTGACCCACTAAGAAGTTCTCATATCTTTTAATTTCTGTAACCTTCAGACTTGACGTTCATCAACGCTCTTAAGTTAACTTTCTCTTTCCTCCAACAAGGCCGGTGAAAGAACCATTACTCTTGGTTGGTTAACAGCACAGTGAATTCTGGACTTTGTTCAGAGAATGAAGGAAACAGGCTGGGTCTCTTCAGCATCGCCAGGATGTGGGTCAACCTGCAAAGACAGAAGAGTGAGGTGACAGCTGCGGCTCCTTGGTTCTCCTGCCTACTTCTAATGACACGACAGCTGTAAGCTGAAGCTGCTCAGCACCCATCATTAAGCCCTTCACTGGCTGAGTCCTCCATCTTCTATGGCCAAATAAAACATCTTCAAGGCAATCCACGATACTGCATATGCATGCCAGGGATCACATGCAAAACACCAGAAAATGTGCTAAGTGGCTGTGATCATCTATCAACACTGTAACAACAAGTTTATGCGCGTACTCAACCAATTATGAGTCAGCAGCAACACGTTAATGAATGGAGGGGAGCAAGTGATTGTCTGCAGATGGCATAATGAGTCTCATTTTCTTTACCTCTGAATAAAGAGGCGGAGGTTGGAACCGGAATTCTTGTATGCAGGCAAACATAGAGTAGCAGGCCTCTCCCTCACAGTCAGGGGGCTGAGGGTAGGGAGGAATGTGACTGGAGAAGTCTTCCTCGGATACCACATCCGCATAATTTGGTGGTGCTGAAACAGAAATGGAGCCTGAGCTAAGAAATCCATGCAAAAATGCAGAAATTAATTGGTGTCTTCTGAACTCTTACAAAAGCGAGAGACTTGGCCAAACTGAAGATACTGTGCCCATCCCAAGAAGTTTTGGCTCCCTCAATACACAGTTACCAGTATCAATTACATTCTATTTTTGATTACATTCTAATTTTTGTGATCTGCATGTTGCAATCTAGGTGAACAAATACCTCTGAGATGTAGCTATAGAAAATGTGTATCACTCACTGTTTTGATATTGTAAATTAGCCTTGGGAGATGTATATTTTATTCCTAGGTTTCCCACTGGCTTTGTTTGTGTCATGGCTAAAGAAAATGTCCAAGGTTCCTTTTCCAGGAATGCACTGCAATTTTTAGTCGTCTAAAACAATAGAGTAGTTGAGATGTCTCCATTGTCCACCTGACTGGATTTAGAATCACCTAGGCGTCTGAGACTGACTTGAAGAAGAAAGAACCACCTTGATGTGAGCAGCATTGTCCCATGGGCCAGGGCCCCAGACTCAGTTAGGAGGGGCGGGGTGCACTGAGCACCAGCGATCATCTCTCTCTCTCTCTCTGCTTCCAGACTGCATATCATGTGACCAGCTGCCTCACACTCTCACAGCCCAGCTAACGATTCTCTCACCGCCATGATACCCTACAAACTATAAGTCAGAAAGTCCTTCTTCCCTCTAGCGTCTTCTTGTCGGGCATGAGAACACGGGCACACTGACCCGGTGGGAAGAGTTGACACCTGAACTGCTCCTGTCATGTTCTGTTTTCAGCTATCTCTATCAAAAGGTCACTGTGATTGACTTGAAGGCCTTACCTTCGGGCTGCTCCGGCAGGGCCAGCGCCAGCCAGTTCATGTCCATACTGAACTGGCTTGCAACACTGCTGTTTCTGCGGCCGAAGCCACTGTATGGAATCGTACCAATAACTAAAGGCAGCTCCAGCATCAATCTTTTAGCACCGGGAATGTGAATGTATACCTAATCCGTACAAAAGGAAAGCACGTGTGAGGGAGAGAAAGGCACAGATTTAGGGGAAAACCTCACAGAGCTAAGCCAATTCAGCTTCTTTTCCATAGAAACAAATGGCTTCGTCTCCCACCTTCAGGACAAATGTAAATTGTCCTGACTAAACAAAGAGTCCGCTAACTACAGGACAACCTTGTGACACGAACTGTGGCCTTCACATGTTTCACTGTAAGTTGGCGTGACTTTTAAGAATCCTGGAAAATGAACCTAGGCTTCAATGTAACAAACGTGCCTCAAATCACTCCGATTCCTTTAAGGTTATTTCATTAGCTTCTCCTGGGAGAAGATATTTTTAGTAACAGTGAAGGCCAATCTTCATACACCCACAAATGGTGGTCATGCTAACATCTTCCCAAGTATTGATAATGTGATAACTGGAGATAGTATTTGCAATCATATGGCTTACTGCTCTTGTTTTATGTGCTTTTAATTATGCAAGAGGCTTTGCTTACAGCCAGGGAATAGTCCACTCTGATAATGCAGCAGTCCAGGATGGATGGAGTCACAGGTGGGATTTTTAGCATCTTCCCGTTCCATGTGTCCGTACTCCCGGAGCCAATGTGGTTGCCTCGAACATTTGCTACCCTGTGCCGGACTGTCTTTGTCTTTCCACTAGCCAAGTAAGTCTGGGTTTGGAATATAGCCGCTTTAGGGACAATCAGACGAGATGAACAGTTCTCTATTTCTGCATAGATGGGAATAGCTTCCCCTGAAAGGAGAAGAGAAACGAGATGAGTTCGGGGACGTGTTAGGGAGCTCTCCAGGCGTCAGTGAATACTGCAACAGCCCAACACTGCTGATGCCCTGGCTGGGAGCTTCTGTGAGGAATCTTAGAGGAATGGACACTCAGTGCAGAAGGCGACATTTTATACCAACTGCACTACTGACGTTTCCGACGTAAGAAGGCAACACTGAGAAGCCTCGAGATATGTAAATGAGCAGTGTGTACATAAAGTCGGATGAGGCACATAAAGAAATGATGCAGCAGGAAGCTAAGCGTAAAGTCTACTAACAACCTCACTAGTGCCCAAGGAGAAAAAACCCACCCAACAGACAGCGAAGCCGCTGCTCTTCAGGAATCCATAAGGTTAAGACAGGAACAGTGATGGGGCGGGAGAGTTTGTTTGTAACATTACACATCTAAGCCATGATTCTCCAGCAGCTCTGCATCTTCTTCCGTAACGTTAAAATAAAATGCAGCGTTTCACTGCTCTCCTGAATTCTACTCTGTTACTAAAACAACAAGACTGGAGTTTGTAAAGCTGGGAGTTTTATTAGAGCCGATTATACACGTTTTTGAAAATACGTATGTGTTAATTACTTACATTTTCAAATACAACGTACTTCATATATTATAAGACATACTGTTCTAAATTCCTTAAATGAGCTAGGCTAATGAATGAGTGTTTCATCTGGACTTTCTCAGACATGTTGCTCACCGTTACAGTAGCCTTTCCTTTCAATTTTGACGCTCAGTGATACAGGACCGGAAGCGAAAAACCAACAGCCGACCATTTTTTCTTGAGTTTTCAGCACGGGAGTCTGGAAAGTTGCAAACAAAAAGACGTTAGTTAGACCACTCCCAGAACTCGTATTTCTTCAAGGACTAATTATAAAGAAATCTCAATCTCTCTTAGACTCATGTGGCACCGAGTACTCAAACCCATTTCCTTCTTCGGAACACTAGGGTGAATTCTCAGATTCAAACTAGTGTTGGCATCATCCTATTTTATCCTGAAGTTATTATATTCTCAGGAAATGACACAACATCCTTTCAAAAGGCAATCAAGGGTCACAGTCATACTGTAAATATTACAGACTTATCATTGTGTGTGGTGGGTATGAGGGAGTATATCCACAGTGTACACATGGGTGTGTACACCCACACCAGGGCATGCAGAACACAGGGGAAAATGTCCAGAATCCTTTTTACGTCACTCTCCACTTTTTTTGACTGAGATATGGTCTCTCAGTGAATCTGAAACTCGCCTTTTAATCTAGGCTGACTAACCTGTCAGTGAGCCCCTGGGATCCACCCCAAATTCTGGGGTTACAGGCATGTGTGGACATGCCCAGCTTCTGCATGGGTGCTGGAAGTTTGAACTCAGGTCTTCTTGCTTTTATAGCAAGCACTCTTACCCCCTGAACCATCGTACTAGCATGACAGAACTGTGTTCTAAGACAACGTAAAGATCAGGAGAGGGAGAAACGACAAGAGAAGTCAACAGCCGAAGTGTCACACCGCTTGGCGTACACTACGTAGGAGAAGAGAGCAGCCTCTCTGTTTACTGCAGAATACGTATCAGACGGGAATTTCATGCGTTCTTGGACTAGTCTGGAATTTTAGTGGTGTACCCGCATATCCTGTGTCAGCAGATCTGAAAATGTGACGAGACACATTATACACTGCTACAGGTTCTATTCTTCAAAGTTTAGAAAAACACTCTGTTGAGGCTTAAATGCTCTGTTTACAAGGTGTAAAAACAAAAGCTCTCTGTAAAATATTGTTGCTGGCCATCTTTTATTTTTCATATATGTTAGAAATTACAGTAAAAGGTCAAGTGTCTGGTTTTGACAAAAAAAAAAAAAAAAAAAAAGAACCTCAGTAAGTAATTTTCCATAGAAATCCATGACAATTTTGGAAATGTTTTAAAATTCTGCATAAGATTTAAAAACATATAACCTGCTAATGCCCCCACGTGCCCAAGTGGGAGTTAAGGGGCTGATTGAGGGCTGGGTCTGCGCCAGGGTACCATGGCTAAACCAAGCAAGCACGACATGTCTGCCATCTGCCATCTCAAGGGAACGTTTGCTCCATTTCTTGTGAAAATAGAACTAAAAAACCTCTCAACTGCTGGGTCTTCCCTTGTCTTTAAAAATATTAGTTAGGAGAAGAAACACCCAATACTAAAGACGCGTCTTTGCCACCCGAGTGTCACGATGGGAAGTTTAAATTATCTCAGTATTATCTATGAAGTGAAAAAAAAAAATACCATTCATTCATATTTAAATGAGGACCCATTCGGTCCTAGCGGCTTTCATGAAAGTCGAAGGTATAATTTTATATTATTTTGATAATATGGGTGCAGATAAAAGAATGTAGCTCATTAGTTCCCATCTTGCCTATTCTGTTGTTACGTATAGCCTGATCCTTCTTACCAGCCTGCGGTATTTCTGATGATTATTAGAAGTTCAATGCCTTAATGTGGCCAAATCTGTCATAAGGAAGTAAGTGACAGAGTCACAGAGTGGCGGCAGGTGCACACGCTTACTTAATGTTAGAAAATGACATGCAGAATGGAGGGATACATAGCATAATGGCCTGGGCTTCAATAACAGGCTGAGTGTGATTAATACTCTTTCGTAATTACTGTTCCTCAACCTGCTATTATTGGAGAGTTAAGAATACCACAGTCCCTCGAATGTGGTCGTGCTGGTAAAAGTAACTCCTATTTGCTGTGCATTATTGTTATTAAGGCTTATTAATGCGTTTCAAGCCTGTGTAACTTTTTGGCAAAAACAGCCCTGAACAGCAGGGACATAATCAATAGCATTAACACACACAATTTGTAATTTGCCCAACCTAGAATCATATCTTTAGAGTGAACGCCTATGGGTTACATTGTGCTTTCTGAAGCGACAGACAGCGACAGTGCGGACCATCACTACCCCGACTAAATACAGATACCGCCATTGAAAGGAAGTGGGGACCGAGCAAAGAGCTTACCAATAAGGGCGGTGTGTTGACATCCACATGACTGACAACCTGGAGCTCTCTTCTTACACTCTGATCTGGCACTTGGGGTCGCTCCAAAACAGCCCTCACACAGTACTGAATACTGCCATACTTCCCAGTAAACGACGTTGCCAAAGGTCTGAAATGAACCAAGAGATACTGACTTAGGAGCTTATTTTCAGCTCTACAGAGACAGGATAAGCATGCTTTAAAATGTGGGTTAAGATTGAAAAAAAACAAAAAACCCAGAGTAAGCAGGGAAGTAGAGGGAGAGGTACTAAGGATCAGCACACACACTTAGGTGTTGGGAAACACTGGGGTGCTCAAGCACCCTGAGGGTCACAAGGCAGGGGGAGGAAGTAGGAAACTTAGAGCTTCACTCACTCAGATGGAAGTTGAAAACGAAAGGGAAACTCGTGTTTTCCAGGTTGCAATAAAGTGATGCCATCATCTGAAAGAGACCACATTGTATTATGCATATAACTATATAATTATGTATATAACTAAGGTCAACAGTAAAGCAAGAGTTTTCATAATCGCAGCTGTTATTATTTTAAAAGTGGTTTTCCCGGCACTCCATTCTACCAGTTCATTAAACAGACTGAGAGAATTAAGTCTGAATTTGTCTTTTACCAAGAAACACACACACACACACACACACACACACACACACACACACACACACATACCTACTATGACCAATTACACAATTACCATAAAGTGTTATCTAGGGCCAAGAGTTCCAATACACATATACAGTACATGTGTAGAAACACACATGTAGTGCATACGCACACATATATAGACACATGTGCACACATGGATGTTACTCTATTAATACTAACCTGAGATATCAATAGTAAGTTGGACCTAAAACTAATTGGCAAGTCCATTTCCTTGGGTATACTACAATAATCATACTCTGTATTCTTTGGGCATAGATGGTAAACTTGAGAATGGTATTAGCAACAGTGACAAGCAAGGGTCAGCAAAGAGTCAGGTGTTCACCCTCTAGCCCTCCTGAGAGTGACAGGGTTTCTCAGTGGTGAAAGCCAGATTTTCCAAGCATGGCATGGCCCCTTCCTTTGTTCTTGTCCACATCATTCAACTTCAGGCGCAGGCTTGTTACCCGGCAAAGGCCAAAGAACAGGGATGGGTGGTGTACGACCAGACACACCACCAGAACCTTCGATAAATGCCCACAGCCTATCTCTTGACCGTGGATCCCAAGTGGGCCCACGACTTCCACTCTGGTCAGTGGCTCCTTATGACATGTGACAGAATTTCCTTTCAAGCTCATACTTAAGGCAGCATTGTGGTCGGGTGTGTGGGGCGGTTAGCTGAGGAAAGAGTGGCCGACAACCTGGTCTGAGATTTGTCTTGTTACCTGACTTTTTGGTTTCTACTTTATGGGGGCAAAACCATTAATAAGGTGGGTTTCTTTGGTTTATTTAATTACCAACAACTCAGTATTTCAACACTGCACTTTTAGAAAATGAAAATACATTATTTTCCTGAGGAGTCTATCTCTAAACCTATCTCTAGTTCAGTATGCACTACATTAAGGGGAAGCAAGGGTTAGGGTTAGTGAACATGGGTCCACTTTGCACAGGAAGGCATCAGAGGTGGGTGACCTGACGCAGAGTGAAGACTGAGTAGTCAGAAGGACACAGGGTCAGATTCAGTGGTGTGGTGCAGTGTGAGCCCCAGGGGCTCCCCACATGCAGGAGTGGCCTCACAAGCCTCAGGAGGGTCTCCACAGAGCTACAGGACTGGAAGCAAGGGACACTTCTGAACCTCATCCTCTCCATGGGGCTCAGGGAACCAGAGCTGAGACGGAGTCTGATTTGTGATCACTACGTTACACACGACAAAGTACAAACAAGTGTTTAGAAATGTGGATTTATATGATTCCAATACGAACTGGACTTAAATGCCATGCTTGGGTAATATGTGGATAAATGCCTTCAATCCTCAAAAGTCCAGGGGGAGGAAAGGAGATTAGAAATCTGTACTCAAATAAAGATGATAGGATGCTAAAATCCAGAGACCTTTCTCAGGAATAACGGGGGGCTTGAAGAGAACAGCATGAGGAAGCAGGACAGGTATGGAGAGAACAGAGTAGCCCAGCACACTGAAAAGTGATAGGGGAGGTGAAGAGCCGTCCCCGACCCACACAGGTATTATATGAGAAAAAAAATCAAACTTGAGGAAATGGATAAACACTATAAAACCTGGAAAATGTTTCTTTCCCTTTTTAGATTTTATGTTTAGTTAAAAACACGAGATGTACAATGTGACCATTTCTGCTTCTGTTTTGTGGCTCATTACTTCCAACCACGTCCACTGAGGACCACAGTGCCACAGGGAGTTGCTTCATTCACTGAAGGACTTCTAGCCAGAGCTCTTAATGAAAGTTTTTCATGAGCCCTGGGATCTAGAGATGCTGGCGGAGGGAAGGTGAGGGGCTGGTGTAAGGTCGCACTCTGCTGGGTGCCTGTGAACTGAGCCAACTCTCTGCCTTGGTCTCTGGGCCTTTCTATCAGAATCTGTTCCTCCTAAATCCAGGAAGCAGTTGAGCCATGCTGATAGCGAGCGGTTTGATAATAACTTTAAAGAATATTCTGGGAAGGTTTTAAGAAATAGATCCTAACATTACATTTCCTAGAAGTCAACACTTTGAAAAAAGTCTTCTTGGGTCATTGGATGATAGCTAGTTTATGGAGTTATGTGTCAAGTTGCTAAGTTCTTCAAATTGTAAGGTATTTGGGGTGATGACCCCCTTTAACTAAAAGAGACGTTGACTTTAAACTATAACCGTTGCTAATATATTCTGACAAAACTGGAAGCTGTCTACATTTATTAGAACAAAGCAAAAAAGATCTTACTTGTGAGTCAAAAACTTATTTGTTAGCCACGTTTTACCAAAGTAATGCTCATTTCTCTTCCTACGTTCAATAATTCTAATTTTGTCTGTATTTCCTCAGTAGTTAGGGCTCAGAGTCTGGATCTTAGACAAAAACCTGTTTACTTCTTTCTTCCATGGCCTTCCCTCTAGTCAGCCATCTTTAACACCCTTGTTGACTGTCATCACTGGGAGAAAAGACTCTGGAATCCACAGGAAGGAAAAGACATGAAGGCTGCCACACCCCTTTATCCAAAAGACAGCTCTTGTTACGTATATAGTTGAGGATTTAGCTGCAGACATTGTAACTACTTCACAGGAGGATACAATACAGTAAGTAGTTAAGCTTAACGTACTTAATAGGTACAAATCGATGAGGCAGAGAGGTAAAAGTTTACAATAGTTTCCAGGGAGAGAAGACTGAGTCACTGTTACTAGCATTTTCATGATGAAATACAATCAGCTCACGTACCCAGCATTAACTCAACATGTACACGCATGGGCACTTCTGGAAAAGTCTGAGTGAACAGGAAGGGGTAATTTAGAAATGCCCAGATGGCATTATCTCCAAAGGCCTCTCTGAAAGGGGAGAGGGCAGAGGCAGAGGAGAGCAGGAAGCAAAGGCTCTCAGTAAGATGCAGGCTTCCCAGAGAGGGAGCGCTTCCCTCTTCTCAAGATCCAGTTTCTGCAAATCATCATGACCCAAGGAGGCGTGACTATGGCTAGGATGGGAAAGAGTGGAGACCCACCAAACTCTACACTACATAAGCGCACTATATAATGGAACCCCACAGACCCTGGCTCCACCATCCATGCCTCCAGCTCAGGAAGGACCTAGAACACAGGCTAATCACAGGTTTCCATGGCAACAATTCATTCCCTTCTAGGTCACTAGAAGATCCCAGGAGGCCAAGTGCAAAGGCACACCACCAAGCCAGGGTCTGGCCTTTTCCTAGATGCCAGGTAGAGGCACAGGCTTGGCCTCCTGCCCTTCACCCACAACAGTACAGATGATTCCCTTTCCAGAAGCTTCCCTAGGTGCCACCCACCACCCAGAGGCGCGTCCCCTCCCGATCCCGCCGTGGGGATTCCCACGCTCACCAGCTGGGGCCTCAAGCAAGCTCAGGCGCAGGTTCAAATACTCCACCTCCGAGGAGGCTTCAGGAGCGGAGCCACCGATGCAGACCCGGGTCCCAGCGTTCGAGCCCCAGGCAGAGGTGGCACGGCCCTGGGCCTCCAGGCGCAGCGCACACAGGGCCACCGGCTCTGCCGCCTCCAGCAGCACATGCCCGGCCACCGTCTCGCCGCTGGAGTAACAGCCCTTGCTCTCGTTCTCGAACACCAGCCCCAGGCTCTTGACACGGCCCCGGGGACCGTCAGCCCCCGCCTCGCCGCCCATCCCGCTAGACTATGGGGCTCTGCCACCCAAGTCGGCAGCCGCCCCGGGTCGGGGTCGCCGGCTCCGCGACGCCGCTGTCACGGGCGCCGGCCGCACGCCCAGGGGCCACCGCGGCCCGCAGCGCCCAGCCGGGTGAGACACCCGCACCGGGGTCCTGTCTCTTTAACACACCCCACTGGGACTGGAGAGGGGCGGGACTCGGCCCGCCCATGGCGCGCGCTCATAGGCCAGCTGAGAGACATGCTTCTTTTCCATTGGCTTTGCGTAGACACTGAGTCATTTCATTGGCGGCCCCACACCGGGCTGAGCAGGACGGCGGTGCGTGATCAGGAGGGCTCCACCAATCGGGAGACACCAGAGTGCACGTGCACAGGCCGTTTATTGGTGCGGGCAAGGCACAGTCCCGGGTCACAGACCAATAGAGAGGCAGTGCGCCCATGTGGACAGAGGATGGGAAACAATATCTGTCAGGGAGGGGGCGGAACCGGGCTGGCCGGGCGCTCTTGTGTCAGCGTTGCCATGGTTACAGTGCGGGGGGGGGGGCTTTCCCGCTTTGAGAGGCTCGAGTACAGGTCTCTTGAGTTCTTACAGGAACATGAACTTGGGGCCGCAGCAGGCCGGTGCTTAAGATTACTTTTGCAGCACGCCTAACCATAGGTTTCCTGGAAAATGGAGCTCAGCCCTCTCGCCTCGCTCGGGCCGCCTTGGAACTTGAAAGCAGATCTCAGAATCTGCGAACTTCCATGTTCCTGAGCCTCGGCCTCTCTGGGTCTCAGAATGTACTAGGTGAGAGTAAAGTCTAGGGAGAACTCAGCGGTTCTAAACGCCTCTGCCCCTCTGAATTCTGTTCCTGGCTGCAGCAGTCGCGCCAAACTGGGTCTCTGGTTCTTTTAACTCTATGTACAGTCGTAGTTTTAAGACGGCATCTGCCCACTCTCTGGTGCTGATGTAAACAGTAGGACTCCATTATTCGCCGAATAATGCCCTGCTTCATCGCGTCATATACATGCATAAATTGTCAAATGTACCCATATCACGCCTGGGAAGAAGGAGAGTTACACCTGACCCACAAGTGCCCCACCCAAAAGGATTTCCTAACCTCAGGACCATAGTCCTTGCACGTGCCCAGGGCCCTTGTTGACTCAGTCCCCAAACCTGCAGCTCTTCTTGCGGGTTTCATTTTAAATCTCCTTGTTCTAGATTCCCTTTGCTGTCCAGAATATTTAGATAGCTGTGATTACTTTTGGCCATCATTTTGTAAACTTTTATATCCCCTCCTGGTCAAAATTCTAAGTTTGTAAGCTGTTTGTTACCAAGGATTGAAATTCAATTGAAAATTGAAACTGAAGTCCCCCCCGCCCCCACAAATGTATTATTTTTCAAGGATCTTAAAGTACAGGTTGTTCTAATGCTCTCTTTGAGCGGAAGGGACCCCAAACCCAGTCCTGTTTAGCATTCTGAAATACCCTTGGGTTTCTGATCACTACAAACGCTCCCTCCGTACCTTTCTGTACAACACACCTTGATCTGAAACATGTATTTTGACAGTATTTGTCACTCCCACTGGGGACATGGACTTTGTTCTCCTATGTTGTTGTGTTGGTTTTTTTTTTTTTTTTAACCTTTTTGTGTGTTACACAGAAACATGCAACACGTGCTCAATAAATGTGTGTCAACACACTGGCTGATGAATCATAACCTATGTAGTATCACTGGCTCAGCGAGAGATGAGTAGTACCGCACCTCTTACTGGGCTTCCCCTGGCTCTGGGAAGATGTTCTCTTCAAAATTAAGTGTCTAGGAAATGGGCAAAAGGGTAATGAAGTTCACTGAACGATGCTGTGGCAGAACTGCGGATGTGGCAGCTTGTGCTTCCAGGGACCCGGCTTTCTCTGCCACATATTTTTTTTAATTGTTGGAGATCCAACCTAGGTCCTTTTGCCTATTTGCTTGAGTAATTGTTTCCTGGGCAGAAGCTTGCCTTTTGCACTGTTATTTTTTTGAGCTGTCAGAATCCTGTTCAGAAAGTTGTTGCTTATCTCTTGTACCTTGAAGTGTTTCCTGTGTGTTTTCTTCTAGTAGTGTCAAAGTTTCAAGTTTACGTTAAGATCTTTGCTCTGTTTTGTGTTGAAAAGTTTCTTCATCTTCTAGTATCTATTTCAAATTCGTTTTTCAATGTTTTCATCTTTTTTTTTTTTAATAGAGGTTTTTTACCTCCTTGGTTGGATTCCGCCCTGTGCATTTCATTGTTTTTTAAAGGCTGCTGAGTATGCTTTCCTGATTTCTCTCTCAGGGTGTTCACTATTGGCACACAGAAAAGCTATTGATTTTTGAATGCTGATTTTTTTTTCTCTTGCCAATTTTTTGGAAAATGTTTATCAGATCCAAGTGTCTTCTGCTTGTCTTTAGAAGTCTGTTAAGTGCAGGTTCATAGCACCTGAAAAGCAAGGTTTGACTTGTTCTCCAAGTTGTAACACTTTTCTTTCTTTTTGTGCTTTATTACTCTGGCTAAGATTTCAAGCTCTGTATAATGAAGGCAAGTACTAAGAGTAGACATACTTGTCTCTCTCTTTGTCTTAGAAAAAAGTCTTTGAATTTTCTTCATTTAGTATAATGCTGGCTCTTGGTTTTTCATACAGAGCATGCATATGAAGCCAGAGGTCAATGTCGGTATCCTCCCCTGTTTCTTTCCATCTTATATTTTAAGGGAGGTCCTTCATTGAACTTGGAACTCCAGTTCAGCAAGACTAGCAGCTGGCTAGCAAGGTCCAGGAGCCCCCTTGTCTCCACCTCCCCATGCTAGGATTCTAGGCATGTGCCACCATGCTCAGATTATTGCATTGCATTGTGGGTTATACCTTTGTGTTGGTTATTTACATCCTCTGGATTTAATTTGGGTAAGCCATGTGTCTGTAGAAATTTATCTGTTTCTTGTATATTTTCTAATTTACTAGAATGTCGTTTCAAAACACCCACTTAATGGTCCTTTGAATGTCATTGGCATCTGTTGTAATGTCCACGTCCTTGAAAAATTTAATTTTAATTTGAGTCTTCTCCTTTTCCTTTTGATGGTTTGCCAATCTTGTTGATCTTTTCAAACAACCAACCCTGTTCCATGGGTCCTTTGCATTTCTCTCTCTCTCTCTCTCTCTTTGGTTTGGGTTTTTATTATTCGGCTTTATGTGTTAATTTTGGACTTGACTTATTCTTGTTTTGCTAGAACATTGAGGTGCTCCATTCATTTATGTATTGGAGACCTTCTGATTAATTTAAACGTAGCCATTCATAGCTTAGGGTTGCCGTTGCCTGACCCTAAGTGCTCAAGTCTTCCAGTGAGTTGTGCGCTCATCTTCATTTCAAAATCCTAGAAGTTTTAAATTTATTTTCTGATTTCCTCAACAACGCACTGATCATTCAAAAGTATACTTCGTGGTCTTGATTTTTTTTTTTTTTTTTTAGTTTCTCTTGCTGTTCATTTTATTTTTTTAATTCCATATTGATGTGATAAGATACAAGAAATTCATTCGGGAGGCAGAGGCAGGCTGATCTCTGTGAGTTCGAGGCCAGCCTGGTCTACAGAGTGAGTTCCAGGACAGTCAGAGTCACAACAGAGAAACCCTGTCTTGAAAAACAAACAAAAAATACAAGAGATTATTTCAGTATTTTTGATTTTGTTCAGAAAAGAGATGGTTAAACAAAACTGCGGTAATGGATCCTCGGGGCTTCTCTTATCTTGCCACGGTTGCTGATAGATGTTTTTACTGGATATAGAATTGTGGCTTGGCAGGTCCCCAACGCTGTAGAAATGCTTCCTAACGTTTTCTGAGGACCTTGGTTTCTGCTAAGAAATCAGCACCTTTAGGTAAATAAGGTTTCCCTTATTAATGGTAGTGGGTCATTTTTTTTTTACTTTCAGTTTTTTCTTTATAATTAGTTTTCATCAATTTGATTTTAATGTCACTTGTTCTTTTAATTTGATCCTTGGAATTTACTTTGATTGTAATGACATACATTTATGTCTTATCAAATTCGTATTTTCTGTAATTATGGTTTCAATGATTTCCATGCCTTGTAATCTTTCCTCTTCCTTCCGCAGCTTAATACCAGAAGGGTATCACCTTTGGATATTGCCCTACAAGTCTCTAGGACTGATTTTTTTTCCTAATACTTTTCTCTGTTGTAAAGATTTGAGAAATCCCTTTGATCTGTTTTTAAGTTCATTAACACATTTCTCTAATATGTTCATTGTGATGTTGAATGGAAAATGGAAAAGTCAATAGAATGGCTTTAAGTTTTTTGTTTTTTTTAACCTTTATTTTTTATTTTATGCATATGGGTGCCTTACCTTCCTGTATATCTGTGCAGCAGCTCATGCAGTGTGTGCAGAGGCTGGTAAGGATGTTGTATCCCTAGAACTGGAGTCGCAGGCTAGCGTGGGATGCCACACAGGTGCTGACAATCAGATGTAGGTCCTCTGGAAGAGCAGCCCGTGCTTTTAACCCCTGCGCCATCTTTCCAACACAAGTAAGAGTGACTTCTAAATTTCAAGTGTTTTAAGTTCTGAAGTGATTGCATTACACAGGGTCTATATTTTTTAGTAAGACCATCTCCCTGCCCACTCCCTGCTAGAATGTCAACCTTTGTCACACCAATCATGGCCTATGATCTTTCAAAGAATTTCTGTATCTCAGTTGCTCCGAGGCTGACTTACACTAGTTTTGCTGTGGGATCGAATACAATGATACTCTGGATCCTGTTAAATCTCTGGGAGAATGCCAGCACTTTTACTTTCACATGCAGAGTCTGGGCGTATTCAGACTACAGATTCTGTTTCACCTTGTGTAGGCAGGGGACCTTGTCAACTCAGCTTGCAACTTTGCAGTCGTCCCTTGCGTCGGTCGCACGGCAGCTCCGAGTGAGTCTGGGATGTGTGCCCGGTCAAACACAGGATTTGGAGTTCCCCTTCTTTAGTTCCCGCCCCCCTCCCCCTCCGAATATTTCTAATATATTTTTGGTTTCATTGTTGTTGCTGTGGTAACATACCCAGACACAAAGCAACTTAATGAGAAAGGGTATAGTTTAGCTCACGATTCCAAGTTTCAAAAATCCATTATTGTGGGGCCATCAAGGCAGCAGGAACTGAAACAGCTAGCCACACTACCATCAAAAATATGCATATACATGTACATATAGATATACATATGTGTGTGTGTATGTGTGTATGCTTAGTGTTCAGCTACCTTTCTCTATACTTACACAGTTCATGGCCCAGCCCATAAAATGGTGCTGCCCACATTCAGGGTGGGTATTCCTACCTCAATTAAGCTAATTAAGAAAAGCCCTTCACAGGCATGCCCATAGGCCAAGCTGGCCCAATTTCTGTCTTAATTACTGTTATATTGCTGGGAAGGGACACCATGACAAAGACACCTGGTATAAAACAAATCATTGAATTGTAGGCTTGCTTTCCGTTTTCTTGTTCAAACCACCACGTTCTACTCCCTGACCTCCCTGGACTTGTAGCCATATCCTAATGCAAAATACATTCGGCCTGACTTCAAAGGATCCCCTAGTCTTTCATAGTCTCAAGACTGCTTCATGGTCCAAAGTCCATGTCTCTTCTGAGCTGTAAGGCAGTCTCTTAACTGTCCCATGTAAAAGCAAAAGCACGAAGAAAATCACATGCTTCCAACATACAATGGCACAGAATATACATTACCATTCCAAAAGGGAGGAAAGGGAGCAGATTGAACGAATACTACTCCAAAGCAAGACAGAAGTCCTTCTGGGAAAACTCCAAATTCTGCATCTCCAGGACTGATGTTAAAGATTCACCCCTCTGGCTGGTGTTCCTGGTACTGGAAGGAAGTCTACGCTCACTGGAGGAGATGGTCAATCATCACTATCTCCCAGCTACAAACCTTCCAGTCTACAGCAGTGACCTGTATGAAAGATGTATTGGCACAATAATGGCACAAATGCCATTTGGGTAACCAGCCACTTCCTAATTGGATGGAAGAACCACTCCATGAGATGGAATCCATAACTGTAGCTGCTAAAGTGGCCAAGAACTTGAGACTAGATAGATCATAAGCCTAAGAGAAAACCGAATACTGTTATTCTGCTAAAGGAATATAGCAATAACATGACTTCTAATGACATAATGTTGTAACTACAGCTCAGTGATTCACTCAAACCTTGTCAGGGATGTTTCTTGAAGTAGATGGGAAATAACACAGTGACCCCCAGCTGGACAATGTGTAGAGAATGAGAGATATTGGAGCACTAGTACTAATTGGGATGTCTTCATCAAAGTCTTCCCCTTAGGAACTATGTGGAAGAAGAGCAGATTTTAAGAGCCAGAGGTGATGCGTAAATCTAAGGAAACAGTGTCTTCTAGACAAGAGACCATGACAGCATGCTCAAGGCCTACAGAGGTCCAGGCCAGAAAGGGTCCCATCCCTGAGTGGGAGAAATATCCACAAGCTCCCAGCTATAATTAAGAAGCAATCTACAATTGATACCGTTTGGCAAAGGAAAAATCAGTTTCCTCCAATGGAGCCCAGGGCAGGCCCCATGCCCAGGAGTAATTGTCCAATACAAAATGAACACAATGATATTTTTCGTAGTTTTTTTGCCTCAGTTTTTCTGTGTTTGAGAATTTTTTGTCCTTTTGATCTTCGTTTTGATTTTTGTTTTTGAGGTCTGCGAGGAATTGGGGGAGGGGAAACATGATCAACATATATTCATTTTTTTTTAAAATTAAAAACATAAAACCCCCAAACAAGCAAGAATTCATCATGGATGCTCTTGTTTGCAGATACCCATTTCTCTGGTCATCTGAGTAAAAGACCTATGGCTCTCCGATTTTCTCTTCTGCACATGCACTTTGAGACGCCCATGATAGGAACATCTTTGGTTCAGAGTTAGGAGATGAAAGAGAAAACATCCTTTGTAGAAATAACTCATGGTAAGATTTGGTCTCCAGTTTTGTTTTGTTTTTCTCGATGCTCCAAACCATTTAGTATGACTGTCAGTGCTCAGATAATTGTTTCTCTGTGGTCTGAGAATTTTATTTATGCATATAGTGTGTTCTAATAAAATTCACCCCTTGATTTCCTCCCTTCCAGCTTCTCTCCTGTCCCTTCACTATTTTCCCTACTCAACTTTGTGTGCTTTTATTTTAAACCCATCGAGTCCAGCTGGTGACGCTAGTGTCTGTATGAGTGGATACCATCAACTAGACCATCTTCAGGCCACAGCCCTGAAGCAAAAGGACCCTTCCTCCCAGCAACCATCAGCTTTCCATAGTTCAACAACTAGGGGCAACATTTTTGTGACCTCCTCCTCCACTCATACTGGAAATTTATCTAGCTTGATCTTGTTCAGGTCTTGTGCTTTCAGACACAAATGCAGTGAGTTCAAGTGTGCAATAGGCCTTTCAGGTCCAGAAAACACTGTCTAGGCTGTACCCACTGCCTCTGGCTATCGCAGTCTCGCCAACCCTCATCCACGATGATCACTGAGCATTGGAAGGAAGGGGTAAGATAGAGCTGTCGCATTTAGGCTCGAGGACTCCACAGTCTCTAACCCCTGCATATTCATCAGTTGTAATCTCTGTATTAATTGCCACTTACTGCAAAAAAGGTACTTTGATGATGTTGACATATGCAGTAATCTAAGGGTATAAAGATAAGTACTTAGCAGGCTTTTTTTTTTTTTTTTTTTAAAAAAAAAACATGTGTCCATTTAGCAGAACACTGTAGGGCCTATGACCCAGCCAGCTGAGGTTCCCTGGTCCAAGTATCAGTAGCAGACACAAGTTCTGTCTTGTGGATTTGTCCTTAAATCCAGTCATAAAGTGGTTAGTTACTCCTATGCTGTTTATGTCACTCTATTAGACCAGTGGGCGTGTCTTTCTAAGCTGGTCATGCTAGCATGGAAGACTCACAGCTAGGCAAGACTGTTGAATACATTTTTACCATGGTGATATGTAGTAGTACACCCTTGGGGTGGCTCACCAAAGATGACAGGGAGGCATTTTCATAGATGCAAACTCTGCTAGACCTCGTCAGAAAGAACCACCATCCTGGCCAGCTCCAGACCGGACAGTGGAACTCTGAGCATCCCAGCTCAAGTGTTTTTGATTCACAACTCCTCAGGTGCAGATCATAAGCAATCAAACAACTCCCACAGAAATCCAATAGCTGCAGACAACACAAAACACCAAGACCTTAAACAGCTATTTTATACATAACTAAAAATAAACTTCTACAACAGTAATACGCACAGCACTATAAAAGCTGGTCAGTAGGAATGAGGCTTCTAGGTTAGTATCAGCCTAATTTCTCTATGCCCAGTTATTTATTTGGTATTTTTAGCAATAAGGTCTTACCATTAGGTCCTGGTAGATTACCAAGTAGAATGACAATATCCTGTAATATTTGGGGCTCTATGGGAATCCACTGGCCAAAAGTGGTACCCTGTACCCAGCCCTTGGCTTTTTATTTGATAGCCTGTATTGTCTGGGAGAAATGTTGTCCCTTACTCCCTGTTATAGGGTAACTCCATTTAATACTGTTTTTATGCATGTACTCACGTGCATGTGTGTGCGTTAGCATCTATAGTAGCAGGTTTCTGTATGACAAATGCTTTTCAATGTCAGTCATCCCTCCTTGTACATGTTGTTATCCCTTCCTATACATCGTCTTCTCCTCTGCCCTTCCATCCTCCACACCACTCAGGGAGCTTTCCTGCTCCATTCTCTTTCTACTTTCATGCCTCCTGCTTTCAATCAGTTGTGATGTCTTGGAGAAACATGCTGCAATGTTTTGACTCCATACGGTTGTACCAGAAGTTCTAATTTATCTTTACTGATCCTTCCGGCCTTGCGCAGTTAACTTAATTCCTTCATAAGTATAAATATTCATTAATTTTAGGTGGTGGATGTATTCATCTTAATTTGTGTATACTTGTGGATCTTGATTATGGAACTCTACACATGTTTGAAAGTTACAGATGACCTGAATTCTTGTTTTGTAATTTCACATTTGGATATAAGAATCGCAAAGTGATTATCTTTAGAAACAAGAGCACAGACTAATCTTTATGACACACACCCACTGTTCCACAAACAAGATGCTCAGTGTGTACCTTCCCGGTGACATTTGCAGAAACTCTTTGAAAGGGCATCTTGGCGATGAAATTCAAAGCCATACACAAAAAGCTCAAAGTGGTGGACCACATGTCTTCTCTCTGCCGCCAGGAAGTGGTCGGCAAGACCAAAACTCCACAATGCCTTGGCTTCTTTTTTACTGTACTTTCTTCAATGTTAAAGGGGAAAGAAGAAGGAAGTAGAAACTAAATTGGAAAGCTGGGACCTGGAGGGGTGGCTCAGTGGTTGAGAGCACTGGCTACTCTTCCAGAGGACCCACAGCTGTTTCCTCAGCACCCACAACGTGATTCCCAGTGGAATCTGTGACTCCAGTCCAAGGAGACCCAGCTCCCCCTTGTGGTCCTCTGGCACAGCACGCACACGGTGCACAGACATCTTTGCAGGCAAGATAAGCTTACAAGGTAAAAAAACAAATAATTATTAAACTAGAACAAGGAAGATGAAGTTATTTTCTTAAATACAATGAAATGATGCTAATCGAGCTCCCTGTATCTCCCTTAGCCACCACGGTTGGATGTATGCCCTACTGACCTGAAGCTGCTGACCTGGAGGTGGCAACCCTGCTCCGTAAATAGCTAGCCCTGCCCTGGAGCACCCTGCACATTAATGTGGGTAGATTTCCCAGTAAGTAACACGTAAAGACCTCAAAATATAATTAGATCAACATTGAAGGCAGTCAGTGGAAAAAGCTCATCTTTACCAAACCTTATTTGTTCTACATGATTGCCTTTCAATATTCTTTCCCCCCCCAGGAGGGTCTGCTCCAATCAAAATTGTCCAGTGGTAAATGATTCTACTCTTGGTTTCACAAAACACCCCCTTAAAAGTATTGGGTTGCCCACAAGATTTCTAATTAGATCACAGAATAAAGTCATCATGGAAATGATAGAGATTAGAACAGCTTTAAACAGTCATTTTATGAATGACTAAGAGTTAACACCCTGTGTTCCAATAGATGGACACTTGGCTGAAGAGCATTTAGCTGTAGATACTCACTTGCCCTGCTTTGATTCCGTTTAGACCCCTTTTACCTCCAGCTCTCTTATTCTTGCTTTAAAACAACACTCGAGGTCCAAAGATTAGCATATGCATTTGCAAACGCATATGCATTTAGGAACATGTGTATTATTGTATGATGCATAAACACTTATCACGTACTCTTTTATGTATTTATCATATACACATATACATTGAAAACCGACACTTTTCTCTACTTTGCAGTATGCAGAATGTCTTCAATCAGTACACAGAAGTCTGTCTCAGAGATTTCCCGAATGACAGGATTCTATTGTGCCATGGCCCAGTTGTTTATAGCATCATAGTTTCACTAATGGACATTTAGATGATGTTAGGTTTGGGAGTTATGAGTAATAATATTATGCTGAACATTGTGTAAGTCTTTTTCTGTACATGCATCCGTGTGTGTGTGTGTGTGTGTGTGTGTGTGTGAGCACGCGCTCAATGCTGGGCACCTGAGTCAAAGGATAGTCATGCTTTCAAGTTGCCCTCAAAGGAATTCATCTTCTTGTGGGGGAGGGAAAAATGAGACATAAAGATGCCATCAAGAAACTCATTACTTTAGTCAGTTTGACACAAATTGACCAGAGTCCCTTTGAAACAGGTGACTCAAATGAGGGGTGAGGAATTGCCTCTATAGCATTTGCCAGTTGACAAGTCTGTGGGAGGATTCCCCTGATTAGTGATTAGTGCGGGATGGTTCCATTCACGCTGAGTGATGCCACCCCTGGCCAAGCGGTTCTGGCTTGCCTAAAAAGCCAAGTTGAGCAAGCTGGGAAGAGCAAGTCAGCAGGGATTGTTCCTCCATCAGCTCCTGCCTCCAGGTTTCTGCCTTAAATTTCTGCCCTGGCTTCCCTTTGGGATGGACCCGTAACCAATAATCCAGATAAACCCTTTCTCTCCTCGGTAGCTGTCGGTCATGGTGTGCAGCCCAACGATGGAAAGCAAACTAGAATGCCCAGTGTTGCTGAGTTGGTGTCAATCTGTGGCTCAAGGTCCATGAGTATGCTTTTTATGAAGTCCAATGTGCCAGAGTTTTGTATGTGTTTGTTTAGGATTGTAAAGTGTCCTTGGTGAATTGTTCTCCTGTTCAGAATGAAGTGTGTTATGAATGTCTGATGATTCATCGTGATTTGAAGTCTATTTCGTTAGATAACATACTATTGACACATACTAGCATCCTGGTCCCATTTGTTCAGACACTTTTTTTTTTTATCCTTTCATTCTGAGATTGTGTCTATCCTGGAAGGAAAATGTTTCTTGTAGATAAGAAGACAATTGCTCTTGTTTCTTACTCCACCCAATTAACCTCGATCTTTTGACCGAAGGGTTGCGGCCATTAGTATTTAAATTCGTTGTTGTAAAGTGTGTACTGAGTGCTGTCATTTCGTTGCTGATTTCTGTTTGTATTCTCAGTACCATTGTGTAATGAAGTGATTATCGCTTCGCCTCTTTTCTGTCTGTAGCCTCTTAGCTGTGCCTACGTCTCTTTCCAGGCTTAAGTACTACTAGTATTTTTTATTGGGCTGCTTGAATGGACATGAATTCTTTCAGCCTGTTGATATCATGGAACATTTGTCTTTCTCTAGTTTCACTGGGTACAGTAGTCTGGTTGGCCTCCATTTCAGAACTTATAGGCCATCGTTCCAATTCCTTCTGCCTTTTAAAGTTCCAACCGAGAAGACAGCTGCTATTATGGTAGCGTTGGTATGTGACTTCCAGCTTTTCTGTTGCAGTTTTCAGCACCCTGCCATTACCCTGTGTGTTTAGGGTTTTAACTACAATATGCTATTGGGCAGTTTTTTCTGGTTCTATCTATTTGGTGCTCCATGTGCTTCTTGTATTTGTATGGATATGTCTTTCCTTAGTTTGAAGACGTGTTCTTGTGAAGTTCTGTTGAAGATCTTGTCTCTGCTCTTGGATTTTTCTCCTTCTTCTGTGCCTATAATTAATCTAAAAGTCCCTGAGTATCCATTTTCGGTGCTTTAAAATTTTACCGTGTGCTTTTATTGCGTGGTCTTGTTCCTTTATTTTACATTCCTGTCCAGATAAACTGTCTTCTATTTGATCTATTTTGCTGGCAAAGCGTCCCCCTTCACATTGGGCTATTTAGTCCAATATGGAGGGACAGAGCAGGGCAGGGATCTGAAGTGACTCATCCATAGAGACTGAGGGCACAACTCCTGGCTGGGCCTTCAGGGCCTAGCTCAGAGTCTCTGAGAGATCATACAGGCAGATGTGACTCCCAGTGGGGTCTGAGCACAGAGCAAGGGTCTATGGTGTCTCACACAGTGAGCACATTCCTGGATATAACTATAAGCAGGCACTGTCATTCAGGGGTGCAAGGAAAAGGCCTAGGTTGATTCATCCAGAGAGCAAATGCAAGTACAACTTCTAGCATTGGGATCTGGTACACACTCACCTAGAACGATTGTGATTTAAATTTGATTTTTTATAAATATTTAGAGCCAGGAATGAAATTGAGCATATTTTCATATGGTGTGTGAGCAGGTTGGTAATGATGGTCAGTTTGAAAGGATATAGAATCACCTAGTGACAAACATCTGGGAATGTCTGTGAGGGAGGTTCTAGATTGGGTTAATTGACACATAGGAAAAAACAATTCTAAATGTAGGAGATATAATTCCATGGCCATGTGGTTTTAGAGTGATTAAAAAGACGAAAGCAAGCAGAGTGACAGCATCCTTCTCTCCCTGCTTCCTGACTATGGACACAGTGTGATCAGCTACCTCACAATGCCTTTTCTGCTATGATGAGATGTAGCCTCAAACCATTTTCATCGGGAACTTTGTCTTGGCCATGAGACAAGTAACGAATATAAAATGGTACCAGGGGTGGGGTGATTACTTGTGCTAGAAAGATAAAGATCTTACCGTGAAGTAGTATTGCTGCTGCAGGAAAGTCTGAGCATATGATTCTTAGTCATTTGCAACTGGTTTGTGCAAAGTGTTTATAATTTTGAAGCCAAAGCCTTAGAATGCTCTAAGTGGAGTTTAATGAGCTGTGTAGAATCAGAAAGCCAGAAAGTTGGGATAACTGCAAACAGTAGAGGCTTCCCCATGAGACTTCAAAAAACAGCGAAGATTTTATTTTAAGAAAAATGAGACAGAGCCCATTTAGGCCAAAGAAAATGGCTGTACTCCACCTATGTTGAGAACTTGAGTGAGGCTGACTTTAAAAGTAATTGATGACTTTGTTTGGCTGGGAAAATTCCAAGACATGTACATTAGCTCATTTTTCTATTGCTGTGGTAAAACACCACGGCAGAGGCAAATTACGGAAGGAAAGGTTTATTTGGGCCTTACAGTTCCGGAGGGTTAGAGTCCATGATGGCCGAATAGAGGCCCAGTAGCAGGGACAGCTGACAGCTAACATCTTGTACCCCTAACAGGAAACAGAGAGAGCACACTCCATATGACACTAGTCTTTTGACACTTCAAAGCCATCCCCAGTGTCACGCTTCCTCCAGCAAAGCCACACCTCCTAATCCCCCCCAAATAGTCACGAACGAGAGACTAAGCCTTCAGATGCCCAATGCTTATAGGTAACATCTCCTTCGAATGATTACATCAGAATAGTATTTATGTTGTCTTGTGTTACTATATACTGTTCTTACCCAGGTCTCTAATGAATATGCGAAGCAGAAAGAGAGAGAGAGAAAGAAAGGACTGTTTAGTGGGCAAGAGGGAATGAGTTTAAAGTTGCAGACAAGAAGGACACTGAGAAACAAAGGTTGTAATTGTTAGATTAGCACTTTAAAGAAAATCTTTATCTCCCTCAGTGCTGGTTTGGGAGTGACATCAGGGTTACTTTGTGGACTGTGATATCTTTATGGATCATTAGATGGTAAGTGAGTCATAGCTGGTGTCTTCTTTCTAGGGGCAAGAAAATTTTTCTCATAAGATGGAGAAGGGATGTATTTTGTTAGCTTACATTTTGAGTCTCTCTCTCTCTCTCTCTCTGTCTCTCTGTCTGTGTGTGTGTGTGTGAAAGACATTCTCAGGCTGTTCTTCCCTAATGAATTTAACAAGAACCCTGGTAATAATAGAATTCATTCACTCAAAATCAAATATCTAATTCTTTTATGCAGTTAAATATCCCAGGACACCGTTTCCAAAGACTCAAGACTTACTGCCTTTGTGATTCTCGCCCCAGGTAATGGTATTGTGGATTTCTGGAGGGAATAATGCATAGACTGCAGTTGCCTTGGGTCCGATAGCCCCCTTCTCTTTCTAGAATGATCAAATGATCTTTTCCAGTTACTCATTGAATTCAGGCTAAGAAAGAGGTGCTTAAAGCATCTCACCAACAGGGAGATTTCACTGATTATCACTCTTTTCAATCTGAGCCAGATGTTCTTTAAGATTGGACATGATGAACTGCAGTCTAAGAACTGAGAGTTCTGGAAGGAACCTTACTTCAAAGACACCGTTCCCAACGTGTCAGATCTAGACCTTGTCAGCTCTGCAGCCTTGAACTTTGTAGAAGAGAACTTACTTGCTGACTTTTAACCAAATTGCCATTCTTCCTCATATCTGTGTAAAAAGCAGTGCTTTCTGAGTGTGTGCGTGTGCGTGTGCGTGTGTGTGTGTGTACATGTGCACACATACATACATAGAAGCCTTCAAAAGTGATTAACTTTTTTCTAGGCCTCGTTTTAAGATTACTTATTAAAAATATCACATTTTATGTCAGTGTCCAAAAGTTTTAAATCGATTGTTCAGAGATTTACAAAAGAAGCAGCTTAAGGGTTGCTGGGAACGTTCCATTTCCTCTGAAAATGTGCACAAGCAGATCAAAGGTAGAGTTATCAGCAACCCAGCTACCATGCTGACTCCCGTCCACTTGACAACAGATGAATCACCTCAGTTCCCATGCAAGTCATGAAAGGCAGGTTAGAGAGGCCACCACCCTGCTTTTAAGAGGCCTTTGTCTCTGGTGGAGAAAGGCCAGAGGAAAAACCCATAGCTTATTGGCAGGTGTCAGTTCAGTTTGGGTGAGAGTTGTATTTTCACAGGTTTTATGACTAGGACAGATCTGCCTGAAAGTCGGCTGCGTCTCTACCTCCTCGGCTTGGCACACCAGCTTCATGGAGGCACACTGGGAGGGCAAAGGGAAGGAAAAACAGAAAGTCAGTTGTCGTAGCCAGGTTTCCCTTGTGATGGAAGACTCCTATCAGTGGATTTCAAAGTAGATTATATTGTAGAATCAGCTGGGTCCACTCAAAGTGCAGAAGGTCAGCCTTTCCAGGCAAGCTCAACAGACACCAAGAGGGAGGAACGTGCTCTCAGATGTTGCCTATCTGAACGATGACTTAGCATCTCATTGAATACAGTCTGATAAGCACCCCTCCCCCATTTGTTTTATAAAACAATGGGAGTGTCAGGACTTAAAGACAGTAGTGCCAATAAAGAAATCACAATATGTAAAAAGGAGCAGTTACGTGTACTTCATCTGCAACCCACTAGATCACGGGGCTTCCAGGAACTCTTGAAATTATATGTGAAGGTTTGGGTGTGTGTGTATCTCCACATCTGGAAGATGATGGAGATAAGAAATGGATAAGAGGTGTAAACCTTCACCCTTCTCAGAGGATGACAAGTGAAAACTAGACAGCGGATCTCCCAGGACCTGTGGAGTGAACGAGCACCCACCTTCGTGAAATTCATGCCCATTTAAAAAATGCACACAATTTAAAAATCTTCAGCAATTTCGTACATGTATGTAATGATTCTGGTCACACGCATCCCCCCCCCCCCCACCTTCTCACAGCCTCTTCCCACCCAATCCGCACACCGCTTTCAATTATTCTGGTTTTTATTTTGGCTGTGTGACCCTTAGGTTATACCAGGGCCATCTGAGTAAGCATGGTGTGACTATCCATCAGAGTACAAGTAACCAGCGTTGTGCTTGTTTATTAAGGAAAAAACAAATCTGCAGGTCCAGAACTCCTCCCCTACCCTCTTTGTCCCGGTGCTCTGCACTTGGTCAGGCCATCGATCCCAGGATCCCAGACACCAGGGCATCTTCCACATACCATTTCACCATTGCAAAGCTATCCTTCTTCCTACACCTTGCCACAGCTGTGGGACCTGGACCTCCGTCTCTTTGTCTCAAAATCACAGATAATGAAGTGAAATCGAGAGTAGACAGGGGCAAGGAATGAAGGAAGGAAGTGGTTACAGAGACGGTCCTGAGGGTCAAGGATCAGATGGGGAGTCTGTTTCCTGTGCGCATGTCCCAAATGTCTGTCATTTATTAAACGGTCTTTCTCTCGTATACACTTCTACCTCCGTTGTCTGAGATGCTCGTAGTTCAGCAACACAGGAACAGTCTTCCAAACCAAAAGTAAGCTCCTAGCAGACCACAGAGGAACTCTGCTATTCTTTCTTCCTGCTGTGAGCATCCTCAATATTTGCTCATTTTCAAACCAGACTGGTGAGCAGATCTAATATTTCTAATTATTAAATTAATCTAAATTATATATATATTATATATAATAAATCTAATTATTTCATGTTATATTCCATCAGAGTTTAAAGGCACCTGAGCAGTACAAATGGTTATTTTTTTTAAAAAAAAGCAGATTCTGAGCCAGGCACGGTGGCTCATACTTGCAACCCCAGCACTTGGGAGGCAGAGGCTGGAGAATCTCTGCAAGCTTGAGGCCAGCTTTTGGTTGTAAGGTGTATTCCAAGCCACACTGTGCTGAGTTTTAGATATGGTCTCAGAATGTCCATAAAAGGTTGCTGGGGGATTGCTAAGTTGTTAAAATTAGAAGCCGAGCTTGCAAAATAAAAAACGAAGCTGTATACAGTAGCAAGTGTCTAGAATTCCATGCCGAGAAGGTTGGAGATTGGCAGATTCCTAGGGCTTTTTGATCAACCATCCTGACCCAATCAGCGAGTCTCAATAAAAGACCCTGTCTCAGAAGGCAAGATGGATGACAATTGAAGAGAAATGACACCTGACACTGTCCTTTCTTTGACTTCCATCTGTACACATATGTGCATCTGCACAGACACAAGCACACACGCCCTACCCATTCCCTGACACAAAGTCCATTAAAAACTCAGATTCTGAGTCCTTCCGGGGACCGCTGCAAATATCAGGTCCTAGGCATGCCACTAAGAGTAACTGTGAGGCTAGGAGCCAGAGACAGTGCTCAGAGCTGCTGTGGGGTTGGGAAAGGGACACTGCGTCCCTGCCATGCAAGATAATGGCCCCTGTCTTGGGTTATCAATTCTGCTTCCTTCTGTAGCACTTGGTGGACCATTTATATTTCCCCAGACTTTCTATTTGTGTCCTTTTCTGCTCCTTATTCTTTCTTTGGTTCAACAAAGGAGCTGGGTTACCCTGGCACGGTGAAAAGCTATGTTGCACATTGTCTTCAGCTGGTTGGAGAGCCAGACTTGGCAACATGGTGCAGGATGGCTCCCCCTGATAAAATTGATCTGGACAGCTTCTGATGCCCAGGACAGTATTACCTATGCTCCTTGGTAGGAGACTTTGTAGCTATTCCCTCCAGAGAGCATGGTCTTTGGGTATTTGTTTCCCTGCACTTGAACCTGTGCTGGCCTGGGGAATTTCTTCTGCCAAAAATAAGGATAACATCCCATTGTCAAGCTTAGACCTCAATGGATCTCTTGAACTTATTCTTCCTCGTTGTGATGGTTAACTTGGCTGAACTAAGGAACGCCTACATATCTTGGAAAACAGTTTTATGAGTGTGTCTGCAAGGGTATTTTTGAAGGGACAGGTATTTGAGCTGGTAGTCTGAGTTCTGAAGATTGCCTTCACTTGCTGTGAATGGGTCTCATCCAATCCATCAAGGGTCCCAATAGAGAGCCTAAAATGTGGAAGAAAGCTTAATATACTCTTATTTATTTAGTTTTGAACTGTTGTCTTTGAACAGTAAAATTATATTTCCAACCTTTTTCCCAGATTCTCAGGCCTTAGAACTGGATCTGAATTACATGACCAGTTCTGATTTTTCAACTTTTCTGCCTCTGTAATTCATGAAGAGATTTCTACAATCTGGGAGAGTCTCAGTTTATTTTGTGACATTTTAACTGAATAAAATGGCTGACTCTAGGCAATTTATAATGAACAGAAATTGCCTTGTGGTTCTGGTGGCTGGGAAGAGGCAGAGCTTTTGGCAAGAGCATTCTTGCTGCACCAATCCCATTTGGGGAGAGAGAGAGAGAGAGAGAGAGAGAGAGAGAGAGAGAGAGAGAGAGAGAATCTTTCTCTTCTGTTCATTTATTCTCATGAGTATCTCCCATTATGCGTCACTTTCTAACGCTATTGAACAGGGGATTTAATTTCTAACATACACTTTAAGTAGAGATTTACACATACTATTGTTTCTATGGCTCTGGAGAACCCTGACAAATATACTCAGAAAGCCACAGAAGCAGGTTTTGGCTAGCAGTGTCAGACTAGAGGTCACCTGAGCAGTGATGGGCCCCAGCTGAGGATAATCAGCCAGTGTGCCCATTATCCGTCAGTGTGTTTCAGGTTATCCCCAAGACTGTTGCTTGAAATGATGACTTACAGTTCTTACGCCGCAGTTCTTGAAGGTCAAGAATGCAGCTGCGTTTTGGATCTGGCTAAGCTTTGGCGCTGGTACCTCACTAAAATTCAGGCAAAATGTTAATTGATAGAACGAGTCTGACGCAGTCATCGGAGGTTGTACTTGGTCGTAGGCCATAGCTCTCAGTTCTTCGCAGGAAGACCTCTCTCCGTAGGCTGCCTGTGTTCTAATGGCAGGATGGCCCACTGCTGATTAGCAGGCAACCTGGAGCAAATAGAAAGTGCTGCAGAGTCCCAGGCTTGCATTCTGCCACACTGGGCTTCCTAGAAACCAGCCACACACTCGGACCACATTCAAGACGATAGAGTGCAATTCTGCTCCGTTCTGTGAATCTTAGAAGGAAGAATCTGAAAGAATTCCCAGGTCTATTTTAATCTTTCCCCCAAGAACTCTTAATCAAGTCTCCAGTTAACTAGAGGCATAGACTCACTATCAAGATCACCAGCGTATATCACCAGAGTTTCCCAATCCTGTGGACTCACAGCTAATGGAGGGTTTGAATCATTAAATTTCAATGTTGACTACTATACTGTGAAGTTAGAGATACCTGAGACTGCTCAGTGGGGGGATGTCTCTTCAAAGGACAGTCAGGGTGCCAGACAGAGCAAGCTCAACCAAAATGCCTGCCTTCCCGGGACTAGTAGTTCTATCAGGGAGATGATAAACAGAGAGATAACTGCAATAGCACGAGGATCTCCAAGGTCCAGGCTGTTGATAGATCGGAAAGACCTAAAACAGAGGCAGTGCATGCTGGTTCACTTTGTTACTGTTGTGAAATACCCAGGAGAGGCTGTGTGGCCACTGAGAAGTGGTTTATTTAGATCACGGTTTGAGAGGCCAGAAGTTCAAAAGAGGATGGTACATGCAATTGCAGGCCTCCTCCAGCTGTTTTTCCCTTGTGGCAAATCCCAGCTTTGGGAAGAGTAGCCATATCACAGAACAGGAAGGTGGAGAGGTATTTAGAGGTATTAGGGGTTGGATTTGTACTCATAATCATTCGTATCTGTGAGAGCTCAGGGGTCCCATGATAGCTTTTGTCAGTCTTCTGAGGGCAGTTTCCTGGTGACCTGTGGAGCCTCCATTTGTTCCCAGCATGCATGTGGGTAAATTTTTGAATATAATATAAAATAGGAATCAAATTTTATGTTTATGATACACTTTGCATGACCAGTTTGAAATGCTTACTTATTTATTTTTTTGTGAAAGGATCCCATTCTAATGACCTCACCTGATCATCCTGTCACACCGCCTCTCAAGTTCTGGGGTCAGAGGTCAGAGGTATGAACCACCATATCTGGTCCTACAGTGTGCCTAACTTTATTTCCATAAATATATGCTTTAAGTTTGGGATTTGATTTTGTGACCCCTTAATCTAACCACATAATTTCTGCAGTTATGGAATGTGTTCTAATTAGTCCACGTTTGGGCTATTTGATGAGGCAAAGCCTCCCTTAGTTCTAGTTCTGAAATTCTTATTGGGGACTGGAGATCTGTCTCAGTGCTTAAGAATACTTGTTCCTGGCACCTACATGGCGGCTCACAACTGTCTATGACTTTAGTTCCAGGGCATATTCCACAATCTTCTAGCCTCTGGAGGGACCAGGCAGGCGTGTAGTGCACACACATACCTACAGGTAAACATTCAGACCATGAAATAAAGTTAAATATATCCAAAATTCTTGCTGGGCACAGATGATTGCCAGGACAGTGAAGCAACTCTTTATTATGCCGTCGTGGTGAGTGAGTGGTGTTTACACTGGTGAGGATCAAAGCTACGCGGGCCAAGCAATTGACTTAGTAAACAAATAAAACCACTGTGCAGCAGAGTCCAACCTAGTTGAAGCTGTAGACTTCCACTAACAGCATCGTATCAGTATTAACCCTCAATGGATGCATTACTCCAATATAAGGTGCTAGTACCGATGAGACGCTGTGGGACGGTGGGGGAGGGGCATAAAAACACTCCACAGGTCCAGTTCCCTGTAGACTTTAAACGTCTCTGAAAAAAAAAAAAAAAACCAATTGTATTTTTTAAAAAAATCCTCTGGGACTTTTGTTGGTGGCTACAGTGATTTAATTGTGACAAATTATACTTGCTTATATATTCTTGAATTTTGTAAGGAAAGAACCATAGGCAAGGCGTGTTTGTAACTTTCCATTCTAGCATCCTCCATGATGCTGTTTTGGTACCAGTACAAATCTAATAACGAGTCGTGAGGCTAAAGAGCACGGTGGTCTCCTCTAAGAGTGGGATTGCCTCTGAGGCTTGTTTATCCACTCTGGCTGTAGGTTCTTCCTGACTCTCATCCATTCTCAATCAAGTAGGGAGTATCTTTCCTGTGCCCTGTTTTGTTTTCCTTAAAGAAAGAAAATACAAGCATTAAACATCTCTTAAAAAAAGTCTTGAGAATCTGTTCAGATTATCATGGGCTCCCTCCCCCCCATAAAGTATATTACTACAATGGGTTCCATTAACAGCCTTCCTAAAAATGAACCAAAGTTGCATTTTTCTACACATCATGATCAATCAAGTTGTATTATTGAGAAATTGACATATTCTGTACTTCTTTACATTTTTTAAACCACTACTTGTAAATAGGAATGGCTAATAGTGGGCAAAGAACATTGGTATGGTTACGTAGCCTTTGTATAACTTTGGAATCAAGGTAGTGTTTAAGAACTGGACCCTATTATGTGCAACAAGACGTACAATACACAAGATAAACATATATATATATATATATATATATATATATATATATATAGTTAAAATTTTCCTGATGAGTTCTCTTAAGCAACCAATAGTTTTAATTTAAATTCTATAAAATCAATAATATAAAACTCTGCAAATCTAATATTATTAAACGATAAGGGATGGATCTAAGATCAGCAAATAAACACACTTAAACAAACATGCACACTAATACCTAATTCCTGGAAGAAATCTCTTAATTAAAACAAAGGAAATAAGGGAACACAGTAGAATATAATCAAATGCACCAGAATTAAATGAACTTCTTATCTTCTTATTACATGGTTTATTCATGTGTGTATATACATATTTAATTTCATGGCGCTGGGTCTCAAATCCAGGGCTTGGTGCTTTGCTGCTGGAGCCAACCATCTAGTGGGAAGTACAAAGAAAATGTCAAAGTACTCATGGTGCAAGAGGTCAATATTGAAAGTATATTTTTAAAAAGTTCATTTAGAATCAGTGAATGAAACAGAAATGATATAAATATGGAAAATTAATAATTCTGACAGAACATTCTAAAAGTCTCAAAGACCATATTTCTCAAGCAATTAGTAAGTACTGTTTTTCCACTAGAAGTTTTTATTAGAACTTCATTAATATCACATATTATTTGGGGGAAAGCTTAGCTCTCTAAGGTGATTTCCTTTTGTTATTTTTTATTCCAATTTTTTTCAGAAATATATTCTGATCACTCCTTTTTTCTTCACCAGCTCCTCCCAGATTCTCCCCACTTTCTTGCCCGTCCAACTCCATACCCTTTCTTTCTCTTTCTCTTTAATCCCAGCACTCGGGAGGCAAAGGCAGGTGAATCTCTGTGAGTTCGAGGCCAGCCTCGTCTAGAGAGTGAGTTCCAGGACAGCCAGGGTTACACAGAGTAAATAACAACACAAACAAAAAACCCCAAAATATCAGACTCCGTCTCTCTCTCTCTCTCTCTCTCACACACACACACACACACGCATACACACACCCCAAAATAGACAAGCAAAAGATCAAAAAGACAAAAACTGTTCAAGCAAAGCAACTGACAGCCGCTTTCAAAGGAACACTTAGTTGTTTCCTCTGGTGGAGTCTCTCACTGGATCCACTAACCATTCTTCAGGGTAGCCCACACTCAGCAGTAGAAGCCCAACGCCAAGTGAACTCAATGACGTATTTGTAGAATTTTGGTCTCAAATGGAATTATTTAGGTAATTATTTTTCAAGTGAAAGATTCACAAAGTCTGCATTCCTAGGCATATATCTAATGCTCTGGGATGTGATCAGTACTTTCTCCTTTTTTGTTGGATGTGTCTGTGTATGATCGGTGTGCGTACATACATGTATTATGTTCTTGTCTGTGTATGATCGTGTGCATACATACATGCATGTATGTATGTATGCCTGTGTAGATACTCATGTGTACATGTTTGTGGAGGCCTGAGACTGGCACTGGCATCTTCCTGGATGCCTCTCCGCTCTGTTCATTGAGGCAGGTCTCTGTCAAACCCAGAGCTCGCAGATATGGCTTGTCTTACTAATCAGCTTCTTCTGGGGATTGCCTGTCTCTGCCTTTGGAATTACCCAGCTGCTGTTTATGGCATTTACATGGGTTCTGGGTACACAAAGTCTTCTGGTCTTCATGCATGCATGGCAAGTGCCTTTCCTGCTGGACTATCCCCGGTTCAGTAGGCCCATTTCTGATGGCAGAGTTTTAGAGATGAGAACTCCTGTGTGAGAATAGTGGACTGTGGTACATGTTTACAATAGAGTCCTGTGTGATAATGAACAAGTTCAGCTGTGCATATTTCAGTAAGGATGTCTCAGGAAAACCCATACAGCATAATAACATGTATATGAAGATCAAAGGCGTTTACAACACAAATAGTTACTGTGGGAATTTATATGTTAAGACAGAAAACAAAGGAATAGTGCATTTAAGGGCTACTTTATTAATTAAGGGCTTAATTAGGGGCTACTTACCTTTAAGTAGGGTAGAGGGAAATAGATACAGAGGGGCAAAGAGGTGGTATAATATCCAGGGGATGTCAGCAGTATTGCTAAGGCTCAATTATTTTAAAATTGTTTTATACCGTACATGATTGTCTTATGTTTATCCTTTATGATTATAAAATAGTTCATTAGAATAAATAGAATTTTTCATTTATACCAGCTCAGTGGAATAACTATATATATATATATATATATATATATATATATATATATATATATATATATATATACACATACATACATACACATACATGATATATTTGAGGGTCGGCCTAGAACTCACTCTGTAGACCAGACTGGCCTAGAACTCACAGAGACACCCTGCCTGTGTGTCCCAAGTGCTGAGATTAAAGGTGTGCGCCACTATGCCCTGCTGGGCAGCAGTGCTTTAATAGCTATTCACCCAACACCTTCTAAAGGAACTTTCCTGAAAACTGTAATTTATTCAAGTGCATTATATGCTAATGAGTTTCAAGATGCTGTTTGGAGGTCTTAAGTTTCTGAAAATGATTATATCATCTGAAAAGGCTCCTTATGCACAACTAATTAAAATACTTGATTGAAAAGATTAAATTTACAGTGACCAAAAAGTGCAAAATTGACTTATTTTTAAGTCACCCTTTGAAATAATTAACATGTGTCTTTTAAAAAAATCAAAGCTATCGTCTTCATTAGTGCAAATTAAACTTCCCAGTAGCATTATTAAAATATAATTATAATTCAAACTGTTTTAATCATTAATTTTGTTTTGAACTATTGAAAAGGAAAACTTTAATGATTTCTATATTAGGACTGACAAAATGCCAAAAGTATGCTTATTGCTATAATAATAAGCAAAATTAAAACCAATTTGGTCTGGATCACACTGTGTGGAGTCAGTGTATGTTTTACATGTTAAATTCTGCTAAAGTTATGAGTTGAAGCATGGGCTACATATGGAGTAGGTAGCTTGGCTCCATAGTGCTGCCCTCTCAATAGAACAACTACTTCCACAAAAAATAGAAGGTTTAATCACTGGAACAAGTCGGAGTCCGTATAATAACATTGAGAAAAACTGGTTTTAGTCTTATTGCATCCAACCAAGAGTACCATACCCATTGGGCATCAGTGAGCACTCTTGCTTCCTGAGGTCAACCCTGCTCCAACCAATTGCACTGCTCCTCTGCCTGAAGCTTTGATGCCCCCCTCTTTTTTAAGTGCTGGAGGCAACAGGAGAGGCTGGTGGGAGGTTATTGGACCTCAGTTCTTTTCTCGGCTTCCACGGTAGTGCTGACCACGGTTGAATGGCTTCCCTAGAACGAGGAGAACCCTCTTGGTTAACCACTCACAATCATACTTCCTGCTGAACACCTCCTCTTCAGATGTTCAGCTCTGAAGCCCACTAGACCCTTCTCTGAGTTGCTTTCTGCAGCCCCCTCTTTCATCACTTAGAACTCTGTGGACTGCAAGTCCCTAGTTTCAGTCTTACGTACAGTCATCAGTTTTTCGTTTTAACTTCTTGAATGGGGGTATCACATTCCTGCCTCAGACTGACAATGCCTATCCACCCTAATCCTTTCTACAGTGTCATCACTGTCAGCAGGCTGCTCTGAATACTTCGGTACATCCTACCTTGCTTTCCCAATCATGTATGCATTCAAATACATGCATACACGTATACACACACTGCATGTGATCTACATAATCTGGACTATTTCATCCTACGGCTTAGAGAAGCCCCAGACATCGTTGGTGCATTTTAATTCCCTGAACCCACTCACATGTCTTTCTTTACTGGTCCCGTGGCTTCACAGTTTGCTTCTCCATACTTTCTGTCCTAACCTGCCATGGAGGTCAGCACTTCCTTTCAAAGAGTGGAGTCACACAAAAGTATTGGTGGGCTTCCATTGGGCTTTATTTCTGATTCCATGTTGGGATAGAAGAGTTTCCAATGGAAGCTGGTATCAAGGGTAAGTTCCTTCTCTCAGGTCCAGTCATTGAACATTTATTTACACCTCTCTCTCCCTCCCTCTCTCTCTCTCTCTCCCTCTCTCTCTCTCTCTCTCTCTCTCTCTCTCTCTCTCTCTTTGCCTTGTTCATGCTAAGCAAGTACTTTACCATCACGATACATCCCACCCTCAGTCTATAATTTTCAAGCTACATTGTTTAGCTCACGTAGACTCAAACTTACTATCTGATTTTGCTTGTTTCTGACCTTTTCAAATTTCAAATGCACTTGTTTTCACCATTCATTGACTTTCCTGGGCCCGCTTGTTCCCCACACACTCCTAATCCAACCATGCATTGCACAAGTACTATAGGGGGACTGACGTGTGCCGTGTCGGGAACCCAAGCTCCCTTGTCAGCTGGATATTTCAGATGAGCCAGTGAAAACTGGAAAAGAGGTCATGGAAAAGAAGGAGTGAGTAAGTCACAGCACTTAGCCCTCTTTCTTCCTCTGCCTGTTTGGGTTTTGTCTCTTCATGAATCCTTCTGTCTCTGACCCCTATAGACATCCCAGCAACTCTGGAACCCAGAGCACCAGTGCATCTCCTTTCTCTCTTTTCTGAATATAGCCTCGTCTTCCCTGCACACCTGTGCGTGGGCTGCCTTAAATCCCTTCTACCAGAACCATGTGCAATGGTTTCTGTGTTCCCGCTCAGGCTCTGAGTAGAACACACTCCCTTTCTGCTAGCCTGCCTGTCTATTGTCATTTTCCTTACTAACACTTGCCTGGCATATCCTCAACTTTATAACTTATTTTCGAAAGTTAAGTCTCATCTTGTTTTAAACGTTCATTTTAAAGCAGGATAGAGATGAGCTGTCAAGTTTTGCTTAGCCAGAGAGGACTCTTGGTCTCTTGAAAGGCACAATGCACCCCTTTGCCTTTGTTGAGATAGCATTCCCGTTACCCTATTCTAGAACGTTCCAAGTGTATACACCTGTTGTTCCTTTTGTTTACCTGTTGCTTCTTGCTTTTTTTTTTTCCTCTCTCCAGTTTTGATGAGTGGATAACATTTTGTCTGTTGTCTTTTACTTACAATATTCTCCACTTCTAATTTTATTTCTGATTGTTAGGTTCAGTTTTAAAATGTTTTAATTTGAAGTTAGAAAGTTCTTATGGAGATGTCTCCTGGCAAACATGCATGGTGTGAGGCCTTCTACCCAAGGACTGGTCAGAAGTCCAGATGGCTTTGCCATCTCCTGCACTGACCCCTTCTTCCAGGCAGGGGTGCTTAAATCGTAGCGAGTAGTTTCCCCATTTCCTCTTTCCTTGCTTTTTATGGATACAGATCAGCATGCAGCCCCAATTGGCCTTGAACTTGCAGCAATCCTCCTGTGTCATCACACTGCAAGGACAATCAGCGACCCTCATGCCTGCTCGGTAAGTATTTTCCTCTTGTGCTTTTTTTTTTTTTTTGTCATATTAGCAACTGAAATCTCTAAAAGAAAAATTTATTCTAAGTTTTTGAAAAAAAATTTCCATTGATCCTTCTCTAAGACTCAAGTTTTGGTAATATCTATAATTTTGTAAGATGCTTAATTTTGGCTCTAGAGTTTCTAGAATACTTTTTTTTTTTTAAAAGAGATGCTTTTCTTCTTTCTAAATGTATCCACACGGAACAGTTCCTTTCGGTCTTCTAGCGTTTAGTATTTTTGTGCAACAAATTCAGTCTCTACATGCCTACCTTTCTTCCTTAATAAACTTGCTTTGTTCTTTTAAAAATCCGAATTGTTATTTATTTATTTTTTTACAATTAATCTTCGAATTCAGAGATGACAGGTGGCATCTAGGAATATGTGTTGTCCTCAGCATCACTTTTTAGTGTTTGGATACCCCTGGTTCTCCAAACCCAGCTCCTTCTCAGCTAGAACCTCCCACACGCGTGCCAATCTTTTGTTTCGTCTTTTCAAATCGTCAATCTTCAGCACCACAAACGATACTCAGATTTGGGGCAATATTTTGCTCTCTTCCCTGCACTATCGTCATTTATTTGGAGAACCGTGGCTTTTGCGTATCTGAGGTTATTTCTCATCAACGACGTTTTATGTATTATTTATTTATTTAGCGTGTGAGTGCATCTGTGTGGGCAAACACCACTATGTGCCACGTGTATGTTTGGAGGTCCTAAGGATTGAGCTCAGGTCATCAGGTTTTGCAGCAGGTGCTATGCCTACTGAGCTATCTGGCCCAGCCCTGTTCTCCTTTTCATAACTCGTGATGTATTTTATATATACACAACACAGATACCGGTTAACGTCTACAGCATCTGGCGCTAGATCAGGTGAAGAACTACTCAGCAGCTGTAGTCCTCTTCCCTTTTCGTCAGCAGACATGCTGTCTTCAGAGGCGAAGCGGGGTATGGAGCGGAAGAACACGGGTCTCCACCGCTCAAGCTACTGTAGCTCATGTTCCCTGAGGCGGCCTGACGCTGTCTGGACTCCACCGTTGCTCCGCAGGCAGATGCTGACGCTGTGCGTGATTTGCAATGCAGCCCTGTCCTGCTCCCCAGATCTGCTGACTCGGTACTCAGTGACTTAAGAGGATTTCCTGAGAAAATGACTACTCATCACTTCCGTTGTGGTCTTGCCTGCCTGGGTCAGCTCAGTTTGCTCTCGGTGTCAGTCTAGTTCCACCTGCTCTCCGTCCTGTAGATAGTTTATAATGTTTCTTATCTTCTGGGAGACAATTTGCCTTTTATTTATTTTTTATTGAAAAATATAATTTTTTCATATAATACTCTGATTATGGTTTCCCCTTCTCTAGCTACTCACAGATCGTCCCCATGTATCCAAATTCATTTCCTTTCTTTCTCTCACTAGAATACAAATGAGCATCTAAAATATGATGATGATGATGATAATGATTATAACATCAACAACAACAAGCAAACCAGAATAGAATAATAAAAGGACAATAATAAATAAATAATAAAAATAATAAAATAATAAAAAGACAATAAAAAAGTTCCAAGGAAAAAGCACACGAAATTATACGTTGAGACACACACATTTGCACACGTGGAAAACCCTTAAGAACACAAATTTGGCAGCCATAATATATAAGCAAAAAACATGTAAGGAAAAAAGATAAAAAGAAATTTAAAATGCAAGACAAAGCATTGTGTGACAAAAAACAAAAACGAAACAAAAAAAAACCCTATCACTTTCAAAAATGCCACTGAGTTAATTTTGTGTTGGCTATCTGCTGCTGGGCACCTGGCCTTAAGGGTGGTTAGTCGACACAATGAGACTCCATTGGAGAAAACTAATTTTTCCTTTGCTAATGGTTATCACTTGAACCTACTGGGTTAGTGGTGGAGGCTTGGGTCTACGTATGCTTCTTCGTGCTGAGACTCCCTCAGGCTTAAACCTGTGTAGACCCTGTACATGCGGCCACAGTCTCTTTGAGTTCATAGATGCAGTAGTCCCGTGGTGTCTAAAGCCCTTGCTTTCTTGCTTTCCTCTATTTCCACTGGCCTTTCCATCTTTCTGCCTCTTCTTCAGAGTTTCCTGAGCCACGAAAGGAGGGTTTGATAGAGACATCCCATTTAGGACTGATCATTCCAAAGTCTCTTGTTCTCTGCTCATCTTCCAGTTGTGGGTCTTTTACTTGTGCCAATGAATTCAAGACTATTCCCCACTTTCTTTTTTGATCAGATTCAGTGTATCTGGCCTTATGTTCAGGTCCTAGGTCCATGTCAGACTCAGTTTCGTGCAGGTTGGTAAGTATGGATCTGTTTGCACTCTTCTATATGCAGGCATCCCACTTGACCAGAACCACTTGTTAAAGATGCTGTCTTTTTTCCATTGTGTATTTTTGATATTTTTTAACCAAAAAATAAGGTGTCCATACGCGTGTAAACTTACATCTGGGTCTTCAGTTCAGTTCCACTGATCAGCATGTCTTTTTTTTGTGCCAGCGCCACACTGGTTTTATTACTATAGTTCTGCAGTACAATTTAAGAACTGGGGTGTTGATACCTCCTGTAGTTCTTGTATCATTCAAGATTATGTTAGTATCCTGGACTTTCTGTCTTTCTGTATGAAGCTGAAAATTATCCTTTCAGTTTCTGTGAAGGGTTGTTTGGAATTCTGATGGATACTGATGGATATTACGTTGAATTTGTAGATTCCTCTTGGGAGTCTGACAATTTTGACAATTAGGCCTTTTGATGCTTTCATCAAGTAGCAACTACTATTATTTTGTTTCCGCACCCTACTTTGGTTTTTGGAAGGACTCACTGATAATTTTTTAAGTGGGTTGTTTGCCTTATGAGATGAAAAGCTTTGACTGTAATTTGTTTGTTTGCTTAGAGAATGCCTTCCTTTGTTTCCCAGGCCAGTCCCAAACTTATGATACCCTTGTGCCAGGCTTTCTAGTGCCATCTTTCATCAGACCAAGACTTCACTTAGTAAGAAAGGAGTAGGAACTAAATAGAGAAGAAATAACAGTGATAGGGTTTTAACAAATAAGTGAAGAGATGAAATGAGAAGATAAAAAGCACAGTCAAAGCAGTGGATAGTAGAAAATACAGAAGATGCCTCAGTCTTGCCTTTCTATTGCTGTGATGAAACACAATAACTAAAAGCAATCTGTAGAGCGAATGGTTTTTGGTTTATAGGTTACAGTCCATCATTAGGGGAAACTAAGGCAGGACTTCATGGCAGGAACTTGGAGTCAGGAACTGAATCAGAGGCCATAGAGGTATGCTACTTACTGGCTTGTTCCTCATGGTTTGCTTAGCCTGATTTCTTATACAACTCAGGACCATTTGCCCAGGGTTGGAACTGCCCACAGTGAGCTGGTCCCTCCCACATCAAACGTTGATCGATAAAATACCTGACAAATTTGCCTCTATTGGCCAATACTGTGGAGGCATATTCTCAACTGAGAGTTGCTCTTCCCGGATGAGCTCATGTCAAGTTGACATAAAACAAGCCAACACCGAAGGCTTAGAATTGAAAATACACTGTCTACAAAACTGATTGAATGGGTTTAATATAAGCATTTGGAAGAAGACAAGAAGAGACAGTTGATGGGCTTGTAAATAAGTCAGCAAACGCTGTTCAGTGTAAAGAGAGAAGGAGGGGCAGGTTAGAGGCGACAGGAGGAAATCTACAGAGAGATACAGGGAGCTATACAGAGTTCTAGCATCTGACTGGGAAGTAAAGCAAAATGAGAGGAAATGGCAGAAAAATTAGAAGAAATGATGATTCAAATCTCACCCAATTTGGTAGAAACAGATCATGAACCTACATGTGGAAGCTACTGGGCACACATCCCAAGGTAATTCTTTTGTAGTCAAATGGAAGAGCTGTGCAGCCTCCACCGGCAACGGCATTGTCGTCAGAGCAATGAGTAACTTGGTGACGGCGATCAGAAGGCTATGAAGCACTGTCTTAAAACACGAGGGAAGAATGGAAGCTTACAGAAAAAAAACCCAGTAAAATGAAACATTTGTTTTTAAAATGTTAAAAGTGGTATTAAGTCATCTAAGCCTGGCATGGTAGTGCGTGCATTTAATCCTAGCTTGGAGAGTCAGAGGCAGGAGGATCTCTGAGTTCGTGGCCAGGCTGGTCTACAGAGAAAGTTCCCCAACAGCCGGGGCTTTACAAAGAAACTCTATCTTGAAGAATTAAAACAAAAACAAACAAGCAGTAACAACATCAATACGTATATGATATCAAAATATCAAAAAAAAATATATATATACATATACACACACATACGTATATATGCGATAGCAAAAGTCAAATTGGAAGACATTTTTCATATTTCATTAAAGTAATGAGGTGCAGTAACATATTCTGTAATAAGAATCCTTTAAATGTAAGACAGACATCTCAAAAGCATGTAGGCAGCAGTGCCACATGAACAGAAAGAATAGGAAATCTGTAGTGCCTTTAACTGACTTCTGATAAAGACACAATGATTTAAGCTTCTTATTTCTTCAGTGCTTTTAAAAATATTATGTCATTTCTGTAGACACACCCACAGCCTAATTCACATTTTAACTGCTATAGTATAACCCGTACGTCCATTTGATTACTGATTTCCTTTGCTTGCAAGCATTTGTTTTCAAACGACTCCAGAGACTGAGCACTAGGAAGCACCGATTCAGAGCAGGTGAGCTCCAGCAACAAGCTTCCTAGCGGGTGTTTTGGGATTTAGCTGATTTCATTTATGGGCCTCGTTTTGTAATTCCTTGATGTAAGTTTCTTGTGTTCTATGAGGGGCCATACATTTAAGCATCTTCCTCCCTTTTCTATACAAATGTCACGGGCTAGGGCCTCTAATGTATTGCACAGCAGCGCTGATGAAGGCAGTTGTTGCTTTTATCCTGAAGTGACCAGGATCCATGACTCCGTGGTATACAGCAGGACGCCATCTTTGAGTTAAGAAAGCCTCCCCTAAGGGTCCTCCGGTAATACGTGTTGATCCTTGACTCTGTCCCGTAGAGTCTATCTGTTCCGTACTCTCAGTATGGATCATTCTGTAACTTTGAAATGCCTTTCCCTCGCTAATATAAATTTACTCTTTTATGATGTATGATCAGATTTGACTTGAAGTGATATTTTTTTTCATTTATGTCCATAAATGAGTTAGATTCTTTCTTTACTGTCGTTGATTGCTTTGGTAAATATGGCTACGAAAATTTCATGGAGTATATTGGTGAGCTTTGCCTCATTTTCAATCCCTGAAAAGTATTTGTAAAAGTATAAAGTTTTTTGTTAGACACTTGCTCTTTCCCTTTTTGTGGCACCCAAGTGCCACTCCCAGGGTTTTAGTTCATTATTACCTTTTATGTTAAGATCAAGCAATCTGGGTGTAATGTGATGACTGTATAGGTTTTGATGACTCTCCTTTCCTTGTCCCTAAGTATGAATTATAGATATAGAAGATGCATAACATAAACAAACACACACATATATGTGTATAAATGTGTGTGTGTGTGTGTGTGTGTGTGTGTGTGTGTGAATAATCTGGTGCATTTGGTTGGTCGAAGTGAAAATGCTTTTCACTTTGATACCCGGTTGAATTTTTTTTTTAGTGACTGTCTACCTATTCCAAACTTGTTTTGAGACATCAGATGATTAAAGTGCTGTTTTAGAAAATTTTACATCTCAAGGCTGGAAGAGTAACTCAGTCAGTATAATGTTTGTCGGGCAAGCATCAGCTGATCTGAACTCAGTCTCCAGAACTCATGAAAAAAAGCTGAGCACTGTGATGCCACACACTGAAATCTAAACTATGGGGAGGCAGGGACAGGCACGTTCCCGGGGCTCGCATGCCAGTCGGCCTAGCCATTGTGGTGAGCACTAGGCTGTTGAGAGACTCTGTCTCGAAAACCTTGGTGAACAGCATCTGGGGAATAATAGCTAATGTTATCCTCCGGCTTCTACAGGCACCACCCATGTTTATGGGTTTTCATTCACAGGGACAAGCGAAGAACGCACACACACAATATAAATAAAAAAATTACATTTCATTTCTTTTCAAAGGAATTGCTATACTGTTATATCTACTATAATCATACGTGACTTCCTTGTGATCGCAACCCTTTATCTTTCTGAGTTATGCTGGTTATAGCTCCTCTGCTTTTTTTCTCCATCAGTTTTGCTGGAGATTGATATTTAACTACCATCCTCTCAAAGATCTAGGTTTTAGCTGTGTTGTTTACTAATATGTCCCTCAAATACATTTTATTTCTTATTCTTCCGCGCAACCTTATTTGAATTTACTTTCTTACTTTTGTATGTCTGCTTTGGTTGAACATTTGGCTCATTTATTTTTAATCTTTCAAAAGTTTTAGGAAGCACTAGTGTAGTTATAACCTAGAAACTTTAATAATTGTCGTCACTTAACTATAAGTGTCTCACAGTCTCTCATAATGGAAGAGTGCGTTTTTAAGTGCCTGATGTATGCAGCTGGTTAGAGATCTTTTATTGTAAACTTTTCGTTTTATTGCATTGTGATTCAGTAATGTTTTTATTATATCCATTTTTGAATGGTGTTGACATTTTTCTAAGTAGCCCTGTGTATGTTCCAAAGCACCAGGGAGTTGTGCAGTGGTAGAAAGCCTAGCGTCTTGGAATTCGATGTGGGTACCTGGAGAAGTGAAGGTACATGGCTTACCAAGGAAACAGGTCTGCGTACGTTCTCCCATCATCCTTTGCTTTCTCTTTTGCCATCAAATTTTATGGTTCAGATTTTTGTGAGACACCGTCTTGCGTTTTAACATTCCGAACACTTTGGCATCAGGTGTGTTTTTACTTAAGGACAATTTACAAATCAAAGCTGAAAGTTGTAATAAACTCCTTTACAGTTGTAGCTGTAAGAAGCCTTCAGTTCCCTTAGGCTTGATTGATGAAGCGTGGCGTTTATCCGATTCCTATGGTGATGTGCAGCAAACTTTATGACACAGGGAAACAGCTGGTGCAGTGGGTTCACCGAAAGGTGAAGGTAATATTGCCATAAAAAACAAGGAGATAATGACTTTTAAAAGGGATAATAGTTGTAACAACACCATTAACCTTTTGCTTCGGATTATTGGACGTGTGGTCATTTTTAGAGCTCCCATCAGAGCTTTGCAGGAATTGCGTATGGGGAAAAAGAACACTGCACAAGTGTTGTTACTGATTTCTTCCATATCCGCCTCTTCCTTAAGACATTAAGAAAATAAGACCATTGCTGGGTTTGGACCTATTTGGAGAGACTGTTACAGTAACATCTAAGTGAATGGGTTGACCTCCGTAGTGGAAAGATCATTATGAGGACTTGTCCGCGTAACATACACAGATACCTGCTTTTCAGACCAGATACTACCACCGAGGGGAGGGCATAGGGAAATTTCCTATGATAGGTTTGTAAATACCCTTGGAAGTTGTTGTGTGCTTTGGGCAATGGTTCAACCCAGTGGCACCTGTGATCTGTCTCCTTTTCAACTTCTTCCTTGCAGCCACCCATGGAGGGAGCACTCATGAATGGAATGGCTAACTCAGTTACAGACCAATGCAATGAGTGAACACAAGACACTGTGACTCTCAATGGGAAAAGCTTGGAAATCATACGATAAAGCTTTTGCTGATAAAACTGTCATTGATAGAGATTGATGTACTTATACCCTAACATTTTCTGTACAGTTTCATACTTAAATGTATTGGATTTATGTTTGAGGGTGCTTATGGGTTCAAAAACTTCTCAAAGGTCCTCTGATGCCCCAAGCAGTTTAGAACAATGTATCTAAAATGTTCAGTTTGCCTTGCTACCTGGAAACTGCTTACTCTCCGCTTGATTTCATGTAGCTACAGGTTTGAAATAGAATCCTCCCGTACTCCCCTCTCTTCCCAACAGCTACTAACTCCCTCTTTGGTCGTCTTCTCAGAAACTTGAATTTACAGTGAATCTACTCTGCAAAGCCAACTTTGAGATGCCTGGTTCAGAAGGTAAGAGAGTAAAGAACAGGTGATTTAGGGAGGTGGGCTCTGAGAAGTTTGGTCCAATCTGGTGAAGTCTGCACAAGGCACCAGCGTAACACACAATCTCAGTAACATTTTCTGTATAAAATGCGAGGCAAAAATAGCTGACCTATTATTAAGATATTTTTTTAATTAACTGCAAATATCTCCGTTTTCAGTTACATGTATTTTTACTTAGAACATCGTAGCTCTTTTCTCCCTTTCTTCCAGTTCTTCATCCATCTCTACTTCTTCCTCTCCCCTCTTTCTCCCTGTGGCTTGAGGCTTGCGCTCCCCCCACCCTCATTTACTCTTTCTCTCTCTCTCTCTCCTCTCTCTCTCTCTGCATGTTTTGGGTTTCAGCGAGAGCTGGGAAGAGGTAAAGTGCCCTTCCCCAGACACATGCTCACCCCATATTTGAGGCATAAAATCCCCAGCACTTCTAAAAGGCCCCAAACATTTGTGGGTCTCAGAGGAAGAACTCTGTGTTTCTTTAAAAAAAAATCAAGTACTTCGAACACACCGAGTTCGTTAATACCGTCCACATGTGCATGGGCATAGGGTCATCCCCTTGGGGCATGAGGGACCCACCACTGCCTATGCTCCTGAAAAAGTGATACAGCATCCCCTCAGCATCCAGCAACTGCCAATAGCTCCTCAGCTACTGGTGGAGCCGCCCTTCCCCCACCCCTCTCCATCACCCCTGGCTTGAAGATGTGCAGGTCATGTGTAGGTAACCTCAGCGCCGTGAGCGTCTGTGTACAACAGACATGCCGTATTCAGAGAACAGTGTTTTATGGCCACATGCCCATCCTCTGGATCTTACATTCTTCCTATGGCTCTTCCTCAGTCTTCCCTGAGCCTTTTGCAGGAGAAGAATGCTCAGTTCCTGTGTTCTCTGTTTCTTGCCTGGTTTTGGCAATTCCATCCGAAAGTCCACACTGGACTCAAAGGTCAGTGTGGCTATTTGATCCTGCAAGGGGTAGGAAGGGTCCTCTCAAAAAGGACCATGAAGCAAAGTCTTGCTCTTCAGCTTGTGGTTCTCTTTTAGAAGGCTCTGGAAGCTTCAGTGGTGGGACCTAAGCTGGGAGAAGCAGGTCATCTGAGCGGATCTTTGGAGGCTGAATCTTGTCCTAGACGCCTGTCGGTCATTCTTTCTGCTGCATGACTGTTGCCACGTGAGCTGCTCTTCTTTACCAGACCCTTGGCCCGTGATGGACTAGACCCTCTATAACCATGAGCCAAAGTAAACAAATCTCCCTTGTTTTTCTCAGAAACTTTGCAACAGCAGCAAAAAGTCTGTCTAACAGTCATTCGATGGCTTCACAGGCTGAATTCCAAGAAGCTCCTCCCAGGTGGCACACCTTCTCTCCTGATCATCTCCCTGGCTACCTCCCTTGGAGTGCCCACTAGTCTCTGACTGCTCAAAACACACACACACACACACACACACACACACCACACACACACACACACACACACACACAGACACCATACACACCACACACACACACACCACACACACACACAGACACCACACACAGACACCACACACCACACACACACACACACACACACACACACACACACACCACACACACACACACACACACACACACAGACACCATACACACCACACACATACACACCACACACACATCACACACACACACACAGAGCACACACACATACATACACACACCACACACACACACACACACACCACACACACACACACACACACACCACACACACAGACACCATACACACCACACACATACACACCACACACACATCACACACACACACACACAGAGCACACATACATACACACACCACACACACACACACACACCACACACACACACACACACACACACACACACACACCACACACAGACACCACACACCACACACACCACACACACACCATCTTCTAAATCCACCTTCTCTTTTCTGTGCCTAGTCCTGGCTGCCTGCTGCTCCTTGCTTGGCTAGCTCTCTGCTGTTTGTGCTTGGATAACACGGCCCCAGTTTGATGTCTGTCTACCTCTCCTGCGAAGCGTCTTTGACATATCCCTTTCCTACCCATCCCTGAAAGGGTTGTTAGTGTCCACTCCTTTGTGCTACCACGGGTCCTCATTGCTTCTCTCGTAGCTCAGAGCGCATAGCCATTCATTTAGTTTTTTACATATCTGTGAGCTTAAGGCAGGCAAAAGGCATGTTTTTATTATAGCTGCTGTCCAGTTTCTAACAGGCTTTCCTCCAGTCACTGTATTGGCTTGGAGTTTAGATTCTTGAAATTAATGTTTTACTTGAGCTTGCCTAGGATCTTAGTGGAAATCGATTGATCTCCTTTAAAACAACTTCTTCCTTCATATAATTAAGGATCCTAGGAAGGCATCTTACCTCCTGATAGAGCTGCGTATGGCATGGTGAGTGTGCTGCCCACTTACAGAACCAAAGCCTTCCTTTGCAACACTGAGACTACCCCAACAGGTGCGTTTGTCCCCACCTGCCGTGCTCCAGCATCATTACCAGACCAGAAGGTCCTTTGTCCCTGATGACGTGGTGTGTTTCAGGTCCTCCCCAAGCAGCCACTGCCAAATAGACAGTGTTTGCTCCAAAAATAAAGCCTATCTTCCGTGGCAGTGCTAGCCCTTGATACTGATGAAAAAAGTGAGAAAAAAAAATCTTGTTAATGTTTAAAAAACCAATAAGCAAAAGCAGGGGACACCATCAGCAGCAATTGTGCCTCCCTCTTCTTCTTCAGAAGGGTTGGAGTTTTCGCCTGGACACATGGCTCCTTGGAAGAAATATGGAACTTCCCTGTCCATTCTTTGTCACTGATGTGGCCGTAGGATATAAGTGGTGTCACGTGAGCTCCAGCTTCATTTCTGGGACTGCTCTGAGAAGGCGGTTTTTCAAGCTCTTGGTCTCGGCACAGCCTCTGCTGCCTAGCACACAGACCTGCTCTGAGGAGAGACACGATGGAAGCAGAGGAACGTATGCTCCCGCAAACATCGATGTGCATGGCCGTTGCAACTCACCGCAAGTTTACAGTGCATCATCATCAATTGCTTGAGCAATTCCCCTTCCCTGGGAATTCTGAGCTCCAAGGAGGAGGATGTCAGGGCAAGACATTCACTTTAGGAATAGAATCAATGGAAAGACTTATCCATTGTCAGCTTGGGAGAAAACAGGTCAAGTTGGCGTCAACACCTGCTGTGTGTGGCAGCAAGCATGATGACGTGTTAGGTGGAGCCAGACATCAGGAAAACAGAATTCTGAATTCCAGTTTCGATTTTATGGATGTTGCCTGAATTATTACAAGTACACACATCCCCGATTTTTATTGAACATCGTGTGTAAGGTCTGGAAATATGTTCAGTCCGTCAAGCATATGGGAAGTATAAGGACCTGGATTCATATCCTGAGTACCCATGTGAAGAGCCAGGCGTGGCTGCACATATCTGCAATCACAGCGCTAGGGAGGCAGAGAACTTGTACTGCTTTGGCCTTGCCAGCCAGTGAGTCTCAACAGAATCAATGAATTCTGGACTCAGTGAAAGACCATATCTCAAAATGGAAGGTGGAGAGAGATGGAAGAAGATACATGCCTTGACCTTTGGCCTCTCCACTCAAGCTCACACATGGTCATGCACACACAAACATGTACATACATATATATGCAGCATACACAAATATGTACATACACATTATAATCTTTAAAGTGACGAGTCTCTATGAAAGGAAGCGGATTTAGGTTGTATTGATGGGGGTGGTGGTAAGGGGTGAGGGTGCGGGAACAGAGTCAAGAGGCTTTCCAGATCCACAGTATCTGATAATCAAGCAGGGGGCTGACTTGGCAGCCAGCAGAAGCCCCATCAGGGGATTCGCTTTGCAATCTGGGGTGGGGAGTACCGGTGAACGACACATATGTATTGTGGCGCTCCATGTTCGAACACAGTCACCACACCTCATGAATCTTCAAGGATGAGTATTTTTCTACGCGTGGCATGCTTTACATCCCTACCGCAGGTCATCACTTCCGCTCCATATTCCACTTATGTTGGGCTATCCATATTTATACCGACTACAGTAAAATGTATATAACGAAGTCATTCCACACCAAGAACATCTTTTTATCCGTTTCGTCAGAGCGTCGTGTAGATATTCGGCATCCTGTTACTGCACCGTAGTTAAATAAACTCCAGGATTCTCACACTGCAATAACCCATTAAATCATCTTAAAGACTATGTCATAATGACAACTTGATGTAGCCAGATGTGATATCTGAGGAATAAAAAGAAAAAAAGACACTTTCCTAAAGACACAGCTTCCTGATTTCACATCCCCGAGCCCATCTGCACAGCTGTTGAGTCTCTCAGCTCTGCTCTGGTGGGTGTGTATATCATTTACATCTGCTTCAGGCATGGATTTCCCGAGGTGTGGAGAAATGTTCCCCAGGACATTGTGATATATACTTTTAAGAGATCCTCTGGATTGTTTAGTTCCCAGAGTGTGGTTTTCTCACTCTGGAAAGTGTAAATAATGCGATCCTTGTAGACGTGAGCGCATTAGTAACAGGCTTTCTGTGGGCCCCGTGGTCTAGGAGTCACGGTCAGTTAGCCTCAAAGGACAGTGCTCATCAGACCCATGCTCCATAGAGGCTGGCAGCATGAAGAGCACACAGCTGTGCTGGACTTACCCATATCTGGAAGAGGAATAGTTTCCTGGTCCTGTTGGAACACCGTTAAAATAGCGGTGGAACACTTCCAGTCCGCAGCCCCGTTTGCAACAAATGATTCACGGGAGGGAGGAGTCAGCTTACAGCCCTTCAAGTTTCTGTGTCACATGGGATTGGAAGTGAACTTTTAAACTTCCGATTTTTATCAGTTGGCATAAAAGTTGGCACAACTGTGCATGCGCTGAACCCATCAGAGAGGGAGAGCCCATTTGACAAGCATGTTATGCACTATGTGGGGAGGGATAATGCCCCATCAAGCAGCAATCCTAGAAATGAGGTCGTAACAGGCAGTGCACATGGGCCCTGATGCACCCGGATTCATATATGTGGTGAAATTATATGCTGGGTAATGTCCTCCCCATAGCCGCCATGCTTGAGTCTGGAAGGCAGCCCACTGCTGATACAACAAATCAATTGATAAGAAGTGTCTTTATTGCGCTCAGTAAAATCCAGCGCAACCCCAAATAAACATACACGGCTCATAAAACAAATTGCTCACCTAAAATGAATTACATTCGGAATTTTTTTCTAAAGTAAATTATGCCACAGAATATTCAATAATGTACCCATCCTCTAAAGAGTAAGAGTATAAGCGGCACTAAAACTAAATGCTTTCACGTTTCTTTTTAGTTTAGCATTTTTTTCCCCCAATCTACAGGATTACCAAGAGCAAAATGTAAAAGAAAAAACGTGGTAGAAAATGGCTTGTTCTGTGAAATATAGGAAAAAATATACCATCTGTGATTTAGTACAGTTCTCAATATTCCATCTGTGAGCTAAGCTCAGCTCTCAACAAAAAGCGAATCTCATTGCCGTTCCATATGATTTTTTTTTTTTTAAAACAAAGTTTTTCTAAGAGAACTACTTTCATAACACTCCATTATTCTTGGCACGGAGTGATCGAATAAAATAGTAAATACGGTCTTTACTCGTGTGTTTGAAGAACTTGTCGTTGCGTGCCGGGGAATCCAAATTCCAGCAGCTAATAAGTGAGGATGAGTTTTCTGTCCATCACCTCTCAGCCAAGCTTGCTGCAGAGAGGCCCTTTGAACCCTGAGTCCTGGGCTTCTGTTGCTGTGTAACGTCGGTGCTGTAAGGGAATATAGGCAGAGAGCGATACCCCATACGTACAGGGAGAGAGTGACGGCCTTTTAGGGACAGCAAAGGCTGAGAGAGAGGTATTTGTATACGATCAAGTCCTGAGTGGGACCACTGTGATTCTCGGGAAGCAATCCTGTTTCTCTAACCCACTGATTCTCAACCTTCCGAAGGCTGCGACCCTTGACTACAGGAGTTGGTTCTCTCCTTCCGCCATGTGGGTGCCAGAGATTGAATTCCATGCTTGACTGCGCCTCCTTTCCTTACCGAGGCGTCTCACAGGGCCACGGGTTATGCGTCAGGTAGGATGAGGACACTGGAGGCTTCTTGGGGTTGGGAAGCAAAAGAGATTTCTCCTATTCACACTGCGGTCGATTTAAAAAGTCTTCCGTGTTATAAAACGAAAGCATCCTAGAAAGCATGCAAAGCGGAGAAACGTGACCAAGAGGCAGATATACAGAGGGTGTAAGTGGTAATGTTGAACAGAGGTGGGGAACAAATGGAATGAGCCTTAATCCGGAAGCAGTGAGAGGAGTCCCCGTCCCCCCCTTTCTCATCTCTCTCTCTCTCTCTCTCCATCACTCTCTCTCTCTCCCCTCCTCTCCCTCCCTCTCCCCCTCCCTCTTTCTTTCTCTTCTTCTACATCTCTTTCTCCCTCTCCCCCCCCCCACCACTGTGCTCCTGTGCACAGGTACACAGGCACGGTGGGCATGTGTGTAGAGGCCAGAGGAGGATCATGGTTTCCTATTCTATTCTCTATTTACTTCCTTGAGACAGTGCCTCACAGAACCTGAAGCTAGAATGGCAGTCAGCAAGCCCCAGAGAGCCTCCTGCCTTCCCCCCTCCCCTGCCCCCAGTGCTGGGGTGACGCCCATGTAACTAACCTGGCTTTTCACACAGGATCTGGGGATTTGAACTCAGGTCCTCATGCTTGTGGCAACAAGGCCTCTTACCTGCCCAGCCATCTCATTAGGTCCCCAAAATATCTTTTTCCAAAATATGCAAATTTTGGAACAACTTACATAGTGACAACATTTACGCCGTTAAGGATAACACAGACTATTATACACATTGACAATTCTATTGGAGGTAAACTAAAGAAAAGGATCCAGGAAGATGTCTGCTGCCCGGGAGGCACTGGGAAAGACCAGGAGTGCGGTGCTGTGCATTTAATATGTTACGAGAATGTGTCCCTTTAAGTCACATGTGTGTGGGTGTATAGGCATTACGCAAGCAGGAGCTGACTGTGTGTGTTACTGTCCTTAGGCTTCTCATCCCAATGGGGTTCCTAGGTAGTCACCACTGCCTTCCACATAGCCATCCACACGGTACCTCACTACACGGAACATAGTTTAACCAGCATCCTAAAGCATTTGGACTTTTCTTTAAGAACAATGTTGCTGCAACTATCCTTCCTTGTACGTGATTCCCCCTGTGGAAAGTTCCTATAGAGAGCAGCTGGGTCACAGGGTGTGCCCATTTCCAAGCCTACTAATTAAATAGCCCAAACCTGTGCTCCCTGGGTGCTTGAAACTGCTCTTGATGGAACTGTACTATATTTACCCACAGCACTGTGTGCTCTGCCAGGCCTGCTCCCTCATCTCCTCAGGATAGTTTTCCTCAGTCTTCTTGGTCTTTGTTAAGGATTTCTTCTTTAAAAAGCAAGGCTTTATTAGTCGTAATCCATCCTGATTCTCCTTTCTCATTTTCCCCATGTGTACCTATTTTATGTTGTTGCATCAAGCGTACAGCTGTGCTAAGCTGTGACTAGCTGTGCAGAGTTGTACAAGAGCTGAATACAGCGTCTTTAAATGGAATACGTGTTTTCATATGCAGGGAGGGGCTAACAGGAAACCTAGAGCCCCAGCAACTCCATAGAGCCCAGCCTGTGCAGTTTTGCAGATGTTCCGGAAGTTCAGGTAGGGTCTGGTGTAACAGCAGAGGATGCAAGCCTCTGTCTCCCAGCATGCTCCCCCTAGCCCCACTCCCACCTTCCCACCCCCACCCCCACTCCAGTCTCTCAGGAGAACTGCTTAGACATTTTTTTTTTTTTTAAATGGCCTATGGGAGAAGTACATAGGTGGCTCTCTGTATGTGGGTTCTGTATCCACGGACTCAGCCAAGGACACATCAAAAATATTCAGAAAACTGCCAGGACTAAACAGGTATAGGGCATGTTCTCATCATTAGCCCTGTTCCCAGCACAATAACAATTATTCATACAGTGTCACATTGTATTTGACATTGTAACCAAATTAAGGCTGATTTGAAGTGTCCAGGAAGATGTGTGCTGGTTCCATGCAAGTGTGACTGCAGTAGTCAAGGCTCATGTAGTCATGTAGTAGTCATGGCTCACCAAGGAAAACACGGTGGCATATTCATAGGTGCAAACCCTGCCAGACCTCAGCAGAGGGAACCACTGTCACGGCAAGCGCCATCCTGGACAGTGGAACCCTGAGTGTCTGAGCTCAAGCGTTTTTATTGATACCTAAGCTCTTTGGGTGTTTTATTGATAGCACGTGCAGATCATGAGCAATCAAACATCTTTTACATAAAACCAACACGTGCAGACAATACAAATGCCAAGGCCTGGGTAGCCTTTCACCTAACAATGCACAAACCCACCATTTTAAACATAACTAAAGATAAACTTCTGTAACATGTGACACTATTTTTAAAGATGGTAACATCTGTTGATTTGGGCCTGTGTTTGAGCCGTTCTGGACTCCATACAGTAGCTGCAAATACCAAAGGTCAACACGTACAGTAATTGGTAGGTGCTGATGACCATTAGAGACAGTTCTAGGGCACTTTGTATGAATCATTCCACTTCTTTCTAGCTTTGTGAGTCCTATGTTGTTACCAATGAGGAAACTGAGCCACACAGAGAGAAGCTAAAGAAATGGATGACACTCACACAGCTAGCTACAAAATTCTGGAGCTGGGATTCAAGTCCAGAGAATCTGGCCCCTGACTCTCATTATTAACTACTGTGGTGTTCTAATCTCTGCCTCTATCAGTGTTAATATCAGAAAGCTGTCACACTGAGTGTCTGAATCTTTACATCTACACACACACACACACACACACACACAGTCACTTTATTTTGGTGCTAAGGTTAGAATCCAGGTTCCCAACAATTCTTGACAAGATTATTCAAAGAAACTATTATTATTAATGTTATTAATAATACTGCTGCAGTTGCTTCCCCTACCCTGTAGACGGGGCTAGCCTGGGAACTCAAATATGTAGACCAAGCTAATCCTCAAACTCACAGGCATTCACCTGCTTCTGCCCCCAAAGAGCTGGGATTAAATTCTGCATCAGGATGACTGGCATGAAACTATTCTTTTAACAAACCACAGGATTTTCTGTCATAGGAATGTAACTCTGCTCCGTAAATCTCACAGTCATTGTCAATTTCTTTTTCCGTGTTTTCCTATTCCTATTGTTCTTCCTCTTGTCTTTTATTTTCTCCCTCTTCTGGAGTCAATTTTGTACTTTGTATTTTTCCTAGAAATTACTTCATTTCCTTTTTTCCCTATTCCTCAATTTTAAAATTCTGCCCGTGATGTTATTACCCTCTCCCATCTGAAATACAGGTTTATTTTGTTGTTTTCCTCAGGCTCAGGAGGTGGCTGCTCATAGTGTGTCCCCCCCCCCCCACGGCCCCCCTTTTGCGTATCTTTTTAAAGTTATGAATCTCGATCACGTCTTCCTAGAAATTCTGCCTGGAAAAAACAAAAAAAAACAAAAACAGAAACAGAAACAAACCCCACAGGAATCGTGTGAAAATTAATGTCAAAAAATTAATTAACCCTTTCTTCATATTGTGCAGTCTCTGCCCTGTATTTCCCGTTTGGTGATTATTAAACCTTAACTTTTGAATCAGCGAGATTTATAAACTTTACCTGTTCTACCTGTAGTTGCATCATCATTGAGTGCTACGTGTAGATTTAAATGAAGTTCACGTTCGCTTTCAGAGCTTTGTATCAGGCGTCCACGTGACCGCTCATTTTTTCTGCGCTTTTTCTCAAGGGAGAGAATTCCCTAGGAGAGAATGTGTCTTTTCAAAGCCTTAGGCTCAGCCTCCTGCCGCTGGGCTCTTGGCACGAACGTGTTAGACTGCCCTCTTGTGGCCAGACCTGTAACTGCTCGCGCACGCTCTGGGCTGGCACAGTTCAGTTAAATGGTTCTTGTAGCAGGGTCCTTTCCATTTATACTGATGTTGCTTTGTGATGTCCACAAGTCTTCGCACACTAATCCTCAGAAGAGCTTTTCAGCTGACACTGTCAAATGAGAAGCATGCGTTTTGGACTGAAGAATGGCTAGGATCATTTTCCTGAAAGGTAGCTGTTTATTCGAAATTCACTTGCCCCTTCTTGCCCTCACAGCAAACTCTGGAACGTTTCTCTGCAAATTAATCCTCATTGGGTGTTAACCTCTTATGTGATGTCAGCTTTATGGAGGAGAGGCTTTTCTGAATGTTTTCATAAGGGATGGACAGCTGGGCCCAGGCTAGGACATTCCTGAGGGCTCTCCGACACTGTATGAGCCAACCCGAGCTGATTTTCCTGTCCTGTTACTGGTCAAAGCCAGCAAGCTGTGCCACCTGCCTGATGTATTTTGCTATCCCATCAACCTGCCAGTTGCCACTCACAGCCAGCTCCTGTGTCCTCTCAGCTCCCATCTCAGGACCTTGGTCCCTTCTGTGATCATGCTGACCAGGGCCTCACCTGGATTCTTCTGGGCTCCATTGGCCTTTCACGGGGGCAATCTTGTTTTGTCTGTCTCTGTACAGCAGTTGGAGAGGCTGTTCTAAGTCATTTCCTTAAAGCCAGGGCAGTGTCTATAACTCTTATGATGAGGTTCAGTTGCATGGACAGAGTGTGAGTGTGAGATGCTTTCCCTCCTCTTCCTCCTCCTCCTCCTCCTCCCCCTCCCCCTCCCTCCTCCCCCTCCCCCCTCCTCCCCCTTCCCACCCCCTCCTCCTCCTTTTTTTCTGTTGTTTTTCTAGACAGGGTTCCCCTGTTGTAACTCTGGCTGTCCTGAAACTCACTCTGTAGGCCAGGCTGGCCTCAAATTCACAGAGATCCACCTGCCTCTGCCTCCCGAGTGCTGGGATTTAAGGTGTGCACCACCACCATCTGGCTTTAGAGTGATATTTTTAACAAAATTAGTTCATTTGGAGGCAAACTCTTGCTATCTCGTCCACACTGGCTTTGAGCTTTGTCCCTGTGTTCTCCTTCCACGTGCTGGGGTTCCAGGTGAGCCCCACCATGACCGGGATGATCTCTGTAAACTCTGGAGGCCTTGGACCCATCCTTCACACAACAAAAGTGTCTAAGTAAGTAGCCAAATAACTAAAGCACGAGGTATGAATGCGGTTGTGTCTGGATAGCTGGCACCCTTTGTCATAACTGGATGAAAAGTGGTATAAGCCCCACTGCTCTGGAGCATGCGACTGGGGTACCCAACTCCAGCCTGGAGAGTCTACAAGGACCTCAAAGGAAGACCAAATGGAGGGCACCACGGGGCTGGGAGTGAGGTGGGAGAGGGGAACTCCGTTTGTCAGTTACTACTCGGCCGGGATGCAAAAGCCTTGTGAGTCCGGTATGTGTTTTCATGAAGTTCTTCACCATTAGGTGTGCAACAGAGGGATGTTGCTCGTGAATAACAACTCAGTTCTCCTGGCACGGTTAGCCTAAGCAGTGATGTGGGCAACGTGGAGGTAGGCGTCAGACACAAGGAACTGGTATACTTCTTCTGTCCGGAGGAAAGTGTGCCCCCTCTAGTTCCTGCTCTTGGGTCTGTGGCTTTGGGGGTTGACTCCCACTTGTCTCCTCAGACAGGCGTCTTGTTCCACGCACCTTCTGTTCACTGATGTTGGCCACAGCTTCTCGTGTGTGCAAATGCACAGACACACGTACGTGTGCACCTGCCTGTGTAGACCAGAGAACAACTTTGGGTGTCATCCCTCACCCGCTAGCTGCTCCTTTTAACTTTTAATTTCCAACGGTCTTTCTCACTAGCCTCAAACACAGCAAATGGACTAGCCTGGTTGGCCAGTGAACCCAGAGATCCGCCGGTCTCTACTTTCCAAGTGCTTTAACTATACAAGCACACATCACCAAACTCAAATTTTGTTATTTTTAAATGTGGGTTTTGGACACTGAATTTATGTTCTCATGCTTGCAAGGCGGACATTTTACTGACTGTGCTATTTTCTCAGTCCCCAAAGTTCTGGATGAGGTGCACCACAGTCCTGGCCCCTGGCCCTGAATATGGCAGGTAACCTGTCTCCATACGCTTGGCACTGTGACGCCACAAGTGACTATTAACGAAGCATGAATTTAATCAGTGTGAGGGTGTAACGATGAAGACCAGTTTCTTTCCAAAAGCGGTCTTGAGTGGAGCCGTAATAAGCAGCCCACGAGGGCCTCGAGAGGCCTGCCAGGTGGGTCAGGGTTGACTCTGGGTAGAGAGAGGCAGAGCAGCTTAGAGCAGCAGTGCTTAAAAATGCTCCTCCTGAAAACCTTGAAAACCACTGCAGGGCCGAGAGCTTTATGCATCCCTCATTATTTTTATGTGGCTAATAAATTACAAATAATTCCGGTGCTTCTTCCTAATAGCAATTAGAATAAACAATAGACATCATTTCAGCTGCTCGACAATTAAGGTTCTAATGACTGAAATGGAAACCTGATGATGGAGATTTGGACAATTCATTAGTTGGAAGCATAAGCACTTAAAACACAACTAATGTCTTTAGCTAAATTATTCAAAACAAAACAAAACAAAAATTAGACAGGAGGGACAGATGCTACGAAGAGGCCATATTCTCCACACTGGAGGGAAAATGTGTCTGGAGGAATCTTCTAAAAGGCTGTGAGCAGTGTAGGAGAGTTGTTTGCAAGCTTAGCGGTACTACAACCGCTTTAGCTCTGTGGATTTTTCCACAACTCTGCACATGGGTGGCTACCCCGACTCTGGGAAGGACGTTGGTCTGCCAATCTGTGACTGCTGCCTGGTCTGTCTGGGAATGTCTGGACATGGAAAGTGGGTGTCTTCTGTACCAGACTCCTCTCGTGGAGCCCAACACCCCTACACTACTGCCAGTACCTTCTCGTTTCCAAATTCAGCTCACTCTTATGATTGTGTGTGTGTGTGTGTGTGTGTGTGTGTGTGTGTGTGAATGCCATGGGTGCATGCATGAGTGTGTGTGTCCGCAGAGGCCAGAGGTCAACCTCAGGTTCCCTCCCTCCCTCCCTCCTGTGTTCCTTCCTTCTTTCCTTCTTCCTTCCTCAGAAGCCATCCCCCCTTCCCCTACTTCCTTTCTTTGAGACAAGGTCTTTCATTGGCCGGTGCTCCCTGACAAGGCTGGACTGGCTTCTCAGGGAGATCTACCTGTCTCTGCCTCTGATGGCACCAGGATTAGGAGCGTCCAGCTTGTTCCATGGGTTCTGGGGTCAAGCTCATTCCTCATTCTTGCCGGACAAGCTCTTAGCTTATGGGCACCACCCCTACTGAGGTCACTTTGAGCTGAGCTGCTTTGAGCTGCAGAGACTTGTGGACGGCCCTGTCGACACTCCTCCAGAAGTGGGATTCTTGCTCCGTGGAGTGCAGTGTGTTGAATTTCATCGGAAACCGATTTGTTTTTAAAGCTTCGTTTGGCTTTAAAGCCGGTTCTTTAATTTTGTCATGAAGCGCAGTTGCACTGAACTCTGACTTTATCTGCTGGGCAAGAACCACCAGGCTGATTTGGTTTCTTTGTGACCAGCTCTTCAAATCTCATATTAAGTAAGGAAAAAGCAGATAAATGTGTTGTCTTACCATTGAAATTTGTGCGTGTGTGTGTCCAGGGGTGGTTTGTGCTTTAAAATATAAACGATGATGTTTAACTCAGCAAATGATAACGAGAAGGCAAAAATAAGTCATGAACTGATCAGGACTGTCTTCCTGAGTGAGAGGTCTTTCAGGAACATTCCCTTCCTTCCCCCCCCCCACCCCCCCCAGGCCACCTCTCTCAGGACCAGCACCTAGCAGGCAGCAGCCTAGGGCTTCTTGCTGTGCAGCGCCACCTAGCGTCCGCCGCTCCCAGTACCGGCTTTCTCAGAGCCTCTCAGCTCTGGGTTTAAGCAATCACCCCTGAACTGGGGGCACTTTGGTTGCCAGACACTGGAGAAGTTTCTCAGGTGGCTTGATCTTAATCGTGCACAGTACCTGACCCCTTCGGATTGGGCTTCGAGTGTCTTGTGTTGGTTTCTAAGTCCCTGGCTGCACCTACAAGCTGCCTTTATGTAAAGTTCCTTCCCTAGCCCTGCCTGAGGTCGGAGATAATTTGTTAAGTCCTACAGGGACTCCAGAGGAGAATTGATAGTTACCAAGAACCTCTTTCTCTTAGAATAGATAACCAGGGGGAGTGGCTTTCTGTGTTTGATTATTGAGTAAGTCTGCAGAGCAGTAATCTAGACCCCCCCCCCTTTTTTTTTAAATAGAGGGGAAGCTCTGAGAAGTCAAGTGTGTTGTTACAGGACACACAGTCAATTCTGCAAAACACCCACGTCTCAGTCTCAGTTGGAGCCCTCAGTCATTCCTCCCAGGATGGGGGTGCTGCTTCAGGAATGGGAAGGGCCCCTGACCCTGAGCTGGGTGGTTTTCCTCTTTACCTTCACACCTGCTCTCCCGGGATGGCTTTTAAGTTGCGCCAGATGCCACCTGGGAAGGAACCCAGCTGACCCCTTCAGACAGAGGTTTAGACCACAGTCAGGGGCTTCTCCTGTCTCTCCCTCTACGACTGGCAGCTTTTACTTGAGAGAAAATGATGAGGCGCCTCACACATCAATAACCCCTCTGAGGTGACGCAACAAAGCGAGTAAAAACATTAAAATGTAGACCAAGAAGGGTCCTTGGTGCTCGCTTAATTATGGACTTGCGGATTACTGGGGGTTGAGGCAGAATGTTTAAAGGGTTTATCCAGCATGGCTCAGTGTGGACATCAGAGCCAGGACAAGCATTGTGCTCTAAGCTGTCCAGGAACATCTTGTGTGGGTGGGCCGTTTAGGATACCTGGGCCATAACCTGGCTGCAGGAAAGGGATCACTTTGAGGTTGGCAGGAAGGGAGATAGCCTATCAGAATGGAAGAAACAGCCACTTGAGCCAGGGTCTTCTGGGTTAACAGGTGTGTCTTTGATTGGTCGATAGAGGAGCCCTATGGATGCCCAAGGTTTCCTTCCGTGTCCCCAGATTTATGTAAGCCCCAGTGTCTCAGAATGTGATGTTATTGGAGATAGCATCTGCAGAGATGATGAAAGTAAAATGAATTTCATGTCCTGTACCTTAATTCAGTATGGTTGGTGCCCTACTAAGCAAGGCACGGTGAAGTCAGACAGGCATACGGAGAGTTACCATGGTAACATGCGTTACCACGAAGGTGGGCTTCCACAGCCACAGAGAGTCAAAGGCAGACAGCAGGCAGCAGAAGCCAGGATGTTGATACTCTCTCACAGCCTCTGTGGGAGCCAGCCCCAACTCATGTTGGTTGAAGACTTCCAGCTGCAGAACCATGAGGCTGGCTGTGAGCACCAGAGCGGGTACTTCATTAATGCAACCCCAGAAAGTGAATTGGTACTCTACTGTGTAGACCGAGTTGACAAAGTAAAAAGGGTCAACTCTAGTGCGAAGGGCACTGCCATGACTGTGCTACTTCTGTTCAGTGAGGGATTGTCTGATGTGTCTGCAGACAGCCACAACCTCTTTCCTCCTTTTCCTACAAATCTAGATGTTTCCTTTCTAGAAACGGCAGTGTAACTGAATGACAGATTCTTGATTCTCAGACCACTCAAGTGGAAGAGATGCGAACCTGTGTTTGCAGAGCCAGGATTGAGGATCAGGAAGTAGAGAGTCCTAGGATCCACATGGCATGGTGTCTTTTCTTTATAGGAGCTTCTTAGGGTTCCCCCTACTCGGACTCCTGACCCTTAAAACTCAGGACTTAGGTACCCCTCTCTGGTTGCTCCTCGCTCTGGCAAATCCCTGGATCCAGAGGGAAGGGAATGGGCATGTTTTGGGAGACAAGATGCTGATATATGCTTTCTGGGAAGGCTGCCTTAGAACCCATGATGACTCTGGAAAAGGCCTCTTGGCCAATGACACTTGCATTTCCCTGGGGTTCCTTCCATGTGTGTAGCCATGCCTGGCGGGCTTGTGATTATAAGGTTGTTTTTAGTAACTTAGGGATGGATGGGTTGGAAAGAGTTTATATACCAGTGCAGACATGATAGTTTATTAGCTCAAGTGTCTACTAGGGGGTGGGAAGAAGGGGTGCTTTCCAGGTATGAACAGCCTGAGTACAATCATGCTGTATAGCAGCACTTAGCCACACCATTGAACTCCCCCCTCTGTCAGTGGAATCCATAGGAATGTTTCCATAGGAATCCCAGATCAAGCACCCCAGGGACCTTCCACTCTGAAGGCCAATGTTTTAGATTTAGTAAATATGAACACAGAGCCGTCTGTGAAATTTCCATTTCAAATAATGAAATTTTCAGTTAGAATATGCCCCGACACATTTCAAGAACCTTACCCACAAAAATGGTTTGTTGTTTGTTAGATACAGATTTCCCTGGATGTCTTGTATTTTACCAATGACTCTCCTGGACCCTGTGTACCTCACCAGCATGGATAGATGGCTGGTATTTCTAGTGCTCAGGAAAATATAAGGTACTGATGGTGGTGAAGGTTTGGGGTTCCTTTCTCTTGGGATTTATAACATTCTAGATGCAAAGAGTGGCCGCTCGTGCTTGTATATCAAAAGCTGCTGGTTGTATGGTGGCCTCTCCTTCCTAGAAGGTTCGAGGCAAACTTTATAGACCACAGCAGAGCCACATTTTCAGCTGCATGGAGATATGTAAATGGGGGCAGCAGTGCAGCCAGTGTGATTTGGAATTTAAATATGCTCCAGCCTCTGAGACAAGACTCTCGTTCTCTTAAGTTGTTTTATTGAGATTCCCCCACCCCCCCAAGAGTTAGTGTTTGGGGACTTACTGTCTTTGAATGGAAATTAAATTTTAAAAAATGATTTGGTCTCAAGAAACATCCAAGCCATTTGGCCAAGAAGAACGCCCTCACAATGGAGGCGGTTTGAACTGGTGTTCTCGGCAGACTGGCAGGGCAAGGAGGAGGTGGGGTTCTCTTTCTGCAGTGTTCCTAACTCTCCTTCTATCCATACATCCATGCACCCTCCTTTGGGCCAAATACCTGGGTTTGTCACATACTAAGAAGAGAAGAAGTAGCTGAAATTGATGATGGTAGCGCGTCCCTGTAGTCTTGACACTCGGGAAACTGAGGCAGGATTCTGAGTTCCATACCAGTGTGGACCCCATAGTGAGAACCCCCATCTCAAAATGATACATAAAAACAAACAGGAGAAAATAAAGATAGTCATGTCCGAAGAGCTCACTGTAGCTAGCCATGATGGTTAACTTGATCCTGGCATTATGTTCAAGGTTTCCTTTCTTTCATTTGAACCTGTAACGCGAAGTAGGGCCTGTTGCCCAGTCTGCAGTCCAAACAGTATGACTACAGGGAGGATGGGGCCAAGCTGTGTCTTCTCTGGGTGCAATCCAGAGAGCAGTACAGAGGGCCTGGTGAGTCAGCAAGGCTTGGCCAGATTTTGACTGCAGATTTGTCACTGGGAGGCGGGCTGAATGACTCTCATAGGTTGCATCTTTCAGGCAAAATGGACTAGATGCATTACAGATTGTATTTTCAGGCCTTGGTGACTAATGTTGCAGTTGCTGATCTTTGGGGACAGTGCCCGCTGGAACAGACACCTCCAGTTTTCCTTAATTCAAAATTAGTCATGTATTCCCTGGAACTCGATGTTTTATTCCCTCCTCTCCCCTCCCTTCCCTCTCTTTTCTTGGATGTGTTTTGTTCGGAGATCTGTGTGCTGTGCATTCTCAAAATTTTTTTTTTTTTATTGTTCATTTAAAGCAAAGCGAGCCAGTTTCTGCTCAGAATTCAAACAAATGCCTTTTTTTTTTTTTTTCTGGTCAAAATGACAAAAGGCCCTTAAAGACGACTCTTTGATCAGCGTCATCAACTATTGGATGATACTTTTGTTTGACGCCAGTGCAGCTTGCAGAATGTTTATTTGGCATTCGGAAAAAGGTCACCATTTTAAGGCAGTTCAGAAACCAAATGTTCCTGTAATATGGCAGATTTCACACAAAGCACCCCTTGGCTTTGCTGCTTCGGAATCTGTGCTTTTGACAAGCTTGAGCTCTCTTAGCTACGTCAGTGCCTGGGCGTGTGCGCTTGTGTGTGCTCCTCTACGTCCACATTTGCACACATAGGGTCAGGTACAGGGTCTTTGGTTGGAGGTCTATTTCTTGCACAAGCTGGGCTTTCCACGGTAAGAGCATTTATATCCGGAGGCGAATGCTTGAACTCAGGGAAGGGTGGAAACTAGAGAATCCCCAAGCTAGGTGTAACATATGTAGAAACAGAACTGTGCGTGCAGAGAAGTTTGAATCAGGTTTTTTTTTTTTTTTTCTCTCCTTCCCAATCCTGTGTTTTAAGCAGCATTTGTACAACCCTGCCTGAAGTAGAAAAACCTCTTTAATTAACTCCTGCAGACTGTGTCTCTTTACTGCCACCTGTCGTTCAGGATAATATTAGGGCCAGGACAGGGTGTGAAGAGATAACAGAAATTCCTTGCCTAGGCAGGCAGGCATTCAGCTCACAATCCTGAACACGGCCCAGACACCCTAGGCTGCCCACAGCCAGCAGGGAGAGCTGAGACCCCCCCCCCCTTTCTTTTTTGCCTGGACTTAGAGCAAACTACATATTTGGTGGCTGGTAATACTGAACTAGATTCGCAAGAGAACACGTTTCTCATTTTAATAGAAGCTGTTTTAGAGGTGGACATCACATTTCCAAATGTGGCAAATCTAGTAAATTAAAAAAAAAAAAATATTCCAAGGATCAGAATTGTGCTGAACATCACAACACTTAACCTGATAATTACAAACTGGAAGGAGGTTCTGAAACTAATTGCAGCTTTGGGGAGAAGCCCTAGTCATCTCAAGTTAACCCAAATGGCCCAGGGTATACATGATATTTATGTATTTTTTGCTTCTCTTGGGTGTAGTAAATGTGTCTGACTTTGTGCATTCAACCTCAGTTTGAGTTTGTTTGGCTAACATCTGTTAGGATCAGGGTCTTGCTCTTAATTGGTACCATCTGGAAAGGAAGAGGAGCGGACAGAGGAAAATCATATTTTTGTTAAAGTTCTGTGTGTGTGTGTGTGTGTGGTGCGCGTTCACTCACGCTTTCGTGATGCTTATTTGTGAAAACAGGTTTTTAAGCGCAACATCATGACTGAGCAATAATTTGGGTTCTAGACTCCCTTCATCTGGGGTACCTGCGATGTGTGCCTGCGTGTGCCTGTGTGTGTGGGGCTGCCTACTTTCCTTTCTGAGCGTCTCCCGCCACCCCCAACCTCCTCTCACTCTGGGCTGCATTTCTTCCACTCTGTTTCCCACAGCTGCAGGGGGTCCTTCCTGTTCCCAGGCACAGGGATGCTTTCCTTCCCTCAAAGCGCAGCGCCACGGGGCATATTAGTGTTTCTGTGCTTTTCATCCTCCTTTATGTAATCTGAAAGCTCATTAATAAGCAACTGTTTTGCATGATTAAAAAATTGAAAAGGGGTGTTAGAATCAAATAGAGAATCTTAAAAGAACTAGTCAGGAGCTCGTGTCTTCTGGACTTCTCTTTCTGTTGCCTACGGTGACAGGAGTGGGAGAAATCGTGTGTCCCGCTGGCCAGCCCAGCCAAATCCTTCCAGGAAGAGGAGCATCCAGAGATGCTTTTGACTCATTTCTTGATACCTTTCTGCTCTGGGAAGGCTTCCTGTAGCACTCTGTTGTGCTAATGTTTCTTGAGGAGACGTGAGCAGACGTCTCTTCACCCCAGATAGAGTACCAGGGATAGCTCCAAATTATTCACCTACATCTAGCTCAACAAACCAGTGAGAATATTATGATTACTTGTGGGAGTATGAGTGAGGGTTTGCTTACCAGAGCATGGATGGCTCAAAAGTAGCTTCATCATCACAAAGCTTACCCCAACATGGTGACAACTCATGGAATGTGCATCTCTACAGTTCCCTTTGGACTGGCAGGCAGCCTGGAGGACAGAGAATCTCTTGTACACAGATATGCTGGTGGTAGAATCTCTCTTCCTCTGCAGCTGCTAATGCTTATATAACTTTAGCAAGAAGCCTTGTGAATCCTGTAAGTTTCAAGAACTCCTTGAAAACTTGTGAGTTGTGTACTTCCTGAGTCTTCTTAAGTGCCTCTGTCCAAGATAGAAAACTTCAATGTGGGGAAAATCACTACAAACACAAACTAATTTGGGTCCACTTAGTTTCCAGCATTCTGTCTTGCCAGGAAGCTTACCTGTGCGGAGTCGAGCATGCGTGTTTGCATGCACTTGGGTGTGTTGGGCTCCATAAGATTGGAGACCTGGTCTGCACGGAGATCAAGTTAGCCAGCATTCCATCATGGATCAGGAGGAAGTCATGAGGCCTCACCCTTGCTGAGGAGCTAATGGCAGTGGATGGCTGCTGGGGGAAAGATGACCATTTTTCTTTGGGAGAGTAACCAGCAGTAAGTTGCTCATGTTCCAGTGCGTAGCCTGTGCCCATGTGAAAATAAGCAACACTAATTTGACTTAATAATTGATCTAAAACCAAGAAAAGGATCTGAAGATGCGAAGGGGACATGTTGGATGGGATCCAAGGTGAGTGAGAGGTGTCTATGGTAAAGACACATTGCATACGTGGAAGAAATTGTCAATGGATAAATAGCGTTGATATATTTTGTCTGTTCAATTTCTACACTATGAATTTGCATAAAATGTAATCTCCATATTTTGGAGAGTGTGTAGGTAGAAGCAAATGTTTTAACCCAACAAGATCTTGTAAGGCTTTTACCTTGTACTTTCTAGAAAGATTGATATTCATTGTGGTAAGGATGATGTAGAACTGACCATATCTGCCATTTTATTGAGAATATCCTTATACAATGTATTTGGCTATTCTTTTCCCAGCCTCCAATTTTTTCCAGATCCTACCTATCTCCCTACCCATCCAACTTCATGTTCTGTCTCTCTAACAAACAAAACAAACAAACAAAAAAGAAATACACACACACACACACACACACACATACACACACACATATACACACACACACATACACACACACACATACACACACACACACATACACACACACACACATACACACACACACACATACACACACACATATACACACACACACATACACACACACACATACACACACACACACACACATACACACACACACACACACACACATACACACACACACACACACATACACACACACACACACACATACACGAAAGCTATAAAATCAGAAGTCAAAATAAACAAGCAAAAGATCAATAAGATAAAACAAATGCTCAAAGAAAAATGAGACAAAATTCTACAAAAGTACCATTGAGTTTATTTTATGTTGGCAACTGTTCCTGGGCATGAGGCCTGCCCCAAAGAGTGGTTACTGTACCTAGAAGGTCTCCATTGGAGGGGAATGATTGTCCCTTTGCCAGTAGGTATCAATTGCAGCTAGTTTCTTGGTTAGGCATGAAAGCCTGTGTCCATGTGTCCCTCTCAGTGCTGGGGCCCTGCCTGGCCTGAACCTTTGCAGGTCTTGTGTGTGCTGTCACAATCTCAGTGAGTTCATGTCTGCATTAGTTCCGCTGTGTCTGGAAGACACTGCTGACTTGGAGTTATCCATCGCCTCTGGCTCTTACAATCTTTCTGCTTCCTCTTCCACATAGATCCCTGTATCCCTGGGGGTTGGGATTTGATGAAAACATCTCATTTAGGGATTAGAGCTCTAAAGTCTCCCACTCTCTGTACAATGTCCACTTGTGGGACTGTGTTAATCCCCACAGAATACGTATAATGCCACAGAAGGGGAAGGGGAACCCCTTGTAATATCTGTCTTCTCGTGACTGGCTTATTTCACTTGTATTAATGCCCTCAAGGTTTATCCATGCTGTGGCATTTGTCAGATTTTCCTTTCCTTTTAAGGCTCACTAGTATCTCATTGGGTGCATGGCACACTGTTCATCTATCTGTCCATCCAGTGATAGACACGTGAGTCACCTTGTTGTCGAGGGTGAACAACACTGTGCTTTGGAATCCTTTGCTCCATTTCTTCACAGTGATATTTTCTGGATTCTTGTAGTGGAATATAGCCACAAGACATTTACTTGAGTCCTGGTTACCCGAAAAGAAAAGTACTGGCTTCTTCCTGGTACTTCCTCTGAAGTGTGAGAGAGAGAGAGCGGGAAGGTTGAGCAGGGTAGAGCACCCCACTACTGGTTCCAAGCTTGAGGACCAGGTTCCTACTCTGTCTCTTAACATTCTGTATTTTGTAGCTGAACCACCTTCCCAGATGGTTCTCACAGTCCAACTAGCAATTGTCACCCTCCTTCAGGTAGCCTCCGAAACTTTCCCATGGCCACTTTGTTGGTGGCTCCTGAGGTGGTCAGAAAAGTCACTAGAGCCTTCTCCACCTCCCATGTCTGCTAGGTTTAATTTTTTATACCTTCCAGATTAAGAACACGTAATAACTCTAATAAAACCAAAAAGTTCTTTCAGAGGTCTGAGTAGACCAAGCACTTAATCTAGCCTAAAGGTGAAAACTTGGTTAATTTCTAAGGAACAGTGAAACCCTTCCAACTCTACGCCATCAGATCAATCAGACCTTGATTTCTGTAGAGACATTGTCAGCAATTGGTATCAGGTGAATGAAAATCATGATTACTGTAGATGAGACACAGGCATTTGTGATGGGTTTTCATGGTGGTCAACTTAACCATGTGTGGAACCTGCTAAGAGATAAACCCCTGGGCACAGTGAAGAACCAGTGGCTCTCCAGGAATCCTCCAGGCCTTTGGCGACATGGTCAGATTGCTGAGACATCTAGTTTCGAGCAGCTACTGGGTTCTCAGCCCCTTCACAGTACAGCTGTTGAACTACCCAGGTCATTGTGTAAGCCAATAGAATAAATCCCTTTGTAACATATATATTCATTCTGTCAGCTCTGCACCTCTAAGGAACTCTGACTAATAGACCATTCAATTCAATTCTGTTTGCAACTCAGAAAATATGCTGACTTTCTTACCACATGTTCAGCCATGGAGGGAAGAGTGAAGGACAGCTCTGTGTTTCTGGATTCCTGAGCCAGCGAAGATCACCACGAGAAACCGCTGGCGGAGGCAGCCGCAGAGACAGCAGCTGGAGGCTACAGCGCTTTATCACACACCGGAGTGACGTCAGAGACGCCTGTGTGCTTCATCTCATTTAATTCTTAAAGGACTCTGGGCTCAATGTTCTCATTACTCTTTCTGCTATGTAAGCCAGGAGATAAAGGTCAAGAGTGTTGTACCTGTGTGGACTTGAGCTGCGGTAAAGAGGTGGGACCGGGCTCTGAATCCAAGTGGTCTTCTAGGAAACATGTCCTCAGCTTTGCGCTGCTATTGCTGCCTGTGCTGCTGGCTGCCGGCCTTGACTGGGGGGTACCAGGTCCTCCAGACTGCATCTTGGAAGACATGCCATTGCCATCCTCATGTGAAATGAAAGTTCGCATCTGGAACAGTCGGTGGCACAATTAGGAAGTGAAGGGACTAACAAAATGTGGAGGTGTTGGCAGGAAGTTGAGTCATTGTTGACATGCCCTGGCAGGGAGTGCTGCTGCCTGCAACTCCTCCTCTTTCTCCTGGTTCTCCTTCTCCTCCTCCTCTTCCTTGGCTTCCTCCTTTTTCTTGACCACAATGAGTCAAGCATCTTTATTCTACCCCATGCTCCCTGCCCTAATGCCCTCCTGTACCACGGGCTCCTTACCACAGAGGCCAACCAACCTTGGGCTGAATTCTGAAATCATGAGGCAGGCTGAGTTTTCCCTCCTTACAAACCAGTGGTTTGCAACCTCGCTAATGCTGCAACCCTCTGAGGCAGTTCTTCTCATCGTGTGGTAACCCCCTTCCACGAATCTGTTTCTGTTGAGACTTCATAACTGTAATTTTGCTGCAGTTGTGAATCTTAATGTAAACATCTGATATGCAGATGGTCTTAGGTGACCTCCGTGAAAGGGTCATTTGACCCCTAAAGGGGTTCTGACCCACAGGTTGAACTTACTACCTTAGACATGCGTGTCAGAAAGCTGAACACATAGAAGAGCAACCAAAGACCCCTGTCGACCTCCTTGCCTCTTACTCTTCTAATCTACTTCCTCTTCATTGTTCCTCAACAGCAAACCAACTCTCTTCCTGTTTGCTTTCTTGGGGCTTTAGTGATTCAGAACTGTGTACCGAGGGTGATATGTAAGAACATTCTCAGCAATATTTTTTTTAACACAGTAAAAATGGCGAAACGTTTAGTGGTCAGAACAACACAGCCATTAAAGTGATGATAGGGAGAATGGCTAAGTGGCCAGGCAGAGAATTTACATGATTGTTGGTTAATAAACAGTATGCAAACCACTGTGTCCAGTTCAACTATAGTTCCGTAGGCTTTGCATATAGAAAGAACACTGCCAATATATATATTTCAAAATGTCCACGGGGGCCATCACTCAAACACAGTGGGACGTTTAGAGATTGTCCTTTTTTTTTTTTTTTTTGTATTTTCTTCTTTAAAAATACCATGCGCTGAGTCGATTTTACTTTGTTATCGTGAAGAAGAAACGCTGTGCTAGCAGATTGGACGGCGGTGCTATTTTTAGAAGAGTATGGACATTTTAATGCTGCCAGATTGAAGTGAGATTTTCCAGGGAGTATCGGTTGAGAGTGTGTACAGAGGATGGTCAGACCATAACAGAAAAGCAGAACTCTCTCCTGCAGCAGGGAGCAGCTCGGGAAACCTAACAATGAGCCCCAAATGACCCAGCTTTGATCAATAAGTGAGAGATTCCCGGATATTTGTCTCTGCTTCCCAGTTGAGGACTGATGGGGAAAATCAAACATGGCCTTATAATGCCTCTCTGCTGGTTTGCAGCCTGATGTTACCCCAAGTCGTCCGCCTGCAATCAGGGGACCCTCCTAGGCTCTACCTCTTCCCTGACATGAAAGTGCTTTTCTCCTCTTTCTGCTTTTGATCTCTGTCAAATCCAAGCAGTGGGCTTGCGCTTTTGTAACAAGCTCTTGCTCTTTGTTTGTTTTCACTTGGGGGCCTTTGTCTATCTACACGCAAAATTCACTCTTTGGAGAAATGAGGTGCACTTAAAAATTAGTCCCATTTCTGGTGCTAAGAATTCATTTCCTCATTGTCACAAAAATATTTTCTCTTGTGTGTATGTCTTGTGTGTGTGTGTGTGTGTGTGTGTTGTATATGTGCATATGTGTGTGTGTGTGTGTGTGTGTGTGTTGCATGCTTGTGTGTGTGTGCTTATAGAATTTAGGGAGGACTTTGGCTGTCTTTCTTTATCTCTGTCTGCCGGATGCTTGTATGTTGCTCTGGACACACAGTTTGTCAGTGAGCCAGATGGTTCTGCCAGTCTCTTCTCACCCATCTCTGAGGTCATGGGTATTCTCAGCCATACCCTCCTTTGTGAATTCAGAAGATTCAAACTCAGATTTCTATACTCACAAAACAAATATTTTTACCCACCTAGCAACCTTCTTTGTTCCTCTTCCAAAAACATTTTGAGAGAGAAATAAGATAAAAATAAGAGAGAGAAGAAGGAGGGAAAGAGAGGCAGGAAAGAAGGGAGAAGATCCACAGTTTTAAATCTTAAACCCATCATTGAGTTCCAATGGCTCACCATGTTTCTGAGACATTAGGTTTCAACTGCCAATGAATAAAACAACTATTGAACTTGAAATTCTACCATATTATGTGTTCTTAATAAATGCCACCAGGAATTAGCTTTACTTCTGGATTGTAGGGTCTGGAAATACCCAAACTTTTTTGTAAATCCTATAACCTCAATCTTCTGGCAATAAATTTAACTCATAGAAAAATAAATACAATATTATAATGTCAGAGCTGCAAGGGCTTCCAACCTGAACAAGGGTTCATCAAGCATGCCAGAAGCAGCCAAGCTAGTGGTTTACTGCTTAAATGATATTGTGCAATTTTGTCATTAATAGAGGTAACTTCAAATTTTAGAGAGCTTTCTTTTGAAAGGAAGCTTAGAAATTTGGAAGAGAAGGAAGCTGAAAAATTTGGAAAAATGTGCTGAAATCACACATGAGAGTCAGAGTAGTTGTGATTTTATAGCAAGTTCTCAAGAAAATCAAGTGTGAAATAACCCGAAAGGACTAAAACAATGGAACTTTGATTCCTGTATTGATGGGTGTGTGTTGGTGGGGTGACGGAGGAAAGACTCACAACCTAAGGATTATAAGGAAATGGTACATTTATAGTAACAGTGGTCAGCTGGCTTGTTTACCAAAAGTCACACAGTACAGGCCCTGCCTGTGTCATTTATTTAATTCCATACTTTATGTATTGTAGAACCACAGTCCATATATGAGAAGGCTGTAAATTCACTGTATCTGGAGACCAAGAGTTTCCTGGAATTTAAGCTGAATAAAACAAAATAAAATTACACATATAATTGTATATATTACATATAATATATACATGTAAGTATTATGTATAGCATATATATATATATATATATGATATATATATATATGTTTCTGTGAAGATTTTCATTAGGGAACATTGAATGCTCTCATCATGTATTTGGACAAGTGCTCACAAGTGAAGACTTTGATTAAAAAAAATGAATGAATGTTATATAATGGAACAATGCACCTTTATTTATTTTCTCTATTTAGCTGTGTATGCACACAAGTTTTAATTGAACATTTTACAAGTACAAGTCTTAATCCATTAAATGATCCAGTCTGGAAGGAGGTTTTGCTATTTCTAGAGAGCATGTTACAGATAGATAATGGGTACTTGAGTCCATATATTCCTGGGTCAAGAGGTAGTATAGAGAAAGCTCCCCAAGTGGTCAACTCCAGAGATAGTCAGCTCCATAGGTATAGCTCCATATGCAATAGATTCGTATGTGATAACCCCCTATGTAGTTAGCTCCGTATATAGTAGCTTCATAGGTAGTTAGCTTCATAGGTAGTCAGCTCCATTGGGAGTCACCTCCATAGGTAATCACCTTCATAGGTAGTAAGTTCTATGGTAGTCAGGACCATAGGTACACAACTCCATAGGTAGTAGCTTCATACGTAGTCAGCTCCATAGTCAGTCACCTTCATAGGTAGATACAGGAGTTTGCCCTGCGTTTGCTGAAAGGTCTACCTTATCTAAGGTACACACTCATCTTCTCTACATTCTTTAGCAAACATCTGTGTTTGATTTGGCAATGTAAATTTTGTATTTAGAGAATAAGGTACTGATGGCAGTTTGGAACTGTCAAGCCCTCTGGGATCCGCTGGACGTGCTTGCCTTGGATACAGTGTTAGGGATTTCAGTATCGTCAGAGTTACAGCAAATGAGAGAAAATCAGCTTTGTAAGGTCTGTCCCAGGCAATAACGTGGAGAGTCGGTGGAGACCTCTAGCTCTCCTCTCAGGAGCTGCCGCTCCGCATTTGCTCTTTAGTTCTGACCTTAACAAGTTATCTCTTCTAGTTCCCTCAGATTAGTGGGGTAGGCGTATTAGGAAGGAGCTCAAGATGAGCTTTGGTTGCTAAGTGATGCTGAGGTGAAGTTTACCTGTCCAGTTTGAGCTTTGCCAGTGGGAAAGTGGAACTTCTGGACAGTCGAGGGGAAGAGGGGAAGTGTCTGGACAGAGCGGAAGAGGGGCGAGTATGTGGAATGCAAGAGTTTCGGTCAGCTCGCTTCATCATCCTCTCTCACGTCCGTCACTGGAATTCTCAGTCCAGCGGCCAGTCCTCGCCCTCACCCAACGCTTCTGTTTTCTCCACGTTCTCAGTGTGGCCCGCACGTCTCTTTCTTCGTAGGCTGTAAAGAGAATCAGAAATCCGGGCCAAAGACAACTGGAGCAGGAGCTGGCCATGGCGGTGCACACTTGGAATCCCAGTACTCAAGAGGATAAGGGAGAAGGGTGATACTAGTTCAACAACAAACTGGGCTCTGGAGTGGAAAGTTTGAGGCCAACCTCAGTTATATCTCACCTCAAAGAGCAAACACAAAGGGCTGCGTTCTGGAGGCAAGTGCACTGTTGATAATCCAGTAAGTCCTAGATCTCAAAGATGACTGAAGAATGAACACATCCTTTTTCAAGGCCTAATTACAACCCTGAATAAGGAACGATGAGAACTCCGAGCAGAATCAAGGTGACAACAGAAACCAATGGTTCTTTCTTTGCATTTAATGGGCTGCTGTGATTCAGAGGTCTTGCTGGAGCGTTATTCTTAAATCGAAGGTAGAAAATACAAATGAAGTTCTACTCATCGACAACCTAAGCCACTCTCCTGGTCTTAGATATATGCAATAGATCTGAAGGAACATCCGTGGATTGATGGGGGACTGACACCAGAAGTCACAGCATGTTGAGATTCAGGTTTATTCCATTGTGGCGTTAGTTAGGTTTTGACTTGTTACATGGATGATGGACACATGACTGTATATGTATGTGTATATATGTGTATCTATGTATCTATATATCTCTATATATATGTGTGTGTATAGACACACACACACACACACACACACACACACACACACATATATTTTTTTAATCTAAAAATGTCAGTGCAAAAAGATTGCTGTGGAAGCTTTTTTCACTAAACTGTGCCTCCTTTTTTTTTTTTTTTCTTCACTTCTCCTATTCAAAAGCAACTGGACAATCAAATGGTCCCTGGTTGCATATGGATGCAATCTGGGTTGGAGAATGCTTGCTGACAGAAAGCAGAGTTTTAATCGATTCCAAAAGGCCTATCATATGGATATTTGAAATGCCATGCTATAAACAACGCTATCCTGTCTTATGGTATGTTCTAGAGAGTTGAATGCAGATGAAAGCCAAAATGTCTACCATGCAGCGAATCCTGAAGTGAATGTAAACCTTGTAAGTGTTCCTTTTATTCCCTGTCAGATTCTGTTAACTGCCTGTCTTCTAATATCAGAGCTATGAACATCTTTAATGCTTTGGCCATCTGATGACCCTCGTGTTCATATCCCCCCTCTTCTCCCTTCTTTTTGCTCCCACCCCATAGGATTCAAAGACACTTTGAGAACCAATTAGTTTGCTTAAGCTAGAAGGAAGTTCAATCATATATCTAGTTAAGTTAGTAGATAAATCAGGAATTTACTCTGCACACTCATAGGATGGGGTAATTTGCATGGGGTAATTTGACTTTTGGCAAATACCCCTCTTCATCTTATAACGGGTCTCTCCCTACCCTAGGGTAAAAGTGATTTTATCAGCACGCCCTCATAACCAGACAAGGCATATAGAATTAACGTCTTAAGCATGTATACTTCATTCATTGGAATTTCATTCGTTCAATTCATTCATTCAGGAAATAGCTATTTTTCCTTGATGGTTAATTATAAAGACAGACAATAGCAGTGTAAAGAAAAACCATATAAAGAAATACACAGTGAGATAAAACTCCCCCTTTACCTTGTTCCAGCCCTCCCTACAGAGATTTCTCCATGAGAACATGTGCTGTAGAAACTTTCAGACATCCTGATCCGTAGAAAAAGATGTGCTAGAGTTCATAATGAAGTGTCTATGTATGCATTTGTTTAAAAAAATACGAGCAGACTGCATATGCTTTTCTGGAACTTTCCTTAGCTAATCTTTCTCATCCAGACATCATGATATCATAGATATCTTTTCACATCTTATTTTCTAATTTTCTGGTTATAGGATGGACTTATATGAATTGTATGTAATGAATTGTATGGATGTATTGTATGGATGTAACGAGTCCTAGATTACAAGGTGCACACATTGATTTCCCCACTCCTCTGCTGGTGAGCACTCATGTAGATCTAATGCTGAAAGCAATATGCCAAAAATATGTGGTTTTGATCTTGTACCAGCCTATCTGCAGGGTACAGTCTCAGAGAAGGGGAATTTCTTTGTCCTTCCTTTTACATTTTGTGTAGTTACTATGTTCAAATGTATGGAAACATATACATAAGGAAAACACTCTCACACACACTTTGAAGGTAAAGAAATGAATTCCTTAATTTCACAAACTCTGTGGTCTCAATAGCAAGAGATCTACAAGACTAGCTAATTTCAAGTGGGACACCCCAGCTCTCTGTAGAAGACACAGTGGGTCTGTGAGGGGAACTGAACCCCTTGACTATTTAACTCAGTCCCTGCAAAGCGATAATTACTTAGAGGTTGACATCTCAGTGCGACAAACACAAAATTTCTAAACCCAACTACTTGACCAAGCCAGCATGTAAAGGGATGCAGAGAGGACCTGTTAGGAGAACAGCTGCGCACGTGCCCAGATTACACGTTGGATTTGAAATTTACGGAGTTTTTACGTTTGTGAAGGAAAGAGCCTTCAGAGTTTATTAGATGACCTCAGACTGAAACAACTTTGTTTCAAAGATCTTTCCCCATGCTTGATGGAAGCAAGGCTTTTATTTTGGCCCAAGGCTAGCTTGCTATAGTTTTCAACATCATTTACACAGGGGGTCATCAACAGTCTCCTCTTGAATCTGGATCATTCTGATGAGTTTTCTATATTTTGTTAGAGTTGCAGAATTTAAAGGGGGAACATTCTTACTTTCAGATTCTTTCTCCTGTTTCAATGCAAGCCCAGGGACCGTTCTTCCCGCCCCTTAGCAGCCTTAGTGGCATCCTCTTTGCCATGGATTGTCATCAGAGTATCAGGTTTTAGACTCATTTACTCAAGGTGGCTGGAAAATTGCTCAATGGTTAGAGGGCCAGAGTTTGGCCCTCAGCGTACACATCATCCAACTCACAACTAGCTAACCACAGCTCCAGGGGATCCCAAACCCTTTTCTGGCTTCCTTGTGCACCTATGCGTGCACATCTTCACACCGCTATGCACACATACAGCTAACTAAAAAAATAAAAATAAAATATTTTAACAATTCGCCCAAAGATAAAATAATCTTCCTGAGAAGAAAGTTGTAACCATGTGTTCTATCATCTTCGTAGATGAGACACTTAGCGGTGGGAATTTTTCTTATTGCACGCACGGCGCTGCCTGCTGTAGAATTTCTGAATCCCCTTTCTTTCAATGAGCTTCAGGATGTAGAAGCTACTCGGACTCTGGATGGATTACAAGCTTAGTCCCGCTTCTGACAGTGAGCGTGCTGAACGAACCCCCCGAGCCACAGGTGGAAGTGGGAAGAAGGAAGGCACTGGAGAGATGTCTGTAGAGCCTGCTTCCTCTTAGAGAAGTAAGTGATTGGGTTTACTGGACTGTTGAGTTTGGCTGCACATCGGGAAGGAAGAGGATTGGTGAGGGTTCGAAAGTAACCAGTGGCTAGAGGGAGGAGGGCAGGTATCAAAGGAGTCCAACAGCACCCAGAGACGATGGGTGCAAGCACAGTCACAGTGACTAGGCCAGTAGCAGAGGCTGGAGAAGTCATAGTCATGGCGCTGTCAGACTCGCAGTCTGCAGCCATCCACTTTGGGGCTCAATGGTTGGAAGACCTGTGTGAAGACACTCGAGGCACCGTTTGTATCTTCAGTCCAAGTTGGGATCATTTCCTTCCTCATCTGTCTTGACAACTGTCCTCCCAGCCTTTGGGAGGGTTATGTAGCCTGGGCACAGAGGTGGGAGAGAATAGAAATGGCTCAAGAGAAGCAGAAAGAAATAGAGGATAAGGAAAGACAGAAATAAAGCGAAAGTTCTCCCTTCTCTGTAACAGTGAACAGTTCAGTTTCTTCCTGGGCTTCATTCACTGTCTTGCTGTCTATCAAAGGGACACACATGAACACACACACACACACACACACACACGCACACACGCACACACACATACATATACATACACACACATACACACACATACACACTTCATACACAGCCAAATCTTCTTTTCATCTTTCTGAAACTATTTATCCAGTCTTGCTTGCACTTCCTTCTGTAGTGCCCAGCCTTGTCTCTTAGTCTGCTTTCTTTCTGTGACCCTTTCCTCTATGCTGAATGTGCCTGCTTACTCCCACGCCTCGCCTCCCCCTGCCTGCTGCTTCTGCCTTCTGCCCTGCCTGCTGCCAGGATCCCATCCAGTCCCCAGAGCAAGGTGACAGCTGCTGACACTTCAGAGCACACGAGGGCCCATCCAACAGGTTGCTAATCGTTTTAGCCTCAAGAATATGTCTCAGCCTCTGGTGAGCGAGGAGGTAAAGGCTTTGAGAGATGGAGCAGAGAGTGAGGAGAAACAGTGACAGTTGTAGGGAGCCCACAAGCACCAGCAGGAGGGAAATGCTAGCCTGCCATTTCTAGATGCTGTGGAGCATATGGAGAGCCTGGGATCGCTGTCAGCTGCCCGGATAAGACTGCACTACCCCAGTGCCTTTATTGTGCTCCCTAAAGAAAGCGTTATGGTGAACTCCCTTACCTGTGGTGGCTCGGGGGGCATGTCCCACATATGAGTCTACAGTCCTCCCTGGTTCTCAGTGACTCCCAGGATGTCAATATGGAAGACTGCATCTTTAGCCATCGTGTAAACACAACTTAACATGTACCCAGTAGGCCTTTGAACTTTGGGTGTTTGGTTTGTTGTCATTGTCATTGCTACACGATTATAAACCATGCTTTAGTGAGAGTCTACAGTTGCCGGGGTTTCCTAGTGGAACAGAGCCAATAGGGTTCATTCCCAGTACAAAGAGATTCGATGGCGTTACATGATACGACTCGAGGAGTCCAACGGTGACCACCCATCTGTGCTGGAGAGACTCAGAACGCGACAGCCTCTCAGCCCACAAGACTGGATACTGCAATAGTCCCACTGGGGCACTGAGGACCTGGAGGCCTGGAGACTCGCTGGTGTTCAGTCAAATGGTGCAAAGCAGGAAAAAACAAAAACAAAAACAAAACCCCCCAAAACGGCTGGGATCTGATGGCAGCAGCTGCGGCGGCAGCAGCAAAGTAGATACACGCACCAGCAAAGCGCCAAGGCAGGCAAAGGCAGCAGCGTGTTTCCCTTGGGTGTCTTCATCTCTGGGCCACGGCAGGAAGGTGCTTCCTACTCTATGGTAGGTTTTCTCCATCAGTTGGTCCTTCCTGGAAATGAATGCCCTGATGGACCATTCCAGAAGCATGTTTCTTGGTTGATTTCAGCTCCAGTGAAGTCCACAATCAAGATATGAATGACAACACATTTAACATACCCTGTACACCGCACACAACTACCTCAGCAGCAGAGCATTCCAAGGTGAGAGTAATTTGCATGTGCATTTATTGGTCCACTGATGCATGATTATCAATTAATATCCTTCACCCATTATGTGACATACTACAGAACCGAGATGTGGTAGATCACTTGGCAATACCAATGCCCTGCTTTAGTATATAATTTTTATATGCATGGATATATCTATATGTGCTTATATGCTTACATGGGGCATATTCTGAAATATTGATTCCACAATGTGCAGACTGGTTATTTGGGAGCACTAGGGTTTTAGGCCATAAAATTTTATTTAGGAAAGAATTTTCTCTGATACACATTTAATACGAGTATAATTAAATTCTTAAAAATTTTTATGCATTTAAGTTTTTAAATTAAAATGCATTCTCCCTTTCCTTTCCTCCCTCCTGCACCTGCCATGTATAGCCCTTACTCTTTTAAAATTCATGGCCTCTTGTTCTTTAGTTGTTACTATTGCGTATGCGTATGTGTGTAAATGCATAGATATGTAAATACAACTTCCTGAGTCTGTTAGTGTTGCTTGTATGTATATGATTTCAGGGGTAACCACTTGGTGGATAATTAATTAGGGGCTCATCTCTGGGGACTACTAATTCTTCTTCTTTCATAGTTCTAAGTTGCTTGCAGTTCCTTGGTCAGGTGAGGGGCCCCATGAAATTTCCCTGTTCCATGATAGCACATGTGTTTGTGTTGGTATTGTTTGGGTACTGTTTAGGGGGCCATTTTGTTCTTGTATGGGGGGGGGGTTATAGCTTCCCTGCCATTTTAGGAGACACAATCGCACAGCGGACTTTCTGGTCCTAATATTTTCATTCCCTTTTCTTCAATGTTCCCTGAGCCTTAGTTGTATTGTCGATGTGTCCATTGGGTCTGGACACCACACAATCAGTATTCGTTATATTTCTACCACTTGGAGTGTTTCGTGATGGTTTTGATTTGCTGCAAAGAGAATCTTCTTTGATAATGGATGAGAACTGAGCTTATTTGTGAGCATAAGGGTATTTATTAATAACAGGAAGCAACCTAAATGTTCTTCAACTGATGAACGAGTAATGAGAATGTGGTACATATACCCTATGAAATACTATTCAACTGTAAAGAAAAAATGGAATCATGAGATTTGTATGTAAATAGATGGAACTAGAAAAGATCGTATTGAGTGAGGTAACCCAGAGCCAGAAAGACATACACCTCATGTTCTCTCTCATCGATGATCCCCAGATTTGGAAATCTTTAGATGTGAGTATATAACCTGGATTCCTGGAGTAACCACAGGAATCAGGAAAGTAGAAAGGGACTCTGATGGGAGGGGGTCCTTAGGGAGGAGACTAGCAGAATACACGTTGTATGAAGAGGGGAATGGGAAAAACAGAGGTGGGTTTAACCACCGAAGGGGGAGGGAGGTCAATGAAAAAGGAGTAGGAGAAAAAACAGCATGTATAAGAATATATATGCTGCTCAGCGTTTGGAAAGCACATGTCCAACGCTAGATTCTGCCTCCATTATACCGTGTGACATGGCGGTCTGCCGTAGTCAGTAGCTCGTCATGTAACAAGAAAGTATAGTCAGAGGCTGGAAACGCCAGTCCTACTGGATTAGTGAATTACTCAGTTTGCTTGTGTGAAGCCAGGCCCCTAAACCTTGGATTCTAGTTCAATTCTCCTGGGACCTTAGAGGAAGTTAATCATTAAAAGGATGGGGGGTGGGTAAAGTAGTTACCATAGTCTCCCCAAATATGATATGTGCATGTGCTTTCCTTAACAATTACATAAAATATTTGATTTGGAATTGATCTCTACCAATTATACAGTATATATATATATGTGTGTGTGTGTGTATGTCTGCGTGTCTGTGTATGTATATATATGCATATATATTTATATAAATTATAAATGATATGCTTAGAAATCTCAAATATATATATGTATATTCATGATTTTATATACCATGTATTAAAATAATAAATATACAAAGTAGGCAAATTTATACTGTTATAATGTTATAAAGAGCAATGATAGTACCTATGTGTTTGGTATTTGTGCATAAAGAGATTCTCACATTGACTAGAGAGCATTTCTGACTCAAGCAGATTCCTGAAAATCAACATCATGCGATATAACAGGAGGAAAGTGCCCGACAGAAGTTGTGCTCCCTTGTAGTACTATTATATTACATTCGTATAAATTATATTACTATATATTATATTACTATGTATAGTGTCATATATAATATTTTATATTACTATAAAAGTAATATGACTGGGATTATTTTAAAACAATTTCCAAAACTAAGTATGAATCTCTCGATTTAGAATCTCCCCCCCACTCCCCCCACTACCTCTTTGTTCCCCGTCCTGTGTCTGATTGCACGTTATCACCTTCAAGAGAACATCTGGGTCACCCTGTAAGGGTGTTAATCTCCTAGAATCTTCCCTCACACCTTATTGACAGCTCAAGTCAGTGTGGCCTCCTTTGGTGAATCTGATTTGTCAAAATTCCTTTTTGACTTTATATTCATTTCAAAAAGAGAGCTTCTGCAATTTCCCGAGCAGGTTATATAACGATCACTATTCTGAATGACCTAGCAGAATTGCACGATGACTGTCTCCTGTTCCGGGGAGGCATTCTGCACTCCTACAAATGCCCACCTGCATAAATCAGCCAAACCCGAGGCAAGTAGGTAACTAATGACTTCTGGAAACTCCTCGGCATTGTACAGGGAAGCCCAGTGCTCTGTGGGCTGAAGACTCAGCATTATCAAAGGGGATTGTTTGCTACAGTGGAATACACGGAGTCAATTCCAGGTTGTCCACCATCTTCCTGCTATACTGGGCTTCCCCTGACTGGGCCTGAGGAACAGGACCACTAGATTAGTCATCAGATGCTGTTGAATGTCTGACTACTTGATGAGCACATAGTATGCGGAGCTCTGCTGGGCCTGCAGGAGAATTAAAGACCCGTATGAGAGAGGGACTTTGTTCCCAGAAGCCCTAGGTTATTAAATGACAATCCTGGTGCTCTGTGTCTGATACCTCCATATGAGTTTTTGAGCAGGGTTTTATAAGGATCCACATAAACAATACAGCCTATGGCTGTTTCTCTTGATTGCTCACCAGAGGTAGAAGGTGGGGCCGTATTGCTGAAAATACTATATACTTTGGTTGTATAGCATAGAGAAGTTGAGCTGGAACTAATCGGAAAGTTGCTTCTCAGCTGCTGGAGGGGATTACTAGCAAAGATCGTCTTGGGGTGGGTCTCGTATACTACAACTTGCAGGCAACATAACCCTAGCAGCGCAGTAGTGGCATGGCTGTCACAGGCAAATAAACCACTTTCTGATTGGATCCGAGGCCTATTTCACTGGAAGGAAATTACGTCTGGCACTGTAAATCTGGTCAAAATTCCCATGGTTAGGAAGGTCATAAGCCCCGAGGTACATCTTCTACTGATGTTCTACTAGCTGGACATGTTGTGAAGCTGCTTTCTAAAAACTTATGTTCATGTCCTTAGATCAGTACCGCTTTCATCCTTGGTTAGAGAAGCATCTTTGCAGTGGGCAGCTGGGAATGCAGGGACTCATACAGAGTCACATCGCTTATAAGAAGTGACTGGGTTTCCAGCCCTCCATGGGACATCTGTATCATTCTTCCTCACCAGGGAACGCCACAGAAGATGTGGAAGAAAGAATGTAACAGCTAGATGATGGGGAGAGGTGTCGTGAAAAGTTACCTTCTGTGTGTGACACACGGCTGTCGCACCAACAGTCTTGTCTACATACACAATGCGGGAGATGGATTCGTGAGAGTCCATCCCTCTCTGATGAGCAATAGACATTGAATGGCTGCCCAGCACCCAGGAAGGGGAGTCATATTCCTGAGTGTTGTAGCAATTTGTGAATTATCCTTGCTCATGCCCATAATCCCCACTCGTGTTCCGGCGAGCAACTCTGAGGAAACACGGTGGCTCAGGCACAAAAATACATGAAAATAGGAGTCAGAGTTGCCGGAGGGTTGTTGGGGAATGGGAATATGAGGGTAACTACATAAAGGTGTGTGATCAAAATACGTTATACCTTGCATGAAATTGTGAAAGGACTTTTTTTTTTAAAGAGTCATGATGAACAGGCAGTTATGCTAAATACATCACGGGTCAGTGTGTCATTTGCTATGGCATCCGGCCATACCGCTTCAGTATCTTCAGTAAAAGATATTTCATCAGGAATGTGACCAGAGAACGTCTAATGAAGGGATCCACACTTGACGTTGGCCTTGAGAGGCCTCCCATTTGATGAGCACATTTCAGGCAGAGGACGAAGATTTCAACCATACAACTTGAAGCCGTGTTTGGGCTGTGCACAGTAGAGGGTGAGCAACAGTCCTGACTTGGCTGGTGCCACACGGGCTCCCAGACTGGAGCTCCCTGGGATGATAGCAAGGTCAGATGATAAAGGAAAGATGCAAAGGGGAAGAAAAACGAATATTTCGCTTGAACTCCTGACTCTGAAATAAGGAGAGGACACAGAGCTATCTGGTTTGGAAAGGAATTGCCACAGAACAGGGTTTTTGTTTTTAACTTATGCTCTGCATGAAATTAGATGGTGAGTCAGGTGTTAACTGTGCGGCTTGAATAACCCGCACTCCAGAAGGGGATGTGAGACAACTGAGGACCAGGGGTAGGGATTGATGAAGGACCAGGAATAAGTACAGGAGGAGGGGCTACAGTGATGGAGGACTTGAGTTTTGTCCTTAGTTTGTACCAGGTGTACAGAGATAAGTTCTTATGACTTGTTTGCAGAAAGAAGGTGCTGTGCTGAACAAGAAAGGGAAAGTAGTTAACCAGAGCACGGTAATCCCGAAGGAAGCTTGAGGTGCCCAGAAGCCAGCATATTTTAGACGTTGTTGGCCAGGTGACTACAATGCATGAGTTCCTCAGGAAGAGAACGTGAGAGTTTTAGTGGAGACACACAACTATCTTCTACATTTCTGTGAGATTCAGACATGGCATGTGGACTCTATAGTCTTGGAGAAATTCTACATGAAAGACCTTGACCACCTGGCATTTCCAACGCAAATGGGCACTGATCCCCTTTGTTTGGAGAGAGGTCGGGGAAAAGAGCTTATTAACATTCTGTGTGAAGAACTTTCTTGCGTGTGAATTTTGGGGCATGGTGGCATATACATGCAATCCCAGAACTCAGGAGGTTGACGCAGGAAGATTGAGAGTTCGGGACCAGCCTGGGTCATAGTGAGGATTTGTCTTAAGAAGCTTAAATAATAAATAAATAAATAAATAATAAATAAATAAATAAATAAATGAAGGAAGGAAGGAATCACTAGGAAGCACGCTAGAATAATTCACTATAGACAAGGGTGAGTCGTATTTTCAGATTTAATTTACCACAGATGTCATATTAATATTCATGTTTCTCACATTAATATTTATGTTAGGAAGCTTTCTCTAACAATGGCTGCAGAACAGGCTGGAGCAGGCACGGTGACAGCGATTTCTGTAGAGGGACAGGTAGGGCTGACTCAAGCTCACTGCTCGCTGCATGTGAGGCGAACCATGAGTTTGCACGGTTTGATTAAAATGGCTTTACAGCTCTGGCACAAAGCCCAGCACATGGTAAGCATTTGCTTATGGAAGCCATTATCTTATTTTCTATTTATGATGATAAATTGGGGCAGACTAAGTCAAGTCATCAAAGTTTGGCCCACCCGTGGGATTTGTAGCCTTCCTTAGGATCGTTCCTCCCTCCTATCCCAGACAAAAAAGCATCAGTTCACATGCTGGGTACCATCTCTCCTTCTTCACCTAATGAACTAAGAAGTGCCTGAGCTAGCTCCTGGCAGAGGCAGAGCCCAGCAATCTATGACCTGTGATCCGTCAGACGATACAGCGGTAGTCCCACTGAAGCCCCGGCATGTGGCCTCCAGAAGGACAGGAGCCTCACTGTGTGTGACACAGGAAACTCTGACAGGCGAGGGAAGCTATATATATACCAGGGTGCCTTCCAGAGGAAGTAAGAATAATGACGGGACCCTGATGCTCCCTCACGCTAAAGTGCTCGCCGTGATTGGCATTCTAGACACCATCTTCCACCGAGGCATTTGCGTCTGTTTGTGACTGGGGAGCAAAATAATGACACTAAAATGTGATCAGAAAAGCCTGGAATGAGGGGTGATGAAAAGGAGATGAAGGCCAGTTTGCCCTCATTCATCCAAACCAGTCGCTCCTCATTCCAAAACGGACAAGCTGTACACAAGCTGTAGCTTGTAGTCTACCCGTGGTCCACCAAGTCACTATCCCTGCAAAGGAACAGCTAAGTGTGCCTCCCCAGGCAGAAAGATTTGGCGAGTAGACAGGGTTTAAACTGCCCTTGTCCTGGAGATGGCTTAACAATACTGTATTTATCACAGTGAGCACAGAATTGAGCCTTCAGACTAGGTCACGGTTTAAGCAAAACTACGAATATATTGACATAAGGACCGGGAGCTCACAGCAAGTGTCCCAGACAAACCAGAGTACATGGTACTTGGTATGGGCTAAATGGTGGCCTTTGCCCTCCTGCTTTCCAAACTGCAGTTGCAAGCCTTGGTACTTAAGAATAAGATTGTACTCGGAGGTAAGATCTTTAACGAGATATTTGAATTCAAGTGATGTCGTTAAGCTGGATTCTGGTCCAGTTTGAATAGTATCTCCGTAAAAGGAGTAAATTTGGACGCACACAGACACCAGGGTTTCACGGCTGGAGAATAGACCAAATGAGGGTGAGAAGCTGTCAGTCTTCAGGTCAAGGAGAGGCTTCAGATATCCGACATTATCACTTCATCTCGGACTTCTAATCTCCTGCACTGTGAGAGACGAATTTCTGTTGTTTAACCCTCCTAGCCTGTGATACTTCGTTAGGGAATTCACAGTGGATTGATCCAGCCACCTATTCTCACGAATATTCCTCATCTGTGGAAAATTAAGAGAAGCATGCCTGCTATTCCAGACTGATTTATGGAAGATACTTACTACGCATGCTGTACTGTTATACAGGTGAGTACACACCTTGATAGACATGAACCTAGATAAGGCTTCATCTTGGCAGTTCCCGGTTGTAGTAGTCCCATTCCAAATACTGAGAACTTAGTTATACGGACCCTGAGTTACCTTCAGTTCCATGGATCCCTTGGGAAACATACGCATAAGGACATTTTAATTTTGGAACTTTAAGAAGAAAAAAAAATAGATTAGTTAAGATTAGCTACAGCCAAACTCTGGCACAGGAAATATGTAATGGAATTTAGTCTGATATGGTCAACTATGATGGTGAACTCTAGGACGTGTGCAGAGGGTGGCTTGCCAGGTCAGAGTCACAGGGCTGCGTATGGCACTGTGTGGGACTATTCTAGAGCTAAGAGTGGGTTGAAGTGTGCCTTGAACCCCACAAATGCTCCTCATTTTCTTAGCCCTGGTAAAACCCAGCTAAATGTTAAATACTGCCTGCTTCACAGAAGGTCATTGGCAAAGGAATATAGCTTGGTTGGTACTTATCTGTGCTGTAGCTGGAAGCCTAGGGTTGAGCCCATTTTCTGATAAGGTGTCTTCCTCTTTTCCCTGTGAGATCACACCTTATGCAGAAGGTGGTGCCTTGGCAGGACTTTGAACCTTAAACAATGAGCCCCACATACAAATGGTGCTACTCCAGTATCCTTGTATTAACCAATGGCTCCTGTCCCTGGGTACCAAAGACCCTCTCCTGCCTTCCACATGGGACGTGTAAGGAAACCTGTGACAGTCACAGAAATTGCCTGCCTTCGGGAAGTTCCATAGCTAATACTTTTGAAGTCCTCACTCTGTTCAGGAGTCTATAGGAAGTATCATGCCCGCCAGCAGCGGCAATAAGGACAAGCCATGGGCCCTGGGTTCAAGTTTCTCTTTTCCCCAGTGACTTTTCATCACTAGGCTTCAATATCTCTCATCTGGCTGGATCTTTCTGATGGTTTCCCACTAGAACATGCTATAGTCAACATTGATTTAGAACATTGATTTTTTTCCTTTAGATAGTGACCTAATTTTTCCTTAAGCATACATCTGAGGAGACCACTTATTTCCACTCTCAGCATTCCTTAGTTGCCTATAGTTCTTTGCGCGGAGTTGAGGCCTTGTGGGCTTTTTGATTTCTTCTGCGTGTCTATTGCTGTCCTTATTCATGTTTAGACAGCCCTATTGGTAGGATCCTTCATCAAGGAAATTTCTCTTTGCAACATATGGAGACCATTGCAGAAAACCACAACCAATCAAAATGCAGAGTTGTGGAGCCCAGTCTCAAGGGGGCATCTACAATTTAACCTAAGGCTCAGGGCTCATTTTGGAAGAGGGCGCAGAAAGATTGTAAGAGCCAGAGGAACAGGAAGCTCGCTGTGACGTCGTGTCTCCTAGGAATGCCAGGAGCTACAGCCTTAAAATCTCACCAACACAACTGCCTAACGTGGACCTAAACAAGGATTACAGCAACAGATGGGCTAATGCGCATGGCTGGGGTGGGTGTCGGGAACCCGGGATGACTCACCCCTGCACAAACAAGTACAGACAATTAAGAAATGTTGAGAGTGGGAGAAATACTCTTCCACAGGCAAGAGTACACCAATTCCAAGTGTCAGGCCTGAAACCACTCTCTTGATTGATGATTGATATGGGAAGGCCCATATCAAGGCCTAGCCCACTGTGGATGGTTTCTCTCATGGGCGGTGGACTGGGGTTGTATAATCAAGAAGGCTGAGCAAGCCAGGGAGAACAACACAGTAAACAGCATTCCTCCACGGTCTTTGCTTCAGTTCCTACTTCCTGGTTCCTGCTTGAGTGGCTTTCCTGACTTCTCTCAGTGATGGGCTGTGAACAGGAAAGTGTAAGCCAAATTAACCCTTTCCTCCCTAAGTGGCCTCTGATCATGGTCTTTACCACAGCAATAGAAAGCAGGCTAGACCATGCACGGAGAAACTGGGGACCCCAAAATGGAATCCAGTGTTCTCCCGCTGCCCACACAACACTTGACAGAAATGGAATCCGTGTTCACTCCATCGGAAGGCACCTGCGCGTTCCTTTCTCATAGGGATCCCTGAGATGGGGCACCGTCGGAACTCAAAATGCCTAACAGTTAAAAACAGAATCCTGGTAAGTCTTATCTAACTCTCCATAAAGCTTCTCCATATGACCACCCTATGTTCCCATGTTCGCTAAAGGGCCACCGAGTATGCTCATACAGGGCCTTGAAGCCAAACTCCTATTTTCCTCATGGAACTGTTCTAGTAGTACACGAGTGTCCTGGGTGGCCCTTTGCAAATTGTCATGGTTTCCATATATATATATATATATATATATATATATATATATTTGCTGCTTCTACCAGTCTTTCTCCACTACAATCTTACCCAGAAAGTACCAGAATGTATTTAGCATCAGGGTCTGTTTTAGGTAAGATATTCCATGCAGTTTCCTTCTCTCTCTTCCTTAAAAAGCACAAGATGGTATTAATCACAAAGCATGTGTGATTACCATGAATCTTCTAGAGATTCTGTGTGACTCGAATACAAGAATGCATCCTACATGTCTGATTTCACATGCGTCTAGTCTGCAACTGACTGTCACCTAGAGCTGGTAGGAAACCTGTACGGCCCTGTCTGGGGACCTCTCGTCAAAACCAACATTCTAATACACTTCAGGATCCCTTCTGGAGTTTTAGAAGTGTTTCCTGTGAGCACAGTGCATTTGGCCCTGGGGGTAGCTGTGTGAACATGGTAGACACGATTTCACCCATCTGGCCTCAGTTTACTTAACTGGACCCTATGGGAAGTGTAGGCTGTGGATGAGGAGAGCCCACTGCCTAACCCAAGACTTAGTGGGGAGCAGGGGTGAGGGAAAGAAACCTCAGATCCTTTTTATCCTACAGGATAGCTGAAGTACCCAATGGAGGAAAAGGCCTAACATTAATTACACAGGAGAAGATTGCAGCCAAAGAAGATAGCTTCGGGAATAGAGCCAGCTCTGAGCTTCACCTTGGTGCCAGTCACCTGCAAGGCCCAACCCAGCCCCCATCTAATGCGCACCACATCCAAGTGCCAATCAGCTTCAACAAACCCCCGGGCCCCCCCGGACAACAGGTGTCTCATTAAACATCTCTCACCCTCCCAGGCTTCCCCACTGACAGGTACTGAACTCACACTCAATCAGGCTTAATCACAGCCAAACTCCATTAACAAGTCATACTAATTACCAACTTCTAACAGTGCCTCTGGTTGGAGGCAAAATACCTTATTCTTTGGAGAGGGACACTGGCTTGTGATCTTTCAGTAAGACCCATAATTAGGTCCTTTAAAAATGAAGGTCAAGGGAAGAGGCAGGGGAAAAGCTGATTGGCCCGGTATGGCAGTCCTGAAAGTGAGCAGAGCGAAGATCTGTTTGTTTTAATTTTGTGTCTGCTAGGTGGCCCACAAGGGTCCAATTAGCTTGTTACAGATGCTCAAGTTGCGACCATCCTCTTGTCTCCTCTTCCCCCCCTTCTTTTCTTTTCTTTTTTTTTTTTTTTACTCTGGGAGGGATAAACTTGTAGCACACAGATTGTTGTTGGCCTGCAGGCATCTGAAGATCAACAATTAGTTTTTCTGTGATGAACCACCTGTGAAGTGGGAAGAATCATTCAGACTTTCTAATGCATAGGATGAGGCAAGGAAGGGGGTTTAGATGACTGGAATAGAATCTGATGCAGGTTTTGGAGTGGCCAGAAGGCAGACATCCTTCTCTGAAAGTGACCACGCTGGACACCGGCCTTTTTGCCCCTTGAACACTTCTTTTTGGGTCTTTATGTAACAAGCGTCTCCTCTGTTATTAATAACTGTATTTTATCATTTGAAAGTCCTCTGTTTCTAGAACATGTACAACATATAGAATATCCCTGACCAGGCAAATAGCAAACGGGGACTACTTGCTGACCTGTATATGGTCTCCATCTCTGATCGGCGTTTGGCCAAAGCTGACATCATCATCCTAAGCAGCCGAGGGGGCAGATTGGAAAGGATCAAAGCGAAATGAACTGGGATGCTTCGCTTGCCTCATCTTCCATTTTGGAATGAGGGGGTATGATGTTTGCACTTTTTCTTTTTTCAAGACAGGGTTTCTCTGTAGTAACTCTGGATGTCCTGGAACTCACTGTGTAGACCAGGCTGGCCTCGAACTCACAAAGACCTGCCCGCCTCTGCCTCCCGAGTGCTGGGATTCAAGGTGTGCACCACCACTGCCTGGCGATGTTCAAACACTTTGATACAACCTGTCTTTTCCTGCTTGCGATGTTGTTGAATCGCATTTCATATTAAATGATGTCTGTGATATTTAAGGGACATATACTGTCAAGGGCTCTGATTTGTGTGAAGTCCGTTTCTTTCCTATAAATTTATTTTTGAAAACTTGTTCTCATTTAAAAAGTATAGTCTGTAAGTTTATTGCCAGAATATAAATCATTCCAATCCCAGTTGTTCAGGTTTAGCTCCCGACTGGAAGACATTTGCAGACATTCACGGGAGATGAACACCTTGGAATCTATTGAGAATCCCTGTATTTTGTAAATTTGGTCTTGGGTCTGGACAGCTAGCTTAGTAGATGAACTGCTTACTGTGTGAGCAGAGGGACATAAATTTGAACTCATATGAAAAGCAATGCATGTCTGTGAAAGCCTGTGGTGCTAGGGGGCAGGGGTAGGGGGGAGACAGGCAGTAGGCAAGTAGGAGAACCGAGGCTTTGTGAGGGACCTTGCCTCAGATGTAAAGGTGGAAAATCCACTAAGGAAGACATGCCAGTAACAAGGTCTGACCTCCAAATGTTCCCACACAGCTGCGTTCATTGCCCATGCATACACACACAGATGAAGCGTGGTCTTTCTAGGCAGATGGACCTTGATCCAGTTTGGCTACACTATTGCTGTGACTGTGTCGAATTACACAACTTGCCTGAGAGTCAGAACAGCTTCTTGAACTGTGATCAAGACCCCATATGTGGTTGTACAACTAGTCGTGGGGGTCCTGAAAATGCAGTCACAGTAAAAGGTTTCTATTGTGGAAGTTTATTTTTAGTTGTGTTTAAACTAATTAATTTGTGCACTGTTGGGAAAAGGGATGCATAGGCCTTGGCGTTTTGTATTGTCTGCAGGTGTGTTTCTGTGGGGGACGTTCGATTGCTTATGAGCTGCACCTGAGGAGTTCTGAATGAATACAAACACCTGAGCTCAGACGCTTGGGGTTCCACTGTGGAGGACGGTGCTGGAACCGTGGTTCCCTCTGCTGAGATCTGGCGGAATTTGGACATGAATATGCCTCCTGTGTTACATTCTTGCTGAGCTGCCTTAGCAGCAGCGAACTACTATAGGTTTCTGAACCTTCAAGGACCAGAGCCTAGCTCAAAATTAAACGCACAACGAATCTGAGATGTTTCTGTCAACCTGTGCAACATCCTGTGACTTCCCTCATGTGTTGGTTCTAAACAGTACAATGTACAAAATCACATTTGTTGTCTGGAGATACAATCCAAAGGACCCTGCCTAAAACATCTTACTCGTGTTTGAGACTGCTGTACAGTAAAATTTGCATTTTTTGTAACTGTTCTTACACAGTTTGTGGTTCTTAGAGAAAGCACGTTATGATTTAATTATGGAAAACAGACAATATTTGTGCTGGATAGTTTTATGTCAAGTTGACATAAGATAGTCATCTGAGTAGGGGAAACTTCAATTAAGAAAATGCCTTGATAAGACTGGGCTGTAGGCAAGCCTGTAGGGCATTTTCTTAATTAGTAATTGATGGGAGAGGGCCAAGCTCATTGTGGGTGGTGCCACTCCCAGGAGGCTGGTGGTCCTGGGTTCTATAAAAAGGCAAGCTGAGCAAGCCACGGGGAGCAAGCCAGTAAGTGGCACCCCTCCATGGTCTCTGCATCAGCAGCAGACTACTGTCTTGTTTGAGTTTCTGCCTACATGTTCTTTAATGATGAACAGTGATGTGGAGGTACAAGCCAAATAAACCCTTTCCTCCCCAACGTGCTTTGGGGTCATGATGTTTTATCGCAGCAAAAGAAACCCTAAGACAATATTTCTCTACAGTCATGTAAATATCACTCTGTCGTTGCATTGTATTGTGTTATAATGTCTGATTTTTTAAAAAATTGCTGCTTGAATTGCTAACTTGAGTTTGGTAAGTGTTTGAAAGACATTACATGAACCTGGGACTCTAGGGAGCATAGAATGTCCCATGTTTCCGAAACAGCCTTACCCCTGCCATTTTGTACTGCGCACTTATGCTAGGTGGTATTTTCAGCACTGACAATCAGAAAACCAAAATATCCATTAATTCTGAAAAACACTGAGAGCATTCTGTGTCGTTGTATCAAGTCACTTGAAGTGTTGTTCTTCACGTATGAATCAACACCAACATCCGTCTTATTTGTGTGCACATTTGTTTTGTCTTCAATAAGTGGTAAAGTTGCAGACATAAGAAGAGTTTTAGGATATGTTTCTCTCTGGCCCATCATTGGTAAATATTTGATTTATGTACCTTTTTATATAGCTATAATTCCTGGGACATGACATTTTCTCCAGTGAGAAGAGGTTATGGGTAGGCGAAGGTTAAGAAGCCCTGGCTTAGACCCTTGGAAGGACTCTTATTCCAAATGCTGTGTTAGCAGTTGTGCGCGGGACTGTTCTTAGCCGCCGCTGGCTGCCTAGTAGTTGCTGAATAGTATTCCTTGCCATCGTCTACTCTACTGCAGCCAGATGCCCCATTTTTAGAAGGTTCTAGGGTAGGGAAAGCTTGGTAGGCAGCAATAGATCATAATTACTAACCAGGGCACAGAACAGAAGCTGGGCACATCTATATGTCTGTCTGTCTGTCTATCTATCTATCATCTATCTATCTATCTATCTATCTATCTATCTATCTATCTATCTATCTATCTATCATCTATCTATCTATCATCTATCAACACTCCATCCATCTATGTATCTATCCATTTATCATCTATTTATCTATTATCTATCGGCCGGTCAACTGATCTATCATCTATCTCTTTATACGGTTAGATTATTGAACTGATGACTGTAATAAATAAATCTAGATGTCTACTACCATCCGTAGAGTTTGCTACGTGTGTGTGGTAAGAACATTTAGAATAGACCTCTTAGCAAGTGTCAACTGTACAACACAACACCCTGGACTTTCATTACTGTGCCTTTGTTTTGGTTTTTCGTTGTTGTTTTGTTTTGCTCCTGATTGTTAAACAAGAGCTTCCAATGCAATATGGAACGAAAATTTGACAGCAAGATTCTCGTCTTTAATACCGTGCCTGAAGGAAAACATTTAGACCAATGTTTTTAAAAGTTCTCAACCAATAATGAATAATGTTCACTCTCGAATAGTTTTAGATCTGCTAAATAGATGTAACTTGCAGTTTTAAGTAGAAAAATTCACTCCCAGGTGGCTCAGTGAATACAATTAAATATTTGAGAAAAAGATACTCTACAATAAAACCATAAAAGAAAATTAAAGGGACAGTGAGTTTTGTTTTTGAGGCTAAGACTTTTACCCAATGTATCTTACTGAGTAGCATGGGAGAACTCTAGGCAAAATTTTATCAACATAAATTCAATAATTCACAAAAAAGAATAAAACACAGGATAAAATGAATTTTATCTCAAGAACTCAGTATCAACTAATGCAATTCTCTATATTAACAAAATACAACAAAATCTGGCCTCAATAAATCCATATAAGAACACTTCTGAAGCAAACTGAATTCTATTTTTAGTCACACTAGGAAAAGATGAGAAGTTCCTTAAACTGTCAAAGGGCTTCTGATAAAAACTTTGAACAACACAATATTAAAGATGAAGGACTAGATGCTTCCACACTTAGCTAAAAGCAAGATGAGAATCTTGTTGTCAAAAGATTTTCATTCCGTATTGTATGGGAAGCTCTTGTTTAACAATCAGGAAAAAAACAAAACAAAACAAACAAACAAACAAAAACCTCAAAAAACAAACTATCATTAGAAGAGAAGAAAAATCCTTCCATTTCTGTCCCTCCCCAATCCATTCATAACTATTTATCCTAAGAGCCTGGACAGTCAGGAGAGGACTTCTAATGTGATCTTGCTCTCCTCATAGATTAATACCTAGTCCAATCCTCAACAGAGAAGCTCCCTACAGCAGCTGAAGGGAGCAGATGCAGAGGCCTAGGGCCAAACAAAATGCAGAGCTGGGGAAATCCACAGAAGAAGTGGAAGAGGGATTGCTGGGACCAGAGGGGTCGAGGACACCAGAACAAACCCCATAGAGTCAACTGACCAGCACTCTTGGAGGGTCACAGAGCCCGGAACAGCAGACATGGGACCTGCTGGGTCCCCCAAAGATGTCTTGAGGTTGCCAGGCCTGGTGCTCTTACAGAACTCATACAGACTGGAACAGGGGTATGTGTCCCTGAACCTCCTGTCCACCCTTGAATACCTTGTTCCCCTACTGGGTTGCCTAGTCCAGCGCTGATGTAGGCAATTGTGCCTGACCCGGTTCCATCTTGTTGTGCCATACTTGAGCAATAATCCTGGGAAGACTGTTCTTTCTTGGGGAGAGGCAGGGTAGGAATAGGAGCCTGGGGTAGATCTGGGGCAATAGGGAAGATGGGGTGGAGCTGGGAGGAAGGAAGGGAGGGGTAGAAGGGTGTTGGAAAGTAATATATGAAAGAAGAAAAGTTTTAAAAATGCTAATAAAAAGGTAGCTTCTCTTTAAGTAGCACTGGTAAGACAGTGAGAAGATGATTCACAGACTGGGGGCATATTTGGAAAGTACAAATAGGATAAAAGACTAATACTCAGAGTAGCTAAAGAATCTTCAAAATCCAATATGGAAACAGAACCCTCACCCAAATCACAAAACATTCGGACAGGCCCTTTACCAAAGCAGCTATAGGAATGGAAAAATAAACAGTTCTAAAGTTTCTCAGTACCGTTAGTTCTTAGAAAACACAAATTAAAGATGTAAGAATCATTAGACAGCGAACAGAGCGACGGAAATTACAAGCGTCGGTGGAGATGTAGAACGAGAAGACGTACAGCACAACTTGCTGTTTAACATAGCACTTTAGGGAACAGTCGTGTGGGTTCTCACAGAAGAGAGTGAGGCTGAGAGGAGACGGGGAGCACGGTGAGGGGCAAGGTCGGGGAGAAGAGGGGCAGCCAAGGGAATACGCCGTTTGAGAGTACATCTGTTCCTTTCTTGCTTCCTGGCCTTTACAGACTCACACTCTTAGCTTAAAACACATACATCTAAAAATTCGAAGCTAGCATCTACACATGAGAACAAACATATGGTGTTTGTCTTTCCGGGCCCGGCCTCCCTCACTCAGTGTAATATTTTCCAATTCCATTCATTTTCATGCAAATCTCATCATTTCGCTTTTCTTTGTAGTGGAGCAGCATCCCGCTGTACACGCATGCTATGTCTCCACCATCCGTTCAGCCACTGATGGAGCTCTAGGCTGAACCTACTTCCTAGCTCTTTTGAATAGGACAGCACTGGGCGGGGATGTGCAGGCATCTTTGTCTTAGGATGCAGTCTTTTAGCTCTGTATGACCAGGAGTGCTTTGTCTGGGTTGTATGGTCATTCTAGTTTCAGGTTTTTGTTTTGAGAAACCTCAACGTTGATCTACACAGTGGTTCTACCAGTTTGTCTTTCTCCACAACCTTGCAGGCATCACTTGTCATTCGTGGTCTTGATCCAGCCATTCCGACTCGTGTGAAACAGAATCTCAAAAAAGTACTTTTAATTCAAATTTCCAAGGGGGCTCAGCCAATTCTTGTCTCCACCTGCTTGCTTCTAGTCTGCCCGTAAAATTGATTCTATCTCCCCCTCCCAGGGTCAGCAGTCTTCCAGAATGTATTTAGCTTTCTGTACCATCCTAGTGCTGGGGTACCAGGCATGCACCCCTATACCCGCTTTTCTGTAGGTACTGGGATTCATCTTCAGTTTCTCATGCTTGTACACAAACATGCTATCCTTGGAAACCTTCTTTCCACTCCTGAGGTTTACACTCGAAGTGTGTTTTTTTTAAGTCACTGTATAAACCTTCTTTTAAAGTACTATTTAATGTTATTTTTAGTCTGTGCTTTTTTTATTGTAGAAGCTCCTGGGAATTGCATCTTATTATTAATCTGGCATTTTTTTTTTTATCTTTGTGTAGCTCCTGGGAGTTTCATGTTTTCAGGAATATATGGAGAAAAAAAGAATTCTTTCCCTTAAGGGTTTTTTTCCCCCCAATTCCTTTATAGAATATATTGTCTTTAATATGGCAACTATCCAAATTTGTAGGTTGATGAGTCCATCATCTTTTCATGAGGCTTAAATATTATAATTCTAGTTCTTGAGTTTAAGGTTGTCAGGTACAGAAAATTAGCTCACAAGCTACTCCTTCCCAAAACTCTTGGCTTCTTCTTTAATAAAGAATATTATTGAATCTATTTATGGCATGATGTCTGGTGAATGACATATGTGTGCTCTGTGATGTACTACTGTGTACAACCTGTGTTAAAATTAGCCAATTTGTTGCTAAAATGCTTACAACAAAATGCCCAATTGGGTATAGATACGTCCTGTGCAAAAACACCGCATTGGCACTGGTGTGAATATGAGTGTGTGAGTCCAGCTTATCTGCTGGAAGTAGGACAAGTTGTGGAAGTGCAAGGCCAGACGGAAACCGGGTCGGCAGTGGAAGATTCGATGACGTTTCACGTGTATTCAGACAATCTGAGTTTAGATTGCTAAGAGAATATTATTTATTCTAATGCATCTGTGGTGTTGAAATGCCCCCCCCACCCCAAGCTCATGTATTTGAATACTCGGTCTGCCATTGGTGACACTGTTTAGGGAGGTTAGGATGTAGAGCCTTGCTGGAGAAAGTACGCCACTGAGGGGAGACATTTATGCGGGTTATCTTCCCATTTGCACCGCGAGCACTTTTCACATTGAATCCTCTCCTCTGCTCCCTGCTGTATTTTTTAAATTAAGGTATTCTTAAACTTTTCATCTTCGAAAATACGTTCTTGATATCTGTGATGTTTTTCCCATTTTGCTCACAGTATTAGAGTTTTGAAGTTTCTGACTTTAAAAGACGAAGTAATTCAGAAGAAAAATGAGGGTAGAAACTCCTAATTTGCTTTCAGTCATCAGGATAATAGAGTTCAGAAAACGATCTCAAACTCTGTGAGAAGGCAGGAGATTTCAGAGCTGTGAGTGATGCATAGAAATGAGATCAGCAAGCCGACTGCTGGACAAAGAATGAGTTCCGTGATGTGCACAGGAGATCAGCAGATGAGCCTTTCTAGAGGCTAGTAACCATTCAACAGCTCAGCGTGGTGGTCATAGAAAGCCTCTCTAGGAGGCCAGAATACCCCATTAGGAGCAAATTCTTCCTCTTATGCTCTCTTTTGATTTATTGTTTTTTTCAAGAAAGCATTTCTTCATTGATAATTTCACATTTGAATATAATGTAATTTGATAATAGTCACCCGTATTACCTTCTCTTATTCCCTTCTCAGTACCTCTAAATTCTTTCTTTTTCTCAACAAACCTTCTCCTTATTTTTATGTGTTTTTAAAATGACCCATTGAATTTAATTAGGGTTGCTTGCATGAACATGGGTCCTGGGGTTTACTGAATCATGGGCATCTTACCAGTGGGTACAACACTGAAGAAACATGTCTACCCTCCTTTAGCATCCATCAGCTTCCCAAAACTCCTGAACTAGGAGTACCCAACTGCCAGTTTATCTTTTAGCACAATAGATGTTAATCATATATACCAGTAAATGTTAATAGTAAACAGGATAACTGCTTACTTGATGTGTTGTGTAGTTTAAACTGCCAACTTGACCCAGTCCACGATCAGTTGCAAAGAGTGTCTTAGTGAAAAATGAGCTAGGTCAGATTGGTCCATGGACATGTCTGTGCGGAATCCATCTTCTTAATGGACCCAGTGGGTGACACCGTTCCCTAGGCTGGACCCTGAGCTGTAGAAGAGTGAAGAAAATTAACTAAGCATCAAGCAAGCAAGAATCCGTGTATTTATTCTTTCTCGTTTGTGGACATGAGACTTTAAATTCTTGTCTTGACTTTCATGAAATAATGGACTGTAGTCTGGAATTGTATGCTGAGTGAATCGTTTTATCTTCCTTCCATTAATTTTTGTCAAAGTATTTGTCATGGCAACAGAATGGTAAGTAGGACACTTGGCTATTTGATCCATTAAGTCAGCAAATGTTTTCGGAGCACTGCCTGTGGACCTTAAGATTACAGCCAAGGATATTCTAGACGTTCTTAGGAGATTTTCTATACTGTTTTTTATCATCAGTTCTCTTACAGTGTAGCTGAACACCTTAGAACGACTCTCGTTGTTTAACCAATAGATCTTACAGCAAAAGAGACAATGAATCCATGTCTTCATTACACGCACTCCAGGGCCCTAGGGAGCTAAAGGGACTTGTGCGAAACACAGCCAAAGTTGCCAGACGCGCTGAGGCTGGTGGTCATCTTAGACCCAAAATGCTGTGGAAACTTGGAGATGCACTGTCCGACATTGTGTTTATGCACATATCTGTGTCTATGAAAAATACCCACGCATGAACAACTTACAGGACAATGGCTAATTTTGGCTTACGTTTCCAGTGGGATACAGCTCATTATGGCGGGGAAGACATGGCAACAGATAGGGAAGATTCAGCAGAAGAAGCAGGAAGCTGGCTGATCAAATTCCATCGGTACCCAGGAAGCCGAAAAGAATGGGAAGTAGAGACCAGACCTTAAAACTTCACATCCCACTTACTGGCAACATACTTATCCCAACAAGTCAGCATGTAAAGCTCCCATCGCCTTCCCAAACAGCACCACCAGCTGAGGAGCAGGCGTTCAAACATGTGAGTCTATGAGCAACATTTCACATTCAAATCACAGCTAAATCTATATCTATATTTATACCTATATCTATCTATCTATATCTATATCTATCTATCTATCTATCTATCTATCTATCTATCTATCTATCTATCTATACAGCCAACTTATAAAGAGAAAGCATTTATTTATATTGAGGTATAGTTTTAGAGGTACTAATCTGTGTGTTATTGATCTGGGCCTATGGGAAGGCAGCTCATCAAAGCTGGATCATTTGGCAAAGCATAACTTCTAACTGCATGGTCAGGAAGCAAGACAGATGAAGCCAAAGGGAAAGAGTCCTATGATTCCTTTTGCAGGAATTTCTCCAAGGACCAATGGACCTCTCATTAGGCCCTCCCTCCTAAAGGTTTGACTACCCCCTAACAGCATCAAACTGGGGGCCATGCATTAATATGGGCCTTTAGGGACATTCCAGACCCTTACTGTAGTAAGCATCATGTATTCAGGTAGATAAGAACTGAGAATCCAAATCCATTTTCCCCAAGCAGGAAGGCAAAGAATGCTGTTGCTTAGAAAACTATGACCTAATTGTAACATCAGGCTGTGGTCTCGAAACCAAGAAAGGGGCAAAGAAAGTCCTCGATGCTCTGGCTTTCCCCAGGTTTGGCTAGACATCACATAAGAATCTGTGGAGGTCACAGAACGTCTGGTAGGCAGTCTCTTCTCGGAGCCTCTGTATTCTTGTTCCGTTATTTCTCTGTCCCATTGTAGTAGATGCGTATTTTGACAAGGTCCCATGTAGACCATGTTGACCTGGAATTTGGTATGTAACCCAGGCTAAACTCAAACTCAAAATCCTCCCCTCTTAATCAAGCAAGTTCTAGAATTGCAGTCATGCACACTGCTCCCAGACACTGATCCTATTATAGTTATTTTGAAGCATTTTAAGTTTTGTTATCTGGAGTCCAACTTCAGTAGTTCTAATCACTGCAAGGTAAGCCTTATGCAAATTACTGATTTCTTTTCTATTTACTTTGAGACATACATCTTGCTTATGTAGCCTAGGTGACCCCGAACTCAAGATCTTCTTACCTACAAGGATCATATTCATATAAGACTGTGCCAAACTAATCATTAGATTCTTAGGAACTCAGTTTCATCTTCTTTAGAGTGGTAATCATAAGAGTATATATTTTGTAGGGTAGTTGTAAACATTAAACTTCTGTACTACTATTATTAATTTTTCTACAATGTGCCAAGTGCTGGCTTAGAACTCGAATGCTAAGAATAAGGTATGAGCTCTTGGCTGCACAAGATACCATGCACCAAGGGACAGGCAGACGTGAATAAAATGGACACACACAATATGGTAATGAGACACTTGGACGAACTTTTTTTCTTTTGGTTTCTTTAAAAAGGCAAAATTGCTTTTGGATTAGATTTCTGTTCCCATCCTAGCTGTGGTGGATGATTATGAGTTTGATTTGGAATGCTTGATGCAGGTGGCTATAATTTGGTTATGTGCAGCTGTTTTGCCCTGTGTAGCTGTTCTTGTGATAGTGTGCCACTTGGGTTTATGGGAATTTTTCTTAGAGTATTATAAGGGTTGAAGCCTCAGAGCTGGGGTGAGTTGTTAGTTGTTGATTGGTTGGTTGATTGGTTCATCTGTCGTTGGTTCATTAATTCTCTCCATTCTTGGAGAGATTGGGTTTGCAGATAGTGAGCTGAGACGCTAGTCTGACTCACTGTCAGCTAGTCCTCTCCAAGCTTAGGACAGCCTAAAAGAGGCTGTGAAGATTTCTAACTTTCTCTCCTTCTCTATCAAGGCTGCCTGCAAAAGCCATGACTTTTTTTTTTCTATCCTTCCTTTCTCTTTCCCTGAATTAAGGGTAAAAGATTGTAGTGCACAACTACACAGTATAGAGGGTGTGGTGTTAGAGACAAGTTCAGGGTACCAGTGTCATTGTATCATTGAGGTTAGGAAGCATCAATCAAGATGGCCTAAGTAGAAAATGCATGATACTAGGATGAAGAGGAATTAAGTTACTGACAACATCATGGAGGTGAGACCAGTATGTGAGGGCAGAGACAAGGAGCAACTTCCTGAGGGAGCTGTAGCTGTAGCTAACTGGTGTCTGACCCGAAGGGCTTTGCAGGCTGTTCCCATTGTTCTTCAACTTGATTCTATGGAACAGTAGGAAGGAAGATTATCACATAGAAAAGTTCTGAGGGGCATTTAGTTTTGAATGGGATGCTGTCAAGGTCATAAGGTAGAAACCGAAGTTAAGTAAAATATTGGGGTGTATGTGGGTGTGGAGGGGTCCTTGTCGGCTCTTACACGGATAGGAAGGATGGAAGATATTGGAGACATCACAGTTCTCTTCCAGTAGTGCTAAGTAGGGAGATTTCCAAGAATACGAGGACTAATTGTTGGTGTTTGAGGTCTGTGTGTGCAAGTGGTGGTGGTGCTGATGAAGGAGTCAGAAATGGAGAGATGGTGTAAGTGTCAGATTTTTGCCATTCCTAACTCAGGAAGTGTAATGTATAAGGGTGCATAGATTCATGGACTGTAGAGAAGAGAAATGTGCATGATTTCTATTCCTCAAGCTTGAAAACATGGAGCTATAGAGAGGACCAAACTTGAGGGAGAAAAGAGATGGGTAGTGTATTTCTTGCATCATCTCCCAAGCTGTTCACAGGCACTGAGCAGGGGCTTTAACAGTTGCAGGTGTTTCTGCAACAGGAAAACATTTGGAGGGAACAACTTGGGAGATGGATAGATAAGCAATGGGTTCTGGGCTCCTGGGTATAATAAATTTTGTTCATTAAAGATGTGCCAAGCCTCTGGGGTTATGATAACACCTCCACTGGCTGCTACACAGCCTCACTGACCAACATCTACCATCATCTCCATGGGTCCCATGAGCCCTCTGAATTCTTCCCACTGTTCATATTTTATTCTTGGCAACCCATGCTCAGCTTCTTGAATGGATAATATTCTTTCTAATATCCAGTTAAAATGACTCTGTTTGAAGGGGGCTTCATTTCCATAATGGGCTGAAACCTGCTGGTATTTAACAGCTCAGTGGAAGGTTAAAGGTGTTGAATTTTAATCAAGGGAGTTTTTCCTCTCATTTTCCATACCACCAGGTGTAATCCGCCTCTGTCTCTCATTTACCAGATATTCGCAGTGCCAAGTGGTGCTTAAACTAGTATGTGGTATCACTCAGATCTGATTGGAATTGCACAGTATGGAGTGTTACAGTGTTCCTTGGTCCCTAATGTCATTCTCAGAATGGAGGAGCCAAGAGGCCAAGTATAGTGTATAAAAGGTGTAGACACCCCTGGAATGTATCCGATTGCATGATTAGCCCGGATCAGGCTTTGAAATATGGCTTCTAACAGCTTTCATTACATATACATGACACAAGTCCTCGAGCCTTTCTCCAGGGGTTTAAACACAGTGCCACCCTTTGCTTACACTAACAAGCAGCTTGTGTTAACTAAAATCAGCATTTACTGCTAGAACAGAGAGTCCCAGACTTCCACTGGCAAATCACACCTTGAAGACAACAAAATGAGATCAGCTTCTCTTAACCTATTTCATTTAACTACATCACTCTCCCCGATAGGAGTTGGGGCAGAATTCTTCCAGAAAGCCGTCTGTATGGTCTGTCTCCAGCTTCCCCAAATCTCACTCTTCCTACAGCTGTGCTAGCCGTGCTCTCTGCTAACATGCCTTTTATTAAGGTCAATTCCTGTTGCTAGGTGCCATGGTCTGTGTCAGTCCTCATCTCATTTGATCATAAGCATCTCTTGATACACTTCGTTCACATCTGTCCAAAATGCCGCTTGCTCTCTCCTCTGCTTTCCCGGTCCATAAATCACGACTCTTCTGTCTCTGCTATAGTTTCGGCCCTGAATGTTCTCTGAAAGCCCACGAGGGGTTGAAGGTGTGATCTGCAGATTGAGGTCTACTGATGTGTGATGGAACCTTAGGGAGTAGGGGGACATGGGAGAGAATATGGTCGTGATGTGTGTGCTCTTGAAAGGGGTATTGAGAGTTCAGGTTCTTCTCTCTCTCCCTCTCTCTCAGCTCCTGGAAGCCATGAGGTAATGTTCCTGTGTTGTGAGCCCCCTGCCAGGGTGTGTAGCATCACCACAAGCCCAAATCAATGGACCCAAGCTGCTGGGAGCTCCAAAAAAGTTGCTTTCCTCTTCCCCTTCCTCTTCCTTAATTCTTCCTTTCTCCTCTCCCTCCTCCTCGTCCTTCTTTTCCTCCATCTCTTCTTCTTCCTCCTTTTACTCCTCTAGGTCATCTCCTTCTCCTTTCTCTGCTTCCTCCTCGTCATCCTCGTCGTTGTCCTCCTCCTTCCCCGCTGCTGCTGCTTCTTCTTCTTCTTCTTCTTCTTCTTCTTCTTCTTCTTCTTCTTCTTCTTCTTCTTCTTCTTCTTCTTCTTCATGTTCTCCTCCTCTTTTCCCTCTTTTCACCTTTTTTATATTCGAATGTGTGCATATATATTCCCATGAGTTTACCCATCTTTGGCATATAGTTGACACTGGTATGTCTCCCTTAATAATTTCTCCACCTTGTTTTCGGAGACAGGGTTATGTCCCTGAACCTGGAGCTTGCTTAGAATTTGAACTAGACTCACTGGCCAGGGAGCCCCTTCGGCATTCCTACTGAAGGAAGCCCCTTTCTATCAAACACTGAGAGTACAGATGCACAGCGTTTATGTGGGTGCCGGGTTTCTGAACGCAGGTCCTCATGCTTGTGTAGCGAGCCCTGAGGCTACTCCCTCCTGAGCCTTCTCCCGCACCCCACGCTTCTTCTTTTTTGGTTGATTTCCTAAAATATTTTGTCATAGTAAAGGAAAGCTGACTTCAGGTCACTGGATCATGGTTGCGTCTCCCAGTTAAGATCTCCCAGAGATCTTAACTCCCAGTCTCCCTTTTGGAGTTAAGATCTTCCAAATGGTCTTGAAAGTTCCCTCTACCCTACAGATTTTGGTTTGTGTCAAGTTGACAAAAACTTATTAGAATGGAGCAGTGAAATATTTTCAATAGATGTGAGATTTCCTTGAAACAGGTTTCTCGTGAAAATCAGATCAGGCTGAATCCAGGGGAAGAAGCAACAGTTTAGTAATGCTAAACCATACTATTGAACTTTACCTTGAGTTAGTTCTGGGAAAGTTGTTTCCTGTCTAATTAGACTGAATCATTTAAACTATGTTTGAGGTTTTTAAAGTTAGAAGCAGCCAAAGTGGCTTGAAGGAATGTCTACATGCTATAGTTCAGGGTCATGTCTGGAGCAGAATGTTCTGTATACGAGGAACGTAGTGTGTCACCCAGCTATGTTGTGGGGTTGCACCCGTCTGTTTGTGGGGGTGCTCTTTGTGCCCACAGTTGGAGGAAAGTGTGTCTTGAAGGACTGAGACCTAATTTTATGGGATCACTTCACTGTTCCTTTCCTTTTAGTCTTGTGCCTGACAAAGGCTGCATAGAGCAAATAGGGGTGACACCCTTTTTGAGAGACTTCACATGGCTGATCTCTTACAGAGGCTCAGCTAGGATGAAACCAGGAAGCAAGAATCATCTAAAAGCAGAAACCAGTGTGGACTTAATAATGGTCTTGCCACACGGTACAGGAGAAGACGTCTCACACTAGGAATTTTGAGGTGCTGTCAATCTGTGTCTATATTGACATCTAGGTCTGTGACCATCTTCTTTCATCTGTGTATCTGCCTGTTCACTCCTCTCTGATGTCTGCTTTCTCCATCTCCCAGCCTGCCTCTAAGGGGTTTCTGCAAAGCCCACCAGCTGGAGATTCACTTTCCCTCTGGCAGACGCTGCCACTTCTCAGGGGACAGTCTTAAGTCCTCCTCCCATCACAGAGCTTAAAAGTACCAGCAGTTCAGCTCAGGCTTTGATAGTTTTCTTGGTCCTGATAGAGCAGGAATGGGATTAGAACATGTTTCTGCTCTGGATCTGGACCTGGATCCACTTATGAATCTACCCGGATATGTAGATCCTGGTAGTACCTACTTACCAGGTACTTACCCAGAAAGTAGATCCATCTGGTGGTGGTAGTACCTACTTACCAGTAGATCTACTTACTAGAAAGATGTGTAGCTGACTCGCCTGAGGGTTTGCCACCAAAAGCTTTCTGTCTTCTTCCTCGGAAACAGTCTAGTCCTGCAAGAAGAAGTCAAGTAACTTGATTAATATCATTTTAAACAAATCTCATGTTCAACTTTTTGGAAAATTTAAGTGTTTGATTCCTTTCTGAGTTTACTGTGTAGAAGTAGCAGGAAGTACCTTACCCGTCTTTGGAGTGAGCAGACTGACACTGCTGACAATATGGCCACACAATTGGGGTGTGTGCAAGAAAGGGTAGTTCTTAGTTCATCTACATTGGGATGCTGTGGACTACTTAAGATGCTTATTGTATAATGGACTACTTTTACTTTTCAGTGTTGGGAACTGAGTTCATGACCCTGCCCACGCTTGGCAAGGCCTCTACCATTAAGCTACATCCCCAGTGCAGGCTATATATTTTTAAAATTATTTCTTTAACCCCAAAAACATACATACAAGCAACATTATACAGAGAAGGTTATATTTATGTATTATGAATTCATATATATACATATATATGCATATACATCTATTTTTGTAACAGCAGTTAAGGAAAAGGAGTCCAGGGATTTTAAAGAGAGCAAGGAGGGGTATATGAGAGGGGTTGGAAAGAGGAAAGGGAGGGAGAAATGGTGTAATTGGGTTATAATCTTAAAAAAAAATCTCCTTAGATACAGGTGGGGATTCCCCTCTCCGTGCTTGAATTTTGTCTGGCTTAATCTTTCATAGGTCTTGTGCATATGTAACTACTCTGTTGTTTCTAGAAAACAGTTTCCTTGAAGTCACCCACTGCCTCTGGCTTTTACATCTTTCAACCCTGTCTTCATCAATGACACCTGAGCTTTGGGAGGAGAGACTATGCGATTGATGTCCCATTTAGGGACCACTCTACAGTCTCTCATTCTGGGCACCTTGACTAGTTGTGGGTCATTGTGCTAATCACCATCTATTTCAAAAGGAAGCTTCTCTGAGGAGGACTTATACAGTTATCAATGAATATAATCACAAGTCATTAGCAGTTCATTTACTACTATGCCTATTCAGCTGACTAAGAATGATAAGTTCTTCACTGTGGCCTGTGACCTGTCTAGCCACAATTTCTTTGCCTCGATAAGGTGCTAGGTATGGGTTTTATCTTGTGGATTAGGCCATAAATCCAATCAGAAAGTGGTTGGTTATTCCGATGACCTTAATACCACTATTGCACTAGTAAGAATGCCTTGCTAGGTTGGCCATTATTTTAGCTTGCATGATTCTCAGCTAGGTAAGACTGATTTTTTTTATCTTTTCCAGTTGTTTGTATAACACTTTCCAGCACCATGAAAGCTAGCCTGTAAGGAGAAAGCTCTGAGGTCAGTATCAGTATGGTTTCTCCATATTCTATGACTCAAGTATCTGGGATCTTCAGCAATATGGTCTTGCCATCAAGTTCTGTAAGGTGACCAAGATTATTGCAATAGCCTGTAATGTTTAGGCATCTATGAAAACCCACTCAAATACCCAACTCCACCAGGACAGGAGCTCTTGGATCTTAGCAGACATTAATAACCTTATGTATCTATGCTCATTAGCTTTTCTCAACTTGACACAAAGTAGAGTCCCTATATAGATATAGACCACATATAGATATATGACTATCTATGGACATTTTCTTGATTCATGACTAATAAGAGAGGGCCCAGCATAGTATGAGCAGTGCTACCCCTGAGCTGGTGATCCTGAGATGTAGAAGAGAGCAAGTTGAGCAAACCTTGGAAACTAAGCCAGTAAGCTACATTTCACCATGGTCTCTGCTTCAGGCCCTGAGTCCAGGCTCCTGCCTTGAGTTCCTGCTCTGACATCCCTCAGTGATGAACTGTGACCTGAGAATTGTAAGATGAAATAAACTCTTCCCACCCGAAGTTGGTTTTGGTCAGTATTTTACATTACCACAGTAACAGAAAGCAAGCCATCACAGTATCTCTTCATCCTTAAATTAGAACAGGAAGAGAATCCCATGTGGGAAACGGTCAGAACAAGGAAGTTTTGTAAAAGAGACAATTGTATTCATTTACCTAAGCAGAAGATATAAGTTATTTGTTTTCCAATCTTCCCCAGGATATCTGTCCAATTAAAGAAAATGCATGTGCATCCGTAGGCGTACACCACACTTTATATATGTGGTGGTGGAATTGGGGATGGAGGTTAAGTGAAAGACTGTGAGGTTGAAAGCTGTGTTGATTTGAATGAAAATGGCCCCTATTGGCTCACAGGGAGTGGCAGTGTCAGGAGGTATGGCATTGTGGGAGTAGGTGTGGCCTTACTGGTGTCACTGAGGGAGGGCTTTGAGGTTTCAGAAAATCAAGCTTGGCCCAGTGGGTCACTCTCTCTTCCTGTTGCTTATGGATCCAGATGTAGAACTCAAGGTTTCTTCTGCAGTACCATGGCTGCCTTCCTGCTGCCATGCTTCCTGCCATGCTGACAGTGGACTAAACCTCTGACCTGTAAGCCAGTCTCGATGAAATGCTTTCCTTTATACGAGTTGCCGTGGTCATGATGTCTCTTCACAGCAATAAAACCAAAACTGAGACAGAAACTGAGATGGGTCTGTGGAAATATCCTGTGGTTAGGCCCTGCAGGGAAGGGACTACAACTATCCAGCTAGAATCACAGCCATAATTCACTATTTTTGATGGTATAATAGCTCCAGATTCCGGGCCTGGGCCTGGAGAGCACAGGAGAGGACGGGGGTGGGTGGGGGGAGCCACAAAGCATGGACTGAAGTAGGCAGATCGTGACAGACAGCAGCGTAACCACCCCTGCGCCCTGGTCCTTCTGTGTCCTGCATGAGCCTTGCATATGGTCCCTTTCTACTGAGCTGTTTTCTTTGAAGTGCACACTGTTTCTCTAGCATGCTATCTTTTCCCCAGTCTGTTCTCACAGGGACAGGAAGCACATAGGTGTTGGTGATGCGTGACCCTCAGAATCAGACATGCAACACGGTGGGGAGTGATGACTGGCAGACACATCTGACCCCTAGGAAAACCAGCAGAGGCCTGTGATGCTTCTCCTCCTTTGGCAAGTGCTCGACAGTTGGCAGGCACGCTGTTTGGCATTTGAGGGTGTAGAACAGAGTGTGAGATCTCTTTGCTGAATTTAATGTCAGCGCCCAGCATACTGTAATGTCATCATGTGGTCTCGGGCGCATTCTCAAGCGGTCCGTGGACTGAGTCATGTTCTCTACCTAATTTGATTCATTCAGCATTTCCAAAGGTGACTGGACATCTTACACTAGAAGGTGCGGGGAGACCAGGGAAAATGTAGGTACTGTGCTGCTTTTCTCACGGAGGAACATTAAAAAAAAAAAAAAAAAGAAAGAAAAAAAAAGGCCTTTGTGCATACAATAAAGCTGTCACCTACACACTATTCTAAGTAAAAGAAAACCAAACCAATAAACTCAAGGAAACATTCTATTCGTCATAATTTGCATTGGATGACTAAAGCGATTGGTTTTATTGTAGCGTATATACCGCATTACTAAATGTGCAACTGTGGGTTAGTAAGAACAGGCTGAGCAGTGATGAATGCAAATAGCTCCTGGAGTTCCTAGAAGGATCTTCCTCTCCTCAAAGAGCTCATCGGCTGGGAATGAAACGGGTCTTAGAATTCATTATATCCCTATCAGGGCATAGCTTACCGGTGACGTGCTTCATCCCGCCCTGTAAACATTGTACTCTTATCACGTGACTTTACTTTTTCACACCCTCAGTTAGACACTTAAATATCGAAAGACAGCCATGTGTCACACATTATCCACAACACAACAGAAATAGACAGGGAGACTAACACATGCCCGCAGGGAGTAGTTTTAATCAGATACTATTTAGTGCTCCGCTAAAATACTTAGTGGCACTAGCAGGCAAATTCCTTTTTTGTCAAGGAGTTAAATTTTAATTTTCCACGCCTAACAGGAGAGAACGTTTCAAACCCTTGACACTTTGGGGGGTTCGCTGTTTCCAGTTGGCTGCAGATTGGAGGACAACAGCAGCTTGAGGTCCCCTGGCATGTTTGTGAGCTCTGTGTCTCTCCTCCCAATTATGGTTTCCTTGAGGATAGATACATACTATCAATATGCACCAGCGGTTTCTCACCATTTTTTTTTTTAGCCAGAAGCAAAAGAATATATTAGCCATCAGGAGCAAGACATGAGCAAATGGGTGTATGAGTTGTGGGTGATTGGGATTCCACGCATGCGTGGGGGCGTGAGCTACTTCAGAGCTCATTTTCACGGATGCTGACACACAAGACAGTCCTCGGAGATCTGTCTGTCAAAACCCAACATGCTCTGTAGAAATTAGATTACTCATGCTCAGGCAGACGAGGGTGATGGTGATTTGGAATAGTCCCTTAAATACCAATTACATTTGTATTTACAAAGCAAATTAAACCCACGCGGAGGACATTGTTCCCACTGGCTACTGTGAACGTGTACAAACGTGGTTCTTTGCTGGTATTTGAGAACTTATGAAAACACACACATACAACCATTTTGCTCCCCATTTTAAGTTTCATTTCAATGTTTCTGAAAGGCTCAATTTATTTAAAGTAGCTAGATGTACTGTTCACTAGTATTATGGCACGGTTTTGTTTGCAAATTGACTTATTATTCATATCCAAACAGCCATGACGTGTGATCAACGTGCAGGTGGGCTCTCTTTGTCTGTAACAGCAGATGCTCTGTGGGTTTACGGTGGGGCTGCATTGCTGGGCTGGTACTTCATTCATAGATCTGCATAGAACCGGTAGATAGGTCCAAACCCTTCGAAGCCCAACGCAGTCACGCGCAGGCTTGCCAGTCAAACCAATCTTTCATTCTCTCGCTGGTGAAATGATGCCTCTGAGAAGAAGAAAGGAGAAGATTCCTAGGATGAGAGATTCTTTTTAAAAAACAGAAACCAGAGAAGCACTGGGTGACTCCAGGCAGAAAACAGACTCCCGCGCACGGGAAGGTCAAGTGTTTCCCGTCACCTCACGGAGGGTTTCTCACAGCACTCGGTAATGAGAGAGGCAGGCTGGGACAAGATTTCCCTCCTTGTAATGACACGACAATGCAGGGCTCTTTGAATCTCCCTGAGTGTGTTCTGGAATGCTAATTGAGTATTTGGATGGCCATCTATTGGTATCTCAATTCGGCATGAGCGTAGCCGCTCGGCGGTGAATTCTGATCCTTGTGATCAGTGTAGCAATGGCGCGGGATGTCTCTGATGTGCAGCTCTCCAGATCGTGACTGCTGCAGCTTAGCCCAGAATTTGCGTGTCCCCACGTTTTGGAAGCTCTCAGTATATAATGCAGCATAGATTCATTTACCTAGCATTCCGTCATCCAGAAAACTCTATTAACTTCTGTATCTGTTCATTGGTAACTACAAGGATAACGGGTGTTTATTGTTGTGATCCTTCGGTATCACAAAGAATCGCATGGTGTTTTGTACGGGTGGGTGGGAGTAAGGGGTTCTCTAGGGACCTGACCCAATGGAGCACTATGAAAGCTCCAGCAGTGTCTACCCTAGGACAGGCTGATGTGTGAGAAGGACCCCTTTTCCCTTGTTCAGCTGAGGAGCGCTTTCTCACTTGTGTTTCCCCATCGCTTGTGCTTGCATCCAGCACATATGTTCTGAGTGTGTACATCTGCCAGGGAGCACAGATACAAAGATAGATTAAACTCAAGCTGTCAGTGTATAGGCCCTTAGCACAGAGAAGTACCCCTGGAGTTGTGCAACAGTGATCGTGAGTCCCAGCTTGGTATTGATCACAGAGTGTGGGTACCTAAGATGGCAGAGACTTATGAAAGGTAGGACTTGGGGCTTTCTGATGCAGATGGTGATTATATTTATTACAAAGTTTCCAATGGGCATTGAGAGGAACAGAGAATTCTAGGCAGCCAAAAGAGTATCAACAAATAAAATAAAATAAAATAAAAGGGTATGACACAAAGTGATGTCTGCTGGGAGCTTCAAGGAGTTTATCGAGTCAGCTAAGGATGAGAAGCAAGGAGACACTGTAGTCTCATGGATATGGTCGTCACAGAGAGGTCTTTACAGCACATGATGAAAATGAAGCTCACAGATGAGCACTCTAGGGTTATAAGCAGTTGTGGGTCATGGTTTCTAGTCATCTCTTTGTTTCTCATTGATGTTTTTGGTAACTTGTCTCCTCCTGTTTGCCAAATGCCATCTTAGGAGGCGATCTATCCCATGAGACAGGTATTACTGAGCTTTCCTGACAAAGCGGCATTAGGGTATGAGGTGGGTACCTAGGGGTGGGGGTCTCGAGCTTGCAGATCTGGGGTTCTTGCACGTGTCCATTTGGGAAAGGACAATGGTGAAGACTGAGAGTGAGCTGTTGACAGTGGAACTAGGGAAGAGGGAAAGGAAGGAGAACTAATGGATGTGGCGGGAAGCCGGATGAAAGCGACCTAGATTTGAGTCCACTACTTCGACACTTAAGAAAGCCCTGGGCTGCAGACTCCGTGTGCCTTTCCAGATGTGAAGAAATATTTGTATGCTTCTGAGTTTGGAGCCTTGTCAGAGGGGATCAGGCCCGCCAGTGCGTGAAGCGGGAGAATGAAACTTTGTGGTTTGAAGACTGAATCATAAGTATGCAATCTTCACAAAAGCGGAAGGGCTATATCTAGGAAGTCTAGAGAGATCCTAGGAGAAAATAACACAGAATCCAGGGTCGATAAAGGCTTATTGGAGGGTCATGGGAAAGGACGTTTCCATGGAAGGGCTCTAATCTTTCTAATTATGTCATGTGACAACATGGCGTAAGCACCATGACCAAGTCAGTAAGCTGATCGATCACTCCTGGGGCTTGTGCTTAAAAGGGACTGACCATTCCATTGGTCAGCTTACTTTCTGGGTGGTGGTGGTGGTGAATGAGATGTCCATTGGGTGAATGAATGGAAGTTTCAGATTATTTTAATGTCATCTAGGGAAATGGGATAGCTGTAACAGTGGGAACATGTCAAGCCTTGCAGGTAGCTCATGCCTATGAGAATCAGACCAATCCAATTCATAGGTGAGGATGAGAGAGAGATTCAAAGATTCATTCTGTGTTCTCAGTTAAGGTCGGCAGTTAAGTAGGGCTATAAGAGAATCTTACGGGAGGAATGGTACATTAAGAATGCAATAAATCTTATGACACGATAGATATCTTTATTAAGATTTGGACATAACAAAAACAGAGCTGTTCTGAAGTTACAAGTGTAAGGTCCGGGGCTGGATGACCTGGTCCTGGTTGAACAATGACCTTAAACCTCAGTTTCTTCATATGGGAACCTGATAAGATGGTAGTGTGTTGACTTTCTACAACAGTCTAAAGCATATGTCTCTTTGAGAAGTCAAGTCACTTCTTTATTCTTGTGGATCCCAGAGGAATTCTGACAGCTTCAAACCATCAGAGCGTGATAAGAGTGACACGTTGTGACTTTTGACATGTCGTCAGAGGTCACGTAGTTTCTGTTCTGCCTGTGGGGAAACTCATGTTTGGAAGTTTGCAGCTCCATATAATAATCCCAGATGCTGAGCGTCCCCTCCCATGCTGTAAGAAAACTCAAGCTGTGAGGAAATCCTGCAGATGCTCCAGTGACATCCCTCGCTTAGTGCCTAGTCAGCAGGCTTCCTCAAAGATGGCGCTCATTTGTAAAAATGCTTGCAGCTGACTCTAGCCCCTACCTGCTGAGTTACCCCTAGCTAGCCTTTCACTTAGATTTTATTTCCACATAACGAAGTTAAAATTAGAAACTGATAGTAGGAAATGAACCAACCCTCCCATTTTCTAGTGGCTGTCATCTAAGGATCCATGAATGACGCTTAAAGCAGGTCCTACCCGCTTTGGATGGGACCGAGCCTAGGATGGCTACTGTTGTCAACTTGGCAGAACCTAGAATCATCTGGGAAATGGGCCTCTGGACATGTCTGTGGGGACTGTCTTGATTACATTTATTGATACAGGGAAACCATTCTTAATTGTGGGTGGATGTGGACTGCATACAACGGAGAAAGAGAGCTGAGCAATAGCAAGCCTTTGTCGTTTTACTTCTTGATGCTGATGCAAAGGGTGTAGCTCCCTCAAGCAAGCTTCTGTCACACAGCCTCTCCGCCATGCAGACTGAAACTTGAATTGTATGTAGGATAAAACTTTTTACTTTGTGTCTTATCACAGTGCCAGAAAGAGAGGCTACGATGGAGCCTAACTTCCACTAGTGTCCAGTTCCATCCAGCATATACAGGAAGGCAAGTGCAGTCTTACCTGAGAAGCCTCTGCAGAGTAGAAGCTACCATGAGGTCAGGGGCAATGTGAGCAAGCCATCATCTTGGACCACAACCAGTTTGGAGAGGAGAAAGCCTTCTTCTCATCTCAAAGTTTTGGGCTGACATTGTCTTTGTGGTTAGTACTCTTGTGTAGATAGGGTTCCCTGGGGCTGGATTGTGAAAACAAAGAAAGAAAGCAATGAAAAAAAATTTTTTTTTTCTCTAACACCTGTTAGTATGTAGTTTCTACAGTCCCAAGTGGTCATGGTACCTTGTTCTTCCGGGATCCCCAGTGCCTTCAATCAGAGGAACAACGAGCTGTGAATTCACTCTCCTTTACCAGGAACCAGGATCCCAGAATTTCAGCCCAATGCCACTTCTTCAGATAAATATTAATGCTTATTATGTTAATCATTCATTTGCATGTCTTAATTAGAATATGGTTTTATTGTCATAAAATCTTATTATTTATTTTTTTACTATGGGACCAATAGCCTCCCATATGCTAGCAAGCGCTCTGTACCGAATTATATCATCAATCCTTCCTCAATTAAAAAAAATGTAAATATATATTTAGAAATGATTATTGTATGAAGATCCAGAAAAACAAAACAATTCCCCAGTGATGGTGGAGTGCATGCTAAACTGTTCCCTACATTCAGAATGCATTTGAAAATTTAGACCCGGGTCCATCCTAGAAAAGAATGCAAACGCAAGCTCTTTGAATTTACATATTTTACTTTCATGTGACTCAGGAGGGAGATGGGACTTCCATTTTTAATATTAGCGTGTGTGTGTGCATGTTTATGTGTGTGCAGCTATGTGAGTGCTAAGTGTGTGTGCACTTGTGCAATTGCACGTGTGTGTGTGTGTGTGTGTGTGTGTGTGTTGTACATATGCTAGGGAGCACATGGAAAGGAGGGAAGACAACCTTACCTTACATTTTATTCAAGACATTTGGTTTCTTGTTTGCTCCTGAAACACAACGGTTTCTTGTTTGCTTCTGAAAAATGCCAGGCTATCTGGCCCTCGAGTTCCCAGGGATTCTCCTGTCTTCACCCCACCCCGTCTTTTATAGAAGCATAAGGATTATAGACACAAACTAAGGAGTGTGACATTGCATGTGCTCTGAGGAGCTGGTCTCAGGGCTTCACATTTCCATAGTGAGTGCTTTACCCAGTGAACCTATGCCAAAGACGAACTTAACTTTTTCCTTTTTTCATTTATTCCTTGAAAATTTCATACACGTATACTATACTAATATTTTGATATTGTCAACCCCACCTTCCCCTCAGACCCTTTCCATACCCTCTAGGTCTTTCACGTCCTTTTGTCATAATGGACTCAGTCCTATCAGTATGGTCCGCATGTTCATTGGTGTGGGGCCATTCCCTGGAGCACATGCACCCTACAGCGGCTGCGTCCTTGAAGAGGACCTGTAGGAGCGCTGCTGCTGGAGTGGCTCAGCAAACAGGACCTGGGAGTCCTGTTCATATGTGCAGACCCTGCCAGACCGCAGCAGAGGGAACCACAAGGTAAGCGCCTACCTGGACAGTGGAACCCAAGCTCTCAGCTCAGGTGTTTTTATTCATTCAGAATTCCTTAGGCGTCTTACTTAGCATATGCAGATCATTACCAATCAACAACCCCCCACCTAAACCCAACACCTGGAAACAATACAAAACGCCAAGACCTAGGGTAGCCCCTCACCCAATAGTGTAGGAAAACATTTTAAGCATAACTAAAAAGAAACTTCTCCAACAGGGACTGCCTCTCCCTACTCTGGTCACCTTTGACTGCCAACTCTCCTCAGGTAGGCGCTTTCCAAGCCCCTCCCCTGTTTCTGCTGGGATTTTGACTGGTTGGATCTTAGGCAGACAATCACAGCCACTACGAATTCATGGGTGCAAAAGGCCTGCTGTGTCCACAAGACACTATTTCCCAACAGTCCTTCCTAACTCCTGGCTCTTTTAGTCCTTTCACCCACTCTCCTGCAATTGCCCTGAGCCACGTGGGAAGGGTCAGGGAGTTAGATGTCTCATTCAGGGCTGGCCAGGCCACGGGCACCCACTCTCTGCCCTCAGACCAGCAAGTCATCCGTTGCAGAAAGAGGACTGCGACTTCTTCAAATCACTCCGAGGTTGTCTTCTAGCTTCCAGCTGGGCATACAAGGAGCTCACACAAGGAGTTGTATACATCCTCTCCACGCTCAAAACAAGAAAGGAAATAAAAGTCAAAGCCGAACTAAAGATCAATGTCTCTTTTTCAGTCCGTATGAGAATTGGAAAGGAGTTGTAGACTTCCAAATTAGGGAGCGAGGAAGAGGTGAACATGCTGAATATAAAGTGAATATATATAAAGTCTTCCACATGCATGTATATATACATATATGTACATATATATGCATATACACACAAGCACACACATATACACATGCATACGGGAGAAGAAGAAAAAGGAGAGGGAAGGAGGAAAAGAGAGCTGGGGGCATAGCTCAGGAGCTTCATTACTTACGGAGCATTGAGAAGCCCCAGTCTTCATCCATAGTAACACACACACACACACACACACACACACACACACACACACACACACGAGATCAGATGAAATACTTTAATAATGACTTGGAATCTAAATTAATGTAAGGTTGAATCAAGAAATCTCAGCAAACATTGAGCAGGGTAAATCCCTAACCTAGTATGCGATGCGTGGTACAGTAGGTTAGTGATAGCGGAACCAGTCTTTAAAGAAGTTAGCTGGGGTGGGGACGTGGGATGACTGATCTGTGGAGGGAAAGAGACATATGACTTCTTTAAAGACGGCTTAAAGGAGAAGAGAATGATGTGGAATAAAGTTACAGGGCTAAAGGAAATAAGATACTGATTTGTACATAGAAGAATTATCTTTCAAAATGGAAAGAAACATCTTCTTAGACATACAAACAGAAAGCATTTGTTCCAGTGGACTTCCATCCAAAGAGCACTAAAAGAAGTATCTCCAGCTACTATGAGAGTTCGTGCCAAGGGAGAGGTCTTCCATGTTAGCTTCTCTTTGCTCCTGCAGTGTGTGGTATCTTCAGCAATAGGGTCTTACATTAAAGTTCTGAGAGATGACCAAAGGCCTGTATGGTTTGATTTGGGGAATCTCTTGGACTCATCCTAACCAACAACTTGAAAACTCAGAAGATATTATCTGTGTTCCTTTTTGTCTGTCAAATGACAACCTTACCAAGTAGTAAGTAGTAGTCTCAAATATGTTCACACTGATGAATTTTCCATTTTTTTCCAACTTAAGAAAACAATTATATACAGCGTGGATATGACAAACAAAGTTAACAGGCAAACATTGGTGGCTTTCCTGTGTCAACGGACATGTGTAATTTGAGAAAGTATAATTCGCATTAGCACCACCTGAGAATGAAGTAGTCAGATATACATTTAACAAAATATCTTCATGATCTTAATGAAGGGATTACACAATTTGGATAAGGAAACAGAAGAAGAGTTAAGTATGTGAGGAGGTATTCTATATTCTTGGCTAGGAAGTCTCAGTACTGTCATGGATGTCAATTCTCCTCTCCTTATTCTAGAGACTCAGTGAAATTCCAGTCCCTGAAAGTTACTTTGTGGGTATCAACAGATTGCCCTGAAATTTGGACGAAACAACACTACGAAGGGCTAATATTAATTGATTTCAGTGCAGAGTATAAGGTTACCATAATCAATGCAGTGTGTTGTTGTTGAAGAGAACAGGCAAATAGATCAATAGACTAGGCATCCCTGAGGTAGATCATAGAAGTAAAATCAACTGATCAAATGCTCTTTGGCAGAGAAGTAAAGGTAACACAATGAACAAATCATTTTCACCAAAGAATAATGGAATAATTGTGTATCCACCACTCATCATTAGTCTAGACGCAGACTTTACACTCTTACAATTAATATAAAATGGTTTGCCGACCTAAATTTAAAGTTTAAAAGTACATAACTTCAAAAATATCACATAGGAAAGGAATATCCAATAACCTTAGATTTGGCAATGACATCAGATATATCACTGGAGGCTGAACTTGTTTGGTATACTGGACTTCACCAAAATTAAAACTCTTTAAAAGCTCTATAAAAGAGAGTGTCCAGAGAATGCAAATACAAGTCACAGAAAATATTCGCAACGGAGATGTCTGAGATAGGATTTTTATCCAAAATATATAAAGAACTCAATGTTCAACAATAAAAAACCAACAATCCAATTAAAACTGGGCCAAGGACCTGACTATATCCCTCACTGAGACACGAGCAGAAGGCAAATAAGCTCAAGAAAAGATGCTCCCTCTCATGTTCCATCAATGAGACGCTAATTAAAGCATGAATCGCTACATGCCTAACGTGCAGAACGCTGACAGTATCAAACACCGGGGAGGACATGGAACAGCAGTAACTCTTATTCGTGGCTGCTGGGAGCTCAGAATGGCGTAGCTACTTTGGAAGACAGTCGGACAATTTCTGACAGAACTAAACATAGTCTTACCATATGGTTGAGTGCTGACAATTCTTGGTACTTACCCAAAGGAGTTGGAAGCAATGTTCACTCAAAAATCTGCATGTGAGTGTTTACAGTAGCTCCGTTCATTGTTGGCAGACTCTCCAACATCCTGGAAGCAGTCCAGATGTCCTTTAGTAGATGGATGGATTAATATATTGTAGCACATCCAGACATGTGATAATATTTGGTGCTAGAAAGTCATGACTTATTAAGCAATAGAAAGATTTGGAGGAAACCACGGGGCTCGTCACTAAACAAAGAAGGCCGGTCTGGGAACGTCACCACAGAGTATCTTGGGAAAGACAGAATCATGAGGCAATGACGGTCAGTGGTTGGTAGAGCTTAGGGATGAGAGAGACATATCCAGGCAGAACATGGAGGATTTTTATGCCAGTGGATCTATTCCATATGATGCTATAATGGTAGGTATATGTTATTAGATATTTGTTAAGACTAGAATTTGTAAGACCAAGAATGGCAAGTGACCCTGATGTAAAGATTTTGGATAATCACGTCTCAACAGAGAGTCCTCTCTTGTACCCAGTGTGTCACTGTGTCGCTGTGTCACAAGAGCAGCTGAGGTGATGAAGCAGCCCTGAACAGGGGTAGATGAGCAAGCTCTGTTTCCTTCTTACAGCTTTCTTGGGAAGTTCAAACGGCTTTAAAATATTGACAAGTTGACTCCGAGGTCTTACCTGGATTGATGTGAGAAACGTGGATTGTTAACGTGCAAGAGTAACAGGCACGCCCAATCCAAGTGGGCTCTTTGTCAGACTGGGGCAGCAGGCAAAAGTGGGAGACAGTAAATGATAAACTCTGCCAGCTCTTCAGAAAAGGCAAACCTCTCCCTGAGGCGATGTTACAGTGCAGTGGGATTCTCTGAAGTTTCTAATTGGATAAGCATTCCTTCATCAGTATTCATAATTATTTATGAATGTATGTGAATACACAAACTTCCTTTGGTGAGCAATGACTGGAAAGCACATTATTTAACATTTATTTAAAGCAGGATTTGTTTGTGACATATTTTGTTAAATGGTATTTTGAGTCCGAGAGCCCTCTGTGACAACACTGTTACCTGGTGGTTTATGTTTACTTAGTGATGCTGCATGTTCTTGAGGAGAGAAGAACAGACTGAAATAACAGTGTTGGAAACTGAGAAACCAGGGGATATTGTTCCAGAAAGCTGCAGATATTGTCTGTGAATCCCAAGGAGACGCTGTCAGGTGCAGGAATCCTGGGAGCTCTAATCAGTCCTTCTAATCAAGTTCATAACTTCAGGAACTGACTCAACTTTCCCCCTCTGGGTGTAAAGCAAAGGGAATTAACGCCACACTTTCTGCACTTACGTTTACACAGACTTAAAAGAATCTAACTTGGGGATATTCGGAGGGCTTCATGTCATGAAATCAGATCACTTTCCCACATCTACTAGAGCTGTGCCTAGGTCAATGATTTGTAAGCCCCTCTGCAAATAACCTCACCTGGCAGTTAAAAAGGCTGAGACCCTGAGCTAGACCTCCTGCTGGGACTTATGTAAATGCCCCAGCATTAAGAATTGCTCCCCACTCTGTGTTGTGAGTGGGCGACATTGGAACCTTTAAAATGTGGAATCTACAGAGAGGCATTGGGGTGCGATCTCGAAGAGGACCTGGGCTCCAGGCTTTCCTTCACCCCTCTTTTGCTCTCTGGCTGCTCAGTGAGCAGTTTTTCTTTGCCTTTCTCCCATCAAGACCACAGGATCCAGAGCAATGTGTCCATCACAGACGGAAACGTCCAAAACCGACTGCCAAAACACGTTTTTTTTTCCTTCTCTGTGAGTTGATCATCTCAGATATTTCTCGTAGTGGCATCAAACTGACTGACACACCTGCTAAATTACTCTTGTGAAAAGACCCAGGAATGTATATTTTCTAATAGTCCCGGGTGATTTTGATGTGACAGGTCCTGAGTTTGGAATTTTGTGCTTTCGTTGACCTCCAAGGCCCGGAGATGTTTCATCATCTGAAGCTCTCAGTGGTACTTTATAAACTACCCAGTCTGCCTTCAGACATGTGTGCAAACAGCCCTGTGCAGAAAGGAAGATGACGTTTGCTCAAAAACCCCAATTAAAGACAGAAAGCAGCAGGTATCGGCTCTGCCAGATCTAAGAAACCACTCGGTACGAAGCTCCTTGTAGACATGATTAAAACGCGAGCGTTTATTACAAAACAGGAAAAGAATTCCAGGAGACTAGAAATATGAGTGAAATTCACATCAGACTCTCTCGTACACTCCAAATACATTAGAGGTTTTACAAGAAGACGCAGAGAAAGTGTCAAGGGTACAAGCCCACCTGATGTTAACTCCAAGATATGGAACAATAATTAATTCCAAAGCAGAAGCAAGAGGATTTACTTTAGGTTTTTGAATATGCACTTAAGTTGGCTGATCAACAGAAAATGTTTAATACAAGTTTTTCTACTTGAGATGCATCCAACAGGGCAGCAGTGGACTTCTGTGGGTTTGTTACATCAAAGTAAGCATCGTTTAAGTAAAATTCAAGGCAAAACAAAAATAAAAAACCAAAAGCAACCCCCCCCACCTCCAAATCTCCAAATACAATAACAAAAATATCCAAAATTAAAGATGGAGCCAAGGGAAAATACTCATGAATAAGTCAATTACCCGTCATCTTTGATCTCATAGTAATAATGATCACTGACCAGGAAAACACTCAACAGGCATTTATTTTTATTTGCAGAAGTTGAAATGACTCATCACCCAGCTACTTTCGGTGTCAAAGCTAAGGCTATTTTTCCAGACTCAACATCTGTGGCCATTCAAAGGGACTAATTGGGCAATAAAACGTTTCAAGCTTATGGAAATCGGGTATTAAAGAGACAATTGATAAATATTAGTTGCATAAATATAACAACTGGGTCTGGTAACTGATCTCTCCTTAGTTGTGCACAGATTTCAAAATGAACAGATTTCAAAACGCCGGAAGTGAAAGGGCCGCGGCCAAGCGTCAGAGCAGAGGGCGTTCGCCTCTGCGGAGCGTGGGACTGCTTTGATGTGGCTCCGGGTTGTGCTTGAGTATTTCAAACAGCCCGCAGAAGGGAAGCGAGCAAGGCATCGAATTATTTACCCTTCCCAGGAAAATATTTTAAAAGCTCTGCGAGGCCCCATTTCCTAAAGCCACCTGCCACCTAAAGCACCCCCTAATCAGGCCCAGATGCGGGATCCCAACCTGCTGGCTAACCCCGTGACTCCCAGGGAAAATATTTCACCCACTCCTCGGCACATCCTTAATTCATTCGAAGCTAAACTTTCAGGCCATAATTTCTGCTTCAACTTAATAACTCGGCTCTGACATTCCTTCCCAGTGACCCCAAAGTTCCATTTGGCTGCCCTACACCTGCTCCTGAATGCATTAGAACCACTCGGTTGTTTTTTTCCCCCCACCAAGTATCAGTTTTGTTTTGTTTAGCCTGGAGGCCATTCTTTGAATCGGAGGGAGTGAGGATGCGCACTTGTATTCCGCTGTGAATTTAGAGAGGCTTATGTTTCTCTACTCAAGCTTTTTTTTTGGCCACAAAACATACTGTTGTTTCGGCCACAAAAAATATATTGGTTCCTAGAATTAAAAAAAAAAAAATCTTTGGAACTCATAATTACAAATATTGATTTTAAAAGACAACTTGGAGAACAATGTCTAAATCCCTTAAAGCGACGCGTGTGTAATGGTTTTATAAAAAATATTTACCATTTATGACTATTTTCTACGATGCCAGAAGAACAATGGACATGGCCATTCTGCAGGACTGGCAAACACACCGACTCAACTCCCAACATGAGCTATTCAAAGCTTTTCTTAATGACTTTACGAAAGTGTGAAGTTCAAAGTGTGAGAGTTGAGGCTTTCTTCCTTCCTTCCTTTCTTTCTTTCTTTCTTTCTTTCTTTCTTTCTTTCTTTCTTTCTTTCTTTCTTTCTTTTTTTTAGTTAAAGACTGAGAACAAATAAAAATGAAATCTACTGCAAAAGTGCAAATCTACCCATTTTCAGTGGAGCAGGGAGAGAATTCTAGCCAAGCGTTCTAGGGTGTGATAAGGCAGCTAACATTGCCCTGCTTCCTGCGGGAAATCGCTCTTCAGCCTTCACCTATTTTTGGTACCAAGGCACCCTTTTCTCACATCAATGAAATTACCCATCAAAACATACTCCGAGGGAGGAGAAACGTGTTGACGCATGTGTGTGTGTGTGCGTGTTTGCGTGTGTGTGGTGTGTGTGATTATTGGGAAGAAATGGCTGTTTAAGGAAAAATGAAAAGTGTTAAAAAAAAATTGCCAGCTCACAAATCCTAAAATCACTTTGTAGAAATATAAACCCGGTATGAGAACATAGCAGTGAGTAATATCAAGCTGTGGTATCTATCCACTGTTGTCACCCATCTGTGATAAATAGAGACAATGCTGTTCTCGAAATTGCCATATGTTAGCAATCACAGATAGGAGCCATTTAGTGACTTATTTATTTTGGTGGAATTGGGTCAACAGGTTAAAATAATAATCTCTCCAAAGAACCTGTTTGGGGCTGCTTTAGACTATAAAACTTGGTAGGCCTGGGAAGAGGCCTAGACACTAGGGTCCCCCTATTATATTTCCCTCTAGCTCCAGATAACACCAAATAAACCGGTAATCACACAAGAAATCACTCAACTTTTACTGTCCCTCCTGCCCTTTGACCCGCTGCTGGCTCATTTCATTTGCCGTGCTCTGGCCTCTTGGCCTCTGTCTTTATAAGCCGTGTCACCTGGCCATCAGGCAGCTCCCAGCTCCTCCATCCTGCTTGGTGTCTGGTTTCTTCCAGGTTACCCAGAGTTTACAGAGAGGACTTACTGCCTCTGGACATGCTGTTCCGGCAGGCCTGAAAGTCTTCCCCCTAGTGCTTGGCCCAGTGGTCTTCATTGCTTCAAGAAGACATTTTTCTTTCCCACTGGAGAAGTGAACTGAACTATATCTCCTTCCCCAAGTAGCAGAGTTAAAACAAGGCCTTACTTGGTATTTTTATTTGTGATTTTTCTATCCATAATCAGATCATTCATGAGGCAAGAACACCTACCTATAATTCTAGAACCAATTACATATAAATTTTGAAGTGAAATAAATACCAATTTCCTACCTGAACATGAATATCCAATCTTAATTTTTTGATTGTGTCTACTTCAACGTGTCATAAATTACCCACCCCCACACACAAGTGTCTTTTCCCTATCATTCATCAAATACATGCCTGTCTCCTTTCTTTTTGTGCCATATTTCTGCTCATGACACCAAGACTCACCCATAACCGGGTGCTCAATATGTGCTGTCTTCTTTCCAGTTCTCCCTGTTAGAGACATATGTGTTAGTGGCCAGCCACCCACTATTACTCTGACACAGCTTTGAATGAAATGTTTCAACTTTCTGGGTTTGTGAGGCACTAAGATGACCTTCTGTTACAAACAGAGGTAACTGTTGCCATTCCTATGGCTATGGTTGGGATTAGTGAGAGTACGCAAAGTGCCCTGCATATCACTGGAAAATGTGTCCAATAACTGCTAGCTGTATTTTCACTTTGAATAATCTCCAATGCTACCTTCGGTTGTGAGTCAGAGTCAGGTGTGCAAAATGCAATATACACAATCTATATACACATATAAACACAGGCATATACATGCCTGTATAGATATTCCTTGACTTATAATAGGGTTGTGTCCGAATAACCCTAACATAATTGAAACACTCTGAAGCAAAACGAGCATTTACTACATGTGACCTGCTGGGCATCATAGCTTACTTATCCTTACTGGAATGCACTCAGAACATTTACACTAATTAGCCTGCGGTTGAGCAAAAGCACCTATTGCTATGATAAAGTGCTGACTAGAGCACATTTCAAGTCATACTGAGTGGTTCTTTGGGCATGCTTTCACACTATCTGAAAGTCAAGAATTTAGGGAACAATTTGAGGATGGACAGTGCCGTGCGTCATGGAATCCACCCGGGTTGAGTGCTATGTAACGATGAGAGCTGCTGAGAACAGTTTCTGAGAGGGTGCTCACTTTGTTTTCGGATCTCGTGCTGGAGGTTCAGTCTATAAGGCAGGCGGTCAGGGCTGGAAAATGGATGTCAGGTGCATGTTAATAAGAGAAAACTGGATGGTACAATATGTATGCGAGCTCTTGTTGCTTGTGAATGTAATGGTATGCGTGCCTGAGGAAACCAAGCCACGTCATTGTGGGGCAATATGAGCAGCTGTACTCCAGAAGATAAAGAAGCTGAGGGAAGGTCAGGGAAAGGTGGAGGGACAGCAGACACACTTGCCAATCAGCAGGTGAGCAGCAAGGCATGATCTATGAAAGCAAAATGTCTGTTTCCAAGGAGCATACCCTCCGGGACCATCAAAAAGGCACCTTATCCATCCAAACAAGCAACAAGGGAGGTGGAACGATGAGATGTGGACTGAGTCATCTAGCAGACCCAGGAAAGCACCACCAAACTTTTTGCAAAGCTTGTCATCCATATCTCTCCTTCTCCATCTTCCTTCAGAGAACAGACAGAAATACTTCACTCCTTTCCGATAGTTGGTCCTCCTCGGTCGTTCCTCCTGGACCTCTACTATTATCTTATCACTCATTTGATGTCATGTGAAGATCCATCTAAGGAGGACACTTGCTCCTCCATGGCACTGATACCCAACATGGCTGCATAACCTCTACTCGTTCTTCCCAAAACACACTGGCTTATTTCAATGGAAGGTTGGCAGTGTTCCTACTGAGAAACAACAACTCCCTACTTCAACTTCTTCCTGAACTGCCATCTCATTCCCTTTGATCCACCTTCATTATAGCCAATGACAGTATATCTCCTTAAGATGCAGTTCCAGGCAGCTAAGACCCTAGGGTACAGTCAAGACCCCAATCAACATGTGCACCTTCTTCTTCAGGAAGGGGGCTGAGTTTACTATAAAAGGTTCGTCCAATTTGAACTCTCTTCTGCAGCTGGGTACCTCGAGGATAACAACTGAATAGTTTAATAATGAATACATTCTGATTTCATGATTATGTTATATGCAAGCTGATGAACAAAAATGTTTCTCCATGTGTCACCCCTCTCCAGAACACAGTGTGGCACATCCCCCTGGCTATCATACTGGGGTCCACGCAAGCTCTCATGCCTGGCATCTGATCATGTGTAGTTCATATTTCCTACTCATTTAATTCAAATACAGAGATGGCAGTATTGACATTCGTCTAGAGAATTTAGTTTCCTTTTCTGTTTTTAGGGCACAATTGGGTCTTGCTCATTGTAGGTCTCGGGATTCTTCCTCCCCAGGTGGACAGATACGCTTTTCACACACAATATCAGGTCTCCTGGATCAGTTTCCTGTGGTAGCCACAACAAATGACCACAGAGCAGATGGTTTAAATGTAGTCTCACCATTGTGGATTTAAAATTGGAGTTGAGATTTTGGCAGAGCCATGTTTCCACCAAAGACTCTTTGCTATATTCCAGAAGTTTCTCCCAGCCTCAGCTGCTCCAGGTGTTCCTTATGCTGTGGTTACGTCATTGCTATACTCTGTCTCCATGTGGAATGTGATCACTTCCCAGGTGCCTCCAATATCCCTCTGCCTTTTTTCTTATAAAACAGCGTCATCAGGTTAAAGTCTCCAGATAATCCCAGATCATCCCATCTCAAGATTCTTACTGAAATTAGCTGTGCAAGGACCCTTCCACGAGAGACATCATAGTTGTATACTGTACTCTTCTTTGGACATGTATGTATCTTTAGGGGAGACACACTCAGTTCATGAACACTCTTCAAAGAAGCCAGTTCAAGCCTTCTAAGGTCCAGAACTGAATTGAGGCAACCTTTGGTCCCTGATCTTGGTTATTAATTGTCAAATATTCAGCCTAGATTCATTGTTTAAGGGAATGTTGTACTAGGACCAAACTCAAGAACTAAGACTCTTGGAGATCATAGGTGGACATGAACTGCAATATTTCCTGATTCAACTTCACTTAGAACTTCTTCTCTCTGTGGGTTTTGTGACTGAAAACCTATAACCTGCCTTGTTGGTTCATAGGAGACTAAGAGAGCTAGACTCTTGGAATAAAAGTCAAATGGACAATTGTGTAGCTGGTTCAGTTGGTAAATCCCTTGCCTTGAAGAATGAGGATCTGAGTTAAATCTGCCAAACCGACATTAACAAAAAAGCCAGGCATAATAGCACACATTTGCAATCACAGCATTGGGGAGGAGGAGACGGGTGGATCCCTGGAGCTTCCTAGGCAACCAGACTAACCTACTTGGTAAGTTCCAGGTCAGAGTGTGATCCTATCTCCAAAGCAGGTGGGCTGTGCCTGTGGTACACACTAGGTTGCCTTCTGGCCTCCAGATGCATGTACGTGTATGTCCACACACGTGCATACACAGACACAATTTTTTTAAAAGACTAAGAAGAGTTTTTTAAACCACAGTTTAATATGTTAAATCTCTATGCATGTGGGCTACTTCAGTCATCTCTTTGGACTTTACTTTCTTCCATAAGCTAGCAGGTGTATTTTCCAATGGGGTGAGAGCCAGGGCGATGATAGTAGTTTTCAAGCACAAAGGGCTGTGTCTGCTTCGCTGTGGGTGTGCTAAATATGGGCAGGATACATCCCCAGGAACTCCTCTGAGGAGTGAGGACTTTGCAAGCAGACAGACCCATGTTTCAGCTCAACAGTAACAGTATGGCTACAATAGCCTAGTAAAACATCACAGTGGCTTTAGAAATGTATGTGAGGACTGCATTGATCGTGACTGTGACCACGTTAAAGATGTTCTAGAGCGCCTCGAGGTGCCTCGTCAGGGGGGCATGTAATGGGCACATACGGAATATATAGCTCTGGCTGCTGTGTGAAAACTCTAGCAAAAATCGGGATAGTCACATATGTATGAACTTGGTTTAGGAGTAAGGAAAGGCCCGGCTTCACTGTCTCATGAGGACTTTGGGATGAGTCTGTAAGGGAATTAGGTGGAATCCAGCCTTTTTGCTCCGGAACCAGCAGATTCGCGTGCTTGCTCGGAGCTTGAGGTAGGGGGAAGTGGTCCCTGGGGATGGGTTGGTGACGTCAGCGGAAGCATCTGGACAGAGGGGTTTGGTTTCACATCTGATTTCACTTCTGACCCATGAGATTCTACCAAGGAATTTCTTAAAGTTGTTAGGGAATTTAGTCTTTATGTCTCGAAAGAAGCCCTTCTGCCAGGGCCCTGGCTAGGATCACAGACCTGAGCTGCAGGATTGTACAGATTGTAAAGCCGAGAAAGCCTAAGAGTACACATGCTGGTGGAAGGGGCGGAGTGGCCTTGGCCTTCATATAGGAGGTTTTAAGGCTGGAAAGCAGCTCCCGGGTCCTCGTATTTTGCTGTTCAGTGAATTCAGTTACATTGGCTATTCTCACTGCCCAAACACAGAGATCTTCCTCCCTTCTCCTTGTTTCTCTAACTATTTTCCTGAACAGAATTTCCTAATCAGTAGTGTGTATGGGTGTTGTAGTGGAGATAAGAAGATTGGATTTAAATTCCGCTAATTTGTTCATCTCCTCTTAGATCTTCAATCACTTCACTTCCTGTAGCCTTAAGTTATAGGTAAGATGGAAAGAGTAGAATCTGCCTTGATCCACGCACATGCCCAGATGATATTTTTTAATAAAGCAGGGGAATTGTGAAACTCTTATTGACCATCATGACCATTACAGTACACTCTCAGAAGGAGAACGATCATTTGCATATTCCTGGCTATGTATGAGTACTCAGAGACTTGAGTGAACTAGAAGAGCCTAAAAAACGGTACAGAGAAAAGGTGTGGACAGGTCCCCATTCCTGCCGCTAGAGCCCCTCCCCTCCTAATTTTAACATTGTCAGGTGCAGATACCCCATTTACAGATCTGCTTGTCACCTGCTCTCTGGTCTATTCCCGCCCTCTCTAGGCTCTCGGCCTCTGCAGAGCTGAAGGGGTCTGGGCTGTCAGTGTGATCAGAGGGATGGTGTAATCTTGCACTGTTGTCTTTTCTTTAATTAAAAAAAAAAAAACAAACTTATTTCAAGACATCTCTGTAATAGCAATTCCCAGTAGAGACTTGACTGTCATTTCCTATTCCACTTCTAGGAAATTAGAAAAACAGAAGATGGCTGATAGGTCAAGGAGCTAGTCCCCAGGAAGGTGTGAGAGAAGCAAGCTCCAGGAGGCCAGACACCAGGCTGGCATGTTTATGGTTGTGTGTCAGTGACTGGCCCGTAGGAGACCCTTGGAAAATATCTGTTCAATGAGAGAGGAATGAATGAGTGGCCCCTTTAGAATATTGGCAAACGTGTAGCACAACAGCAAGATGATGATTCCAATGACACGCCGACAGTCCTTCAGCATTCCCGGAAGAGGGACAAGGGCTACGGGATAACACTAGGATGTGGCATGCTTTCTTCTGTCAGCGGGACTCGGAATATCTTGTTGGATTTCCATGCAGATGGAAAGCGGGGTGAGGGAGCCGGTGCAGCTGTTGTGGGAATGAGCGAGCCATCGCTGAAACCGTAAATATGCCAGGGACCCACACTGTGATGCTGACAGATGCCCTCCCGGCAAGCTCAGATGGGAGAACTCATGGAATCCAGATTTTAAATTAGAGTCACCTGAGCCCAGTCAGGGAACTGCCATCCTTCTGATGGACTGGAAAAGAGAAAGGAGGTGGGGGGGGAGGTGAACGGAAGAAAATCTTTGTAGCTGAGCCTACCTGACTCCCCTCAGTGGGAGACGCATGAATAGTGTTTCATGTCAAGGAGATGTAGTTAAAATGCAGACTGCTGATCCGTGGTCTCAGAATTCCAGAGGCGTGGTCTGTGCCCGTGGACCACTCATCTTCCCTCCCTTTGATCTACCACTTATGTAGAGAAAGGCTTTTATGTGCAGTTCCCATACAATGGGTAATTTAGTTCATTCCATTATGAAAAAAAGTAGGAAGTCCAGTACATTTGCTTCAGTTTTTCTTCAAAGTCCTCAGGAATGTATTATCCTCATAGACTTTAGGTAGCCCGAATACGTTTTGCCTGCGTGTTGGTAGAATTTTTGAACTCTTTTTAGGCAGCTCCAAGTAAGTTGCGACTTAATAAAATAAAATAAAAACCAAAGCATCCTCCCTGGCAGTGTGCACAGTTGTTTGAGGCAGGTGACACTTAAGGAAATGCATCGATACGAGGTTGACCAAGTTGCCTTTCTGTATTTATAATTGAAACTGACTCTTTTCTGCCTGTTCAATTTCAAGACCACCTGTGGTCCTTTTATACAAACAATGTAACTTACACTTAAGCCCCCACACTCCCAAGTTCTGCTCAAAGTGTGTACACTGTGTTTCTGAATTCAGTTTGCTTTCTTGGCTAATTTACAAGCAATGTTCAAGGAGTTAACCACGGAGTCTTTATTTGAGGCTTGGATTTGTCTGTCTGAGTGAAGGGGCTGCTCCCAGGAGAGTGGAAATTCATAGCAATCAGTTTGACTACTGGAACCCAGTGCTAGTAGCGTTTGAGTCAGGAACCACATATCTATCTTTTATTTTTAAAATGATTTCAAAAGTTTGAGGATAGTGAAAAAAAATCTCTTTGCATTTCATTGATCAGAAGGAATTCCATACAAACAGGTAGACTATGCCTTTCAATAACTGGCTGAGTTGCCCTTAACTTTTGAAATAGATAATATATACATTTTGTCTTTACTAGCAGGAAAGCTTAAAGAGATACAGAAATACAAACAGGATAATAAAGTCTCATGAGTCCTGGTTTGGTTGTAGAAGCTAGAGGGAAAGGAAGAAGGTAAGGTTATGTTTTCTGTTGCTATATCAAAATACCCCAAGCTGTTTAATTTATGAAGAACAGAAATTCAATTTCTTCATGTTTTGGGGGCCTGATAAATGCAAGTGTGTGGTGCTGGCATCTGGTTGTATTGCTAAGGGCCTTTTTGCTGCATCCTAACCTTGTAGAGAATACTACATAACATGGCAGAACAAATTCACTAGGCTGGGTTTCCCTTCCTTTTACTCCAACTGCCTCTGAGATGACTTTACTCTCATGACCTCATCTAATCCCAAGTACCTCTCAAACACCTTGTCTCTAAATATCATTGACGTATAAACTTGTGGATTCAATTTCCAATGCGGAAACTTTCTAGTAGAACACCTCCCAAGACCCAGTAAGACGGAGTTGGCTTGGTATTTTCACCTCTCCAAGTAAATGGGATAAGGACATGTGACTGTTGTACTTGAGTACATTCTTTGAGTCTCTTATCTCATTCTGTGTTTTACAGGCTTTTTACCTCATAGCAAAGCAATCCAAAGGGTGACTTTATGGACCAACCTGCGGTAGAATTGAGGTGATAGTGTGTTTGAATAGCAGAGAACAGGAAATGAAGAAAGAACACACACACACACACACACACACACACACACACACACACACACACGTGGTATAAAATCTTCATGAAACTCTGTAGAAGACCTAGTTACTAAGGAAGACATGGTAACGTTTGAATATAACTTCTTCTGCTTCAATGCTGAAAGGCTCTAGCTAAGAATGTATAACCCTTTACTAGCTTACTCAACATTAAAGGAAAGTAAAAAACTTTTTAAAACATTTTCATACTTCTCCATGTTACTGGTCTTCACGGTACTCCAAAATTTTTAGTAACATAGTGACGCAGAAAACCTGAGACATACCCAAGTGTTTTCTTTTATTCCCCTCCCTTCACCCAGGGTGTTAGGCAGTATGTGCTCCCACTTTGTAGAGACAAAGCACATCAAAGGCGATAAAAGCAATGATCATCAACTTTCCATAAAGGAAAGAGCATCTCACCAGGCAGGGGAGGGTTCGGGGCAGTTCATCTAAAGTGGTGAGCAGTCTTGAAAAATTCAAGAATAGCCCACTGAGAAAGGGACAGTTTCAGAGAAGAGTGAGGCTCTGTTTGACTAGGCAGAGTGGACTCTTTCCTTGGTGACCATTTCATGGCCCAAAGATGCACAAGAAAGGTAAAATTGGGTTGCGAGGAACCTCATAGACATTAGCCGCAGATAGTTTTAGAGAATAGATAAAATTTTCATCTCTCCATGGACCAACTATGGTGTTCCATGGACTTTGGGTGAATCTGTAAGAGGAAATAGATCCCAAATAAGGCTAGAGTTCTCTGCTAACCCAGTCAGGTGATGGGAAAGGAATAACAATTTTTAATAGAGGCTGAAAAATTCTTTGAGACATCTCCCTTTAAAAGGCACTCTTTTTATTTCAATCCTCGTGAAAGTAGTCTATTCTTTGTGTCTTGTTTCTAAAGACCTAGTGTGGAAATGATTACTTCCAATGTCAGGTTATAAAAGGGTAAAAATGGGGGTAGAGGAATGGCTTGGTGTTTAAGAGTACTTGTTGAAAACACTCATACACATAAAATAAAAACAAATAAATCTTTACAAATATTATAAAAAAGGATACAGTCCCCTCTCCTTGCATCGGATGCCAGTGACTGGATGCCTCTCACCCTCACAAGTGTGCACCACAGGGGATCATCAAGGATCACCTTAAGCTGCTGATCACCATCAGGCGATCATTTTAGTGTCCAGACTCAGTGTTTAGGATGAGGGCATGTGACTTCTATATAGATCTGGCATCTCTTGCTAGTGTCAATTTACTAGTAACATGCTTTGTTGCACTCTGGGAGCATCAAGGTGGAAGCAAAGTCCTCAGTTACTTTTCAAATCCCAAGCTTTGCAGAGCACACTAGAGTCTCTCAAACCTGCGGTGAACCCCGATTTAAGGCTCTTCATAATTATTCCACCATCAACACGTAGCCTGGACATGTGTTCTGACATGTACTTTATTTATCAGTGGTTAGGTTGGGGCTGGGTGTTTCTGTGTTCTTGGTTCTTATTCAAGAATTAAATAAAGGCACTCACAGACTGCAAAGTAGCAGAGAAACTTTGCTCAAAGCAAAACAATAGTACAGATAAGAAATACACTATCAAGATTGATAGCAGGTTACATGAGTGAGACTCCTCAAGGGCCCAGGTTACTGTGCAGACCTTCTTTCTCTGTACGGTGGTCCAAGGGAAGAAGGATTACTAAGGGGCATGGTCTGAATTTTTATGCATTTTTACTGACGAGTTAAGTGATATAACCCTTTCTCTACCCCACACAGCCTTTATTTTGGTGGTTTGAATGAGAATGGCCCCTACAGGCTCATATATTTAAATATCTGGTCCCTATTTGGTAGGACTGTTTGGGGAAGGATTAGGAAGTATGGCCTTGTTGGAGAAGGCCTGTCCTTGCTGGTGGGATTTGAGGCTTTAAAAAGTCCAGGCCATTCCTAGTGAGCTCTCTCCTCTCCCTCTCCCTCTCCCTCTCCCTCTCCTCCCTCCATCCTCCTCCCTCTCTCCCTTCCTCCCTCTTCCCCTGTCTCTCCCTCTCCATCTCTCTCTCCCTCTCCCCCTCTCCCTCTTTCTCTCCCTCAGGCCCTTGGATCCCAGTTACTGATCTTGTGCCAGGAATACCTTCCCACAGCCATGCTGCTGCTGATGAACTTTAACCCTCTGGAACCATGAGCCTTAGCAAACTTTTTGTTTTATAAGTTGCCCTTGTCATGATATCTCTTCCCAGCAATAGGAAAGTAACTAAATCACCTTACCATAAGACACCAAATGTTTATAACATACACATCTAATTATGCATATGCATAAGATAGTAAATAGGGGATTTTTCCTGAAAGTTTACTTTGAGGACACAGTTTTGCCTTACAGTGTATGCACCTAAAACTAGTTCAGGCCATACCAGCTTTGCTATTCTCATTCTCAGACATAAGCAGAGTATGAACATCTAAGTTTGATGGTCAAAGGGAGGAGGAGCTTACTCTATTGTTTACACCGGGGTGTGTATGCAACTGTAGGTGGGGGTCCCAGGTTATTAACAGGTTGCTGGATGCATTGCTCAGAGAGGGGTGTTTGCATAGGACTTGCAGGTAAGGGCTCTATACCGCCAAGTGCATTATTAGAAGAGGTGTGTATACATAGCCAATAGATCCTGGGATGCCAGCTTACTGAACTGTTCCCGGTGCTTGCCTGCCTCTGTCCATTGAGGTAGGATTGTTCTCTAGCATTACAGGGGAAGCAGGTTATTGTGATGAAGCTCACTATTCAGATATTTGCTGCACAGTGTGTGTGTGCATGTGTGTGTGTGTGTGTGTGAGAGAGAGAGACAGAGAGAGAGAGAGAAAGGAGGAAGGAGAAGGAGAGAGAGAGAAAGGGAGAAGGAGAAGGAGAGAGAGAGAGAGAGAGAGAGAGAGAGAGAGAGAGAGAGAGAGACTATTTGACTGAGATACTAGGGTTCTGCAGTAACCAGGCCTTAAAAACAACAAAGGGATTTCATAGCTAATGTAGGGAGGCAGGTAGGGAGCCAGGGTTAGTTTTCTTCCCACAAAGCTGCCATTGTCTTAAGCATCTCTTCGCAGCACCTCGCCAATTGAGCACTCTCTGTTGGATTACATCGCCCCTACTTTCATCACGTCTACTGAGTGGGATTCTCCAAGGACTTCCTCTTTGAAGTTAGCTCTCCTGAGTGATATTTGTGCTCCTGGAGTTCCTGTTTTGTTTTCTCTTTCTCCTCTGTGTGGGAAGAAGTGTGCTGCCCCGCATTGTGAGCTAGCCTGCTATGGGGTATAATGGGGACCTTTCTTGTGTGCCGCTGATCACGGAATGCGCATGCGCAGCGGGTATGTCATGGTCTACAGAACCACAGTTCTCTCAGGCCTTGCATCGGCAGGTGGCATTTAGCCCAGTTGCCATGGCAAGGACACATGCTTCCAGATTTGCACCATTGCGTGAGACCACAGCCATGAGGCTCCTTGAGGACAGGTGGCATGTCTTGTTGATATAAAATTTATGCTAGTTCACTGACCCACGAGCTCTCAAAACAAGAGTGCGGAAGGATTTACCATTCCAGTGAAAGAATAGAAATTACATATGCACATATCATCTGTGGCAAAAGCACTTTAACATTGTGTCAGGGTTTTAATAAGGTGCTGACATGTGGTAGGGAGTATGTTATTTAGCTTTGGATGGCCTCGGTATAAGCCTTCCTCTTCATACCAGCTGAATAAACAGTGGCACACTAATTAAATTCCCTTCTACGACATGCAAGGGATCCTGACAATAGTGACCCCCACAGGATTCTGTAGGGTATAGAAGTACAAACCCAGGAAAGTCACCAGGCAGCCCTTGGCATTTTGTAAATGTTCAACAAATGTTCGCCTCTCAGGCAGTGTAGACATGTGAAGGCTGCGTAGGCTGGGGGTTTCTTTTGGGCATATAATTTATGCTCTGTTGATTTCTTCCTTTTACAGGTATATTCCTTGTTCTCAGACCGGAAGGCAGGGTTTGGATGTGTATTTTAAAAAATAGCTACTCAAACATAGCGCATTAACTCACCAACTAACTATCACTAACTAATTAACTTACTAACTAATTACATGGTTTAGTAAAAGACGGTCCGGATTCTGGTTTGAATTCCTCTGCGAACACAATGTTTAATCTTTATGAGTTTCCTGTCTTTCTCGCTTAAACAGAGAAACTTTTAAAAATTCTTCATAGTAAATGACAAATAGACACATTGAAGTGTGTAGTTCCTGATACATAACGTGTCCATAACAAATTTATTTTCCTTTTTTTTTTATTGTATGCAGGATGGCAATACCTTAGTTGGGTTCTCATCCCACATGACTCTCTTTTACTCATGGAGTGCCAAGTCCCAAGGAACAAGAGACTAGAGTTGACATGAGGCATGGAGAAGCCAGCATTGTCAGAGTCTATCTCTGGTGACATTCCCACTCCCTGTCATCCTTTCTGCATTTCCTGTCTCAAAGGCATCTACCTAGTTAGTTACATTAGGAAGCATGGTAGCCACCACAGCGAAGTCCATAAGAAAAAGACTAACTGGGAGGCTGGGGAAGACAGTAGTACCATGACTGGAGTTAATGCCCAGAACGCCCATAAAACCCTAATCAGAATAAAACAAAACAAGCACCATAACCAAAAACAAGTATGGTACCATACGTTCATAATTCTAGTATTGGGAGAAGACTGGTTCATCTCTGGGCTCACCAGTAGGCCAGGCTAACCTACACGGTGAGTTTGAAGCCCATGAGAGATGCTGTCTCAAAATAAAGATAAAAGGGTAGAAAGCTCCTGAGGATCCACAACCCAGTCCTCTTGCTGCCACATATACCTGCACAAATGAACACACGCACACACAAGTGTAGTCACATATGCATAACTAAGCCGCAGTAATAGGGATGCAGACAGTCATCTAAATGTACTTTAGCTCCTCTTTTTGTAAAAGTAATTCAGTGTGTGTGTGTGTGTGTGTGTGTGTGTGTGTGAGAGAGAGAGAGAGAGAGAGAGAGAGAGAGAGAGAATATGCAGACACACATGTGTCGTGTCTTGTGTATAGAGGTCAGAGGACAACTTGCAAGAGTCAAGTCTCCTTTTCCCACATAGGTCAACGTGTGATGTCCCTGGGAAGGCATGACCAAAGAAAGCATCAAAATGAATCTTTATTGGTCCTCATATGTTTTTACAGCTTCCCATAAATTGAGCCCTGTGCCCTGGGATTTGATGTCACATATTAGTTCTACAGCCTGAGGGGCATGATTTTTTCTGGGCTTAACAAAGTCTGTATTCACAAACACTGATTGGGAAAAGGCCAGTGTGTGTGTGTGTGTGTGTGTGTGTGTGTATGCGCACGTGCGCATGCTCACATGTGCTCATAGGTGTGCTTGTAGTGCAAAAACAAGATAGTTTTTATTTGGAAAGGAGAAGTGTACGTTGGGGTATCACTCAATGTAGTCCTTCATTGGAGATACAGTCTTCTCTTGCTGTCCACTGTCCATGGGGACTCTCATCATGGCAAAGACGCTGTGGCATTTTGTTTTTAGTTTCCATTTTTTCAAAGAGCTTCATTCCTGAAGGTCATGAAAATATCGACCTGTATTTTGTGTTCATTCTTTGATACTTAGGCTCAAGTTAGGACATCAAAATGGTTAGGCATGTGTCTTCACTTGTCTTCTCTGGAATTATTTTTATTTATATTGTATGGGTGTACCTGTGTGCGTGGCTGCGTACCATGGATGTGCCTGGTGCCCCTGGAGGCCACAAGATGGTATCTGTTCCCTGGGAGTTGGAATTAACAGATGGTTGCGAGCTGCCATGTAGGTGCAGGTGCTCAAAATACAACCCAGGTCTTACGGAAGAGCAACAATGCTCTTAACCTCTGAGCCATCTCTCCAGTAGCCCCACTGCTATATAAGGACATGGACACACAGGGACACACACACACACACACACACACACACATCCTCTTTGTTAAGTATCTGGTGCACAGCACTACATAGACTGTTGAATGGATTTGTGAAAAGACGAAACAGAATGTATACACTCACCATCTCCAAGGTTTTGAACAATTATAATGATTAAAAGTATAACTCTGGAAATATATAGGCATTCTTAATTTATCCTAGAAGTTCTTAACTCTACAATGTCAATCAGGTAACCCAGATCTCAAATGCCTCTAACTGTTTTCTACACCCACATCTACAAGGGCATTTGAGAAAAGCAAATTATCAGAGACAGGCTCCCATTCAAAATGTACTTACTATTTGAAATCACTCATAATCTGACCATGAAGAGGTTTAGAAGCAAGCTTCTTCATTCGAAGTAACCACTCTTAATCTACATAAAAAGAAGAATGGTTTTAATGGTTACCACATGGAAAGAGATGCAAAATAGTGACACTCTTCCGGCATGTTCCCAAGGGCTTTAAGCATTTTTTTTCTTAAGGACTTGGCATGAGAGCCCCTCACATTTTTTTGGTGGAGTTCACAGCTGTTTGGGCTTAAGATGTAATTGCATTTCATTATCAGTGTCAGATAAAACACACACGGCCACGCTGGCCCAAGTAGAGTCACAGGGAGGAGGAAAGTGAAGTTGGCCATGGAAAGTTACACTTGGAGATGCTGCTTTGATCCTTTCCAAGAGGAGTTCCCCATCATGAAGCTTCCCTGAGTGCTTATAGGAGGGAGTCACAGTAGAGACGCGGGATGTGAGAATATGGGAAGATTTATGTGACAATTCTCAGCGAGATTTATTTTGATAAAGTGTACTGTATCAATATGTAAAAAAATCTAATAAATTCCCATCTTTAAGGAAGAGGGACTGCTCTAATTTTACTGTTTCAGAGAAGAGGTTTGGCAAAAAGTCAGAATGTGCATTAAAAACACACTTTCAAGAAGTCTAATAAATAAAGCCCTTGAAATATGGTTTCCTAGTGAAAGGCATTTTAAATCATTTTGATAAAGAATTTAAATTAGATCTTTAAATAAGAAAGGCGAGCCCCCCTCCCCGACTTATTATTTATAGATCGTTTGGAAATAAAACCTATGCAAACTGATTTCTTCTTCCATTCTTTATAAGGAAACTACATTGTCAAGTTTTAACAGCCCACATGGTTAGCTGGGGACTGTTCTCATTTAGAAGCAAGGCAGTGGTCATGAGCATGGTATTCTCGGAGCCCTCGTGATACGCTGGGCTCAGTGTAGAGCTGCATGGAACACTTTTACCTTATTTTGCTCTTGGTCAAGAAATTGTATTCAAAGGCCCTGGATGGAGGACACCTGCTGTAGGCTGGTTGCATGACCTTGGGCAAATACGCCTTTCCATGCCTCAGTTTCCTTAATTATAAATGAGACTACTCTTAGTCCCTGACTAATAGGTTACTGAAAGGCTCGTGGATTTGGGAGATTGGGAGTGCTCTGCAGCATGCTGGGTCCACAGAAAATGACAACACGTGGTAACCCAGAGCAGAACCATTCTTTTCATAGTGGGGCTCAGATGAGTGAGATGGCCCCAAAGCGTGTAGTGGGTTGTGAATAAAGTCTGGATTCCGACTCTAAGTGTCAGGCATGTTTGAAAACACCCCCACGTCTGTGCTCATTTACTGTCGTGCTCCTCATCACTTCTATCTCAGACTGACTGCACTGTCCATCATTCATTCATTCATTCATTCATTTATTCATCACACTGTATGCTTGGTGTGTGTGTGGTGCCTCTACAGCATATGACATATAATGTTACCACATTATGTTAGATGGCCAACTGGGTTTTTCTATTAGCCATCATGTATTATATTACATACAATGTAGAACTTATGTCATGCACCAGGGAAGAAATGTAACAAGAAAGACCCTGTCATGTGACTTCACTTAGAATAGAGACGAAAAGCAAGGTGAGTCAAAAATAATAACAAACTATGTTGACTCTCTGTGAACAACTGGGACCCATGATGCACCTAAGCCACCTAACGGTGACAGTCATTGTGGAACAGAATTTTCTTGGGGAGAGGCAACATACACATCTACTTACCCCAGATACAGAACTCAGGAAAAACTGAAGTAGAGACATCTACTGGATGCCATCAAAGTCCAGGGAGGTGAACCAATACATTTTACTGGGGTTCCCTACAGGAATATGTGTAGGGGCAGAAACCACCCAAAGACATCTGCCTCACCAAAGCCTATCCCAGCAATCCTGACAGCTCACAAAAGCTGGGAACCTACCCCACACTGCTCAGCAATTAGGCAGCTCAACAGGTGGAGCGAATCTTGGCCACGGGGCTCAGTTAGTCTGAGCCTCTTCCAGGCAGCTCAGCTGGTCTCTGCTCCTTCCTTGAAGCTTGGCTGGTCTGCTTTCCCAGGAGGCTGGGCTTGTCTCATGGTCTTCTTTTCTGCAGCTTGGCTTGCTTCTCTGACGGAGACTCTGGGAGGTCTTTACAGTTTGGGGAGGGAGGAGCCTAGTGAACCTGGTCAGTTTCAGTGACTTCCTCAATTTATTTTGAGTTGTTTACTTTTTGTTTTCATGTGCTGCCTGCAGGATGGAATGTTTTAATCTGGGAGGAAACAAGAGATGAGCCAGGCACTTGCTGTAGACTGAATCAATGTAGGAAATCTAGGTTTTCCATTAGACTCCATTAACTAAGATGGAATTTCAATTTACTGGAATTTTCCATTTCCTGTATATTTTGGATAATTGAACAACCACTCAAACCAAGAACAGCCAGGGTATTACTGACAGAAACTTGTGTGGATTACACACAGCTTGGTCAAGTAGAAAGAGTATGTGTCACCGTCAGCCTCCGTTGAGTGACAATTCTCTTTGCTATTTACTAGTTGAGCGATTCAATTGCTCCATGAAGTGTTAATGCCCTTCATGTAATGAAGAGAGGGAAAGTGATTCTTCCATGCAATTAGCATGTTGACATGCCCCAAGCTCTGTGCATGACACAGTCTCCATGTGTATACAGATAAAGAGCATTAGTGTAAGAAAGTCGTGGGAAGGGGCCAAGTGCCTGGTTTCTTGTTACTTTCGTGCAAAGTAAAATGTTAACACAGGAGCTACTATGACTGTCTGGTTTATCTGTAGTCTCTTTTAGAAAGGGATAAACTTTGGGCTGGATAAAAAGATGTTGAGGGGCTCTCTCAGTATGGCTGGTGGGAGCCTCTGTGGGTTACGTAACAGAAATTTGAGACCTCTTCTCTAATTAGTTTTTTCCTTCTCAACGTGTGCCCCAAGTGAGCTCAGAATTCCCTGCCCATCTCCAAGTTCTGCTCCTTCCTTTAGAAGACAGCAAACACACCACCCCAGAGAAGTGCATGATTTGATGGAGATCAGAAGATGCTGTGTGGAGAACTGGGATTCGGTCTTAACCCCTTTCACCTCTGCCAGGCATTGATTTAAAAGACATAGATTTAATAAAGAGCTAGGGTAGGGTGGCACGTAGGTAACCGCATTCCTTTGTGGATTTTAGAAGAGCCTCTCTGGAAGCAACAGTGTCACCCATTTTTCACTGTCAAAATAGTGATAAACTGGAAAGTGAGATTTTGTGTTTCTGATGTAAAACTTGAAGCCTAAACAGGCCATCTCCTGTAACCAGGCAAGGCTTCCAGTGTGGGACTGGGGCACCATCCCAGCCACAAAAACTTCAAACCTGTGGCCCACCATCCCTGCAGGATCCACTGGGACAAAGGAAGGGCAGAACCCCGTGCTAAAGGAGAGAACCCATGACCGACACTCCAGGGCAGGCCAGGAACTAGAGTCTGGATCGCCAGGAGAGGACTTCTGAAGCTTTCCTCCTCTCCTCATAGAGCGGTGCCTAGCCTAGTCTTCGTCATCAGAGAGGCCTCCTCCAGCAGCTGACAGGAGCAGATGCAGATGCCAGGGCCACATAAAGTACAGAACTCAATAAGCACCACGGAAGGGGTGGAGAAGGGATTGTGGGGATCAGAGGGGTCAAAGATGCCAGGACAACAAACACCATGGAGCCAACCAACCAGCACCCTTAGGGGCTCCCAGAGCCTGAAGAAACAGACATGGAACCCTCAATTGTGTCTTGAGGTTGCCTGGCTTGGAGCTCCTGCAGAACTCATACAGAGCGGAGTAGAGGTGTGTGTCTCCGAACCTTTGGCCTGCCCTTGGGACCCTTCTCCTCCTTCTGGATTACCTAGGCCACCCTTGAAGTATGAAATTGTGCCTGACCCTGTTCCATCTTTGTTGTGCCATGTTTGAGCAATAACCCAGGGAGGACTGCTCTTTCTTGGGGAGAGACAGGATTGGGGATGGGGGATGGGAGGTAGATAATTGGGGAGGAGGGGAGGCAGGTGAGCGGGAAGGAGAGGAGGGTAAGGAGGAAGTATGTTGGGATGTATTATATGAAAGAAAAAATTAAAAAAATGTGAAACTGAAATTTAAAAAAAAACCTGACTTCTTTGGGTACACAGGAACACAAACGGAGCGGGACATTTCTTTGCAAAAGGTAGTTTCAAGTATTTTAAAGCGAGGGTTTTAATTAATGCTATCTAGCATCACCTAGGCTTTATCCGGGGGCCTTTGCTTTTGAGACTTAATAACAAATTTCACTAAGGAAGGCAGCTCCTCTGTTTCTTTGGATAATCACGCTCAGGCAGGTGTCAAAGGTCAAAGGTCCTTATCCCCTGCACGCAGTGAAAACGAAACTGTGTCCTTGATGAAGAAATTGTGTTTTCCTGTAAGAGGGGAGACATTTGGTAAGACAGTGAAATGTCAGGAAGAATCACATTCAAAAGCTCGTCTGAAATTCAAAGAATGCCTTGCGATGTGACATTCTCAACTTCTTCACTACCCGGTAATTGTTAATTAGATTAATTGCTGTCTGGTGAGCCGAGCTGCAAATTTTCTCTTCACATACTTTGGTGCGAGGTCGGCTCCTCTGCCTGCTAGGGATTGATCTTGGGGCCCGGGAAGCAGCTGGAGGAGGACCTGTAGTCCTAAGATTACTGCAGCCGCTGGCAGAAAGGAAAAGAAATGTCTCAAACGCCTCCCAGGGTCTGTACCTCTGCCACCAACCCACTTGTCCACTATATTCAAGCGTTTCTCCCAGCTCCCTGGTCTTCAGAAGAGGCTCAGTAAATGGCTTGAGATCTTAGCCCTTCTACGAAATAAATCATACATTCTCTGTCTGCCTTGATTGCTTGTTGACTATTAATTCACTCTGTATTGATCTCAAGTCCATATTTCTTATTGTTTAGATGGGAGATTATCTCATGCTATTAAAATGCCACTATGTTTCAGAGGCCCTTACAATCCCTGGACCAGAGGCCAAGTTCGTCCGTGTTGGGGCACAGCGGGCTTCGGTATTTAAACCTGACTTTTACCCCGTAATTTCTTGTTCCTTTCTCAGTGCGTGTACGCAGAGACTGTTTTATTATCTGGGGCAGAAAAGGAGATACGGTGTTTAAATAGAACAGAAAGGCAGAGCGTCTCTATGGAGAAGCTTGCCAAATTACCTTATTCTAATATTTTTCTCTGGACTTGGAAACTTATTTAAAAAAAAAGAATCTTGTTTAAAAGGCTTCTTTGATAATGAGATTTCTTTTCTTTTTTTTTTTTTTTTTTCAATTTTGTCCAAAATGTAGACAATGTGAAAAAGGGAGACTTAAAAATTGTATCACATTTCCCCAATTATCCATGTAATATGTATTCATTATAGAGACTGTGGACAAGTCTGAGAAGCATAAATAAGAAAGTAACATCGGTCCACTTACGTGGTGTTGTCATTAACCTCTGTATTTTAGCAGAAATAACATGTAGTGCACCAGGGCGTAGGATCTCACTCTCTATGTTTGGAGTGTCAGTTTAGGTAATACCATTTAGTGGCTGAGAGACCCTGTACTGTGTGCTCACCTAGTTCTTGGGTCATTAATGCTAACCTTAATGATGATCTACATGGAGAACCCATCCTGGGGTCTAGCACATTGGAAGCCTTTGATTTGTGCAGCTGCTGGCGTATGCTTTTTCTGTGGCTTAGGAGTCCTTTCTTTTCTGAGCGGGCACACAACTGCACACGTGTGACAAGGGCTTCCAAGCATTGGCCCGACGTGTGAAAAAAAAAAGTTGATCATATATTTTGTATATTTCCTATATTGAGCACTGAATTTAAGGCACTTGTCACACGACTGTACTTGGTTGAATCTCAGTAATTTATACTGCTGCATAAATCATAAATCTGAATAGGAAATGGAGATCTATTGTTTCCAGGCAGCCGACAGAGTGATTCTACAGTGTCTCAGAAACAGGACGAGGTACCTTACAGGATACCTGGGGTCAGCTTTGAGTTCCAAGCTCACATTGGAATGGGAAGTAAAAGTGAACTTTATCCATAACCTCACCCCGTGGGCTGGTTGTAGCAAAGACACAGAATGAGGAAAGACCTCCCCAGTCATCACCCACACCTCGGAGGCTAACAGAGAGGTCTTGCTCTGCTCAATGGTTTTGGGGCTGTTGACCTAGGTGACATGAAGTGGCAACTCTGCCCGAGTTTCTGGAAAAGATTTTGTCGTGGTGGGTGGAATCCAATTGACCAGAACTTGCAACTAGCTAAGACCCTAGGGGGAATAGTTTTGTTTTTTTTTTTTTCTTTTCCTTTGAGGTGAGAGGAATCCGTAAGAGGAAGTTTCCAAGTTGTAATCATTCTCTCTTCATACCAGCTTTGGGAAGCCGAGTGCAATTATCTGGGCTGAAGCAAAGCCAAGACCTTGGGTTAATGTCTTTGCTTTTGTAAGACGTGCCAAGGGGCTGCTAATAACCCTCAGGGTTAGGACCTACTTTTGCAAGGAAGAAGAGACTGAAAGAAGAGAGGGTGTTCATCTTGAAAGAAAACAGGCTCCGGGTTTTCAGCTCCTCATCAGGCAGCACTTTGATGTTCGCTCAGAAGGACTAGCACCAGCATCGAGGTCGCCTTGAAGGCCTTTCTGATCTACTCCAAATACTGACCCTTGTGAAGCTGGTCTTTGGGGTTGCTGGTGAGGTAAGAGGCTTCTGTGTAATAGCCCAGGCAGATAATACTACCACGTTGGTTGGGTTGGCATGAGCTGTTCTCTGGGGTCTGGCATGACTTCCAAGAGCCATGGCCTTAGGAACTGGGGACTGCAGTAAATCTCCATCAAAAGCAGCTCTCCTATCCAGGCTCCAGAGTTCTCTGACCCACCATTCAGTTGTATCCCCCTCCTGCCATATTTTTCTCATTCTTTCTCTCTTGTGCATTTAACTAAGTGCTAGTTCCATATCACTCGGAGATACTGTTTTACCCAAATTATGAACATACATTTGTCTTTTCAACACATCTTCATGATTTCCACACATATTAGGTCCCAGGGCTGGAAAAAAGTATTCACACTCTGCTGGGATCCCGAGAGGTGGGCAGGCACTGATATTGAACAGTTTGCCCAAGATACACAGTTCGTGCGTGGGGGGCCTGGAGCAAGAGCCAGCCACGACCTTCCAACTGATATCAGAACCGGAAATGCTGAGTGCTCTTAGTTGCTATCTCCCTCACATCCTGTGGAGAGAGAAAAGAGAGGCTCGGCTCTCTGTACCAACGTTCTTGTGGTAGAGCTTCTCTTAGATGTGGGAGTTGCATGCTTGCATGTGTCTTCAAGAGCACTGGCTGGTGTCGCCGTCCCTTCTGTCCTTTGAAACGCTGACAAGTGTCGTGTTTTCAGACTCCTGCGCTGCTGTGTTCTGTCTTCTAGGTACTCTGCTCTCTATCTCCCTTGGTCTGGACGAGTCTTGTTTTACCCCCTGGTGGCCCTCCCCCATCTGCTGGCCTCACCCCCCACCTCCTCTGCACGTCGTCTTTTTGATTTAGGGTCAAGCCTTTGCTCCCAGGTCAGAAGCCCCACCCCCTTCACCCCTCTGGGAGGGGCTGAGTTTCTCCTTCTCCTTCTTGGCGGTCCCCGAGGTTGTTTCTCAGGGAATGACGTGCCTCTCTTCACACCACACCTCATTTGGTGCCTCTGTTCTCTCATTTCTTTTCCAAGTCTTGGCAGCCGGATAGCACCTCGGCACGGTTATAAACCCCACCAGACCACAAGTTGTCACTGATGCTTTCCAGGATGGAAAAGGCTACACTGTATCCACTTTTTTGCTTCTCTGAGGCTAAATGTCATCCCTGGAAAGAAGAGCCCTAGGAGGTCTGGCGGAGTATTGACCGTACAGAGGAGACTCTATCCTGGAAGCAAGCTTCCCGAGCCATAAAATTGTAAGAGAAACAAAGGGGAGCCAATCTTCCGTGGCTCGGACTCACGACCATGCACTGGCTCCTTTATTCAACAGACGCTTAGGAAATGTCAGCTTCTTAATGGGGCACGCACGGTGGTGGCTTCCAGGACCATAATGTGCAATAAGGCATTCAGAGAAACGAATGTCACAATGTGACTACTTCACCAAGAATAAGTATTAGGGGCTAGGTGGCGAGCGCACTTCGAGATCAAGCTAGAGGCAGAGACCACTGGACAGTTTGGGGAGAGGAGGCCCTCAGCGGATGGATCTTCAGGCAGCAGCCCTAACAGTAGCCCTGGAACTCCAGGGGAGACTTACACCACCCACACATGGGGGAGGAGTGGAGGGGGACAGAGGAAAGAATGCATTTGAGAATTGAAAGAGGAGAGCCAGGAATAGAGATAAAAGGACCGGATATGAAAGCAATAGGTTTTTCTAAAGGCTTTGAACAGATTTCAGCTGGAGATGGAGAAAGCAGGTGTTAAGGTGCTGTGTCTACCCGGGGAAGATAGAAGACGTCCTGTCCTGCTATGGCCGTGGGGCTGGGGAAGGTTTGGAAGCTTTCCAGAGCCCGAAGCTAGGACGTTTGGATCCTATGGGTGACTGTAATGATAGATCTTAAAGGATCCCATTCCTGTCTGAGACAATTTCAAATCATGAATGGTGCCGTTTGGTGAGACTGGGCGTGTGAGCGTTGGTCCGATGGAGAGAAATTATCACTTTGGACATGAATACTCATTTGTCTACTGAAGAAGTTTGTGAACATGTTGGCCTCATCTTAGTAGATACGTCTAGATGTTCGGTAGTCAGTAGTGAACATTTTCTCTCCTTGTGTAGCCCACATCCCTTGGAGAACAAGTGTCTAAAGGCTCAAACATCAAGAAAATTCCAGATGTTCCCAGGGTATGGACAAGGCAAGAGGGTACGGCTGACACAGGCCCTTCCTTTTTTCCTTTTGGGATTCACTGAGAAAACAGGAGTTCTTGCTTGGTGTAGCATGAGTTTGATTGGCAACATGCTTGGCCATGAAGTTGACATTTGGTGAAACACCTCCCAAACTTTGTTATTTCATGCGATGTTCTTAACAACATCCCTGGAGGATGTCTTCCTTCTCTCTCTAAATGGCTCAGGGAAGACAGGGACTTGCTGAGGACCATTTGGCTTCAAACCAATAGAGCTGGCGTAGAAATCAAGGCCTTCTTAATTCCGGATTCTCCCCATTCCCATATGTGGCACAGCCATCTTGGGGAGCCACATCTGTTCTCCATAAAACCATGGGAATTTAGAGGTACAGGCACAGTAATTGTAAGCTCTTTTCATATGTTCAGGTCTTTCCATGTCCCCTAAGGAATGACTAGATCTTGTACAGTCCTCTGGGGGACTCACACATCTCACTGGAGAGAGAGGACACCAAGGTTTAAGGATGAAGTAGCCTGCCCAGAGGCAAGGTTGGAATTTGACCTTAGTTGAGTTTCACTCAAACCCTTGGGGGTATGAGAGATAGAAAGAAAGACTTTTGGGTCACAAAGAAAAGAAAAAGGTAAGAATTTTAAAGTAGGGAGGGCTTGCTGTTAGTTTTCTTGATTTCATACTTGAGAAAAATATTTTTATTGGCTGTAAGACAATGCATTCCACCAAAGGAAACTCAGAAACACGGACAAGAAAGTAAATTCGTTTTAGAAATTGCTCGTATGATTGCTGCCTACAGGCCAGATATTTGTAAGCTTTTTGTTTATTTCTGTTTCTCTAAAACCTGGAAGCCAGAGCCATTAGTTCACTGAATGAATGGAAAGGGGACACACAATTTCACAAGGAAAGACAGGCACGGTTACATGTTGGTGCTTATGTGTGGAGAATTAGACAGACACACAGACTAATTTAGACATTTATGTGCCCGTGTCTCTCTGTATAGAGTTAGAATGTCAGAGCAAAGCAATGCATACAGGATCCAATAACTGAGGTTATTCACAGTCTTCGTGCCTCACTGGGAGACTACAGATGTCTCTTGGTGTTTTTCTTTTCCCTTGGGGGAGGAGCAGTGATGTAATTTTTCTGTGGTCTTAGTTATGGATTTTGAATATTTTCCTCCTGAACACCCATCTCCTAGCTTGGGAAGCATTAGTCCAGGGAGTGAGTGTGCCACTCATTTGGTGTGATTCAGCCCATGCCACGAGTGTATTCCAAGCATGAGTGGGAACTGGCTGCACTCGACCGAGGAGAGCGGTTCCTGTGTAATAGAAGCAGCATTATGGTATTGTAAGTTGCCCCAGTGTGGGCTCTGTGTGGAGCACAAAGTTTTCCTTGGTGAGTTTGATGTCTCCTGTGGACCCAGTCCTTATTATGTGATATTGGACGTCCATTTCTCACTTGGGGAGTGACCCTTTCGAGAGTTCCACAGGTACAAAGTCAACTGTGGAACACTTGGATAGAGTGTGTGCAAGCTTTGTCAGTGGTCTTCTTGTTTGTGATAAAATTTCCCCAGCTCATCACACTTTTTTTTTTTCTTCTGGATTTCCAAATAACTTCTTTATTTTTAATGGCAGTGAGCTACCAACTCTGACACACATGAAGAATCCAATTTTCTTTGAATTGAAAAGAAGGAAAATTCCACTAGTGAGCTTTCATCATTAATTTGCTTTTTACAGAATATAAAATCACCTGGTTATTGCAGTCCAAACAGACACTGGCCTTCCAGCAAAGGGCTTAGGCTGTGGAATACAAATCACTCTGGCCACGTCTAAGGAACAAAAATGCTGCATGTTCTCACTTTAGCAATGCAGAATCCAGGCAATGTGGGAGCTATGTACAGCCTAGGAATATGGGAACCATGAGAAACAGTAACGCTTTGTCTTTTTGTTTTAGTTATTAATTTTATTTTTTTGCTATGTCTTTCCTATAATGGTGCAGGTGCTTCATCCCAGGATGGGCTGTGACTATCATAAGGTCAAGTGCATCACTAGGGTCGAGCCTTCAGAATTCCAGCCTAGAGTTTTGCTCTCAACATAGCAGGAAAGTACTGCAGGGAATTTCAGGTGTGCTGAGCTTCAGAGCCAGGACAGCCTCTGTCCCACTCAAGGTGGAGCTTTTCCTCAGGCTTGATGATGCTGATACCTTTCCCTACAACAAACACTGAGAGCCAAACCCGAAATTCTTGCTGCACAGAATCCTTTCCACTAGACAGCCACCTCCATCTGAAGAAGCCAGAATAACGCAATATCCTAAGAGCCCCAAGAAATATAGAGTGAGAGTATTTCACAGATGAAAGCGATAAGAATCATTAGGATGCAGGTATTTACCTCCTGACTGAGTGGTAGGAAGGGGAGAAGACCTGTATTAGTTGTAAGCACTATAAATACTTTCTGATTCTTTATACGAATGTCCCGCAGTCTCTGCTGTGTCACTGCCATATATATATATATATATATATATATATTTATTATTATTTTTTTTTTTTTTTTTTAAATGGTTTTACTCCAGGATTTGTACTAAGAGCTCCACAATGGAGTTTAATCACCACAATACATGCGGGAATTGAATGAATTCTAGTCCTGGCTAGTTGCTAATTTCTCAAGAATTAAGAAAATAGATAAAAACATTGATCGATTTAGATATTTATGCCCCAATGTCCTAGCTCTACCAGCATGAAAAGGGGTTCTCTCCTCTTGTCCCATTTCTGTGATATCTAATCCTAACAGTTTCCTCACTGAGGCCATTCTCCAAGGCAGGGAAGGCACTAGAGATGTTCATATTGATTGACTTCTCTGTCTTAGTCTTAATATGTCTTCTGTAAATTTACCATGTTGTCCATTAGCTTCTGCAAAAACATAGGTCGAGTTTCTATATATGCATCTGAGATTTAACTTCGAAGTAAAGAATCAGTTCTACAGGCTGCTTAGTCACCACTGCAGTCCAAATATCTGGCTATACATTATTTATTATTTCTGTTCATATACTTAATTTCATCAAGGCTGGGCACAGAGCTGTGCTAGATGAGATGGTATCCTTTGCCCAGTCAGTGTCATCTTTGTAAGGGCCATGGTGTATGTCTGGTCTGAGATCCTCAAGCAATTACCATCTTCAGCAGAACAGCTTTTGGCTTTGATTTTACATACCCCCAACACACAAGGAGTTGTAAGGGTGAATATATAAGACCTCTCTTCAAAAAAGAGGAAGGACCAAGAAACTACATCAAAGGAGGGATTGTGTTAGGAACTTCTAAATGCCAACTTTTAAATCATCCCGGCAAATTGTTTTTCTGCTTGTTTCCCTTGTGGTCCCCAAAGCTCGGTGATGGATTGTTAATGGCTGGAGAGAAAAGGAGCTTAAGATATTAACCTGGCTGCTAGGACAACTAAGGGCATCTGTTTCCCACAAATCTCGTTTTAAGAGTGTTGACAGTAGCACAGCATTTCAAGTTTTGATGAAGAAGCCCTTGATTTAGACGTCTTCCCTACAGCCTTTGTAGATGGAGATGACTGGTACTTCAGTGAAGATGTTTGTGACGAGTAGAGAAACGTACCTAGAATGTTATTTCTCACTTCATAGGCAGGCGTACTCATTGGGAACACTGCAGAATCACTATATACATACATATATGTATGTGTGTGTGTGTGTGTGTGTGTGTGTGTGTGTGTGTGTGTGTATTTTTTAATTTCAGACAGAGCTGTTGTAAAACTAAGGTTGATCATGACTTATATCCCGTGTAACTGTTTCTGAGGATGGCTTCACTGCTTTCTTATGGTGGACAGAAGACAATGAGAAGAAAACAATTCCCTGGTTTTCACAAATCCATCTAGTTCTAGGTGATAGTGTGGGATCCACTGCCATGTGTGATGTTTCTACACTGCCAACTTGATGAGATTTGTAATACCTATGGGCATATATGGATAGGCGTTTTCAGGGAGTGTTTTGTTTTGTTTTGTTTTGTTTTTGTCTTTCAAGACAAGGTTTTTCTTGTAACTCTGGCTGTCCTGGAACTCACTCTGTTGATCAGGCTGGCCTCGAACTCACAGAGATCTAACTGCCTCTGCTTCCCGAGTGCTGGGATTAAAGGTGTGTGCCACCACAGGCCTGCATTTCAGGGAGTTTTAAATGACTGACAAAGACTCTCCATGAGCGTGAGTGGCATTGTCACATGGGCTGGGGCTCCAGACTGAATAAGAAAAGAAAAGGAGGAAGGGAGCTGAACGCCTCTGTCTGGGTTCCGCATGGTTGACCAACGCTCGATGCGATGCTCTGGCTTCTGTGCCTCTCCTCCATCATGGAGTGAACCCTCAAACCTCGAGCCAGGACAAGCTTTTCCTTTCTCAAGTTGCTTTTCGCAAATAGTTTGTCACCACAGTAAGAAAAGTAACTAATGCTCCATCCCTGTCCGTCTTACCTCTGACACCCTCCGAGTCCCAAGGCCCCGTTTCCTCTCGCCCGCACGCATATCAACAAGGACGTGGTGTTTTTGTTCCACTTTTTAAAGCAGAACATTCATTTTACCTGTTTTCAATGAATCACAGATTTTACATAACCTTCATCATGAAAATAATAGAACATCCTTTAATTCCAGGACCTTGAAAAATCCCGGTAGCTTTCTCTATGGCACTGTCACCTGAAATCAAGTACACGTGTTTTCTCCTTTTTAACCTTCAAGTCTCACGTACCTCAAAAATCTAGAAAATGTCCCCTTCTTTTATATAACCCCAGGCTTCCTGCAGATATCTAACAAAGACTATAAGAAAGAATGACTTTTAACAAATGGAATTGCAATGGTAGAAGGTAGGTAAGCGGAGGGGAGCCCTTCTAGGGTGTCTGAGTCCAGCAGTTTCCTGTCTCTTTTTTTTCTGGCAGCCATGTACTGAGCAGGCATTCTTTGTCAGACACTGTCACCACTATGCTTGTTATGTCTCGGGCTTAAAGTAGCAAGGTCATGTGACCACGAGTAGAAATCAGCCCCTTAGCTTTATTCTTTTAAAGTTGGTTATATCTAGTCACAGTAATCAGAAGCTGCCTTCAAAATGAGTTGAGGCAAAATGAATTGCAATGAAGGAGACAAATGGTCTTACTATTATTTTTTTGACTTGAATGGAAATATCACATTTTAAACCCCCGCCCCACCATGAATTTACACTTGAGAGCCCTTTAGTTCCTTTTAGGTGAAAGTCAAATCTCTCTGAAGTAGAGACCTTATGGCTTCATTATAAGTGGAAAGGTTAGTAAAATGAACGGTTGTCGTAAAACATTATCCGACTTGGTAATCCTCGTGCGCCGCACTGTGGGGTATCTCAAATACTGTTTTGTAAACTACTTATATTTCTCCACTTTTTTTTTTTTTTTTTGTCATCAGAGCATCTCACAGAATCTCAAGGATGGTGCCTCATCCATAAAAATACACTATCCTTTTTTGTAAGGATCATCATAGGGTGAGCAGTTGATTTTTCTAGTGTATGTGGCTTGCCCTCTGGCTGGAATCAAGACTTCCTTGTTCCTGCATCTCACCAGCAGCACCTGCGGTGTATGCTGAACTTGCTGGTGCTTCACAAACATGCACTGAAAGCTGGGATGACAGACGTCAGAAGCTGGGAAGTGGGTAGAGTTGGTTTTCAGGGGTGTTACCTTGTATGTTCAGATCTTCCCTACTGTGGTCTTAATGTGTGTGTACCCGCAAAACTCATAGGTTAAAATCTCTGGTGTCTTGTGAGTGGAAGGTGGAGATTTAAAGATGATTGGGCCGTGGGAGTTGAGCTCTCATAAATGGCTAATGCCTCTCAAAATGCAAACCCAGAGAGTGCCATGGCTCCATTAGCTGTGTGAAGAAAGGGGGAGCTTACGCTGAGGGCCTCGCCGGTCAGCAAATCCCAAATCTGTCCGTGTCTTTGTCTTGTGCTTTCAAGTCTACAGAAGTAAGAATATAAATTTTGGCTCTTTATATGCCACTCAACGTAGAATATCATGTTATGGTAGCCTGAATGGACAAAAAAAAGCATAAACTAAGACTGAAGACCAAAAATTGTGACAGGACCGAGTTGAAAAGGCCTTGTTTCCTGCAGATCTCCAAGTCTTCCAGCAGCAAATCACTGCTCTTGTCTCCTCTCAGACATTTCAAAGTGGGATGGATAGAACAGGGATATTTCTTTCAGAATATGATGCCCCGGGCTAAATGTCCTTTAGGGATTTATAGGACTGGCAACTTGCAGCAAGCCTTTGCTTTGGTGGATTTTTAGGAGCAAAGCTGCACTTCATCTCGATATAGCTGTGATCCGTAGGACTATTCTGTAGAGCTACATCTTGTTTAGCTTTGACTTATCTTGGTTCTTAAATAGTAAATTCAAAATGACATAATTTGATGCCAAAGTCTCACTACTTAGTGGCCGATAATGTCCTCTCCCAAGGATCTGTGGATTACAGATGATTCAGTTTATGCGAGAGGACCTTGACCTTTTCTACGTTTCCTATGTGTCAGTCTACTCAATAAGAAAGTTGACTCCAGCAGCGTCCCAGAATGCCATGTTTCCTCTGAGCCAAGTCTCTTTGGAAGACGCCAGTTAAAACTGCATAGATTTATTTTTATATATGCTAAAGCAGAGATCCGTTTTTTTTTTCTCTCTTTTTTACCACGTACAGTTTCCCCCATAAAGATAGAGACAATAAGAAACCGTGAGGCTTGGAGGTTGTGAGTAGCCTTGATATGCAGTTATCATGTCTGGGCCAATGGGGACAAGGTTGCAAAGGCCCTGGGAATTGCATGCTGAAGTAGATGCTTCCCTTCTGATGATGGTCTGAAGCAAATGGCCCCCTGAACTCTCATTAGGGATTAGAATGTACCTGAACGATGCTACAACTGCCCATCTTCAGTTTACGTGCAAATTTCACTTGGAAACATCACCAGGAGCCCAGAAGGAAACATGAGAAATGTAGGACATAGTTTTCTATGTACAGCATATGCTCAAAATATATTATCAGTTTTTGGAGATACATGTGGCCGATTTTATGTTCACGAAAGAAAAAAAAGAAGCACATGTGTGAAAGTCTGATGTTATTATTTTTGGTTTCTCTTCCAGTTTAGAAGTTGTTGTGATGTTTATAAATACTTCCAAACAAATAGCTCAATATGAATTTTCTGTGAATAGTGATTATTTGAGAAAGAGCAAAAGGGAATATTCTGAACCAGGGCAGCTTTGTTTCCTTGGCAGGGTTGATTTGAGTGACGATGATACATCAGAAGTTACAAAACTAAGCCCATTTCCTCTCCATTTCCATCCCACATGAAGGACCACTCTCTGCCCCTTATTAAGTTTTATGGCCGAGTTACAGACTCAGGGAGAGAGAGGCGCAGGACTCTGGTGATGCGTAGACTCTGGTAGGTGTCTCACTCTGGAAGAACAGGGAGAGAAAATTTGTTTTTAAATACAGCAAATGATTTTACGCTCAGTCTCAAGGGCTTCAACCACCAACAAAAAGAAGATCTAAAGTAACAGGGGTTTCACTGTGACAGGTGGATTAAATCCCATGGAGAACTTCTGATGTTCTAGTAAAGCTACAGTCCAGTTACTGGCAGTCGAAGGATTTGCAGGGTGCAGGCCGCTTACTCTCATCCAACTCTTTTCCTGTAACACCCCATGAGCAAGGTAGGAAGAATGGCATTTAAACGTTGGAAGGAAATTTTTCTTTCCTTGGAGGGAACCCACCACGCATGGCATTGTTCTCTCTCCACGTCTACCCTGAAAGGGAGTTTGCTGGAAATAGGTGCTTCCGTTGCCAATAGAAACAGGTAATTGAAGTCCTGTTCTAGAAGTGGCTAGAACCTTTGTGGTACATTAAGGAAACAAACCAGACTCATGTTCATGGGCAAGGAAGACTTGGATGTTGGTGAGTGGGCAAAAAGGAGCTTCAGGGATGCTGACATTGTGGGGCCAGGAAGCAGAGTACCACATTGATCTTGAGCTCTGGGTTCCACCTGTGACCCACTTTGTGGGGGAAAAGCACAGCTTCTGCCTGTGGTCCCAGTGACAATGCAGCGAACCGACTTTGAACCAGGCTTCCCTACGGAACCTCTGAGGATGTTATCCTGTTTGATCTTCCCAGCAGAGAAGCTGGTACCTCTGTCTTACGGACCAGGCTATGATGTGTGACACAATATCCCCAGTGTCTTGTGACCAGCCGGTCCTAGTTCCCATGGAAGCTAGATTTTTCTCTCCAGATGTGTTTTCTGAGAGAACGGCAGTACTGTACATCATGGGGTCAGAGGGGAAGAGAGCTGGCCTTTGTGCCCACCCGCGTCAATTGGTCACCATCTGGCTTATACACTGCCGTCATGTATAATTTGGGGAAATTAGGATTTATAAAATAGCCCCAGACGACTCTCCGAGTCATCTTAAGTTGCCTCTCTCTCTTTCTAGATATGCAAATCAGCTAGGTTTGGTAGGGTCAAGATTAAGGCCAATGCTTAAAGTTCAAAGAACTAGGCACAGTTTACCAAAATATCTCATAGTTTGGATTAAACAGATCTCGTACATAGTTTTAAGCTACAATTCAATTTGGGGGAAGGGTGCTTTAGTATTAAAAAGATTGAATTAGTACAAACAAGATTCTTAGGCCGGGATGTAGCTCATTGCGGAGTGCTTGCGTAGTTTGCCTAGCAGGAACAAGGTCCTGGGTTCCATCCCCAGCTCTGTGAACACGGAGAGCAAGAAAACAAGGGTATTATCTGCAATGTTTGCTCCACAGCATTTTGGCTTTGTGGCTTTTTATATTCAACAAGTAATTGATATATTATATATAATATAATATTATTAATTTATATTATACATAAAGTGAAAAAAAAAAGTGGACTTGTTCATCCCAAGTCAGAGTTGTAAATTTGAATCCGTATTTGATTTGCTTTAGTTATATTCATAATGTTTTCATAGTTGGTCACATTATAAAATAGCAGCCGTTTTAAAAGGAGGATTGTTTTGCACATTGATTTCTAATTCTTGCGATGTTTGTGCGGTTTTACAGATGAACGATTTGTGTACAGTGGATGAAACCATCCAGACAATGAAGGCAGAGAACACAACCAGTGCACTGAGAAGACCGTGCATGTCTTTCAGATTTCTGCGTTTGTTCCTTCCCGCATCTCCCTTATGCAATCCATTTTATGACATCACATATTGTTTCGTATCTACGAGGATGTTATGTAAATGGAATCCTGCATTTGGAACTCTTTTATTTTTCTTGCTTCATTTACTCAGCATAATTATTTTTACTTAATCAACTTCACATAGCGTTATTCCTTCTTACTATCGTTTAGTGTTCTTGTTTTTTTTTTTTTTTTAATGACATACCCTAAATGATTTTCCATTTATCTGAGGTATTTGAGTTCTTTCCAACTTTACACTGAGGTCTTTGAATGGGCATATGCCTAATCTATCTCAAGGTATCACCAAAGGGCTGCTGGACCATACAGTGGATGAATGTTTTCATTTTCAACCAATTTTCAAATTGTTTCTTCCAAGTGTTTTTACCATCTCGCCTTCCCAACAAACAAAATTGTGGAGGGCCTGCCACTGTCAGGCCAATACCTGAAGTGGTCAGCCTTCAAACTTATCCAATTGGCTAGATGTATGAAAATTTTCTATATAGAATCAAAATATGTACATCTTTAATGACTATAGATGCCAGGAAACTTCTTGTCATAATTGTCATTTATTATACTTTTGGTGAAGTTATTTGTTCAAATACCTGCTTTTGTGGAGGGATATCAGTGGTAGAACTCATCTGAAGTGATCCATGAGATTGTGACTTTGCTCCCAACACCACAAATGTGCATGCAACACCATGCATGTACACGTGTGTTCACGCACATACCCCCTTACACACACACTCACACACCAAATACCATGTACACTAAAAAAACCTTTTTTCCTTGTTATCACATTCTGAAAGGTGTTTTGTGATGGAGGTTTATTTTTGGTTATGCATAAAGTAATTGTTTTGTGCACTGTTTGGTGAGGGGCTGCCTAGTTCTTGGCATTTTGTATTGTCTGCAGGTGTTGGGTTTCTGTGTCATTCTGTGGCGGATGTTTGATTGCTAACGATCTGCATGTGCTATTGGTAGAATACCTTATGAGTTCTAAATCAATAAACACACCTGAGCTCTGATGCTTGGGTTTCCATTATCCAGTATAGCGCTGGCCAGGGTAGCGGTTCCCTCTGTTGAAGTCTGGAATGTTGAAGTCTGGAAGATGCCTCCTTGTCTTCTTTGGTGAGCCACCACAGCACCGTACTGCTACAGTGTTTGTTCTGGATGCAGGTTGATTAACAGATGTGATTTGAAAATACGTCCTCTCTAAAAGCTCCAGGGGGGAGTATCTGTTAGTGTGTAGGGTTTATAAGGAACTAATTTCTTCCTATTGTTGCTGTATTTTCATTGTTTTATTTATACCTCCTCTTTAAAACATTATATTTTAAACAATTTACATAGTAAAAATCCTAAAGTATGGAGCATGTGGGTTTGTGTATTAAAAACCACGACGGGGAGGCTGGGCAGAGTGGTCCTTGTTGGTAATCCCAGCACTTAAGGGGCAGACGTGAGTAAATTGGAGGGTATTCTGGTCTACATAGCAAGTGCTAGGTCATCCAGGGCTACAGTATATTAAAATAACAGAAAGCAGTAAGTGGGGGAAATATCACAGTATCTGTGCTTTCAGGACACTGAGATCTTTGCCTGAGAAGTAGCAGGTGAGTCAGTATACCATAGTCATTTCTCAGGCGGTGTCTTGGAGCAGAATAATAGTTTTCTTACTCATTTTCACCATTAGAAAAACAAGCACACCCTTGAATTCTCAGAACTTAAAGCTTGCAGGCGCAGCTGAATCCCCTGAGAACCAGGTGACCCTGCTTGTTTCTAATTGTAAAAGGACCATGATTTCAGACTTTCCCCAGTTAGATACAGGATGGCACCGCCTTACTGTGTTGTGAAAGGGATTTGAGGAGATACCACATAGAAACCTGGAATTTGGATCTCTTTCTAGGCTGGTGATTGTCTCTTGATTCTAGACAGCAGTAGCAGAGATCTACAGATTCCAGCTTAGCTATAAGATCACCAGGGGAGCCGCTAAGACCTTGCAAGGGCTGTTATCTTTGGTAGGCTGGATACATTAAATCCATTATCACCTTAATGATATTTTCAACAAATTCAACAATGAATTTGTAAAATGGTAACCTAATTGTGAGTCAGGAAACATTTTCCTCTTCTTTCAATAATTTTTGAGGAATTGCATGGATCAGGCAGAAGGCTGTATTAACAAGAGGAAGCATGGATCATGCTAAACGCCAGAACCCGATCTTCCTGGTCTGCCATGGGGGAGATAAATGATGTCTCCCTGCTGTCATGTCTCCATCGGGACATGGCATAGAAGACACAATTTCTATTTCGTCAGAGTGCCCAATGACAGGATGGGCTGAAACACTGCACTTAGGGTAGTGCCAACTCCCAGTAAATATTAGCTGCTGATGCTAACAGTTCACTACCAGAAATCCCAGGGAACAGTGAATTAGTTTAGTTTTCCCATGCCTGGGATGTTAGCTGTTGGTTTTTGTTTTTTTTTTTTTTTTTTCCTTCTTAATATCTTTGAAACAATCTATTTATTTATTTATTTGCTTATTATTTATGTAATAGCATCTCAATCCCAAATGGTTTTTTATTAATATCAATTTGCTTTAGGCTACAAAGGAATGGAAGGAAAAAAAAAGAAGATTACTAGCAAGAGATGCCTTTTGGTTCTGGTTAGGTCTTGGGAATGGACAGGCTCTTCCTCAGTGAGTCTGCCTGCCTACGGAAGCTTCTAGGGGAGGGCAGCGGATACACTATATGATACTATAAGATACAGGCACAGGCTAGTGCCCAGACTCGCATCTGGCCAGCGTGCTGGCAACAAATGACTGTTGAATCCTCAGCCATCGATGAGGCATCTCTGTCATCCCTCTGAGACTCAGCATCACCAGGGAGGAGAGGGGAGAATCTAAGAGCTGGAGGATGGGGAGGACCGCTGTGAGATGGTAGCATTCTTTTCTATTGGTTTAGTTTTAGTTAGCACAAATTTGTTTCATTGTGATGTTTTATGATGTTATTATTATATATTTTTTTTATTATTGCATATGTTAACTACACATAATAATTGATTTCATCATGATATTTTCACACATCATGTGTGTGCTTTATACTCACACCCCATTTCCTCCTCTCGTTCCCCTTCTGTCCTGCTGATTGTCACACTCTTCCCAATTAGTCATCTCAGTCTTTCCTTTGTGATGACTCATTGCATTTGATTAGGGTTAGTATAGGAACCTGGGAAAAAGACTGCTTATAGGTGGGCTCCCTGTCAATGGCTATACCACTGAGGAAAATCTTTAACCACAGCAATCTTTAACTGCCTATAGATAGATACCCAGGGAGTATTACCAGTCTTGTGAGCCCCCTCTGCTAGCTACCATTACCTGTCTATAGCTTTTTATGAGCCCAACCAAGACACAGGCCAGGATACTGACAGGACCAGTCTTGTTCCCATAAGCACGAATGTTGTGAGATCGATAATGCAAGTGCATTGGGGTCCTCTGAAGTTAGGGTTCCACTTCGCTCTGCCCCTTCTTCTGGTTTCTATATTCTTTCTGTTTCTTCTTCCATAGTGCTCTCTGACCCTTGGAGGGAGTGATATACATATTGTGTAACTTTTATAAATATTTATATGCATAATTAATTTTGTCATTCCATTACCAACCCTGTACCCCCTCCCCACCTCTTCCTGGTTCCCTCCCTCCTCCCAAACAATCTTTCCTTTTGCTTTTATTTCACATACATCCCAATACACTCCCTCTCATCCCTCCTCTACTCTCTGACCTCATCCTCATTCTGTGGAGTCTTTTTTCCACATTCATGTCATATATATACATATACATACATACATATATATATATACATACACACACACACACACACACACACACACACACATATATATATATATATATGTGCTTATAAAATTAAACCTAGATTCTGCATGTGAGATACAACATGGCATTTGCTATTCTGAGCCTATCTTTCTTCTCTTACCATAGTGTGTCTTGTTCCATCATTTTCCTGCAAATATCATAGCTTAAATCTTTTATATAATTGAATAAAATTCTGTTCTGTGTACCTGTTCTTTATTATTGCTCTGTTGATGGGCATCTAGACTGGTCCTCTAGCTTGGCTACTGTGAATAGTGCAGCAGTCAGCATGAACGTGCAAGAGTATCTGTGCTATCCTGATCTGGAATCTTTGGGTACTGCTGGATTGGAAGGCTATCATGTTTTTGAGGAACCTCCACGCTGATTTCTATAGCGACTGACCCAGTTTCCGTCCCCATAACAGTGTGATAGGACTCTTCTTTCCCCAGTGTTTGCTGTCCTTGGTTTTCTTGACAACTGTCATACTGACTGTGGTGAATAGGAGTCTCTAAGAGTTTTAAGTTGCAAAAAGCTGAATACTTTTTCAAATATTAATTGGTCATTTGTGTTTCTTCTTTTAGGTCTGTTTATTTGGTTATAAGTTCTTTGAGGTTTTTTTTTCTATTTGTGTTCAATCTATGTAGTTCTTTATAGACTCTAGATATGAAGCTTCTGTCTGATTTGTAGCTTTCAAATGTTTTATCTCATTCTGTAGGTGGTCTCTTCTTTATGTTGACTGTTTCCTTTGCTAAATAGATGCTTTTAAGTTTATGTGATTCTATTTTTCAGTTTTGGAAATTATTTCTTATGCAATAACAGTCTTTATTTCAATCTGTTTTCTAAAGCTCTAACAGTTTCAGAGTTCTAGATCTCTCATAAGGTCTTTGATGAATTTTGAATTGCTTTCGTACAGGCTAAGATATTGATCTAGTTTCATTCTTTTGCATGTAGAGAGATACCTAGATTTTCCAGTCCCATTTGTTGGAGAAGATGTCTATTTTCTAGTGTATGTTTTTTGATAATTTGATAAAAAATTACGCGCCTATATTAGTGTGGAGTATCTGAGTCCTCATCTGTTTTATTTGTTCTGTATATCTGGTTTGAGCCAGTATCGTGCGGTTTTTGTTACTATGGCTCTGTGATATAGTTTGAGACTGGGTATGGTGACTCTACCATTGTTATCTGTTTTTAATTTCAGGAATGTTTGTATTTCAAAAAATTTAAGGGTATTTTTCTAGTCCTGCAAAGAGTATCTTTGGAGTGTTGCTGGGATTTTGTTGACTATATCAGTTGCCTTTGATAATGTAACTACTTTTCCTATGTTAGTTATAGAAAACCCACGAACATGAAGTGTCTTTAAAATCTTCTAGGGTTTTCTTCAATTTTAGTTTCGTTCTTTGTAGAGTCTTTTCAACTCCTTGGATAAGTTTATTCCTGTGTATTTTATGGTTTTTGAAGCAATAATGAATGGATTTTTTTCTGATTTCTTTTTGGATAGTTTATTATTGGTGTATAGGAAAGCCAATGAATTTTTAAGCTTCTGATTTTTGTATGTTGAGTTTGCATCCTCCTGCTTTTAGGAAATCCAAGAGTTTTCTGTTTTCTGGTGCAATTTCTAAGGGCTTTCAAATATAGGATGATAAACTCTTCAAATAGGAATAATTTGACTTCTTCCTTTTTTACTTCTCTTTTTCTCCTCTTGATCCATGAATGCATTTAAGAATTTGAACACTGTGTTGCATAAAAGGAGCTGGAGTGGACAACTTTGTCTTATTACTTATTTTTGATTTGTCATGTGTGACCTTTATTGTGGAACAGTCCTACACAGTGTTACAGCTCCATCGAGGATTTTGTCATGAAGAGATTTTGAACTTTTCAAAGGCCCTTTCTGCAAACATTGAAACAAGCCTCTGATATTTATCTATGAGTCGATTTGTGTGTATTGAACTCTCTTTACATTCTTGGCCTGAAACCAACTTGATATGATTTTCTTAATGTCTTCTTTAATCTAGTTGCACTTAATCACTTTTATTGAGAATTTTTTCATCTATATTCATTAGGGAGATTAGACGACAGTTTTCTTTTTTGTTGCTGTATGCTTGTCTGGTTAGGGATCAGGGTAGTGCTGGCTTTGCAGAAGGGGTTTGGTAGCTTCGCTCCCTTCTTTTTCTAGTTGAGGGAAAGTTTGAGGAGCACTTGTGTTAGTTTTTATTATTACAAAGTTTGGTGGAGTTTGGCGGTGACTCCATCTAGTCCTGGGTTTTTCCTTATTAAGAGACAATTTATTGCCAATTCAACCTTATTGCTTATTGTAGATCTGTTTAAGTTATGTATTTCCTGTTGATTTTGTAGGTCATATATGTCTAGGAAGTCAATCATTTCTTCAACATTTTCTAATTTATGGAGTGCAAGGTTTCAAAATATTACCTAACAATTGTCTAGATTTTATTAGCTTCTCATGTACTATCCAGCTTTTAACCTCTAATTTTATTCCTCTTGCTAAATCCTACCATGATTGAAAATTCTACAGGGGTAGAAGCCTCCGTGTAGCAAGAACTATTTCCTGGGTAACATAATATTGTCATTTGGATGGACAAGCAGCGGTTGCTCTGTGTGTGTCCAGTAGTCTGACTGAGACTCAGTTCTGCCTACCATTACCAAAGATGTCTCATTTAAATTCCTGCAATATTATTATTATTATTATTATTATTATTATTAATTATTATTATTATTATTTGGATCTAGGGTAGAGTGGATCTAGACATTGTCTTGTGCATAAACTCCATACAGGATATTGTTCAAGGGAAAAATTAGTGTCATGTGGGGTATACTATTGGGTAAATTCCCTTTCTCTCTTAACAATGACATAGCAGTCACATTAAGCACTTGATAATGCCACTTAAAGTTATTACTATTTTAGTTGAATATATATATATATATATATATATATATATGTATACACACATGTCCACAATATATAATGATCAAAGGATATAATGTCACTTTTGACTGTGATATATTTCACCAAAAGAATACCATACCTTTATTGTTGGATGCGTATATTATACTTCATGTATTTTAGTCATTGCAAATAATTCCACAGTAACCATCTTTGGGTATAAATCTGATTATTTTCTTACCAACCCTTCAGAACCACGGTCTTATGTGGGTGAGAGGGAAGGGCACTTCAGAACTCTCAGCCCTCCCCAAAGAAGCTTCTTTTTCAGCGAGGAGAAGTTAATAAAGAGACTTTACACGGGAGACTCCCAAGCGAATGTTGAGTGCCGAGCCCTAAATGGGGTGTCCATGTCACTACACTTCCCTTCAAGGCCCAATCAGGATCCTGGAAGAGGGAGTGGATGTGCCGTGAGAGCCGGAGTTTGAAGCAGACTGCCATGACACAGTGTTCTCTGGACAGCGCGTGGCCATTGTACAGGATCTCAGAGCAGCTGTGGTTGTCTGTACGAGACCAAGCCAGTCAATATGGCAGCAAGGATAAAGCAGAACTCCTACCTAGTTGAGGAGCTACTTTGGCAATTCTTCATGTCTGCAGGAGGGATAGTCAGTTCCCTTCGGGGTGTGGTCCTTGGTAGGGTGAACATGCTCCAGCGGATAACTCTACACTATGCAAATAGGGGCACCATTAATTGAGATCAGTGGGGCTATGGTGACCCTTCTATTGGAGTGTTTATTTCATGGTTGATGTTACCAGGGTAACATTACATTCTTATCATATAACTTACGTTCTTATCATATAATCATTTTGTAACACATACCGACTTTTTCTAGTCTTCTCTCTCTCTTTTTTTTCTGGGAAAATGGAGACTTATTGGTCTTTTTCAAATGAAATAAGGAAAGAAAGAGGGCATGAAGTTGAGAGAGATGCGTTAGCTAGGTGGGGGCAAGAGTTGAGTTGAGGGTGAGGAGTGGGCAAGATCAGAATACACCGTATACGTGTGTGAACTACTCACAGAATAAATAAAATACATCTTAAAAAAGAAACGAGTGCTTCTAACTCAGAAAGAAAAATGCTTATGTCACAGCTTTGTAGGATGGTACACCTATCTAAGACAAGTGAATACAAATCCCACCGACTCAGACTGTGCCCACAGAGCCTAATCCTTCACACACACACACACACACACACACACCCATATCAAGCAGTTCCTCCTTTATGTTTTGATTGTGCTGGGCGAATTGAATGTAGGGCTTTGTGCATCCTAGACAAGATTTCCAGCACTGAATGCTCTTCCTAGCACTCATTATTTATCTATCTATTTATTTATTTATTATTTTTTTTGAGACAGGGGCTTATTTTATTTGGCAGGACGACTTTGAGCTCACTCTGTACCCCATCTTGAGCTTGAACCTGTCATCCTCCTGGCTTAGCCTTCCTACTGGCTGGGATTATAGGTCAAAATCACCACATCAGATTGAGTGCTTCCTCTTTATCACAGGACCCTGAAAAGATAGCTTATTTGTACAGTAAGATCTGTCTGTGATGAGGGGGGACAAAACCGTGGTTCCATGCTGTCAACCTCATCAGGCCAGGGGAGGGAGATGAGAGAGATGGGGGGGTATGTTAGAGGACAGAGAAGGAGTCCTTTACCAATGAGGGGTTTGGATAAGACAGAAGGCTACTATGGTAAGGTGACTAAAGTGTGCGTGAGAAGTTTTTAAATTTAACAGCAGAACAAGAAAGCTGGACACAAGAGGAAGTGTGGCCTCCCTTACAGGCCTTTGCCACGGCATCTCCCAGAGTCCTCCTGCCCAGTTTACTGTGTGTTGTGTGTTGGCTTCTGCAGAGAGTCTGTCTGGATTGGTAGGTCTATAGTTCAGTGCAGACCTCTTGGTGCAAAGGTTAAAGCCATGAAGAAATCAGTGGACAAAATGAGGAAACTGAGTTAGCATGCCTGTCTGCCCCTGCCTCCCTCTCACATGCTGAGAGCGCATCTTTTCCCTAGCCAATACAGGCTTACTTCTATTCTCCCATATTTTAGGGCCTTGTCATCAGAATTCACATATCCAGAACGCTACATGAGCAAGAAGTTGACCATTTCTGCTGCTTCCTACTGCATTTATCAGAAAGGCCTATTTTATTTATTATGTAACCTCACAGGTTTTCTGAAATAAATGAACTTTTAGAAAAAGTGACCTCTTTTTTACTATTTAAAAACTAGCTGGGAACGTATGCTGACGGTTCTGGGTTCAATCCCAGCACCATACTGAAATAAACTAAACCCCGAATTTATTTATTTTTAATGGACAGAATTGAATGTTTTGTCTTTGTTCCTGATAGGAGAGGACACTAACTCTCTGTCAACAAATCGTTTAGGAAATTCTCTGTATTAAGTGAATGTTCTGCATTTTAATCTGATGTTCAAGAGATAAAAATGTGCGTTATCAGACTCTACTACATCCAGGCTTCCATTAAAATCAAATAAGCCTGGATTTCCATGGCAGAGCCTTGTTAAGCATGTATGAAACACCGCCTTCCATCCCCAACACCAAATAGACACAAATCAAATAACCCCAGCCTAGATATACTCATTTTAAGTCATTTCAAGGAACAGAGTATGGCCTCTTTGCAACCTGGTCCTGGAATGCCATTCTGTGACTGTTCTGGGTGGCCTGATATCCTTCCCTGCAAGGCTGGGCTAGGAAACTTGGTGTCAGAGTTGGTTCCTCTTAGACTGCAGTTCTCAACCCATTTGGGGAGGGGGATGGAGCAACCCTTTCACAGGGGTTACCTAAGACCACCTGCATATCAGATATTTACATTACGATTCATAGCAGTAGCAAAATTACAGTTCTGAAGTCGCGACAAAAATAATTTCATGGTTGGGGGTCACCGCACCATGAGCAACCGTATTAAAGGGTTGCAGCATTAAGAAGGTTGGGAACCACTGCTCTAGGAGGCAGAGAGAGCCCCTGTATGGTCTAGGAAACTCCACAGAGGGAGCAGTGTGTGTGTGTGTGTGTGTGTGTGTGTGTGTGTGTGTGTGTGTGTTTCTGTCCTGTCTCTTCTGCTTCTGTCTTCTTTTTGACTCAGAGGGTTGCTCTTGCTTCACCAAGAAAAATGTGTCTGGAGAGGCTCTGCAGGGAGCCTACTTAAAGCCAAAGTGCCTGGGCTTCTGGTTAATGCATAAAGTAGCTTGTTCCCCTGGTAGCTGAGACCTCAGCTGCAGAAGGCAAGCAGCTAGCTTCTTTGCCTGGGTGTGAGTAGCTTTGAAGAGCAGACATGGCAGGAGATGAGCTTCAAGTCAATGGCAATGAAGGTTGTGTTTAGAATCCACACTAGTATCGCACCAACTCGCATTAGAGATTCCAGTCATATTTATACGAATCTGTGATAATCAAAAGAATAGCAGCCATTGTTGGAAGTTTTGTGTGGGAAGCTCTTCAGTGGTACCCTTGAATCTGCCCATGATAGCTGCTCACAAGAAGCCAATCTAGGGAGAGAGCTTTATAATAAATAAATGATAATATTGATAAATGACAAATGCATAGTCTTTAAGGAATTGGGGAAGAAAATAGAATTCCTAAACAAACAAACAAACAAACAAATAAACAAACAGAAAAATGCATCGGCAGGCTGGAGCCATGGGCTAAAAAGAATTAATGTTAAAGCTCTTCCCTTTCATAAAATAACTGCTAGAGATGCTACGAGAAATGCTCAGCCCAGCAGCAAGCAGCACAGACAGGAACCGTATGGAACTGCTTGAGGGCAAGTGAGCACATGGGATTTCTGGCTGCCAAGTGTGTGATTTTTGGTTGTGTTGCTAAAGGTCAATCGGGCACGCACAGGAAGTGATCAGCTCGTCCTCGAACTGTGCTTGGTGGAAGATAGCATTTAATGTGACAGAATGCAGGCTTAGTGCACAGCCACCAGGAAGCCAAGTCAAAGTTAACAAGTCACAAAATGAAGGCTGGCAGTATTGCTCGGAGAAGTGACCAGGTGGTGGTGGTGGTGGTGGTGGTGGTGGTGGTGGTGGTGGTGTGTGTGTGTGTGTGTTGGATTAGGAGGGGTGTGAGACAGGGTGACTTTCCTTCAGAGTTCTGAAGGTTTTGTTTTTTTTTTTGGGGGGGGGGGGATTGTTGTTTTTTGTTTTTTTGTTTTCTAAGATGAGGTTTCTCTGTTGTAACTCTGGCTGTCCTGGAACTCACTCTGTAGCCCAGGCTGGCCTCAAACTCAAAGAGATCCACCTGCCTCTGCCTCCTGAGTACTGGGATTTTAAAGGTATGTACCAGCAACACCTGACTGAGTTCTGGAGTTTTAAAGAATGAAGTCACATTATCTTTAGAGCCACTCAGGGCAAAGCCAGGCCCAGAAATTCAAGTAACATTAAAAAAATCTTCAAACATTTGGGACCACCCAGAAAATAACAATGTCCTCAAACAGACAATGTCCAGAGTGTGTTTGGTTCTAAATGTCTTAATTCTGGCAATGTAAGCCTGTACCTTTAAATCATATTACAATAACGGCCAGTAGATGGCGGTAAGATACCACAGATTTTGCCAGTAGTCCGAGCTTTCAGGACCAAAAATATTTATTTATTTTTTTTTTCGTAATTATTATTTGAAGGTGTGTCCTAATCTATTGTTCAGAAAGAAACTGCTGAATTGAACAACAGGAAATAATACTTCCTAATTAAATAGACAAAGTGATTATCAAAGACTTTTATTTTGTCCCAATGCTTCTACAATGTTTCTAAAAATTTGCAGTAGGGTGTGTGTGTGTGTGTGTGTGTGTGTGTGTGTGTGTGTGTGTGTGTGTGTACATGTGCAAGCAAATGAAGGGTCTGGTGTGTTTTTTAAATAATTCAAAATCTGAATGAATGTTAATTTGTATAAAACTTAAAAAGTATATTATTGAATCGAGCACGAAATACTTTTATGAAACTGTTGATTGGAAAATGTTTTCTTCCTTACGTAAGCTGGGGTTTTGCACATGGAATTTGTGAATTAGAGCAAAAGTGCTGAGTGGAAGAGGCCTTTCTTCCCTTCTCCTTCTCTTCCTCCTCCTCCTCCTTCTCCTTTTTTCCAGTCAGTTTCTTTCAGGAGTGTTCTGCATGGGAGATGTCAACCAAATCCATTTGCTCCTGAATTGGGTCCCTATGAGAGCTTGGCCATAGAGAGATATTTGTATTTTTATCCCTGCAAACCTAACTAAGTGTTCTTCAGAGACACGTATATGTCAAAACCTGTAGCAAACACAGCAAGTTGATGTTTAATTTGGAGACAGGAGGATAATGTGGGCTGCTGTGCTCCCTTTCAGATGTTCAAGAGCATCCTAGGCTCAGAAACAGGGACAGCTCATTTCCTACGGATGTCCCCTGGGCCTCAGTTCAGAGTTTGGTGCCAGGAGCTAGGACCCATGTCCCAGCCCCTCTCCACCTAAAAAGTCAAATGCAGAGAGCAGGAGAGCAGTTAAGTCAGAAGGGCACATGTGGGTTCCCTTGCTCTCTATTCTAAGCTCTGAACCGTACCTAGGCTTCCAGGGAGACAAATTGTTTAATTTGCTAACATTCTGGGACTCCGCAGGATTGTGAAAAGGAGCCAATTTCAAAGTCTAGAGAGATCCCTGACACAGTCTTTGTGGGACATTTCTAGGCTTTTTTTTGTTTTTTTTTTTTTTGTTTTCAAATAGACAAAAACCTTCAGGTCTGTCTCCCCCCCCTTCCCTCCCCTCTCCCTCCCCCTCCCCTCCCCTCCCCTCTCCCTCCCCCTCCCCTCCTCTCTCCTCTCTCTTCCCCCCCCCCCCATCTGTATCTATGCCCACACTTTTCTGAGTCTTATCTGCCCTGGACATATTTGCCTTCTTTCAGACAAAAATTTAAGGAAAAAGTTAGAAAATATCTCCCTGAAAATTCCTGCTATGACTCTTAACAACAGACTTGAGGCAAAATGAAAGCAACACTCTGATGTTTAGAATCCTCAAAGCTTTTGTTCCTTGGCTAGCAAAATAATCACAATAGTCACTCATGCATTTTCCTTATGAAGCCTTTTGATTGACCTTCTCTATGTTAGTAAATAATGATGTCTTCCTCACGGAGACGTATTCTAATTGCGTGTAGCTATATGAATGATTCTGCACATTTTTCTTTACAGTTTATGCATGTCTAAAAATTTAAGCAAAACCATAATGAAACAAGAGAAATTTAAGCTCTTTCTTACCAACTTCAGGTTTTTTTTTTAGAATGTAAATATCTAGCGTTAGAATGTTGCTTCTAGTTAGCGCTTTTACTTTGTTGCTGTTTTTCAATTAGGTATAACCTAATGAAAAGAGGCAGTAATAATATATAAAATATATTAAAAACAACCAACTATATAAAATATATAAAAATAGTGATTAAAAAAAAAAAACCCGAGAGGCTTGCTTCCAACAAAGACTCTCCATAAGACCTTGGTCCAGTTGCATACTGATGTCGGGACTATTGAGTTAAAATTCTTAAAAGTAAAGTTGTATTTCTGGATACGCGTTGACGTGAAAGAATTTTTGAGTACGCAAATATTTGTGTGTGTGTGTTCACAAAATAAAATCTGACAGGAGTGTCACATTGAAGCATTTTACACTGCGCAACCTGATCAGCTTGAACTCTGAAAGATCAAATTATTTATTTATTTGTTTGTCTTTCCATCTCAAAGACAGTTAATTACGGAAACATGGAGAACATTTTGTATTCCTGCTTCGCGATTGTGCCTTGAAAACCTGAGACTAATGAGACCCAAGTTCTCACCCCGCGCTCTGAACTTGTTGACTTCCCTGCTAGGAAACCCGAGCCGAGAGTCTGAACATTGGTGAGCTATTTAAAATAATGATTGCTTTTTGTTATTGTTTCTGCTCTACGAGGAGTGATTTTTTTTTTTTCTTTCTACTAATGCAACAAAGACAATGCCTTGGATGCGGTGTAGGGAAAAAGGCGTGATGGATCCGGTGGACACATCTACGGCACGTATATTTATTTAAGGGCTTGCTGTAATGCATATTATTAAGAATGACAATCATGAACTTGCGTGCATTGTTTATTTTGTAAATACACATAATGGAGCTTTCAGAAAGAGAGATCAGCTGCCCCTTTGCCGATGGCCGTCTGCTGAGAAGTGACTGCCCTGGGGGCCTTTTATGACTTGGGTTCCTGACCCAGGCATTTCACAATTTATGCTCTCAGAATCTTTTTTTTAAGCCCATTTATAAATTTCCTCATGCAAACATCTGAAATGAACTATAGGTCTACATAAAAGTCCTATGGTAGATTACATTCGGATATCTGTAATGGACTAGAACAGCGGCTGTACCCAGGGAATTGAGAGACATCAAATATGGTGTTTGTGGCCATCACATGCAGAAAGGACCTCAGGATTTCTGAGCTGCAGACGATCCACTTCAGACTGGAGGCTGGTAATTTAATTAATGTGTGCCTCTGACGCAGAGGCCAAAGAATGGAATGGGCAAACTCATCTCTCTGCACAAGACCCGAGGCAGCCGTCCGTCTTTATTTGAATACTTTGAATTTTAATTTCTCATTTTTACACTAACTCTTAGAAACTTCACCTGGATCTTCTGGCAGGATTTTGACCTTCCCTGGCTCCATCTCAGTATTCGAATCATTTGGGCTCTGGCTTATGAACACCAGACACAGAATGAAGAGAGGCTCCAAGGGGCAAGTCTATCTGGAGTTGCCCTGGGTAGCTGAGTCTTCTTCTATCTATGTTTCTACTGCCGGAGAGTCTGAGGCTGAAAATCCCAGGAGCGGGGATCCTAAGAAAAACATGTTCCCAAAAGAAAAAGAAAATGTTGGTTTTTGTAAATTTTATAAACCCTTGCTTTAACAGATCTTAAAAGGCACCTCGCATAGTCCAGAGGCTCTGAATATCACATCTGCTTTTAATATTGTTGGGTGTCTGGGGCTTTTGTGAAAGGGGGTTTGATGCAATCTTTTGTTGTAGGACAACTGGTATATTCTGTGATGCAGAGTTGCCAGTTCAAAGGATACAGCCTTATTTAGGTGATTTCTGTTCCCCACCTCCATTCCCCACAGGTTTTGTTGTTGTTGTTGTTTTGGAGTTGGAGGCCTTAAAACAGTCACGGAGGCTCTCAGTATTTCTTCCATGAAGAAAAGATAAGCCCCTTACATCAATAATGGCAAATTCTGTAGTCGGGTTTGAAGTTGAATGTGCAGGAAAAAATACTGTTAATACTGCCAACTACCCTTTGTCCTGAGCCAGGTGAATACCTCAGACTGGGTACCAGAGGCACAGGTACTAATTACTGCGAAGCTAATCTCAAGTGTCTTTTGTTAATTTTCATCTGGGCTTCTAATTTTCAGGAGTGATTCAGCACACCTACATGGACTTCCTTACCACTGCTGATTATGCTAAATATCTACCTTCCCAAACCTCCATATGGGCTATATTCAGAAATTCTGAAAGGCTTTTATTCGTTCAAATTGAATGTTAGATTAAAGAGTGAGGACATTCATGAACAAGAGAGGAAAGCCAGCCTTCTGTGTTCCTCTCAGACAATGATTTCGGCTAGCTGACTGTGTTTCGTGGAGACAAGGATTCGATGGGATATTGACAATCTCCTATCAATAGCTGAGCCCTGGAGGCCCGGCTGTTTGGGACCACACTGATTGACTGTGCCTTAATAGACATGTAACTGTTGACAAATACCTTCCAGTAGACCGTGGCCATGCCCAGGCAGACAAAGGAGATTGCAGGGTGATAGGAACCAGCGCAGAGAAATGACTCCTGCTTAGAGAGAAGCAAGTTCAAAACACCCCCACAGCCAAACCTGGACAATTCTTGTGAAGCTGTGATATCAGCAAGAAATCTTGTTGTGTTCGTGGATTTTCTGGTGTGACCAGTTTGGTTTCAAAGCTGTAGCTTTGTCCATGTTAAACAATTATGCATATATGTGATATATATATATATGTGTGTGTGTGTGTGTGTGTGAGAGAGAGAGATTTTTGATATGTAGGATAATTTTTTAGCTTGTTTATGGCATTCTAAAATCCATCAGCTTGATGCTTCTAGGAATACAATAGGTTATTCAGGCAATTTCAAATAGCCTTGGGCGTTAATAAAAATACTGGAGGAAAAATACTCTGAATTTGGAAAAAAAGCCCCAATTACTGCTAAAATATCAGAGGAGCTTGGAGCTGTCCTTATAAAACCTGCATCTGAGAACATTTCCAGAATGGTGAACTGATCCGCACTCTGCCTAGCCAAGCCTGACCTACAAGATCATGCATGGCTGAGAAGCTGCTCCTGAAAGCTGGCTTCACAGGATGCACTTCCTGGGTGCCCTTGGTTTCAGTATCTCCCTTTGTGGGGGCTGACTTGTAACCACAGGAGGCCAAGATGGCTTTCAGCTCCCTACAGGAGCCTGCCCCACTAGTGGGACAAGGTGGTATTATTTAGATAGGCAAGCTAAGGTAAGCTAATAAGATAAAGGCAAATGTAAACACAGTTCAAATGCAGCCTGAGCTTCGCTGTCAGCATGAAGTGGCAGCCAGAAGAGCAGACCCTGCCAGGCCTAATGTGATTCCTGATGCAGCTCTCCTCACAGGGTCCTGGGAGTGCATGGAGGTGACACCGCAGGCTGTCTCCTGACATCCCTTGTGAAAGTGAACCAGCTCATGCCCCAAAGACCTTGAGTCCTGCCTTTGATTCTTATCGATCAAAAATGAAGATTAAATCCCATATCATAGAGCAAGGCAAAAACCTGAGCTTTCTATGTCAACTTCTAGGGACCCATGCGAAGCCCTTTAAATCGTCTTTTAATGCACGGAGGAGAGCCCGAGTACACGTGTATTTCAGAAAGGATGACAAAGTGGACAAGCAGATGCAGGGCTCTGATAGCCCCCATGCTCCTTGGCAAGAGGATGAGCCAGATAAGAATGCTCTGCCTACCTGTTATCAAATTCAAGCCCATAGTTAAGATTCATTTTTTTTTTTTTTGGTGGGGAAAAAATTATGTTTGAAGTTGCTTCTTTTGCAAGCTGTAAGCATTCCTAAACAGGCAGGCTTCTGCAAACAGCTGCCTCAAAATGTTGTGTGTGTGTGTGTGTGTGTGTGTGTGTGTGTGTGTGTGTGTGTGTCCATTAATTCAGAATTACTCCAATTACAAGCTTTTGATGCTCTGAAACCCTCTCTCTAACCCAAAAGAGATGGAGAGCCCTCGGACTGTCCAATCAGATCATTTTCCCTGCCGCCTGCAGCAGATGTAAGCAATTTACTTTTTTATTTCTGCATATTCAGTGTGAGCGGAGCTGTTGGGGACCTTTCACCCCGGAGCCTGCAGGATTCTAACCCTATCAAATTAAAGCATTTTGCTCACTTATTCCCAAACGCTTTGCTGGTGCTAAGCAGACGTCCCGCTGCATAGCAATGGCGGGTGTTCGTGTCCACTCATAGCCCCAGCCTAATCAGAGATTATTAAGGAAAATATACAGTGCTTTAATTTGATGAGATTGGTTATAGGTAGTGCAGTTAAAGGTCACACTCCTGCGTGTATCTCCCTCTGTCTCTGTAATATTTTCTTCTCGCTTGACAATCCTGAGCTGCAAACAATAGGCCAAGGCGACACATTTATTTTTGACACGCTGTGATGGGCTCAATAGGGATAAAGATGAATTATTTAAAGATTGCATAAACAAACATCTTGGGCCAGGTTTTGGTTACATCTTTCCTTTTGTGCTCTGTGGCTGCCATTGCCTTGAAAGACCATCTTCAAGAGGTGTGCCCCCTTTGGCCAGAAACACATTGGGATGGAGAACCAAGATACATAGCTTCCAGATCACCGGGGGGTGCCCCCACCAACCCCTGTTGCTGGCTACACAGGGGGCGCTGCCTTTGTCCCCAGCACCCAGGGAAAGGCTCCTCTGAGAACTGACATTCTCTTCTAAGCCTTGAGACTCCTTTACCTGCTGTGAGCTAACTGAGCCAGCCTGCTTGCACCCGTGGGAGACCCTGGTGGCTGTTTATTGGCATTCCACACATCGCCAGGGTAATGGGAAGTGGCTGAGTTGTTTCCTGGCAGGGCTAGAGAATTACCTGGCTCTCTCTGCTCATTTGAGGGTTGATTTTTTTTTTTTCCTAAGCAAGTTTTCTGTCTGTTCCACAGCAGCCTTTTCTGATGTCGGAGCATCCAGACACCCAGGGTGCACAGGCTATCTTGAGAGGATCCCACTGCTTGTGGTGTTCGGGACCTTTCCAGCATCCTCCGTTTTCTGATTTGGACACTGTGGACCGCACAGGGAAGAAACGAGGGCATCTTCTGATCTGTCAAACATAATGGTTTCTGTGTATGTGTCTATGTAAAAGACCGACTGCAGGCTGATTTACCTAGGAATTTACATGAAAATTGCTTTATGCAGCTGTATGTAAAAATTCAAGCTGCACCGAGTCACTGTACCACACAGGTCAATACTGAACGCGGGCGGGTGTGGGGGGTGGATGTAGCTAAAAACAATTTGCTTCCATTCATGGGAGCAGAGGGAGGGAGGCCCCAGAATGGGAAAATGCATGAGGACTTGGTTAGGGCTCTTCAGGACAGCCCTTGTGCCCTGAAGCCAGGGCAAAGAGAGACCTGCTGTACCCTCCTTCAACTTCCTGACAATGTAGCAGGCTCCCCATGGCTTCATCTCTTCTTTTCTTGAACTGTTAATATTGTAAAGGAAAGGTATAATCTGCTTATTGTTCTTGGCCCAAACTACATCACCTTACACCCTTGGAAAGGCTTCACTCTTAGGGAAATAGAAGGAAATGCTTTTAGCAATTGTTGTTTGCATGGTCCTTCAGAGAGGCTGAAATTCTCAGCAGCTGGGTCTCACGATGTCTTATTTTCAATTTCCGTGTGCTTGAAATGTGGTAATTTGGAACTAGGTAAGACTTAGTAATAAAATTAATATTAATAATTATATTAGAGAGGAGGGTTTTGAATGGAAGGTCAGGGCTGTGCTCGGCCTCTGATCTAGCATCAGATCTTAGGAAATATTGTGGTCCTGGCTCACCCCTGTGCAATCAAGGCAGACCCAGACAGCTCCTGGCACGTTTCTCAAAAGCCCTGCACACATTTAAGTAGGAGATGCAGCCCACTCTTCCCAGTGTGTGCACTTGGCCCAGCAAAGGCGGCTTTAGAGTTCACAGATCAGAGACCCTGCTTTGATCGGCACCAGGAAGCTGGGAATGAACTCGCCCTACCCCTGGTTTCTAAGGAGAAATATCATCAGCTAAAAGTGCCCACGGCAACTTCTTAATTTTAGTTCATGCTTTATAAATTTATATGTGCATACATCTGCATTGATCAAAATTCTTCATCACTGTTCTGTGTGCTATTACATATTTCCATGGAGGTAGCTACTACTTCCTATAGTTAAATGACTAAGTGACTATGTTTTGTTTTGTTGGTTTTTCGAGTCATGGTTTCTCTGTTGTGACTCTGGCTGTCCTGGAACTCACTCTGTAGACCAGGCTGGCCTCGAACTCACAGAGATCCACCTGCCTCTGCCTTCCAAGTGCTAGGATTAAAGGTCTGTGCCACCACTGCCTGGCATTTGAAGTGGGAAAACTCAGTTTAAAAAAAAGTTATTCTGTGTGTTGGTGTGAGAGTGTCAGATATCCCCTGAAACTGGAGTTAGTTGTGAACAGCCATGTGGTTGCTGGGAATTGAACCAGGGTCCTCTGGAAGAGCCGCTGGTGCTCTTAACCACTGAGGTGTCTCTCTAATCCTTGTTTTGGTTTTTGTATTGCCCAGGCTGACCTTGAATTTAACACTTGAGATTGACCTGCTCCCAGCTCCAGAGTGACAGGATTATAGGCATGCGCTCTCATGCCTGGATTAAGTGAATATCTTTATTCACCTAACAATGTGCTGCAGCTGGCATCTGCACAGCATTGGGAATCCCTGCGACTTGAATGGGGAGGGTCCAAGGAGACACTAACAGCAGCCTCCTCCAAGAGACTGATGTGGTCTTCCGTGTCCTTGATACTACCTTTTAAAGATTTCCTCTTATTTCTGTTGGTTTTTTTTTTTTTTCAATTTATTACTAGACTGTGTGTCACATTTTACCCTTTCCTTGTTTCCAAACTAAATTGTCCCAACTAGAAAGCAAACCTAAAATAAAGGGAAAAAATGCCTATTATTGCCTTTCCCAAAATAGTGCAAACATATCAAATTACATTATCATCTGTTAAGATCTGGACTGTGCCATGTGAAGAACATAAGTTTGTTGTCTTTGATTGGTATTTTACTTACAATTAGAAGGGATGTTGACCTTTGTTGGAGGACAGTACTGAAGACAAGTCACAAATCAGCAGGGAGACACTGTTTTGGTGAAAACCAGACCATTTGTTCCATCAAACCTTTTCTCAGTGTTGTAGGTCCGAAGGGTAGAATCCTGTTTACTTGGGATCCATAATACAGTGTAAAATTTGAAGCGTGTGGTGATTTTTATCCCTACAAGCACTATAATGTGAGAGTAATGTTTCTAGTTGAAAGATTAGAAGTTACTGGTAGACAGTTGTTAGGAAGTCTAGGGAAAGCATGAATCTGAATCCTGCTTTTCGTGTTGTGGGCTGATTATGCAAATTAAGTAGGAATGAAGACATGAATGGCTTCTTCTATTGGACATTGACTCAGTCATGTTCCAAAGAGCCTTTGGGAAATTGGACTTTTCCATTCAAAGTCTCTTCAAGCTGATGCTGTTACAACATGGCCTACAGTCTCCTGAGGGAGATTCGTTGTTATCCGTGGATGGATTGGATTCTCTCTGTGTGAGTTTTGACATAGCTGTACCCTGGGTATCACCAGCTGGGCCAAGTTGCCATTCACAACCTGGGGATCAGCAAAAACAAAAACAAACAAACAAAACAAGCAAAGAAAAAACCTAAAAACAAAAAATAAACTTCTGAAGTTTGCATACATAATAGTAAGCCCCCAAAAGGTTATTTATTCCTATTTCTAACACAGATATTTGAGTTATTCCTGGATGTTTGATTATGAGAAACGTATGGTGTACTGGTAGATGATTAAATCTCCACCACTCAACAAGGAAAAACAAGTTCCGTGCTCTGTTTAGAATTGTAATGCTAGAATATGAAGACAAGATCCAATACTTACTATTTTTATGTTGTAGAAAAATATTTTCCTAATGTTATTGTGATTATTTCCTTCCATATATCAGGTTACTGTTGAAAGATTTGAACTCTGAAGATGTTGATTCTCTTAAGATCCACTGTGTGTAATTCTAAGAAAGGCCAGTAGGCAGGAGTGAGAATGACTGTACCTTTGGTTAGAAAGTATATTGCTTGTATCAGAGAATAAAGCTCTGTACAAAACAGAGCTATTAAGTAACAAAACTAATGATCCATACATCAAAAATGTCCAATGTTTGTGTTGGATACTAAGGAGAACTACAATGTAGGGAAGAGAAGAAGGGAAAGCCGTAGTAGGAAGTATAATTGCCCATCCAATAAGCTTGGCTGTTTCAGTTGTAATAGTCTAGCCCCATTAGTTTTATAGCATCAAAAAGGTTTATACCGAAAGGTGAATCAAGCACCTTTTTCTCTCACTTTGCCAATAAGTTCTCACTTTTGTGGGCATCTATTGGAGAAAGGTTTTTTTTTTTTTTTAAATCTTATTTTAAGCCCTGAAAAAAGAGCTTCCTGCCACACATACTCACTTGATTCCAAGAAGACCTCTAACTGGGCGAGAGGAATAAATTTAAAAATCAATCTATTTAGAAATGTTGATGTACGGGAATACATATCTACCAGACTATGAAAACATACATAGATACAATTAATTGAAAAGCAAAAATGAAATAGTACCTCAGAAGATTAAAGGGTGCTCCCAAAGCTGTAACGGCAGGCACATTCATAGCACCGTCCATTACATTAGGTCACGTAACAAAAAGTGATTTAAGTCAAGAAAGTATTAAAACTGTGAACATAAAAAGTGATGTGTAAGGAACAAACTGATAAGCAAATGGCTAGGCAAAGTCGACATCAGTCTTAGCAGTGAAATAGCGTCAAGGCATCTCTTCAGCATTTTTTTCTTCAGGATAATAAAATGGCCAGCAAAGAACGATAAAGATAGATTTGAAAAAACTGCAATAACAATAAATATGAAGGAAACATAAATTGTAGGTTCGGTCATTTATAAATCTATACAAAAACGTTGGCGCACTCAGTATAGCTAAATACAGTTGCTTCTTAAGAAAACATGTATGTCTACTAATGAACAGCCAGCCATGCTTATCTCATTTTCCAAAAGTAAAAATAAATACGTTCACAAAAAGCTATGCATGACAAATATGACAAACTGACACACACAATTCTGAAATCATTCCAGGAACAGACAATGAATATAATTCTGTCTTAGCTGCACATGTTTTAGAACACTGGGAAAATGCATCTTAAGTGCCCACTCTACACATGCTATCCACAACACACCCAAAGACTCACAAGGAAGAAAACAAGTGCTAATGGTGTTTTCTATGTTATAAAGAGTGTGCTAACTCTGAAATGGTGCATATGATGGACCCAAGGCATAGAAGAAGATATAAAGCTAATTGTTTCTCTAATTCTAATTCAACCTGGAGTTTTGACTTTGGGTGGTGAAGTTTGTGAAGTTATATTTGATAGTGAATGTGTAATTCAATGTTAGTGTCATAGCATCTGTTCTAGAATGATCACTGTAGCTCTATAGAAGGTCATTGAGTTGTATAGTCTTTGGGTCCAGTTAATTTGGGTGTGTGATGTCTGTATTTATGTCTCTTTTTATAATAAAGTCTAAAATTTTAAAGATGACACCATCAAAAGATAAAATTTCAGGAGAACATTTAGAAAATATTAACATTAATAGTTTCTTTAGATTCTTACTTCTTTAAAAAACTTTAAAGAGATTGTTTTCATGTACTCTCTGTCTCTCTCTTTCTTAGAAAGAGATTTCGTATTAAGGTGGCTAAAGACATAAGAATGTTGAAATCTTCGTATGGATCCTTATGTAAGCAATATGTGTCTCCGTCTAGAGAAAGAAGCCATTGAGTGACGTGAGACCCCCAGATAAATGAGCCAGTATTTTCGAGAGCCGGAAGTTAATGCGATTCTAGTTTGATTTGTTAGCAGCTATAACAAAACCTCCAGATTCCTAATAGTGGTCTCCCCTCCCCTCCTCATGGAATCAGAAAACATGTTGGCAGAATGAAATTGGAATAACGCAGCAGATAAGGATTTGCCTAGTAGATGTTACTGGTTTTTAAAAACAGATAGTTAGGAAGGCACAATGCGGTGAGGATTAGCCGAGCCAAGGAAATAACAGTGCAGAGAGCAACCAATTGCAGGTGTTTCCATTTAGCAAAGTTTTAGGAGGCATTAAGTACCTTTTTTTTTTTTTTTGTAAATGGGGCTTGAGAAAACTGGTATCGCTAGATCAAACAAACGTGTCCTATGAACTTCTATGGTTAGGGGGATCTTGGGGTGACATCACGAAGAGCAGCAATAGCTTGAGTTAACAGCCAAAAGCTGATAATGGCCTCAGGTATTTACAACCTGGAGGCAAACCTGTGACTCATTCTTGCTGCTTCGCAAATGGGCCACCCTGCTGCTCTTCCTTCTTAAACATTTTCTAATATCTCTGATCTCATCCTTTTGATGTCTAGATCGTCATCTGTATCATTTCTGAAGAGGTGAGTGTTCCATCAGAAGCCACACTGTCATGTCTACATTTTGGGGTCTTCGATGGAGGCTACTTTCTGCTTATCCTCTCTTAAGTCAGAGCCTGGATTTGGAACATTCTCTAGGCCCATGTGTGCCATTCCCCCCAGCCCCCTTTTGTTTCTGGCTCAGTTGTCAGAAGCTGTGGCATTCTGCCCTGTACCCATTGTCTTGCAGGTGACATACCTTTATGTGTGATTCTGGCCTCACTTTCTCAGATGCCTCAGCTAAGACATGGCTGGCCACTTGTCTCCCTTCCTCCTCCTCCTCCCCTCCCTTTCCCCTCACTCTCCCTCTTCCCTTTTATTTCCCTACATCCTACTCTCTTCCTCAGCCTCCCTCCTTTCTTCCCTCCCTTTCTCTTCTTCCTCTTCCTTCTTCTGCTTTGAGACAAGGACTTGTTATGTACCCTAGGCTATCCTTGAACTTACTGTATAGCCTCTGTTACTCAAGACCTCCCAGATATCCTCATGACCCTGCCTCCTAGATACTGGAATTAGAGGCCCAGGCAACCATCTTAGCCCTCACTGTTTGCTTGACCTCACGGCTGTATGCGATTCTTTTTTCCAGGTTAATCACAAGCTCCTAGATCTCGGGCTGGCCTGGAACCAGCAGAGATCTGCCTGCCTCTGCCTCCCGAGTGGAGTACTGGGATTAAAGGAGTGTGCCACCACCACCTGCTAACCCTCTGGAATCTTAACCACAAGTTTGAGATCTTACTACGTATCACTTAACTCTGGCTGTTATAATTTTGATCAATCCGAGACGTATTCTTTTCTCTGTAGCCTTCAGACCCTTCTTTGGTATTTTCCCTCATTTGTGCCTTGAAAACATCATTATTATCATGAGATGGTATGGAGGGTGTTGTAAAGGCCTCTCTGTCCTGCAACCTAGTAAACTGATACTGTGTTGCCCCTCCCCCATCTGCCTTCAGCAATTGCCGATTACATTATCCCCAGTACCCACTGGAGAAAGCTGTCAGAGAAAGCAGAATAACTGAGTTGAACAGTTAGAACTTTCTGGCAATCCCACTGGCGAGTTTCCTGGTGAGTTCTTAAGCGTGATGAGATTTGATTGTTTTCCGAGCATTTCTCTTCTTGAATTCTTTCCTATCCGTTCCCTCTCATTGGACCCAATTTGCCTCATATTGCATATTGCTGGATCACACCCCACCACCACATATGCCTGTAAAAACCTGCTACAGTAGCTACCACCCAAGAAAACAGGCCATGCAAAGCCTACCTTGATTCAAACACCCTTCTAGTAGAGTCTCATTTGCCTGTATTCTTGTACCCATTCTCAGCTCAAATCCCCTGCAGAGTGGCTGCCTGCAAGGCTCCTGCTCTTTTTCTCCTCTTGCACACACACACACACACACACACACACACACACACACACGCACACACAAATAAAAGTAACACCTGCTTGCTTCCTAGTTCCATTTGATTGGAATATTTTTGTCCTTCTTTTTACTTCAAGATGGTGCCTATCTTTAAAAGATGTATTTCTTTGAATTGGAAAACAGGCCATTTACGTTTAAACGTATTATGAGGATGTGTGTGTGTTAGTTACAGTCACCGTGCTGTTGATTTTTTGGTGTTGTGTTGTCAATGGTACTTTGTGGTTAGTAGTCATGGCATCGTATTTCTCTCCACAGTTTCTAGCCTATGTTCATTATTCTCTTTAGCCCAAAATATTGCTCTTTGTATTTCCTTTAGGTTTGCTTTGGTGTCTATGTCTCTGTGTTAAGCTGTTTGTGTAGTGTAGAGTGTTTTTCTTTCTCCTTCAATTATGGTAGATAGTTTTAGTGGATATATTCGCTTAGATTGGCCCTCGTGGTCTTTCAGGACTTGAAATGCATTGCTGGGGAAAGCTCATGAAGTCTCAACCCTATACAAAGAACTACAGGCAACTAAGGCATGCTGAGAGTGGGAGAAATCCTCCCTCAGGGGCAAGAACCAGGTGGTTATCCAACACTAATGGTCTGCTCTGAAAACATACATGCTAGTCACATGATATAGACTGAGAAGGTTCTACTTATTGATTTATGAATATATCTGTATATACCTTCATCTACATATATGCATGTAACAATTCATAAAAAATGAGGCCATGAATTTGAAAGAGAGCAAGGAAGGTATGAGAGGTTTGGGGGGATGAAAGGAAAGGGGGAAATGCTGTAACTATATTATAAGATCAAAAGTGAAATAAAGAATTAAAATATATAAACAAATTCTCTGATGATGACTGAAGAAACAAATAAACAAAGAAACAAAGAAAACAACCCAAGGCTCAGTGTATTATTGAAGTTTTTTTCAGAGACGCAGATGAGCTTCAGTCTGCCTGAGCCGTCGGCTTCCTCTTCCTTTAGCATGCCACTTGAACTGTTTGCTTTGCCTTCTTCCTGCCTTTGCTGAGGCTCCTGGCCATACTGGTTCCCTGACTGTCTGTACCTTCTGTACTAAGTCCATGGACCAGTCTAAAGAACATCCTTTCTCCACATCCACATTTTCCCTGTTCCATTCCACGACTTCCAGTAATTGACCATATGCCACTCCCTTCCCAAACCATGAGCTCTAGAACGGGACGTGCAACCACCTACTTAACATTGTTTCTGGGGTTCTGATAAGACATGAACAAAATAGAATTTCTACTTCTTTATCTACTCAAACCTCTACTCCTCACCTTCCCCCACCTGGTCTAACCCAACTCTGAAATTACTTGCCGTCTCCCTTCTCACTGGAAAACCAGTGCACGCTTTAGGCCTTCCTTCCTTTCATCTGTCTACTTGTCTCTGTGTGGTTCCCTCTCAGTCCCAGGTCAGCACCGCTGTTGTCTGGATAGTCTAACTTGCCAGACTCCCATCTCCCTTAACCTCCATCTGGAGTCCCGTCTCCGCAGAGGGAGAGTGCTTAAGTGGTTTAGTGCTTAAACCACTCTATTTGGATTATAAACCTCTTAATAGCTTGTCAGAACGCATACCATATGTTAAATACTTTTCCATGACCTCAGATGCCGTGATGACACTTTTCCCTTCCTCCCTCTTGAGTTCTGCACCCCTTTGACACTTTTTGTGCGGATTCTGTGCTTTCTAACATCTCTCTTTCTGACTCATCCTTATCATTTAAGTCTCCCCAGCAAGCACCCCTTTTAAGATAATTTTTTCCCCCCCTAACTTCAAATCTGATGTACCTTGTCCACCACGTGCACTGTCCTAGTTTTCTGTGTCATTCCAATCTGGAAAAATAGTCTTCCTTTTCTGGGAGTACTTGCTACAGGAACAGAGCTGGGAGAAAATGGGGTTCTTGCACATGGTTGCCTTTTATTTTACATTGGCACATCAGCTATTTGATAATGGTTAACCATCTTAATCAGACTTCACGGCTTGAAATAAGAATAAAGCTCAGAAAATTATAGCACATCTGAAGGATGTTCTATAACATAGCTGTACAGAAATTGTCTTATTCAAGAGTGGCTATTGACTTACTAATGGTTATTTAGACTCTCTTCATTTCTCTACACTTCAAATAATGCTGCAAGGGTTATCAATTTTTATTGATGTTCACCTTTCTACATCCTTACCTACCTACCTGTATAAGTGGCTAAGTTTTTTTACTTTTGAAGAACGGATTCACAAAAGCAACATTTATTGTACCACACAGCAGGGCCTTTAAAATGTTAACACTCCTACTGCCTGTTTCAGCGTAGACATGATTGATTCTTTTCAATCTTTTATTTTACCCATCTCGGACAGTGAAGAATGGAATTTTGTTGTTCAATCTGAGCCTCTTTCACTAAATGCCAATAACTTTAATAATAATAAAATAGCGATAACTTCTAAAATATTATCCTGGCTTTGATTTCCTCCCCTATATCCCAGGATGGAACTGGGGGAAAGCTGAGAGAATTCCCCATTGGCCTGATGGAAGCCTCATTAAAAGTCCTTGTTCATCACGATTTTCATAATAGCTAAAATCTGCATGACTATTTTTCTGTTTGTAAAACCCTTCCGTATACATCATCAAATTTAATATGAGACACAAACCGCGTGCAGAACGGCCTGTAAAGCAGACAGCAACTCATCACACACACATAAATATAAAGTGATTTTAGTGCACTAAAGATAGTCAAGAGGGAATAATGCTTTTATTCCCCACTGCTTTTGTTTGAAAAGTACTCATTTCAGAGGAGCTATGGGTTGTTATACATTAATTTTTATGCTTGTAGTCCTGTTCCATCTTCAATCTTTCATCACAGAGAAAGGTAAGGATGTTCATTCTTGGTACCAAGTTCTATTGGGGGATTCATTTAAATTACCTATGTGTACCCCAAGGCATGCAAAAGGTATCATGTCTCAAACTGACATTTTATGGTCCTTCTAAGGCTCTGCTTTCAAACCCTACTGGTCTGAACCAGTACAGAGAGAACAAAAGCAAAGCAGGCCAGACACATGAGGGAAGTTGGCTTGCCTTAGCTGATCTTTTGCACTCTGTGGGATGGCCAACCCTCCGTGTAATACTTCCTGTGTGTGTATCATTTATACCCAATGACCAGGGAATGGTTTGGTATGGCAAGAGGCACCCACAAGTTCAAATTCAGAGGCAGGTTAGCTCTCCAGGTCTACTTTAAAGAGAAAGGGACCTCTGGAGACAAAATCTGCCTCTGAAAAGGCTCAGTGGGATACAGCATCTGAAGGTATTTGCCACGGTCTTGGTATATATTAAAAGTCAAACAGTTCTTACACAAGAGCAAAGTCCATCTTCCCTTTTTATGTTTTCAGCTCGTATTGATGAAAGCAAAGTTCAGAAGGTAAGAAGGGGTTGCTCTCTGTGGCCTTCTCACAGAAGAGGCACTCATTCGACCATCAGGGAGTGAAGATCTCCTTTCTGGGGAGCTACTGAGGACAGAACATTAGGGAGAACACAGAAACCCTCCCCCAGGCGTGGGCATGGTGTCACTCAGTTTTCTGCCATTATAATAAATATCCTGAGATAATTCATCTGTAGGGGAAAGGTTGTTCACTCACTTCCTGGAGGTTTCAGTATAAATAAGGAAAGTCTCCTGAGGGTGTGAGGTGGCAAGGGTAGGGAACACGTCTTGAAGCCGCACTCACCTTACGAGCCAGAGAGCATGAGTGACAGGATGACCCAGGGCCTCACCATACTCCTCAAGGTCATGCCCTCAGCGATGTAAGGACCACCCATAAAGTTCTAAACCTGAATTTCCACCACCTCCCCACTGTCAGTGTCACCTGGAAATCCAGCTCCTTTCGAGGACACTTCTCCATACCATAGCAAAAATTTATAGAATTCTGACTTGCCCTGAGTTGAAGACAAGACAGTATATATGATGACTCTCCCATCTCTCTTCCTTGGTCGGCTTTCTCCACCTTACATGAAGGATAACTGTTTTAGGGAAGTTATGGGGCTCAAAGAGACAAGTATCTAATGGTAGATTCCACAGGTCTAGAATAAGACATCAGCACAATGAAGCCAAATTTGAAGCAAGCTTTAAGTAAACTAATTAAATACTGGCCAGGAAGATGGACTCTGACCTGCACCGTTTTGAGGCTGCCATAGAGTGGTCCTGCCACCCCCAAAGTTCCCATAAAATGACCCCAACGAGTCACATGGAATAGATGCTTAAAAAGGCAGAACCCATAAGGTTACATACTTCCGACAAGATCCAATCACTGGCAAACATCTATCCTGATGTACTTTCTCTCTGGGTTATCTCCCATCTACAAGTGACTAAGTATATCTGGCACATTTGAAGCACATCCTGTGCAGTTGGATTAACCAAATGGAGTCTATGCTGTCCCTACCCAACATTCCAGGAGGTTATCTGTCCTTGGGCAAGTGAGATTACAGGATTATGTCTTTCTGCATCTTACTTGAAGAGCCCCACCCAGCACTCCAGGAAGTGATCTGTCCTTGTTCTACAGATCTCTTGGGCCTAGTAATTAAAATTTAAAACATAAGTTTGCTCTTCCGTAACAAACAAGAGCGGGTGGTATTCATACTCATATAACATTATGGTCTGGATTCTTGAGTGATCTTTCCTTTATAGCATTTAATGTTGGTTAGAATTCTGTCAATCATTTGATTCCCCTCCAAAAGCATCTCCTAGGACTTGTGTAGGTCTTCTGCTGCTCCAGACACATCAGCTCTCATGAATGAGGGGGCATCCATTTTTATTGTAGAAGTTTATTTCCAGTTACGTTTAAAATGGTTGTTTTGTGCACCATTGGGAAAAGGGCTGCCTAGGCATTTGTTTTGTTTGCAGGTGTGGACTTTATGTAAAAGATGTTTGATTCCTCATGACCTGGATAGTATCAATAGAACACCTGAGGAGCTTAGGTTATCAATAAAAACCCCTGAGATGAGATGCTCAGGGTTCCACTGTCCTGTACGGTGCTTGTCATGATAGTGGTTCCCTCTGCTGAGGTCTGGCAGGGTTTGTACCTCTGAAAATGCCTCTGTGTCTTCTTTGCTGAGTGACACTGTGTGTGTACTATTACACGTTTTAAGTGGCTTCATACATTAGAGGGTCCATCAGTAATGAGAAACCGATTCAGGAAAATTATATTCCCATAATCCTATCTTGGTATACAAAAAAGCCTCAGCAGATGCATGGAATTTTGAACTTGTTGGTGAGCCACTTGGAATCTTTTACATTTGCACACATACACAGTCCATCCTGTGAACTTTATATTATTTGGTAGCTAAGTTGTTCAGTGACTTTAAAGTACTACTAAATTAAAAAAAGATCTATAAGGTTAGTTTGGGTTCAGGTCATTATTTGCATTGAGGCAGCAGACAAAGGCCATGCTAGATGAACTGGCTATAAACTAAGCTTATAGGGCTCCCTGCTAACAGGATGAGTCAGCCCTCTCTGAGGGACAGGACTGGATGTTCAGATCTTGTTAAGGCCTTTATAGCTGCTGTTCCAATCATCCAAATTGATTAAAAAGCCACGCTCATTTTAACTAGGTGAGTCATTCTTTGTTATTATTCATGGTTCAAGATTTGCTTCTGAATTCTGAGAGTCAGTCAGAGTAGACTTAGGGTCAAGTATACTTGACTTGATTGTGGATCTGATGTACTAAGCTGTGAGATCCAGGCAACTTACAGAATGGAGGGAAATCTGAATACTCTTGTGAACTCTCTTGCATCTGCTCACTGTCTTCAACACTGTTGTTGCTTTCCTAACAATAAGATGTTAGACCGTCACTGGCCCTGCGCAGGTAATTTAAAATACCACTGGTCGAGACTAAGACTATCACAATTTTTAGCCAAATTTGAAGCAAGCTTTAATTAAATTAATTAAATACTGGCCAGGAAGATGGGCTCTGACCAGGACCATTTCGAGGTTGCCATGGAGTGGTCCTGCCACTTCAAAGTTCACACAAAATGGCTCCGAGGAGTCACATGGAACAGATGCTTAAAAAGACAGAACCCATAAGGTTACATACTTCCCACCAGGTCCAATCACTGGCAAGCATCTATCCTGATTGTGCTTTCTCTCTGGGTTATCTCCCATCTACAAGTGACTAAATATATCTGGCACATTTAAGCACATCCTGTGCAGTTGGATTAACCAAATGGAGTCTATGCTGTCCCTACCCAACATTCCAGGAGGTTATCTGTCCTTGGGCAAGTGAGATACAGGATTCTATCTCTCTGTATCTCACTTGAACAGCCCCACCCAGAACTCCAGGAAGTTATCTGTCCTTGTTCAATAGATCTCTTAGGCCCAGAAATGAAAAATTAAAATACAACTTTTGCTTTCACAGTTACACCTTTGATGTGTGGTCCACAGAGAAATGATTACTGACACTGTTTTTCAAGGATTTGGAGGTATGCTGGTCTAACTCACACAGATAAAAGCTACCTCTGAGTCCTTTGCAAGAGGATACACAAGTGTCTGAAGGGTGAGATCTTAACACCAGAGACCAAACTCCATCTGTGGGCCATGCTAATGCCACATTTGTCTGAGATTGCTTATTATAAAGAGTCATAAAGTTTGATCATACATACACATGCTACATAATTCTTCTTCACACCTGTACACTTCAATAGAGCTTGTTCTTGCTGTAACTATAAATCAGTGAATAGCTGAACACTCTTCAGAGAAGCTTCCTCCTGCAGTAGATGGTAATTAACACAAGGGATTACAATTGGACAATCCTCAGAGAGTCAGAGACTTTGGATCACTCACCCCTAATGAGATGTCTGTACCACACGCCTCCCCTCAAGGCTCAGGGATTTATGCAGAAGAAGAGGCAGAAAGATTATTCTAAGATCTGAGGCCATGAACTACTTCAAAGAAACAGTGCCTTCTGGATAAAACAGGGCAGACACACGAGAACTCACGGGGATTGTAACAGTATGCCTGCAGAAGACCTATACAAACTCAAACCAGACAAAATCGCAGCTTGGTAGAAAAGAGAGCACAATGTCCCCCCTCTGATCAATAAGCTATTCGCAACTGATACCTGCTTGAAGAGGAGAAGTCAGTTTTTCCCAGTGGAGTGGCAATGCATATATCAACCACACCCCAAGGCAGGCCAAATGTTTAGGAAAAGCTGGCCAACAACAACAGTAAAATGTCTTTCATTACTGTTTTTGTTTATTTTTGCTTTGACTTTTGTTTTTGTTTTCCTATTTTATTTTAAGAGAGAAAGAAAGAATACCAAGTTGAGACTATGAGGTTGAGTGGGTATGGAGGACTGAGTATCTCAGAGGATCTGGGGGAGGGGAAAGAATAGGACCAAAATATAGTATGGAAAAATTTAAAAAAATAATAATTTAACGAAGTTCTTTTTTTTCCATACTTCTTGGACCGCCATGTTTCTTTACCCTATCAATACTCCCAGGCGCTATCCCAGAAGTCAACCTGATGCTTGTTCTCCTCTGTACCTGACACCATGTGAACAGGCACATCTTTGCAAAACTAGTCCTTTCAGCGACGGTACAGCTGGCAAAGAGAGCGTGGTTTGGAAACACTAACTTAATGGTTTTGAGTCACCCTCCGTGGTGTGGTACTAACGGGACTTAACACAGATATGAGATATGCTATCCTATCAAACACAGTCAAACAGCCCCATGTTCACTGTAGGTGCTCGGTGGGGATCAACTAAAAGTATACCTGCTTAGCGGCAGAGGAAGACAGAGAACGCTGTACGTGGAGGGAATCAAGGGCCTAAGGTCACTTGCATTTAATTATTTATTATCCTCAGTTACCCTCAGTTGTGTACACGCGGTGCACCCAACTCACCGGTGATGGAAATTCTTGCAGCTCATTTTAGATATGCTTTTCTTCCAAGGCTGGTTTCCCACTACTGTTATTGGACTGCTGCTATCGTCTGAGTATTCAAGGGGAGCTGAAGGGGACTGAGAAGAACTAGAGATGGATTCGAAATCAAATTTGAGATGAAGAATTCCTATGAAACGGGCCCTATGAATAAAGCTGTTGCATAGTGGAGAGTGTGCTCATCCTACAGACCGCAGCAAACCTGAAAGGTACGGAAAGTGAGTCAGAATTTCCCCGGAACCACATTTTCTACGGAGAATGGTCAACTCATCAACTTTTCTTTCTTCATCTTTACATGGCTAGCGCTGAGCGACTCGCCAGGGACGTAAGTCAAATGTCTGAATCGGGAGGTGAAGACTACCTTTGTCCAGCACTCGCGTGTCTTCCCGCAGAGCTTCACCTATACACGCAAGCATTTCTCTCCGGAATCAGTTTGAAGAGCCTCTTGTTTCCATTCTGTTCTTCAAAGAGGTTCTTAAACAAATGAAAAGCACTACAAAGCACTAACTGCAACACAACACACGCTAACGTGTTACTGAAATGGCAAAGATGTCTAATCCATCTTTGGAGAGTGGTAGAGGGGGCTAGGGAAGGCATTCAGCGGGCACGGAGTGGGGATCTGATGGAGAAGGCCCAAAGCGCTCTGCTCCTGGGGCTCCTTCTGAGAAGCAGCCAGCCATCAGGCCTGCTTATTTGCTAAAGCACCAAGAGCTAATCTCATCTCGGAGGGCGGACCAGGCGTTTCAGCAACAAAGCGAGAAATTCTTTCCGGGCTGTAAGATTGGATGGGCACGGTTGTTCTCATCGGAAGAAGAGTCTTCAGAGAAAAGTGGTGAGATTTAAATTCAGGTCCCCCAGGGTGTTCATACCTCTGGTCTTGTAAGCAATGCTCAGGGGTGTACTTCAAGGGCCTCAGCAACTGCGTACTGTGTTACTCCGAGCATCGGTTGTCCTGAAATACTAGGACAAAGAAATGACTGCTGTTGACCGTCTTTATTTTGACTCCCTGTCCCACGAGCATTGAGTTTCCATGCCATACATGAGCAACCATTTTCTATCTCTTCCTCCACACTTCCTCTGTTTTCTGATCTCTCCAAAATATAGCAATGCTCCTTGTTTCAAAGCATCCGAAGCCTCTTCTAAAAGACAGTTGGGGTTGGAGAGATGGCTCAGAGATTAAGAGCATGCATTACTCTTCCAGAGGGCCCAGGTTCAATCCTCAGCACATACATCAGGTAGCTCTCCACCACCTGTAACTCCAGCTGCAGGGATTTCTGACACCTGTGGCCTCTGCTGGCATTTGCACTTACACAGACAGACCCACACACAAACATAAGAACGTGGTTTAAAATGATAAAAATAAATCTTAAATAAAAGACGGTGGTGAGGGGTGCGGCCCAAGCGTGACTTCATGTTCACAGCGCACACTTGGGCTTCCTGTTTTGAGTATGTGTTTATATGCATGATAGTACCTACACATCTTAGCCTTTGGAGGCAAGTGGACAGAGGCTGTTATTTTCATTCTATGTTTGAAGATGCAATAGCTCAGAGAAATCCTTGGATCGCCCTCACCAGAATCCCATGCCTAGTGGGAATGAGACCGGTGCCTGAACCTGTATGGATTCCCTGACTCGATTTCCCTGTGGACAAATTCTATTACATGAAAATTTAGCCCTTGTCCTCTAAATATTCGGAGTAGGGAGGAGTAAAGAGAGAAATATGAATCACAAATAGAATTCTTCTAAAAAAAAAAAGTATAATCAAAAATTGAATCTCTCTCAGCATCTCCTTTTTATAAAAATCACCCAGGTTTTTTTAAAGTTATGTTTCCCCAAAATGCCCCACAGCAAAGCAATTAGGCAAGGGCTGGTTTCTTACTGCTAATTACATCCTCTTAGGGCATCTGAAGAACCCAAGCTTGGAAGCGATGAAACTCGGAAGGTTCCTCCCTGTTGCTGGGTTCACGTTAATGTCTTTGGCAGATGAAACCAGACTCCGTGGCCTCACAGAGCCTTCTAGCTGTGCTGGCTTTTGCTCTGTGAACTCTGTCCTCTTATTTACAACGGGGCATTTCTAAGACAAAGCCAACATTTGTGAAAGGTCAGCTGCCATGAAGAGTAGAGAGTTTCAGTGAGAATGACTGGAAGAAGATAAACAAATTGGAAAACATCATTTCAAATGTGTATTAAGTCAGCTATTCCTAGATAATGGCCTACAGACCTCAAGCTTTTCCTAATAGTCTTTGTGTTTGTCTGTGACCCACTCCCCTCTGTGTGTGTGTTTCACTGTTTGTATGTGGTATGTGTACTTATTAAGGGTGCACATGTGTGTGTGCTTGCATGTTTGTGTACCTGCTCGTGGAGACCCAATGTATCTTTCTTTATTTGAGCTTTATCTCTATTTATATTTTATATTTATATATATTTATATATTTTGAGATAGGGTCTCTTATGAAACCTGAGCTTCAGCCTCATTGAAATTAGTTTCTGGGACCCACTTATCTGAGCCCTGTCCTCTGCCAGTGCTGGAGTTACAGCAATGCAGGCATCCATGCCAAGAATTTTATGTAGGTTCTAGGGATTCAAACTCAGGCCCTCATGCTTTTGTGGCAGGCCCTTTTATCACCAAAGCCATCTACCCAGCCCTCTAATAGTTACCAGGGGACTTTGATCTATGACAAATGTCCTTTCCATAGGAGCACACATCATACCCTGACAAAATGGCTCTGGCAATACAAATCTATCCAAAGGTAGATGATCATTCAATACATCTGTGACAGAACAGGAACTGGCAATGCTTTGGGAAAGATTGGTAGGAACAGTGTCCAGAACCTATGAGAACCCAGAGTCCCCCGCAGAGGAGACACATGTTCACTGAGTCCATCTTGAGCTCATTGGACATTATGATTTACTTGGGTATTAATAGGTGAATCTTATGGCAGCATCTATCATAAAGAGACAAACTTCCTGTAGATTTACCATAAGGTTCTGGACTGTGTCTTTGAAATCAATATCATAAGATATTAATGTTTCTATATAGGTCAGTGCCAAAGATTTGCGGTGTGGCACTATTAAAATTTATTAATTTATAATAGCAGTAAGGATAATTCCTGGAAATTTTCACTCTTGCAAGAATAGCTAAAGGCCCTCCCCTTGTTTAAAAAAATGTGGCTCATTATAATAGTGATCTGCATATCCTGGGGGCTAAGTCATTTCCCTTGAAATGAGGCAACTCTAACAATTAAATCTTGATAAAAAAAAAAAAGTTGCCTATAACACAGGTAGTAATTTTTTTCTCTTGCACCAAAGTTATAAAATAAATTGAACTTAATAACTTGAAGAAAAATTCAGGGCTTGTGAAAGATCTTAATATATTATTGTTCTTGTCTGATTAATGTATTTTATGTTTCATATATATATATATATTCATGATATAATGTGTGTGTGTATATATAAATATATATATAAAGTAAAAATGCATGTATAACTATGACACTTCTTCCTATGTTCCCCTTCTCCTGGATACACATGGAATACAGGAAAGGCTTTCTCCATGTAAACTTTTCAGGTTTCCATCAAAAATATATATATATTTTTTTTAAAAAATTCACTTACTTTGTTTTATTTGTATGAGTGTTTTGAACGTGTATGGCTGTGTATCACCTGCATACTTGGTGCCCAAATAAATCAGAATAGGATGTTGGATCCTCTGGGACTGAAGTTACAGATAGTTTCGAGCTGTCATGTGGGTGGCAGGAACTGAACCCAGGTCCTCTACAAGGGCCACTAGTTGTCTTACCTTTGAGCCACCTCCACTGCATCAACTTTCTCTTGACAATCCCAACTAAACCTGGCTGTGTTTGGGGCTGACTTCTGTGTAGATGTCTATTACCAGTGACCTGGGACCATGTCAAGCAATTATGTTCTTGTGAAGAGTGCACAGCAAACGTTGAAGAGCATTTGACTTGGGCTCAAACTTACCTGCCTACAAACCTTGTTCTGTGTTCCACCAGCTAAATAAATCATCCAACTTCCCTGAACCCCTGTTAGCTTTTCAGTGAGGCTGGTGTGAAAACTTCTGCAGGGTAGGTTATTCCCGTATGCGAAAGTGTGACATGGTTGCACAGTGCCCTGAGCCAAGTTTCCAGTAACAATGGCTATTATTAACATGTCTGCAGTTTTAATAATATTGTGTAAAGAAATAATGTTTACTTTCTGGTTATGTTATTAGCATTACTTTTCCTGCTATCAAGAATTTATGACAGCATAGTGGAAAGTACAAAGATCAGTAGATTAAAAACTTGAATTTGTTTTTCTCTTAGGAACACTTGAGTTTTATTTTCCAAATAAGGAAATAGGGTGGCAACACTAACTTAGAATGCTCTCCTTCATGCTGTGCATCTGTACAGTTGTTTCGGGGTGTGTGTGTGATATGGTTATTATAATTAAAGGAACCATGTAGGGAAGCATTATTTATGAATTTCAAAATAATCTGCAAGGGTTGATGATAATTTGAAGTAGCTCATTGTCATTGCTGTATTAGAAAAGTTGTGTTTACTTTGGATTCCACCTAATGAATCACACACACACACACACACACACACACACACACAATGATACATACACATTTAATTTAGTTGGATTACTTGAAGGTTCTTACAGTATGGTACATAATTATGTTATGGTAATGGCTCCATAGAGCAATGCTATAAAACTTCAGAACACTGTAAGTTCTATTGACTAGATAGGTTTAAAAAAAGGCAGATAATCAACATAAACCATAGGCAATGTCTATAAGCTGGCATGGTCTTGAGGGAGTCGTTTTTTCTTTTTTCTTTTGTGCAGTGATGATCAGGACCTCCTGGCTAGATGGGGGAGACTCTGGTTCTGTCTGTTGCCAGAGGATGATACAAAGCAGAATGCTTTGGATTCTAAGCCTGTCCCACTACTGTAGATAGTAGGGGTGGTGGAGACTGAATTACATTATCTTTTGTTCTTAGACCTCTTCTCGGTCTAAAACAAAATCACTTAAGGAAGACAGAGGCGAGGCTCTTGTACCTGTGAATGGGTGCATATATGAGCATTTTAATCTATGTATTCATCTGCTCTATGCCTGGGAGGAAGCTTTTCATTTTGTGAGGAGAAATTTTTAAAAAGTGTGATATACATTTGAAAATTAAAATTAAGATTAAATTACGCCAATTTTCTGAGAAAAAAAAAAAAACCCTTTGGCTAAGACTATCCTTATCCAGCTCCAACCCTTTAAGATGCAGTCTCCGCTTTAAATCATAGTTCTCTTAATTAGGGTCATCGCTACAAATGAAAGCCGATTTGGGTGTTCCTCTAATAAGAAAATGCCAGTTACGGTATATTATGAAGCTCTACTTGCCAGGCATTGAATTTCCTGATATGGTCTGCTGGGAACCTTAAATGAACAAGAGCAATTATAAACCTAAAGTCTGCAGCCATTTGTTGGCATTATCTCAGGATAATTTCCCTGAAACATTCATGATGAAATGCAAAGGTAGATAATTTAAAAATCCATTTAAAATAGCTGTGGTATAATTTAAGCTGAGGTCTCTCTCTATAGCGGACCTTATAGCGAGACTGCATTTTGAAACGGATCTTTTACAAATGATCTTTCCTTAGATATCGCTGCCCAGGAAAGCATTTTAAACGAGGTTAAATAATTTTCTTAAGGATGGTATGAGTCAAACAACAACAACAAAAATGTTTGTTTTTTTTTTTTTGTTTGAATGCAGATCATCGTTTTATTTTCTTAAAACAATTCTTCTAACGGCTCGATTCCCACCTAAGAAAACGAAACAAGCCAACAAAAAAGCACAAACATCATATATTTCTGTCTTAGCTTTTTCTACGTAAATCATTTAGCTTTTAAATTTTCTTTTCAGGTGCATTGCTCAGCAAATTATTTTATTTATTAAGGACACATTAAGTAGTATTTGTTGAGAGAAAAAAACTTAACTTGCTTTTACCTTGAGTTTCCCCTATAGCAAGCCTATTTTCTTCTATTAAAAAAAAAAGGTCTCATCTTAAATAAAATAAAAATAAAACAGAAGTAAGTATTAAAATAGGGAATTTTTAAAGGTAAATAAACATTGGAATTAGCAGGACACACACATGAGTTTTCTCCTTTACGCCTGGCCTGTACCAGTCTGTCTCTTTCTAATTCCTCTTCTTACGTTCTTGAGCAAGGAGAAAATATCAAGATTCAGGCTCAATGCTAGCTCCCTTTTTTTTTTTTATTGTCAGTCTCTCCACTCAGAAAATATGTGTTTATAATGGAAGTCCTGACACAGGCTTCTCTCTAATAAACTACGAAGATGGACCTATAAAGTACAACCTGAGCCTATTATGAGGAGCCATTACTGCCCAGAGAACAGAGCAAAATTTATCTTTATTCTGAATCTTTCTCCTGATCTCAACCACCACATAATGATTTGGGCCCTGCTACCCGTTGAAGAGAGGCCGCCCCATGCTTTTCCTAGATGCTTGGGACCCATGGGAAATAGGTGTCTATAGCACCCCACAGGTGTCACATCAGTGTGGATGTGACTCAGCTCTGAGAAAGACAAAAACCAAATCCTATATGTGGATAAGACAGAAAAGGGTCACATTTAGAATTGGCTTCAAAGAGAACCACAGGTAAAATGACTAACATATCGCTTTTCGTTTCAATGGTGTCTTTATATGCTGTAACTGTTCTACCTCTTGGGCGTTTCTTTATCGGTTGCATTGAAATGGTGAGAGCGTCACCCATCAGAAGTTCATTTTCGTGCCTTTTATTTTATTTTATTTTATTTTATTTTATTTTATTTTATTTTATTTTTTTCCAATTCCAAGTTATCGCATTTCCTTTCGTGTCCCAATCATTTGCCGGTGACAGCTTGTGGAAAACGGTCACTAAAGGTGGCCCACGGTGGAACAATGAAGAATAGCTGACCTTTTCCCATGTTCTGACTGTGAAACTCATTCTGCTTTCACACGCCAGATGTTGGTTTGGTACACAGCCATTATTCTTCATGTTACAAGGTTCACGGACTTGGTGAATCTCCTGCCTTCATTGGACGAGAGTGACTTTGATCAGGTTTACCCTAAGCATTTCTGGTCTTATATTTGCCCCACCGAAGATGTAATTTCCCGTTTGCTTTCCCAGAATCTGACCCTAATCATGCTCCGCAACTCATGTTCTGCTTTCCACTTTAATCTTGGCATTCAATTCACCACTCGCTCCTTTCTTGTCCCACTGAGCACCGTCCGTTCCCCCTAATTTTCTACATACATGTTATAGCAACTCCATCTTGGCAATGAAGACTTCAGAGACTAAAGAAGAGTGGGCACTATTACCCAAGCGTGAGCAAACTGCATCAATATTAATAGCAAACCAGATGCTGATTTTCTAACGCCGTCAAGACATCGAACTCTGGAGAGTTTTATTTATACTTACAAAATTACAGGCCAGAGTAGAACAAAATAGAGTGTAGTAAGAAGGAAATGGTGAAGAGTCAGTGCGTTTTGCGTAACCATCTTTCTTTCCGATGCTGCCATTTCTGCCCCGGCTTGTTGCTGCTACGGTAAATAATTGGAGGCATAGCAATTCTGGGCCATTTCCTGTGAACATTGTTAAGGGATACGAAGGTGAAGCCAGGAAACATAAAACCTACAGAGAGTCAGGAACAGAAACAGCTAATTACGGAGCTGCTGTTCAAATGCATTCTCTTGCCTTCTTGAAACAGAATTTTTGTTTGATAATTAACAGACCTACAGGGCCCATAACATTCCCTGACTCTGAAGGTATTGATCCCTCTGTCTCTTGCTGTCACATTTGTTCTTTCTGGGTCTCCTTCCCCTGAGAATTGGGATGATTTCATAATCGGGGGCGGAGGGAAACGGAGGATGGACGTAACCAAAGCTGGCCTGCTGTTCGGGAACAGCGGAGACAGGAGCTGAGATAGGACGGAATCCACTGTCTGTGCAATTTGCTTGTTTTACTTCATATTTTCTTCGTGTTCTTTGGTGGGTTTTCACAACCATAAGATCACTAGAAGAGAGTTTTCAAATGGGAAAAGCACTCACATATACAAAATGCACATTCGTGGTCCAGTTCATTCTTTATAATTATTCATTCTTTAAAACGAATGGTTTTGACCCACATTCCCCTGCACTTAGCCAATCGAATGACATGAAGGGCAGCGAGTTTTACCACCCTCATCCCGGTTCATGTTCAGGTCACCGCATGTGATTGTGAATTTGATAAGGGAGGTTTGGATTTAAGCCAATGCTTCCTGAAAAATACTTCCTGCTTGTCTTTCAGGACCCAGGATAGAGCTGAGCAGATTCCAAGGATTTGGGCATGGGAATGTGTGTGTGTGTATGTGTGTGTGTGTGTATGTGTGTGTGCGTGTATGTGTGTGTGCGTGTATGTGTGTGTGTGTGTTGTGAATTCTGGTGTGAGGGAAAACAGACTCAGTGAATGTGTCTTAGTGGAAAGCTATGTGTCAATCCATCCCAGGAACACTCAAAGAACAGAATCTCACCTGGAAGACGTTTGGACCAGTAACAGGCAGTTTAAGTAGTTTCTGATTCCATCTAGAGTTGTCTATTGGCAAATGGTTGCCATGGATACTCTAACCAGTGTGAAACCATGGAGTAAGTGGCTCTCATGCAAACCAAAGGTCAAGGAACAGATGGAGTGGCAAGATGCAGAACTTCTCTTATGTAACTCGTATTTTTTTATATAAAGTTCTAATTTTAATAGTAGAGAATATTTTAGTCCTGCAGGAGCAGTTCCAAGTTTAATATATTGACTGAAATGACTTTCCTTTGAACTTTAAATTTTCTTGAACATGTCTTTTTGATATGAACCTAAATAAATTATTATTGTGCACCACACACACACACAAACACACACACACACACACACACACACACACACACACACACACACAGAGCGGGGCGTTGAGCTTTCATAGCTAATGGATTCTATAGTGGCAGGTTTGACCAATTGTTAGTTGAATCTCTTTGAAAAAAAAAGTGTCTGTTTTGAACACGTGTGGTCTACCAATTATTTACCCAGCACTTGCAGTGTATAGTTTGAAGACTCCTAAGGCACAGGGAAAAATGCACACAGGTCCTTGCAAATTCTTTGCTATTTTATATAAGGGACTTGAGCTTCAGAGGGTTTTCGTACCTATGTGGGTGGATCTTCGAAATAATTCACCATGACCTCAGTAGGATAACATTGTGTCTCTCTCTTTTTCTGTGTGTCTCTCTGTCTCTGTCTCTGTCTGTCTGTCTGTCTCTCTTTCTGTGTAAGTATAATAAAACATACCCCAGGAATCAATAAAATAAGAAAAAAAAAAGACAAGGGATTTAATATTCAATTTCAGTGCTTTGTTCTAGGGTCCGAATGTTCTGGAGATAGTTGTTGAAAATTCTGTCATATACAGCAGTGAGTCCTCATTACTAGAAGTAAATGAATGGGGAGGTACCAAGTGTCAGGCATAGGAGAATAAAGTCCTGTCTAGTCTAGCACTCTGGCAGTGATAACCTTTGGATACGGATGGGGCTTGGGAAACTGTGATCTAACTTGAGGCCAAGCACTCAGGGAGGACATAAGCTCCCTCGGGTGGTCCCCTCCTCTCGAGATGTCTCCGGATGCCTCACTGTCCACAGCAGACCAGAGTGCATGGCTCCTGATGTCCTCAAGCGCTGCCTGCCTGTGTCACAGCTGCAACTTCACCACTAGGTTCTGGGATTGATTCTTGACATCTGGCACAAGTCATCCACACAATTCAGCCCAACACCAAATGGTAGCCAGTGTGTCAAAGCCTGTCACTCACCCCATCTACACCGCTGGGATCCCTGCACCCCTCACCCCCCACCCTCGGTGAACCAGCCTCATTAGATTGCCATTTAAATGTCCTTATGGCTTTGAACACATTGGTTGCTGGTTTGCTTCGTTTTATTTCTGTCAAAAGCTCGAACAATAATTTGCTTCTTTGTAGTCCACCGTACTTTTTAATGATCCATCTCTGAAGCCGGGCTAGTTCGTAACCTCTGCGATCGCAAGGCCTGGCATTTTTCTTCCCGAAACATGTAAGCGAACAGGCAGGAATCTGTCCACATCATCAGCTCCAGTCAGCCCTCCTTTCATCTTCTTCTCACCCACGCGTGCCCTCGCGGCTCCTCTGCCCACTCCCGAAGGCAGGTCTGTCAGGAGCAGCCAGAGGTCGACTTCAAAGCTTTTCCCCAGCCAGCGGCTTGCCTCTAATGCTAGAGTGCTCCAGAGGGGGTGGGGGTAGGGAGGACACCCAGTTGCTAGAATGGTCTCTTCTATGGAAGGAGCTGGAAGGGCAGAACAAAACTTCCCATCGTGCTTTCTTGGCAGAGTGGGTCTTTGTGGTGCAGAGTTGGGTCTGAAGTACTTCAGGACTCTCAGTTTACAAATAGGAAGCTTATTTTAGAAGAAAAATCTCGTCTGATATTTCTTTGCGCTCATCCGTGTGGAAATACAAATTCCTGTTCAGGGTAGGCGTGACATAGAGCGAACTTATTAACTCTTCAGGCTGAAGCATAACGGCAAAAGGGCAATTGAAAGAGATTGCTATTTACCATAAATTCTAGACTTTAAAAAAATAAGAGCTGGAGAGATGGTGGCTTCATGGATAAACTGTTGGGTGCTCAAGCCTGAAGAGATAGAGTGTTCAGATCACCAGAACCCACATAGAAAGGTGACAGTGCACACTTGGAACCCAGTGCCCTGGGAAGAGAATGGTTCCTGGAGCTTATTGGCAGCAACCTAGCTGATTAGTGAATTCCAGGCTCAGTGAAGAGACTTGTCCCCCAAAATAAAATGGAGAGCAATTGAGAAAGACATCATCAGACACCGACCTCTGATAACCCTGTGCAAATATACATACATGTTTGTGTATCTGTACGGCACAAGTTCACACACAGAAAAAAATCTATACATATCACACACACACGCTCATATAAGCACGTGCATGTGTGCACGTGCGCGTGGACACACACACACACACACACACACACACACACACACACACACTTTAAGTTAGAGATTGCCCGTCTTGAGCACCCTGTAAAAAAGCAAGCAGAGCTTGTCACTGTCTCTAACCAGCTTCTTCCTAGATGATTCATCAAATCTCTGTCGTGCATGATTGTGGCTCCTTTCTCTTTTATGGCAGTACCATAGGTGAAACTAAGACAATTCATAAAGAGAAACGTGGGGTGTGAAGGAAGCTCGGACTGTGTGAAGAGCTGAATGAATGTGTGTCATTGACATGCGTTTGACCATCTCTGACTCCCCAGGGTGTGGCTCAGAGGGTGACAACCATTTCTTCTGGTCCATAAGCAGATGTTGATAGAATAAACAGAAAATGTCCACCATAGAGATTTATAGACTGTGGACTTCTCCCCTACTAAGACTGCTCCTACTGAGGTCAGCTAAACCCGTCTCCTTGTTCGTCTATATATAATAACCGTACCTCCTCATGTATCTGTATGTAATAACCCTACTCTCTTGCTCAGGTATGTGTAAGTACCTTGCATCTCAGTTCAGCTGTATACAATGACTATGCTGAGTTCTGGGGTTCTGAGGTTTTTCTATCAACCATCTCAGTCTGAAAAATCCCAGGTTTTCTGTGTCTTTGTGTCTCTGTGTTTGCCTATTCTTCGTTCCATTTCTACTCCAGTCAAGGCTGTCCCTGGGGCCACACTGAGCATGGCGGAGAAAACTCCATAGTGTTTTTGAGGTTGCCAGCAACATGACCGATACCTGCCTCCAGCTTGGCTCCAGTGTACTGCCAGAGAAGCCACACAAGATTTTTCAAGAGCAGTCAGCTCAAAGCGGTCGTTAAACAGACACAAGTGGTATGTTAAAGGGGTAGATTGGTCTTATTGTTGAATAATTCTGCACTTCTGCTGGGAAAGTTTATTAATTTCTTAATAATGAAAAAGTGGCAGAAACACAAGATACCAAAGATTACATGGTAGGTCAAACACATTTTTCTTAAGGAATTAATTCCATCTTTTTCAAGTTAGGTGGAATAGGACACACTATGAGAGAAATCCCTTCTGGTATTTTGGAGATAAAATGCGTTAGGAAGGTAGGATGAACTCCTATACCAGTTTTATAGTATGTGTGGTTTCTATTTTGGGTTCTTGGGAGCACGTTTTAGAAATGCATGGGGTCAGGGAGGAGGATCTTGTGATTGTGATTGAAACCTTATATGCTTGAAAACTTGCCAGCTTAGAGAAATGTCTCAGTTAGGATTTATACTTCTGTGACAAAGCACCATGACCAAAATCGATTTGGCATAAAAGAGTTCGTTTCAGGTTACAGGTCTGTATTATAGTCAATCACCGAGGGAAGTCAGAGCAGGAACTCAAACAGTACAGGAACCTGGAGGTGGGAACTGGAGCAGAGGCCATGGAGGAGTGCTGCTTACTGGCTTGCTCCCCGTGTCTTGCTCAGGTTTCTTTTGTATAGCACCCAGGACCACCAGCCCAGGCTTGCTCACAGTGAACTGAACTTTCCATCAATTATCATCAATCAGGAAAATGTGCCCCAGGTGTTCCCACAGGCTGGTATGTTCCAGGTATTTTTCTCAATTGAACTTCCCTCTTCTAAAATCACTCTGCTTGTGCCAAGGTAATATAAACTAACTAGCACATCTTAACATAAAAATGGCCAGGAGCAGAAAAAACGTAATTACTTGCAGTGATTCTGTACCTTAGAGTAAAAATATCTCTAAAAGCAGTCTTTCCTTCTTCACAGACACATACTATGTAGATCCACAGCACAGACTATAGGGAGATCCAGACACCGATGGCTGGGGCAGCTTCCTTTTTAGAGTTAAGAATGAGATCTGAAAGGAGAACGTGAGCTTAGAGGAAATCTTTACTGCAGATTTATATGTAGGAAGACAGCTGTCCATTGGTTGTCCATTTTCCTTGGTCAAAGTGTGCTCTTTCTTTAAACCCAATGTAAACAGAAGTGTTTGCTATTCAAAGGCTAGACCAAAGAAAGAATATATTTCGATTGCAAGAAAAAAAATAAGGATTTTGGAAATCTTACAGAGTCTGTGAATGAAGAGAGACAGCTTTTAGAGATATTTTTACTCTTAGGTATAGAAGCATTGCAAGCAATTATGTTGTCTATGCTTCTGGCCATTTTATGTTAAGATGTGCTCCATAGCATTCCTTAGCTCTCCTGAATCCACAAGGCAAGGCGAGTGTACAAAGTATACAAATGCCCAAACTGTAAAGTACTTGTTAGCGATGGGATTATTGCCCTTTGAACCATGTTGGGTGCATATGTGTGAAGGAGGGAAGGCAGTTCTGAAAGAGCTTTTGTTGAAGACACTGAAAGAAATTGTGATTTTTCTACTTCTGCCCAGTTTTATGTTAGTTTTTCATGGATGCCCCTGATGAATCAGGTCCTCTCAATTCTCAGTTAGCTAAATTCTTCTTCTTCTTTTTTTTTTTTTAACAAGAAATAGATGCTGGACTCTGTCAAACGCTTAAGTTTGCGTATAATAAAGTAAACACTCCAGAGATTATCAAATGCAGTTCGGTAAATGGTAGGTTATATTGGTTGGTCTCTGAGTGGAAAGGCAACCTTATTTCCTATGCTGAATCCACTTGTTCACGATTATCTTCCATTTACAGAATCATAGTCTCCAATTTTTGATTCTCTGTTCACACAATGTGCTTTCTTCGTTTTTGTTTTCATCGTTACTGACTGTAAATACTTTGCATGTTTGTAGTGCTAGCCCTGTGGAATACATAGGATTTCTGTGAAATCCTATCTCTTAAATCTTCTAGAAGTGCTTCTGAGGAATTGGTATATTCTCTTCCTTAAGTGCTCAGTGATATTCACCCACGAAGCAATGTCTCCCTGAGCTTTCCTCTGAAGAACAATTTTAACCATGCATTAATTTCTTCAGCTTACACAATGTCCTGTATTCGATCTGTTTCTCAGCTGTGACTTGTTAGATGGTGCCTTTCAAGGAATTGATGCATTGCATTGAAGTTGTGAAACTCATGGACATAATGTTCATGTTTATTATTTCCATGATTTCTGCAGAAATTGCTTAACATTCATGATTTATTTCTCTCTTTTATTTGATACTGAGGAGAGCTAGAGTTTTGTCAACACTAGAGCCTTCTTTATAAAATTAGGTTTGGTTTTATTGACTGGTTTCCCCCCTTTTTGTGGGTGTGCATGTGCATGTGTGTACAAATGAAGGAAGGGCAAAAGACAACCTCAGGTGCCATTCTTCCCTAGGTGCCATGGCTTTGCTTTTTGAGACAGGTCCTCTCATTGACCTGGGGCTCACCTATGGTTTCCCAGGAGACCTCGAGGATCTGCATGTGTCTGCCTCCCCATTTGCTGGGATTATAAGCACACGCCACTGCAACAAACCATTGTAAGGACTGAGCTCAGTTTCTCATTGTCGCCACTGAGCCATCTCTCCAGTCCCCAGTGGTTTTCCATTACCGTTATCTGCTTTGTTGCTCTGCATTTTATTCGTTGCTATTTTGTTTATTTCCTCTGATTAATAATCCTAACTTTCTGTCCCCTTCTTTTCTAATCAAGGACTCACCAGCGTGAATTTCCCCGTATACTTTGGAAACATCATAGTCATTGGCATTGTGAGACTTGTTCTGACCTCGTTCAAAAAACTTCTGACCTCCCCTTTTGCATTTTATTTTCTACCAAGGGTTATTTTATTCATGTTACCTTGTTTTAAAATGCTTTAGAATTGCACAAGCATTTTTTTTAATGGCTCAGCTTACCTTGCCACTGCCTGTCTTGAACATATATTTTAGTCTTTTAGGTATCAGTTATGACAAATGCTTAATACTCTTGTTTATCTTTTAAATCTTTCTAGATTTTATGTTTAATTATTCTATTGCATACTAAGGAAGGGTGATTAAATCTTTAACAGTACGTTTTATTAACTTTTTATACAATGTACTTCGGTCGTATTCTTTCACCTCCCCAAACTTCTACCATACCATTGTTCGCATCTCTGCCCACCCAACTTCATGTTGTTTCTTTGGCAAAACAGGAGACAGGTATATTTTAAGAGCCTGAGCTGGTGGATGATTCCAAGTAAACAGTGTCTTCAAGACTGTCTTAGCCACTGCTCTATCGCTGTGAAGAGACACTATGACCAAGGTGACACTTATGAAAGAAAACATTTAATTGAGGGTTTGATTACAGTTTCAGAGGGCTAGGGCTTAATCTGTTATCATCATGGTGGAGAGCATGGTGGTGTGCAGGCATGCACTGGAGCAGTAGCTGAGAGCTACAACCTATCCATAGGCAGAGGGCAGGGGGTGGGCAGGCAGAGGGAGACTAGGGCTCACATGGGCTTTTGAAATCCCAAAGCCCACCACCAATGGCACATTGCCTTCAACAAGGCCACATCCTTTAATCCTTCTAATCCTTTCAAACAGTAAACTCCCCGATGACTAAACATTCAAATCTATGAGCCTATGGAGGCCATTCTTATTCACATCACCACACAGACACACAGGACTGATGCACACATACACTCATAGAAACTATGACATCATGCACAGAACCTTCACTAATTCAAGCCAGGCAAAATTCCAGCATGGAGAAGGGGAAATTCTGCTGGGAAAGGGAGATAAGGGGATTTTTTTTGTTTGTTTGTATTGTGGGTTTTTTTGTTTTGTTTTTGTTTATATATATATATATATATATATATATATATATATATATATATATATATGGTTTTTGAAAGAGAAACAATAATTGTTACAAATAATTTTATTTTACATTTATTTATCTAGTGTCTTGGGGTACATGGCATGGTGCACTCGTAGAGATTGGAGGAGGATTTGCTGGTATCAGTTCTTTCTTGCCACCGTATGCTGTCCAAGGATTAAACTCAGGTCCTGATACTTGTCAGCCAAATTCTTTATCCACTGAGTCATGTTTCTGGTTCTAAATGGTCATCTATAATTATGGGATTTGAACATATCTTCTTGCAGTTCTTTCAAGTTTTGATTCTTGCATATTGTCACTTTCTTGTTCAGCACCTGCATATTAAAGCTTTTTATGTACTGTTAGTGAGTTGCCATTTTTTTCTGTAAAGGCATGACTTCCTATTCTGTAGGAATATTTTGCCAGCAAATACAATTTAAGTTATGTGATGAAGGCATCTTTCTTTTTACTATTTTAGCAATGTGCATTTTTTTCTCTTTACTTATATGTGCATTTATATTCCAAGTACATTTCCTGTAAGCTACCTATGATTAAATCTTGCTTCTTTGTGTGAAGATGATCATTCTAGCTCTTCATCAGCCTTTAGTCTGTTTAAATGAAATGATTGCCAACATGACTGAATCTGACACACGGTGTTTCTACAGATTTTCTCTGCTGTTCTACACTCTGTTTCCTTCCCATTTTTTGGGACTTCTTTTTTTATCCCTCTGCGGCATATTAACTGTCTGTGTCATTTGTTAGGTGCTGATTTAGAGTTCCTCGTCTGTGTTTTTGACTCATCACTGTCTACCTGTAAACACTATCATGATATATGTTGTTATGTGCCTTTCCATATGGTGACAAGCATGTGAGGGATATTTTGAAGGAGGAATGGTGTCTCTGCTCATGGTTTCAGAGGCTTCTCTTAGCTGCTCCTGTTATTTCTAGGTCTGTATGGACGTAGTAGGCGGAGCTTCTCACCTTGTGGTAACTAGTGGAAGCAGAGAGGGAAGGATGGAAATGAAGTAAATACAGTACTCAAGTATAAAGTTCTCCAAAAACTCTTCTTAAAAAGAAATAAGTGGCAGGGCAGTGGTGATGGACACCTTTAATCCCAGCACTCTGAAGGTCAAGGCAGACAGATCTCTGGGTTCAAGGCCAACTTGGTCTACAGAGAAAGTTCTAGGACAGCCAGGGCTACACAGAGTAACCTTGTCTTGAAACAAAACAAACAAAAAAGAGAATTAAGTGAAGAGTTCTATCAGGAACACTGATTAAATTTACCTATAAACAATGTATGGTTAGTTAAAAAAAAAACAAAAACCAAATGCATCAATGAAAAAAGAGCAGAGAGACTGAGAGAGAGATAAAGGCAGCACAAAACCATTGCCCTTCAATGTCATGTCCCCAGTGGTGAGCTTCTCATCAGGACTCACCTCTCATAGCTTCTACTCCTCCCAACAGTCCATTCAATAATGTTTCTGTGAATGGATTATTCTATCCATTAGGTCAGATTCTCCATGATCGATGACTTCCCTAATGCTCCTCACTGGACACTGCTCTAATGACGAAGCCTTCAACACTTGAGCCACCTGGGACTTTTCCTACTCAAAAGACACACGTCCCAATAATATCCATATTACAGACACATTACCTTACCTTACTGTTGTATATGGGACACAGTGCAATGTTGTATATGCATATTAGATATTGTACATGTTACAACTAACCCCCAACACCAATATTGTGAAAATGTTTGTTTCTTTCTACATGTAAGATTAGAAAATGTAATCAAGGGTCAGCAAGATGGCTCAGCCAGGTAAGGCATTAGCTGCCATGCCAGTTCCCCTGACTTTGCTCTCTGGGGCCTACATGGTGGAAAAAGAGAACAGACTCCCACAAGATGTCCTCTGATCTCTGCAGGCTACACACACACACACACACACACACACACACACACACCATACCCTCCAAACAAATAACTATGATAAAAGTGTTAAAATGCAATCGAATTCTTAATTAAGTGAGAGAGAAAGCCTTTAGTGTCCCAATATGGTGGCTGTATTTGGTTCCTTCCCTTAGTGTGCAAAGGGCTATATTCCTTCTCTGTTCTCCATTTTCTTCTGCCTGGACAACTTCTTAAAAATGTTTTTGAAGATTTATTGATTTCTAATATGTGTGTTTTACCTGCGTGAATTTATGTGCACCACGTGTGTCCCTGGTGCCTGTTGAAGTTAGAAGAGATTGCAAGAGCCTCTGGAACTGGAGTTATAGAGGGTTGTGAGCCACCGTGTGGGGCCTGGGAATCAAACCCCAGTCCTCCGCAAGAGCAGTCAAGGTCTTTTATTCCAGGGCCTCAAGCAACTTCTTTAAGCACTCTAATATAAACCTGCTGTTGTTGAATTATTTTAGTTTTTTATGTCTACAGAAGTTCTTATTTTGCCTTCATATATGAAAACACTTATGTGGTATTAATTACGGATTGAAAGAAAAAAAATTCCCTTCTCATAATTTAAAGATATTTCTCCCCTGCGTTCTGACTTAAATCATTTTGAGGAAACTGTTTCTTTATTTTTCTGTAAATAATTTTTATATTGGCACTTCCAAAGAAATTTAACTAGGCTGTGTTTTGATGGTTATCATCGTGGTTTTTTTTTTTTCCTGGAATGTCTTGGGATTCCTGAACATGTAAATTTAGTTTTCATCAAATTCAGAAAGGTTATGTAATTATTCTTTTCCAAATACTTGTTTAGCTCTCCCTTTTTATATTCTCTTACAGGCTAACAGTGACTACTTAAATTACTTCATGTATCAATGATCGCAGTCATCCGCCCCTCCCCGTGTGCATTTTCTCTTGGATTACTTTGTGTCATTATATTTACCAATCTTCGCCTCCCACTTATCACTTGGTCCTGATCCAGTCTATTGCATGTATCATCCTGTCTATTGTGCAGTTCTACTCTAGAAGATTACATGTCTCACACCCTTTAACATGGACACACCTTCCTTTTCCTTGTAAATATACACAATACGTTTACAAAGTTCTTTAAAATACTCACATCTCCAGTATTTCTGTACTTTTATTATTGGTTGTATTTTCCTGCTTTTTAAAAAAAATTTTTGTATGCCTGGCAATTGTTTATTAGTTTGCCAATCTTGTGGAATTTTCAATATTCGTGTCTGGATAGTTTATATTTCTGTAAATATTCTTAATTTTTGCAGGTTGATCATCTCATTCAGTTTGCCTGAGAGTGTTCTGTATTTATAACTCAACATCGTCTCCCACAGGAAGATTTCCCAGCCAAGGAAATCTGGGATGGCTTTTCACCCTGGTTTTACAGGGAGAAACTGAGTCATTTTGGCTTGCACCCTCGGCCCCATCACAGACCCCTTCTAAAGCGAGGTTTGCTGTGCTCCTGAGAATATTTTGAGTTCTGAGCCTGAGTCCTTTTGAATTATCCATTTCCTAGCCTGGCCATGGAAACAGAGCTGCGGTCCCTCCCAGGACTGTTCCCAGCAACGTTTCTGTGCTCTTTGTCTCCTCCTTGTCCCTTTATATCCTTGTACTCAGAAGTGCACAGCCCAGGACTCATATGCAACCTTTGCTGATTCCTAGAGTCACCTCTTGTCCTGGATGCTGAGCAGTGTGCTCTAGCTGCCCTGGTCACTCTAGAGCCCCACGTGTCCCCTTGTCCTGGAAGGCCATTAGGCTGATAGCAGGCTTATTGTCCCTGCCTTGTGCCTTGGCAGCCTTCTCCAGGTGGAAAGCTCTGGATATCGTCAGCCCCCTCATTCGTTCCTCTTCTCAGGAATCCCTCTCTGTGCTGCCCGTTTCTATCATCTAAAAACAGATGCTTCAGACACCGCCTCCGGTTTTACAGCTTTACAAGGTGGGACAGTGAATTCCGTCATTGCTGTTTCATCTTGGCCCAAATCAGAAGCCTTGTGTCATTAAAAGAAAAAAAAAATGTCTTTTTGCTGGATCTCTTTGCTGACAGACAAAAGTATCCAAAGTGATATAAATACCAACCATGGTATTTTGGGAAGAAAACTGTGTCAGTGTCAAAGCACCTGCCTTTAAATCTCATTGGACTTCTATAAAATTTGAAACCCTTCAATACGTCACGGCATCCTTGTGCCTTTGATTCTGCATCTGCGGAGTGGAGGCATTAAGAGACGCCATAGTATCAGACTAGATGGGAATTCTGTATTTTTACATTCTTTGTGAGATGGAAAGCTTTGAGCAAATGGGTATTATTTTAGTTATTATTTAGCCTCTTGCAATAAAAATAAAATCACAAGAGCTTTCTATTCTCATGAGAAGCAACATCAAATACATTATTATACAACTTCAGCTGCATTATTTACAAAACGCCTTTATATTTGAGGATTTAATTTGAATACCATAGTTATTCAGAGTACAGTCCATAGAACAATGTCAGAAAATGGAGAAATTAAAGTGATTTTTTTTTAATGGTCACACAATCAGTGTTCAGCACAAATAGGACTCTGCTTTCTTTCACAGTATGCAACATCAGTTAATATTTTGTGGTGCTGGCTAAAGTAAGAAAGGGAAAATTAGGACATTTAATGGTAGATTCTCTCTGTATACAGGTCCAAGGGTGACTGTACAAACACATGAAGAATAAAGAAATCCAATAGGTCACATATGCTACATCTTAGCTTCTGGATCTGTTTGTTACCCAGTTACACCAGCAAGAGTTCCCACGAGCACACAAGGAACTTCATCCTCCAAGTCATCCTCTGAGCTGGGCAGATGCTATGGATTCCTTACTCAGGGGTCATCCACAACTGTCCCCGTTGGCAGACATGGAATTTGTTTAGGTTTCTTCTCACCAGCTCGCTTCAGTTCTGATGTACATGCTGATTGTAGTAAATCAACGAGAGCATTATACTTGTGAGGGTACTCACTGCTGGGGGGGGTGGGGGTTGAAACCAATTCTTTCTTCTGGCCTTTGAGCACACCATTGTATGATTAACCGACTGTCTGTCACTTAAGCATCTTGACAGTGGTAATGATATTCTTCTTATATCTCTGATTATATTGACAGCATGATATTCTTTTACATGCCATACAGTTGGCAATTTTACTTTTCTTCACATAAACAACTTTAGTTTGTTTATCCTACCTAGTATATTTTGGGTTTTTTTTTAACTATTATTTTGAGTTCTATTTTTTTTTTATTAATTAATGCATCGAGAGGTCATCCAAGCCAGTAAAAATATAAAAATAATAAAATTTGAAAGATCACTAGGTATCACTATCATCGCATTGATTATTTTAATTTTAATACTTTATTTTACAAGTGACAAAGCTTTAGTATTTCATATGCTTGTATCGCTTTGTAAATAACTTACAGTAAGTAGCGAAGAGGGTAGCAAAAGATAAGTTCACTAGAATGTTTCACAAGAGTTTTAACATACAAAAACCAAAATTTTATTCCAGATTTGCTGGCCTTAAAGTTGTATATAAGTAAATTCATTCATAAATATAAATATATATCAATAAGCAGTGTTTTAAGTGGAATTTAACGCTTATCAACTGTAATCACTCTTTAGTGGATATTCTTTATATCAACATTACTGTTAATTCTGTTGCTTTTTCTTGTGTTTGCGTTGTAAAGATAAATGATATTGAGGAACATGGAGGTTTAACATCATATTAAAAGACTGGCAGAACTGCAGAACATTTTTGTTTTAAGCTTAGATACATTCTTTGGAATAACCAATGCAATAATCACCTGCATTTCATTGTGGTCCTCTCTGTGCCAGCCTTTCACATTGTCTCTATGATTGTATTTTGAAAGCAAAAGCTAAAACTCAGCTGCTACAATCATCACTTAAAAACACGTCAGGTCAACAACGTATTTGGTACGGGAGCAAGGAATGTATGGCAGAACCCCACGCCAAAGGAGGGAACCCTTGCCTGACACCGAAGGGCAGGTCAGGAACTAGAGACTGGAGATGATTTCTAATGATGTCATGCTCTGCTCATAGATGGGTGCCTAGTCCAGATCTCATCAGAGAGCCCCCCTCCAGCAGCTGATGGGAGCAGATGGAGAGGCCCAGGGCCAAACATCATGCAGAGATCAGAAAATCCCACAGAAGAGGGGGAGGAGGGATTGAGGAGACCAGAGGATCAAGGAGAACAAGCCCCACATTGTCAACTCACCAGAACTCTTAGGGCTCACAGAGATTGACAGGGCAGACACGGAACCTGCAGGGCTCCCTGAACATATCTTATGGGTGTCTGGATTGGTGTTCTTGAAAAACTCTTACAGGCTGGAGGGGGGAGTCTGTGAGCCTTTTACCTGCCCTTGGAACTCTTTTGCTCCTGCTGGGTTGCCTAGCCCACCCTTGATGTGGGGACTAGTCCCAGCCTTGTTTTATCTTGCTATGCCATGCCCCGTTTGAGTGGTAACCCTGGGGGAACTGTTCTTTTCTGGGGAGAAACAGGGAGGGTGTTTGTGGGTGGGGACAAGGAGGTACATCTGAGGGAAAGTGGAGACAGAGGAACTGGGAGGAGAGGAGGGAGGGGAGGAGTAGGGTAGGGATGTATTGTATGCGCTATATGAGAAAAGAAAAAAGAAAAAGAAGAGACTAGTGCTCAGATTTGCTTCTTAATTATATTTTAAAGTATTGGGGTGTCTTTCATACTTCTGAAAATGTGGACTTGTTCTGTATTTGAAACTGATGTATTTTTCCATCAAGACCAAGCTAATTAATATCATGAACCAGTCTTTATTTTGTTATATCATTTCTCATGCTTTGGCTTCTCATAGGTATAATAATTGCATGAAATGCATGTTCTCTTGTTCACCTTCAATTTGAGGAAATTTTGCTGCAGAGAAGAGAGATACATAAAGGGTTTCTTAGATAAATTGGTATGTCAAGTGTTAGAACACTCTAAGAAACGAATGTGATGCTCCTCTAGCTGTTCTGCAATTGTGCTGTATAGTCAGCTGTCTGGATCAGTGGCTCCTTTATCCACTTTTCAGCTGGAACAGGGGTAACCCACCCTAGACCTGTCCTGGAGCTCCATTGACAAGACTAGAAATCACCTATAGCATGCTTTTCTCAAGGCGATCACTTCAGCGTTTGGGGCCATGAGAAAATAGAAGCGTATGTGTGGCCATCATGTCTGTGAACATTCCACTGGCCACAGTGGTCCCAATCCAACTTTAATGGGAGAAAGAGGGGGATTAGTTAGAGCAAGAGGGAACTGCAAAGTCACACACAGAGTGTGATTATATTCCCACTAGTCCTCAGATTCAGGTATTGGGGCCCATAATACAATCTTCCAGAGCTTTCTTGGAAGGTGCTGGGCTTGAGACTATTCTGAGGTTCTCAGCAAATGATTTTCTGTATACATTTGACAAAAGCGTCTAAAGAATGTTTACTTTATAATCTTTGTAGCACTTTTAACAAATATGGTCATGGAGGTTCTGGCTCAATCTGAGTCTGCTATCCATTTACTGCAGTAAAACTCTGAGGAATCCAAAATGGCCAAGAGGCAATATATGTTTTCACCTTAGGAACACTATCATTTGATAATACAACATATTATCTCCTTCTTGGCTTTAGAACCTGTGGTCATACATGGCTAGATTCCATAGCAAAATAGCCAGCATTGTGAGTGTGAGTTATGTGTGATAATTTCACGTGGTGCCTCTTTTTACCCCTGGATTGGTTTCATCTTTTGGGCTCTAGGAAATCATGATTAGAGAAAGGCATCTCTGTGTATTGGTCACAATGTTCTACCATGTGCAATCCTGTACAGGGCAACATTTCAAGATGGTTTTCAGTAACTGGATAGAGTTCTGAAAACTTAATAGGATATTCCAATATTCTGTCTTGTCAAATGCTTATAGAGAATGTGATGATTTTTAAGAGAGTGTTCCCCACGGGCTCAAACATGTGAACTGTTTGGGGAGATCCAGGAGTCATGGCCTTCTAGAATTACATCACTGAGGGGTGGGGTTTGATATTTCAAAGCCTGGAGCCATTCCCAGTTTGCTCTCTCTGCCTCCTGTTGTAGTTTAAGATATGAACTCTCAGCTTGCTGCCCCCGCTTCCTTGTGGTGACGGTGGTGGACTCTAACCCTGTAGAACAGTAACTCCAAATAAACCCTTCTTTCTCTAAGTCGCCTTAGTTATGGTGTTTTATCATGGTAATAGAAAAGTAACTAAAACAGATGGTAAGAATTAATACATGTTATCACTAAGAGATATCACTGTAACTTTCCCAGGAAACTCTGATAAAAACTGAGAATATTTTAAGCATAATTTTTAGAATTCTTTAATTTTCATCCAATGATGCCATTATCAACATTCAACCAAAATTAATGGATGGATCTGAAGATACATCAAGGGTATATTACTTTGCATCAATTAATTTCAGTTAAATTTTCGATGGAATTTTTTTTTTTTTACCTTATTTACAAAATGGAAACAAGGAGTTCTAAACCAGCCATAGTGATAGATGCCTATAATCTACTTGATATTTAGAAAGCTGAGGTAGGTACATCACATACTGAAGGCTATGTCTGGGTTACAGAGAAGGACCTTACTTTTGAAAGAGAAAAGAGAATTCTGTGCCGGGCTACATGGGAAAGATGTGAGGTAGTAGTCACACTGAAGCATACGCCCACTGTCCTACTTAGCTTTGTCAAATTGATGTCATCTAGAGTAGCAGTTCTCAACCTATGGGACCTGTGACGGGTGTGGGGTGGGGTGGCGATTGACCCTTTTGCAAGGTTCACCTGAGACCATCTGCAGGTCATATATTCACATTGCTATTCATAACAATCGCAAAATTACAGTTATGAAATAGCAATGGAAATTTTATGGCAGGGGGTCACCAAAACATGAGGAACTCTATTAAAGGGTTGCAGCACTAGGAAGGTTGAGAGTCACTGTGAAGGGAGTTCTAATGGAAGGAATGCCCAGAGCAGTTTGATCTGTCACACAGCTGTGAGGGATTGACTTAATCATTCATTGGCCCAGGAGGGCCCAGCCCACTGCAGGAAGAGCTGTCCTCTGGGCAGGGGATCCTGGGCTCTGGAAGAAGAGTAGTGTGAGACAGCAAGAGATCCAGCAAGCATGCTTTCTGCTTGAGTTTCTAATCTGACTTCTGTCAGTGATGGACTGTGATCTGGAGGTGTCAACCAAATAAATCCTTCCCTATGTGGGCAGAGTATGTTATCACAGCAACAGAGAGAAAGCTAGAATATCCCCTTCTACCAGTCATTTAGTTAGGCACATGTCTTGCGTTATTGTAAAGCTACTTTGAATATGTGAGTGAAATCTTTAATCCATTGTCTTTATGTCAAAAAACAAACAAATGAATACAATTTATTCTGAGTGACCCCACTTAGTGATGAAAGCCGTTTTGAGGAGTGTTCAGGCCTTCCGTGGGCCTGGAAACTTCAGGTAGCTACTTGACGTAGAGCCGTTCTACATCGTCTCCCACTCCCCTCTGTGTTTTCCTTCTTGATTGAAGTCTGTGGGATAAAAAACTAAGCCACCAAGATCCAGTGGGGTTCCCTTCTGCTGGCGATTTGTACTTCCAATTGCTCGGCATGAAAACTTTGAAACTGCTTACCCAGTCCCAGCAATCATGTAAAGCATTCCTTTTTATCTCTTTATAGTTATACATATATGCATCCACATGTGTATTAAACACACACACATAGGTGACATATACATATACAGATCTATACTGGTCTATCTTTTCCACGCTTGTATCTCTGACTTCTATTCATTTATGCTTTTTTGGTTAAATTCTAGCTTTTACTCTGGCCATAGTATCATCCTAATTTTGAGAGACAGTTGATAAATGATTTCCCCTCATCTAGTTAGAGTTATACTATTGCAAAAAATACTGGACAGAATTCAAATTGTAGGTGGTCATATGGACCAAAACTCGTCAAGCTGTACACTTAAAATTTCTGTTTCGGTCCTATGTCCATTTAAATCTGATTTAAAATACATAAAAAGGCAAACAACTTAAAAATAAAAGATAGTTGGGAAAAGCTAACTTAGACATGAAATCAAAAAAGATTCAATATTGAACTAGTAATGTTTACTGAGAAAGTAATAGAATAAAATTATAAACGAAATGGTTAACTCTTTTTGTTTCTAATGGTAATAACCCCCAGTTTGAAATTACTCTCCCACAAACATCAAGGCAATGAATGGGAAAAGACCTGAAATGAAACACAGTGTGTTGGCATTTTAGAATGCCAGAGGCAGAGGATTTTAAAGCTTTTAAAGGAAGGAAAAAAGTCACATATAAATGCAGAGAAGAAAAATACAAGCACGGTACTTGACAAACTTGAAGAGAATAAAGTGAGACAGTATCTTCATAGTTTGGGAAGAACAGGGTTTAAGTTTGTGATCAGGCTAAAATATTAACTACAAGGGAAAAAATCAAATAAATTTGGCTCTTCAAATTCTCAAAATATTATCCTCTTTGCCTGTGAGACTGATCAGAGGGTGTGCTCCCACTGAAAGGAGGAATAAAGCTTAGTTCACAGACAGAAAGAAACAATGCAGGTATGATATCTAGATGGCAGTATGAATCGGCCAGTGGCAATTTTACAGTGAGCCTGGAGACTAAACTGTTTAACCTGAAACAAAAAGACTAAGGGCTTAAAAGTAACCTATATTCTTTAGTGTAGTGTGTGTGTGTAATATATATTTTATATATATATATATACATATTATATATATTATATATATATATATTTATATATAATATATAGTTATATATATTATATATTATTATATATATTACACACATATATATGTATTATATATATTATTACATATTATTATATATATATATTACAGACACACACATATATATACATACATATATATATATGAGTTTGGCATCAGGAAAAAAGCTTGGGATAGGAAACTAAGAAAAGAATATTACATTTATTAACTTCATGGGAAAAGAGAAAATAAGAGTTGATCAGAACTTTGAAATACAGAAAACAGTCATCACAGAAGGAACTATGAGCACTATTTACATGGTTATCAGAAAAACAGTAAGTAAGTACTTCATTAAAAAAAAAAAATTGTCCTATAAACCTTACCAAGGCATTGAGAGGGAGGGTAAGTGGTTGTGTGTCTTAGAGAAGGGCTGATGGGTACGTCCTTCTCATCTTCTGTAGCGGAAGTTAAGTCGTTTAGAAATTCAACTGGGATGTTATCTGTAAATACTGGGAAAATGTTTGTAGCAATAGGAGGGAGAGTTGGAAGTTGGTTCTGAGGAACAAGGTTTCGTGGATGAAGAATGAAGAAATAGTTGTTTTTCCTGTTATTGGCATTTCCAGAACACGTCCATTTTGTTTGATTAGAAGGTTGATTTGTCTCTCTGTGAACGAAAGGTGTCTGCCTGCTCACTCCATGAAGGTCGATGAAGCTCAGGTACACAGAGAAGTATTTCCTAGTTTACTGTGACGGCTGCCTTTCTAAAGGAGACTGCTTCAAAGCGTCTGACGCTAGACTGAAGTGTGGGGAATTTTATGTGAACTTAGATTCACATTTGCCTAAGAAATTTACTTCTTCCTGAGGTTAGTTACCTAGGGGCTCCATCCATCTGTCCGTCTGTCCTGCCATCCATCCTTCACACTCTGTCATCTCTCCTTTCATTTTCTAAAGAACTAAGACTAGAGAGAGCAGGAGACGCTCTGAATGTTGGACTTGCGGTCGACTGGCTTGTCACCATGACTCCTTGGCCATCATGGGTTTACTCCTGCTGTCTGTATAAGGCGGGGAAATAGAAGCATAAATATTTAACCTTCAAAAAGAGACTCACTTACTGGAACTCTGACTGTATGTAGCAGAGTGATAAATCTTTCTGAGGTATTTCAATATGCATAAGAGAGTGAAACCACATGAATGACGGGGCTGACTTTAACCTTTGATTGTTTAAAAGCAGTCTTTTACTCCTTTAAGAATGGGAGGGGCTGAGCACACACACACACACCACTGTCAAACTCACATGATTAAATTTATCTTTTAAAGCCACCTCTCCATTTCTCCCCCCCTCCTGCTTTCTAAGCTTTCTAAAATTTATATCAAATCTGTCAAGAAGCTGAAAGGAAATGATACTTTATGGCTGCCTACAGTTTTTGCTTCTATGTGAGAAAAACATTTCACTTTTTCATGCTGAACAGAAATGCAAAATCCCCTTCTTTGACTTCCTGTCAGTAAGAAGAGGGCAGAAGGAGGCTCCCCAGCAGCAGGATAAGTTACAGATTCCTGCATGTTTAAGGACATCATGCTACTCATGGAGTCTTCTGAGGGTTTTTATTTAATTAAAAGTATCCATTAACAGGAAAGAGTAGCCCAACTCTTTCTCTGCCTGCAATACTGTTTTAGAAGCTGAGAAGTCTTAAGTGGCTGCAGAATTTATGCAATGATCCTTGCATGCTCCCACCTGAGAGCAAAGTATGGTTGAAGCTGCTGGGAGCAGGTGTTTGGTTGAGGAGTCACCTAGGGGTCAATAGTTTCATGTTGGACTTTGCTTAACCGTTAAGATTCTTTGCAATCCACATTCTACTCTTGAGAAAAATTGACAGTCCAAGTGTGTAACAGACCTAGCGTGGCTCGGGTGGGACCCGGTGGGATGTCACCAATCTCTGGACATTTAGGTTATTTTTGCAGTTCCGTTGCTCAAAACGTAGGCTTAGTCCCGCTTTTTCGTTACACTCAAGACATCCTGCGAAGTGATAGCTTATCTACACTTACAGTATCGCTCAGCTTCCCCACCTGGTGAATTCTGCTGCCCTTACTCTTTTCCTCAATACCTTCTCCATCCTGCAACTCTGTATCAGGCAGGGTTATCCTCAATGAAAAAAACAAATAGAACAAGTAGATAGATCGAAATGAAGAGTAGGGGTATGGGAGGAAGCAATCAAGGAGAGAAGGAAGAAAAGAAGGAAGGGGAGGGATGATGGGGGAAGGAATGTGTAAAAAGGAGGCGGGAAGGGTAGAGATAAGGAAGGGGAGAGGAAGAAGGGAGAAACAGAAGGAAGGCATGAAAAAAAGGAAGGAGGGGGAAGGGATAGAGAGAGGAACCGAGAGAAGGAAGGAGGAAGAAAGGGGGATGGAGAAAGAGAAGCAACAGGTAAGGGAGAGGAAAGGGAGGCAAATGGAGGAGGGGAAAAGGAAGAGGGGAAGGAGAGGAAAGAGGGAGAGAGAGATGGCAGAAGGAAGGGATGACAGAGTGAACTGAGGAATGAACGTGTGCATGAAAGGGGGTCTGTTGTCTGCAAACTAGATAGCCATAGAAATTCATGCTCTAATTGAATCTGAGATCAAAGGCCTAAGAACAAGGCTAATTGTGTTATTGCCAGACTGAGGCCAAAGGCCTGTGAACCGTGTGATGGGAGGGAGGGCACCGGTGGTGTCTTGCTTGTGAAGACCCCAGGACTGGAACTCAAGTGTCCTTTGGTAAGGAAGATGGATGTCTCAGGTCAAGATGAAGGGGAAAAGAGGGAGAGTGTTCCATCTCTTTACTTCTGTGTTCTCCCAGGCACTCGGATCGAAGATGCTGCCTGCCCCGACGACAGATCATTCCCTTCACTTATCCAGCTGCTCTTCTTCCCTAAAATGTACCCGGTGCTATTACGCTTAACTAGTTACGGGTCATCTTTAAGCCCTGTCAAACTCACTTTCACAGACCTAACAAATCCATTTTGATATGAAGTGTATGAGGCTCTTTTTGAAATATTACGTATGTGGTGTCTTGCTTTGAACTTCCTCAAGGAATCTCGTGTGCCTTTTTACTGGATGTTTCTCTGTGGCAGATGCTGTTTCTTATCTGATTCTATTGAATTTCTGGATACATCCCCATCCTTAAATCCTTGTTAAAATTCTAGGTCATTCAGGAGATCTGCCTTTCTTTCTGAAATTGGCCACTGTACAATTCCCATATCCCCCAACTTGTCTTAATTACATCAATCAAAATCTGTAATTAGCTTGGCCACATCACTCAGTTGTCCTCAATGGTCCTGTCTGCTAATTTTCTACTATAGAACAATGGTGGCACTGAGAGGTTACAGAGTCATTATCTATCAAATGGCTGCATAAGCCTGACAGATTTCCATAAACAGGGCAACTGGGGAGAACCTTGAACTCATAATCCGGCTTGGAACTTGACTCGCACCTGGCCAGTTATTTCTGTTTGAGTCTGCATGCAGGCTTTGGATTGCCAGGGCCTGGCATTTGCTTTTTCCCAAAGGGAAGATGGAGACGCCATCTAGTGCTTTCTCTCTAAGGAAGAATATGCTATGAGACCCCTGAAATGGTTTCTCACTTGCGTCGTTATTGTGTGGTCACTATACAACACACATGTGTGCAGGGCCTGTTCTGTGTATGGTCTTTCTTCAGAGCAGCATAGTAGATGAAAGGTTCATTTAAATTCCAATCTCCCTCTTAATAGCTATGTGATGCTGAGCCAATATTTAGTGTATTTACTTCAGTTTTTTTTTTTCATATGCCGAGTGACAGTAAATAATACCCACGTCATAGAATTATTTTCGAGTGCTAATAAGTTGGGGACTATAACTTCTTTGTGTTTGGTATAAACTGCTATGTTTGAAAAAAAAAAAACCCACACCAAAATGTAAAAATACATTGGAAGTTTTTTGAAAAGCTTTTTCTTTTCAGAAGCGTACAGGCTTCTGGGAGTTTGTCCTGGTCTCTGTTTCACAACGTTCTCCCAAGGCTCAAAGAACACTGGTCAAGAACTGGAAGAAAGATGTTAAGAGCCAGAGTTTGGGGAGGATTGCTGCAAAACAGCACCTTCTGAGCGTGGCAGGGCCATTGTGCGTAGGGAGCTCATAGGAGCTGCGGCTGCCGGCACAAGGTCAAGTCAGTCAACATTCTAACTTGGGTGTGGGAGGAACTCAAGGGGCTCTGTACCTACCTGAGAGTTTTTAGTGGTTGATGGCTGTTAGACAATGGTCATTTTTCTTTAAGTGTGTGACCTCTTTGAGGTTGCCCATTTTTCAGTGGATGGCCATGTATCCACGTGCCTGCAGCCAACTGGATTAGTTATCTTACTGCTAACTAACTGGGCTTAGAGCAGTGCTTCTCAACCTCCCTAATGCTGTGACCCTTTAATATAGTTCCCCATGTTGTGGTGACCCCCCAACCATACAATTATTTCTGTTGCTCCTTCATAACTGTAGTTTTGCTTCTGTTATGAATTGTAATGTAAATATCTCATATGCAGATGGTCTTAGGCGACCCCTGTGAAAGGGTCATTCAATCCTCAAAGGGCTCATGACCCACAATTTGAGAATCATTGGATTAGAGGATTCTAAAGAAAAAAAAAAACCCAGAAGGATAATATATGAAGTTGTGAGCTGACATAGGGGCATTCTTGGAGAAATTGAAGGACAGAGAGGACTATGTTCAAAATATATTGCATAAGTATATAAATTTCTCAAAGACTAGAGAAATGAAATACTTATTCCCTGATTATCACTCACTTTTCCTGCTTAGTCCCTGGAACATTTCTGACCCCTGGGTCTCACAGATTTGCGTCTGATCTTCTGATGGCTCTCACACGTAGCTCTGCACGTCACTCACTACAGACATACTATATACAAATGAATGAATGATAAAGTGGGTACGGAACCTCTCTACACTGGACCTCATCCTGGACACTGCAGATTCTGGCTGCCTTGGCCTCTGCTTTGCACAGCCCCTTCTTGCTCTCATTAGCATCTCTGATCTGGTCCTTTGATCGTCTCTTTCCTGCTTTCATTGGGCACAGTTGTTTCTCGACACCAGCACACCCCTTCCTTACGGCTCAACTTTTATTTGAATTGATTTTCTTTCCTTAAGAGAATCCTAGAAGCCAGATTAAGACAATTCCACCTTTCTTTTGGCAATTTTTTTTTTTTGGTTTCTCTACAAACTTAAATTGACCTTTCAGTTTCTGAATGCAGAAACCATACCTCAGAAGTCCCACTTTTTAATCAGTGGAGTTTAACATGAAAGTTTGACCTCTAAGCCAAACCTTTAAACACCTGACTTGACAATTTATTACTTCTGCCGTTACAGCTATTAGCCCAGCCCTGGGAACAAGTAAGTTATCTAAAACACATTGTTCACCTGCTGTTGCTATTAAGACAGCTACAGGCCTACATGGCATCAGGCAACCCATCATCTGGTCAGACAGCAAAGTGACATGACCTGTGCTTACTGTGCACACTCCAGATACTTCATAGCATGGCCTTGTGCCCTGTCAAACCAGCCATGATAATCAGATTTTACCGAAACACATCTCTTTGGAGATGATAACAGAGTTGTTCACGTTAATTCTTCTTCTGATCTCTCAGAAGAAAATACAGTCATTATTCAGTCTGAAATAATCAAACACTTGGATTTGAAGTTTCAAAATTTTCAGCAGAAAGATCAAACAGGAGAAAATTCTTTTTCTTGCATTTGTATAATGCACATAAGGACAACTTAATCTGTGGCCAAAGGGACAAACTTGCTTCCTTTTTGTGTGCGTATGTGTGTGTTCATGTGTGTGTGTGTTCATGTGCCTGTAGGTACTCGTGGATGTGCAGTATATGTACATGAGTGTGTGTATGTATACAGAGGGCAGAGGTCCTTCATTAAGAACCACCCACTTGGCTGCACTCAGGAGGCAGAGGCAGGTGGATCTCTGTGAGTTCGAGTTCAGCCTGGTCGACAGAATGAGTTCCAGGACAGCCAGAGTTACAACAGAGAAACCCTGTCTGGAAAAACCAACCAACCAACCAACCAAACAAAAACAAACAGCAGCAACAACAAAATAGCACCCACTTTGTTTTCTGAGACAGCATCTCTCACCGACTTGCAGCTTGCTGATCTTGGTAGGTTAGCTAGCCAAGGGAAAATCTTACAGACCTGTCTCTCTTGTTCCCCTGTGCTGGAGATATATTTGCCCAGAATTTTTAAATAGGTTTTGGGGATGGAAAGAGTTCCAGAAGCTTATGTGACCCACACTTCGACACCTGAAACATCTCACCAAACAAGCTGCTTCCTTTTGATAAATTCACATGCGTCGTGATGCTGACCCGCTTGTTCTGGCTCTAGATGAGACGTCTGCTGTAACTAGAATACTGGGAAAACACTCTACCTGCTAACTCTGGGTTGTCAGCTAACAGCAGACTAGTTTGCTTTCACTATTTTTCTGAGTATGTGGAGGGTGAGGCTTTTCTCAGAGTGGATGGGAGGGCCAAGTTTCTCTTACTATAAGCTTAACACATCCTCCCAATATAGAATGTGTTCCGAAGAGAACTTTTGCTTGTAGGAATTTGGTAGGGAAAAGCAGAAGCAATATAGAACCGAAACACACGATGATTAAATTGAGTCACAGCAGAAGGTTTCCATCACATCCTCACGATTCTTTTCATAAACAATAAGCTCGCTTTCTTGATTTTCTAAGTCAGAACAATTTAAGCATTTCACATAGAAGGTTTGAGGGGTTCCCAGAGGCAGGTAAATCAACAGCCATGTGAGTCGCTAGCAGAGAGCCCTGAAGTGAGCAGGACTTAGAAAACAGCAATGAGCATATTTATAAAAAAAGTGACAATTATTGAGAAGGGATCTCTTAGCATCATTTAGTGTGGGAGTAAGCTGACCTCAGAGGCCACTCCTATTGCAACCTGATGCTACAATTGGTGTTCAATATAATCATTCCTAGAGGCGATTTCAATTTTTTTCAATATGTGTTAATAATGGATTTCACAGTTTGCAGGACCTATATCCCAAAATATTTTCAAAAAATGAGTATCTTTGACTGTTCAATGTGTTAAGCTTTAATCAGTAGAAAATTTACTTATGAAAAAAAAATGCTATCCTCCAGTAATGCAGAACAAACACAGCAAAAGAACGATAATTAATTTTTAAAAGAAGTAATAATTGCCTTCCCTGCCAAGATCTGTTTGGAAGATTTTGCATGGTTATCTCACACATCGCTTCTCTCCACCCACGAGGTAGTGACTATTGCTATCCTCATTTGAGTACCGAAGCACAGAGAGGGTAACTGTCTTTGCAGACAGCACACAGTGAAGGAAGAATCGAAGCTGGGGCTCACGCACCTGCTGTAAGCTGCCTGCTGTACTGTCTTTTGAGTAACGGAACAGTCAAGTTCCTGGATTCACAGTTCCAGCCACTCACATTGAATTGCAGAGGCAGAAAATATATCAGGCTAGAAATATTAACTAGTACATAATTTTACTAAATGTCCTGAAAATAAACACATTATATCCATGTATGGAATTCTCAAAAAAAAATATAGCTTAAAAAATAAATAATCAAAATCAAATAGTTCTAGGGAAAAAAGGCAGTCCAGTTATGGGTCTCTGCATTAGTTGCAATCTACACCAAAAGAGAAGCTTCTCTGCTTCACGCCAAGAGACACATTAACCTACGGGTATTAAAGTAGGTAATTATATAGAGGGAAATCTATTTCTACACCCATTTGCCCACAACCTAGCCAGCCGTAGATTCTTGACCCAGATTACACGATTGAGTTCTTATCTTGTGTGTGGGTTTTAAATAGAACCAGAAAGCAGTTGGCTACTGCCATAAAATTCTTGCCTCTTTTGCAACAGTGGGCATATCTTGTTGGGCCTGTTGTTAGAGCTCACAGGTTCACAGGTGGGTAAAGCTGTTGTTTACTTTTATTCCCTGGTAAAAATGTATAAAACCTCACTGCACCAATAAAATTACCCAAGAGGAATGAAGTCTCCTGATCTTTACTAGCTTGATTTCTCCATACCCTATGACTCAAGTATATAATGTCTTCAGAAATAAGGACTAATATTATGAAAGTAGTCTATTGGATCGACAAAATCTCCATCAACATTTACACAACTCTTCACAATTTTCTTTTAAAGCTCAAAATTTGTATGGAAACACGAAAGACCTAAGGGAAGTCGATCCAGCCTTGAACAATAAGAACACTGTCTGGGGTATCACTATGCCTGATTTCAGTTACACTACAGAGTCTTAATAATCAAAACAGTGTTGTTGTATGCCTACTGTGTAGGCTAACCAAGAGAGACAAGGCACTTTCATAGGTGCAAGCCTTGCCAGACCTCAGCAGAGGAACCACCGTCATGGCAAGTGCCATCCTCAACAGTGGAACCCTGAGCATCTGAACTCAGGTGTTCTATTGACCGGAATTCCTCAGGTGTTCTATTGATAACATGTGGGGATCATGAGCAATCAAACATCTCCCACATAAACCCAACACCTGTAGACAATACAAAATGCCAAGATTCAGGCAACCCCTCACCCAACAGTGCACAAAACAATTATTTCATACATAACCAAAAATAAACTCTACAACCAAAAGGTGTGTTCCTGGTATAAAAGGTGACACAGGGATGAACAGAAGAGACTTGAGGACCCAGATGTAAGCCCACAGCTCACACTCATACAGTCACTTGCTCTCTCTCTGTGTGTATGTGTGTGTGTGTGTGTATGTGTGTGTGTAACCTTCATTGCTTTTTGAAACTTATTTTTGAGATTATAAGTCACAATGTTTCTCCATTCCTTTCTTCCCTCGCTTATACCCCCAAGAGGCCTAAAATATACTTTGGAGAAAAGACAGCTTCTTCGACAAATGGTGCTTGTCAAACTGGGTAGCCACATGCAGAAGAATGAAATTAGATCCTTCTTTCTCACCAGTCACAAAACTTAATTCCAAATGGGTCATGGATTTTAATATAAGACCCGATACCCTGGATACAATAAAAGAGAAATTAGGGGATATGACTAAACTTATAGGCACAAGAAATGGCTTTGGTCTCTGAACAAGGCCCTGGTAGTTCAAGCATGAAGACCTATAATTAACATGTGGGAACTCATTAAAATCTATACAGCAAAGGACACCATCTTCCATGTAAAGACGTAGCCTAGAGATTGGGAAATTTTTTTTTTTTTACCAGTTATACATCCCGACAGGAGGGCTAGTGTCTGGAATATACACATAACTTATAAAATAAAACACCATGAAAAAAAAAACAACCCAATTAAAAAATGAGGTGTGCTTTTAAACAGAGTTCTCAAAACAAAACAAAAAAAGAAAGAAAAAAAAAAAACGACTGAGAAGTTTTTCAAAAAATTCAACACCCTTATTCATCAGGAAAATGCAAATTAAAACTGCTTTGAGATTTAATCTTACTCCAGTGAGAATCGCTAAGATTAAAAAAAAATAAAATAAAAAAGCAGATTGAAAACGCTGGGTGGGGGTTGGGGCGGTCAAAACTTTCTGCTGATGTTAGGAGTGAGAGAATCAGCAGGACCACTGTGGAAACCAGTGCTGAGCATCGTCAAAAAGCTAGAAACAGATGTACCAGAAGACACAGCTGTGCCACGCCCAAGTACACTCCCGAAGAACCCTATATCCTAGTGCAGAGATTTCACTGCTGTTCCATTCACAGTGGCCAGGACATGGAAACAGCCTAGCTGCTATTCAGCTGATGAACGGATAATGAAAACATGATGCTTACACACAATAGAATACTACTCGGCTGTTAAGAACAATGAAATTATGATATTTGCAGATAAGTGCACAGAGCTAGAAATAATCATCCCAAATTAGGTAGTCCAGACCTAGAAAGGCAAAGTCCAAATGTTCTCGCTCATATTCGTGTGATAGGCTTGGAACTAGTTATACGCATTTGCGTCGGAATTCCCATAGAGGTAGGGAAGCTGGTTAAGGGCCATGGGGTAATTTTCAAAGAGAGAGGGAGGGACTGCAGGTTTATGAAGACAGGAGGAAGAAATAACGGGACTGGAAGCATTAAGTAGAGGAGGAGATGGGAAGGCAGGGTAGAGGAAGGAATGTCGGGAGGGATAACTAACGTTAAAGACATAGGAGTGTTTTAGAATTGCTATTTTATGTCTACGCTGGCTTTCCTGCATGTGTGTATGTATACCATGCTCATGCTTGTTCGTGCTGATACCCGTGGAGGTCAAAGGAAGTCACTGGATGCCTGAAAATCGGAGTTACCGAAGGTTCTGAGCATCCATATAGTGCTGGGAGCTTAACCCAGGTCCTCTTCAAGAACAAGAAATGATTTTAACAGCCGAACCGTTTCTCCAGCCCCCCAACTAAACACATTTGCAAAGAGCATCTAAAAACCTACCACTGTAGAAGATTCCTAAAGTAAACACACATGCATATTTAACAATATTTAAAAGGAATTATTCTATAACAGAAGAACAATGTTCAGAGGAACATTGTGACACCAAATATGTGACACCTCTTTCTGAATTGCTGGGCAGTGGGGTCTCCTAAGTTCCACCAAACATTGCAGGCTAGTGCCATTATTTTTGGTTATCTTCCAGAAGTTGATGGCAAGACTTTATTGGTGAGGAACCCGCATACTTTCAGACCTTTTAGGTGAAGAAAACTTCCTGTGTAAGAAAAGGAAATTGGAGAGCAACTACTAGGAATCAGGTCGGGGCATGCTTTGTATTTTTTTGATTTATTGTTTCAGAGTTTCACACATACATATAATAGATTTAATCAAACCCACCGCCTATTCCATGTCCTCCAATTCTTTCTTCCTCTATTACCACCACACCCCTTCCTCTCTTTCTTTCTCTCTTTCCCTCTCTCTCTTTCTCTCCCACTCCCTTTCTTTCTCTTCCTCTCTGTCTCTTTCTCTCTCTCCCCCCTCTCTCTCTTTCTCTCCCTCTCTCTCATTCTTTCCCCCTCTCTCTTTCTCTCTTTCTCTTTCTCTCCCCCTCCCTTTATCTCTCTTCCTCTCTCTTCCTCTGTCTGTCTCTTCCTCTTTCTTCCTCTTTCTCTCTCTCCCTCTCTCTCATTCTCTCCCCTCTCTTTTTATTTCCTTTTCTCTGTCTCTGACTCCCTTTCTCCCTTTCTTTTTCTCTCTCTCCCCCCTCTTTCTTTCTTCCCTTCCTCTCTTGCTACTCTCAAACCCACTGATTCCAGTTAGCATTCCAGAGCATGTGCATGTGTGTAGGACTATCTGCTAAAGCATGGAACACCTCTCAGGGGCCACCCTATGGAGCACTGACTCCCCATCCCTGAGGAGCCAGCGATCGTCAATAGGTCCCATGCTGTTGGTAGAACTTCATGAGCCCCTCCCCCACACAACACCGGCATTTTAGATGGCTTGAACCTGAGCAGGTCTTGTGCACAGTCATAGCCACTGTGAGCCCATGTGCCACAGTTTCTATATTAAAGGAAGAGCTCATTTCAGGAAACCTCAGCTGTCTACTCTGTGGGGCCTCCTATGGAATCAGATGAGCGGTCCATTGGTCTGAGAGACTGTCGCCTTCATCACCGGTAGATTCACATAGGAATACCAGGGACTAAAAAGGTTAAGAAATGTGAGCTTACCAGAGAAACAGCAGTGCTCTCTTTCATTTATTTACCGAGAGCAATGAGTTCAGCTAGAGCAGTGTGCTGGATCACGTGATGAAAAGTGTTCTGTCATGACTGAAGCAAAGGTCTCATTCCCTCTTCGAAGTCTGCACTTTGCAAGTTGACGTTCCCCTGTGGTGAAGCCTAACGCCCATCTGCTCTGGCACGGTTCACTCTCCATCTTCTTCTCTTGCTGTTCCCTGTCTTGCTTCCCTAGTCCTCAACGTTTTTTGAAATTTCTAGGGCGTTTAATCACCCTGAGGCCTTAGCAAAATCTTTCTTCTCTGTGCCTCAGGCTTTGCTTCAAAAACCAACTTTCCATCTCATCTGTCAGATGCTGCTTCTTTTGAAAAGTTTCTCCTGGCTTAGGTGCTACCCCGGTGACATTCTGGGAGCAGATGTTGCCATGGTAAACAATTGTCCACTAAGTGGTCACCATTCCTTCAAGTGTCTTGTTGGCTCTTTGGCTCACTGGAACTCGGTTGCAAACCAACCAAGCAGCAGTGAATATAATCCTTGACTGAGTAAACAGACATGTGATTTAATGATTCCCCCCCTTGTTATTCTACCAATGTCTCCTCTGGTGTTTGCTCACCTGTCTGCCACCGCGGCTACTTGGAACCCCTCTGAGATTGAAGTATTGGTGCTCTAGATCACCAAGCTGCCTTTGCTGCTGACAAGCTGACAAGGCGGGACTCGCCTAGCCCTGGTTTGTAAGTTCCTCCAATCTGTGAGGTTTCATAAGAAGTTTCAAATAAAATTACATTCAACGGAACATTTGATGACCAACCTTTAGTATAGACTGTGATGTTCTCTGAGCTGTCTGGGGGACTCTGGGAGCCAGCTAGGGCTTCAAGTGGATAAATCTCTCCTTTTCTAACAAAGTCAGTTCCCCAAAGTCCCTAGGCACTGAAACAAGAAAAGGATTCACTGTCATTTGAATCCTTTTTACTGACAATCTTCCTGTACCTCCTGGTTTTCAGTGAGCTTGATAGATTCCTTTGTTAAATCATATTTCCAAGCCTTCAGTGTGTGTTTCCAATTTGTCATTCTGTCCTTGGTCCAAGTGTCTCCTCAAGGCCATCTCACTTACCAACGTCAGGCTTAAGTATATCTATGTGGAGTGAGAACTTAACTGAAGCACGTTGATCTCTACTAATTAAAAGGGAAACATCAGTTCTAACAGCTGGGCCCTCAGAGTGACACTGCAGCTGCAATTAAAACTCATTGTGGGTTCCTTACAATTTGGCTGCATCTGCTTCCTTCCAAGGAAGATTTATCAGACAAAGGCCCCTCTCCTCATGTCATCCAGGACACCTTGCTTTAACACCAACCTAGGTTCGGGAAGTTCTGTCTCCTTTTAGTCCTGGGTGCATGCTGGATGTGTGTGGTCCAGGTGGCTCCCCGCATCTGAGACCTGGCTTGTTCTGTCCTTTTGCTGCTGCCCTTCATTTACCTTTTGAAGTTACATGGGTTCAAGTCAGGGCACTCCCTCCATACTTGGGGGAAGATCAAGAGACATGGGAAAAGAGAAATGTTGGTTAGTGTATGAAAGGTCAGTGATTCCTTTCTAGAGAGAGCTACTCTGGAAAGACGGAAGGAGGGAGGCACAAGGCAAGCAGTCAGCCCAGAGACATCCTAACTCTAGGCCAGGCTGGAGAACTTATTTAAGGCCTCAGTTCATGTTAGATGATGGCAGGAAAGTAAGGGGTGGTACTTTCATTTGCAAATTTGCGGAGTAACACACACTTACACACACACATGTATGCACACATACACATACACACATGTATACACACATGTATATACACACAAATACATGCACACATACACACACAAACATAAACATACACATAGATACACACATACATGCATATACACATGTTTATACATGCACATGTACACAAACATACACATACACATAAACACACACATATACACATTAACAAAAACATGCATGTACACACATACACATGCATATATACATGTATACATGCATGCAATGTACATGCACACATGTATACACAGACATGAACAAATACACATACATATGCACACAAACACATACATACACACATGTATATACACATGCTCACATATATACATATATGTGTATATATACAAGTATGTACACATACATACATGTATACACATACATGTGTAAGCATACATATGTAAATACACACATACATGCAACCAATCTACATACATATGCAATATAAACAAAAAATACATATGCACGCATGTACATACATATGTATATGTATTCAGACACAAACATACCCACACATGTATACACACAGACACATATATACATATATACACATGCTTATATATATGAACGCACATACATATGTATATACAAGCACAGACATACACACATGTGTACATGCATGCACACACAAAGATATGCATACATGTGTATACACACATACAAACCAAACATAAACATACATCTATACACACATATATACACATGTATGAACACATACATGTATATATACACAAACATGTACATTGAATACATACATACACACATATAAACACACACATACAAGCACATACACATGTATATATACACAAACATACATATACACATAAACATGCACATATAAACACAAATACACATACATATATAACCACGTATACATGCACATAAACACAAAATCATACACATGCTCACACATAAACATATATACACACAAACATACACATACCTATATACATATATGCACATACAACATACACACAAACATATACATACATACATTCATACATACATACACATACACATACCCACACACATGTAGACACATACAGACTCACGTAAATACACATATACATACACACACAGGTTTGAATCAGTGTTGGATCTTTGTCTTTTTCCAGTGGGAGCCTGGCCACTATTCCAGGTGCTTCCATATCATTTATGGTTTGATAGCCCCTGTGTAGGTCCCAAGGCCTGCTGCCACCACTGATGATGGTGGCACAATCTCTGCACAATGACTAACAGGGATTTGCAAGCCATCCTCTTCCACAGACCAGAGGTTTTAATACAGACGAAGTCCAACCTATCATTCCTACTTTTTTGAATTATGTTTTGTGTGGTCTTGTCCAAAAACTACTTACTGTAATATAGATCTTGATGATTTTATGATTTCCTCTTTAATGTACTATAGTTTATGTTTTGCAATACGTCTGTAATCCATTTGGAGTTGTTTGGGTGTAGGTTGCGAAATTTAGGCTGACTTCCATTTTCCTTTTCCTCTGAATGCCGCAATGCCTCTTGTCCCACTTGTTGACACATTTGAACTTGCCCACTGAATGATGTTACACTTAAAATGGTATGCATAATCTGTATACACGAAAATATGTATTGATGAATAGATTATTAAAGTGTAGTGCATAAATACAATGGAATTATATTTAGAGGCAATGAAAAATGAAATCATGATACGTGCAAATAAGTGGAAGGAATGAGGAGAAGCTGCCACATTCTCCTTCCACGTTGGTTTTCCTAACGCTGCACTTGCAATCCCACCAACTGTGGACGGGGGCTCCATTTCCCACAAATCCTCTCCATCTTTCTTTTTCTTTCTTTCTTTCTTTTTTTTTTTTCTAGATCATAGCCAATCTGCCTGGAATCTCAGAGTAGTTTTAATTGGAATTTTCATAATGGTTAAACACTTTTTTGAAGCAGTTATTAGTTATTTACAGTTCTTCTTTTCAAAATTCTCTGTTCAGATCCATAGTCCATTTTTAAAAATTGTGTGATTTGTTGTTTTGACTCTTTGTGTTTTGAGTTCATTGTTATATTTATCATTGGTTAATATAAAGCTGGCAAAGATTCTTTCTGTTCTATGAAATTCTTGTTTGATTTACTGTTACCTTTGCTGTAGAGAAGCTTTTTAGGTTTATGAGGTCCTACCTGCCAACACACACACACACAAACACATACACACACATATATGTGTGTATATATATACACATATATATATGTATACATATATATATACACACATACATACACACACACAAACACACACACACATATATGTGTGTATATATGTATACATATATATATGTATACATATATATACACACACACATACACACACACATATATGTGTGTATATATATGTATACATACATATATATATACACACACACACACATACATACAAACACACACACACACACACACACACACACACACACATATACCCTAACTTCCTGAATCCCTGATCTTTAGCAAATAAGTTAGGTTCTAGAGCTGTATGTAAGCACTTCAATAAGGAAGCTACTCATGGTTTCAGTTGACTTGTCATCTTCTGCCATGGGAAAATTCAGCATCTCTTTATCTCTTTCATCTAAGGTTGTCACAGCAAGATACCATCTCAGAATCAGAGAACAGCAAGCCCCAGTCAACAGAACCTACAAGTCCTTTGTAATTGGGATTCCTGGAGTTGTTACAAAATAAGATTTACTTCTTTGTAAATCATCCAGTCTCAGGTATTTTGTTATAGCACAACAAAGGGACTGAGCGACAGTTGTAATTAGGGTTTTCCCGTTGATAAGTACTAGAGTCCCATTTAATACAAAGGCGGTATAGTTAGGTGATTGACTCTTAAGTGGGTGATATTAACCAAGCTCTGGTGAGGTGGAATGTAGGAAGACTCCTTCTGCTTCATGTTGAGAAGTCAGCCCTTTCTTCATTATGCCATAGCTAAGCTGTCACTACAGGCCATTGCCGACCATTCCTTACGAGTCAGACCATATGTGGTATACAAATGCCAAGATATTGAGGGCAATATGTGCCCTGGTCTTCAATGAGATGCAATGAGAAATCATCAGTGAATTCATTTGAATAAGATAGAGCAAGGCTGATGTACAGAGCCAAAGAGAATATTTCCAAGAATTGAAAATACGTGCTTTTCATTCAAGTTTATTGTGATCATCTATCAAAGATTTCATCTTTACAGATAGAGAAAAAGACAGGCGGTTATAGTTTGTGGATTGGAAACAAGAGTTGGACATATTATTTCAAGGGAAGACAAACAATAGTCAGAATCCCATAGGGCCATTAAACTATAACACTGAGGTCATGTTTTTACAGGACAGAAATCGTTTGTCTCACTAGTGGACTAAGTCGTTTGCATCGCATTACTCTGCATGCATTTACATGAGTCTTCAGAAGGCTCCAAGCACCGGAGGCTCTCAGCAACATGAACAATTCCTAAGGCTTCTGTTCTAAGCTGAAGAAGGCAACCTTGTATCCATGTTTGTGCCTTAATGATAAGGATACAATTTTTGTTATTAGAAAGAGATGTGTATGAAATATTTTGTGTGCATAGTTCATGGTCTTAGTAGATTACCAAACATTTCTTTAATATGATGTTAGAGCCCTAGTTCTGAAAAGCAGGATCTCTAATTATGCAGAGGTATGCCCTACAAAAACACGTGAATATCTCATGCTTATGTCCGTGCAAATGTTCATTCCTGTGAACCCTCAGCCTCACAAAGACTCTGGGGCCCTTGTATTGTCTGGGTCAGCTTTCTTTGAAAGGCTTGAAATGGGTTTTCTCAGTTGCACTCCAAAGTAGAGTGTCTAAGTCTGAGGCTAAGAAACTAAAGCTTAAATGAAAGTCAGATTCAAGGATCACAAGGTTAGATAGCATATATGTGTGTGTGTGTGTGTGTGTGTGTGTGTGTGTGTAAGCACATTTATGTGCATGCATGCATGTGTGTGTCTTAACAATATAATGATAACTATATAAGAATATCACATTAATATATTTATGCATATATAAGTATGTGTTTTAAATATATATATTTATTTTCCAATAAATGCTGTATGAATATATGTATATAGTGTTGGTTAGTAGGAAACTTTAAAAATCAAGATATTCAAACTTTAATCCAAAGAAAGACCTTGAATGAACAACCCCTATCGTAGTAGCTACAACTTGGCTGGTGTCTCAGGGTTAACGTGGACCACGATAAAAGGCAGTTTAGTTTAAGCCCTAGAGTTTTAGACTTATTCATCTACATTTTTGTGATTTTTTTAAACCTCCACAGACCCAGATGCCAGAGACCGGCGGATACCATTGCTCATGTCTGTCCTAGACACTAGGACCCGCAGCAAAGGTACTTGTTATGATGAGGTCATACGGTCATTGCCAGGATCTTTCCCCAGCTCTTTCTGTTTGCCTACAGGAAGGCCACATCCCACTAGGGAAAGCAGAGCTAGCCTAGAGGAGAATTCACTTCATTATTATGAATGTGAATATACTGCTTTCTTAGGATTCTTATTAAAGGGAAATGCCTTGCAGTATAGCAGGAAGCACAGTACGCCTTTTTAGTTTTTAATTAGCACATATTTCTTCGTAAGGTTGTTTCATTGAGGCATTTCTATAGATTTGTACATGTACTTTAATCATGTACACTATTACTCCACCTTCCCTTCCCTCCTCTTTCCCTCTTTCTGAGAGAGACTCAAGAGGTTGAGGAAGTAAGCCAAACCTCACCAGGTTGGGAAAGCAGAAACCTAGGCTCTTCTACCAAGGTGATATCAATAGTTAAAACTTGATGAGATAGGAGACTCCTTCAGGTATTGTTCACTGAGGGTGGTATTCCCTCCTTCTGTCAAGCTTTGAGTCCAGCATAGAGCAACAGGGCTGCAGCTTTCCTTAGTCATCACCTCCTCTGCTGTGGGCTTTTCGGCAATGCAGTTGCTTTTGAGTCATCCCTACCTCTGTAAGTCACTCCTCGTCCACACTCCTATGGGTAAAGTCATTGGTTTGCCATACCGGACGTAGGCGAAATCCACACATTGGTCTGTTGCCGGTGCCCCTTTCCCCAGGCAAAGCCACACAAGATCTCTCCATGTCCCCTTCTTTTTTAACTTCTCTTCCTCTTTCCTTTTGCACCCATGTATGAGAGAAAATACTCATGGCTTGTTTTTATAGGAGAGCTCATTCCATCTAGCGTATTAACCACCATTTCTTCTATTCTCCTACGAAGGACATCTTGTTCTTCTTAGTGGCTTAGTAAAACTCCACTGGGATAGAGACTGTGTTTTGTCCTTTCATGCGTTGATGGTCAACCTGACAAAATGACCTAAGCCCCATAAAACATTATGTTTTTACTTTTCTTTTTCTAATAAAGAAATTTGCTTATCTTTTTTCACCTGCTATTGTTTAAATGCCCTGGGATTAGGTGATTTAAAATTTAGACCATGTACCTAAATGGATCTAAATGACTAAAGGGGTCCACATGGATCTGACTAGGGTTGGGAGAGGCACATTCTCAAGAGAGGGTCTTGCCTTGAGATCAACTTTCTGGGTCACTTCTATTTGGAAGTGCTGGAGACAAATGCCCTTAAGGTAGGTAGCATATGTTGTTAATAAAACTATCCAAACTTTAAAAGGGAAAACAAAAGGATTTGTATTATGAGGCTACAGAGAGGCTTGAGCAGTCAAAAGCACTGTGACAAACTGACACATAACATATAAATTCACAGCTAACGGGAACTAATGTAAGAACCATCAAGGAAACGTTTAGCTTAATGTTAGTCTGGTATATTGTCCCTCTTCTTCTGGGGACTGCACAGCCCCAGTTCTGATTATTTGGGTCTCATTGTAATTACAGAAGACAGTGCTCTTTTATCAGAGTGAACTGAACTATGGGAAAGCCTTCAAATAAAACCGAATAACTTAGGGAAGTATGATCTTTACTTCTGATTGCTTAACAAATATGTAACTAAAACAGAAACAAGTAACGACTCCCAGAGTTGAAAGTTACCGGGTGATACATATTACACACTGGTGACTGAGATAGACCACACTCAACTCTTTGGAGGTGAGACTATAGTTTATTGAAGAAACAACTGCTCAAATGCAATTCACTGTTCAGGTTTAATGGGTGTTATCTTCTGACAAGCCACATAAATACTTATGTCTCAGAGATGTTCCTTTGTGTGGTTGTGAAACCCTGTGTGATGCGTGGCTAGCTAGAGGATATAGTCGCTATGGAGAGACATTTCAGGGTTAAAGTCTGAAGTTGCTACTGGTCCTTTACTTTGTTACTCTCTGCTTCCTGATTCTCTAAGTTTTAAGAGTCACCGCTGTATGCTCAGACCACCATTGCTTTTGTGGCCAGGATGTACCGAAGCTGCGTGCCGAAGCAAACCTTTCCTCTTATGTTCTCTGGAAGTGTCACAATGTTGCAAAAAGTAACCGATATAGAGAGTTCAAAGAGGGAATGTGTGTGGTGATAATGCCAGCTTCGAGTCAGAGCAATGAGAAGTGAGCCACCGAAGTGGAAACGTCACGCAAAAACCTGTGCAGGATTGCTCATAGCTGCTTTATTCGTAATAGCCCAAACCTGAAAACAAGGCAAACATATTTTACTGGGGAAAATAATGGCCAAAGATTAGAAGAGATAAAGTACATGCCTTACCCTATATTGTGATGACATTACAAGACATAAGAATGACTAATTTATCGTGACTCATTGGGAAATCTGAGGTCAAGGTGCTATATTCTGGAAAGGGCTTTCTTGTTGTCTTAGCAAAGTGGAAATCATCATATTTCAGGAGGCAAAGAGAGAGAGGGCGGTGTCACATCAACTTTTAGCAACAGCATTAATCCATTCCCGGGCTCTATTCTCATTGCCTGCTGTTCCTTAACAACTTAAAACCATTACAATGACAATTTAATTTTAATATAACATTTAGAAGGGGTCAATATTCAAACCATAGCTCCCTTGGTATATATGATAATTTAAATGTATAAGAGAAATTAGCTGGACACATCGGGTGTCCAAAGGCCCAACAGTGGCAGATCACGGCCATCACATGACTAAGCTATTTATCCAGTAGATTAGTCCTAAGCTTAGTGACATTGCCAACATGAGTTTTCCTGCTCTGGTGAAGGACATCATCTCTTGGAAGATAGCTCTTCCCAGTGGCTGTGATATTGGCTTGCTTCTTAATTCACACCTCAACTCACACTAAGAGGGACACAACATCATCCCAAGAGAATCTGGGCATGACTCAAAGCACAAGGAGCTTCAGACAACATGTATACTCGGTGCAGTTAAAATAAAGTACAGAAAACATCGGGAAAGTGTGGAGGAGAATTTCTTCCTTTAGTCACTAGTGAATGACCCTGGGGTCTTTCTTATAGAGTACATCATGCTTCTCTATTCTTACTTATATGAGAGCAAGAAGAGACACAGGAAATATCCTAATCAATACCACTTTCTCTGTCTTCAGGAGAGGAGAGACTTAAACACAATAACAGCTCTCTTTTCTTAAAATCTTGTGTTCTAACAATACAGTGGGTATTACCATTGAATTAGAAGTCTTCTTTGTTTGTTTCGCTTCCTAGTTAAAAAACTGCATGATTATTATTGTATTAATATAAAAGCAACCCAAGATAGTACAAATTCTAGTTGTCAGTTCAAATAGAATCTGCATTCCATGCTAACACCTTCTCAAACAGCCATGCTGTGTGGTTTCTTAATAGCCGCCACTACCCTCTCTTGGCCTGCCTGTACGCTCAGGTCATCTCTTTCCAATGGCTGGTCTGTCCTTTCTGTAGTTTTGAGACAACATGGACTAATGTAACTCCTGACCAACTCTATAAATTTGGAAAATTTTTTATTTTGTTCTCAGTGCAACAGATTTGTTCTGCTGGAGAGGGCTCACATCCAGGGGTCCAAACAAAGGATTACCACCTAAAGGGAAGCCAGGTTTCTACTGGCAATGGGCTGCAGTGTCTGGATATAAGGTGTCTGCCTGGGAAATTTCCAGCCAAGCCCAGCTCAGCTTTGGCCACATACAGCCCTCTGGGGGCTCCCTGTGAAAGATGTGCAGAGCAGTGCTGTCCATGTGAACCATCAATACATAAGAAACAGGAAGAACTTGTTGCAGTTTGTTAAGCTTTTAGGTTCTTTGTCAACATACTGCAGACAACAGATGGAAACCTCCCATTTTCATGACTCCACCAAGACAAAAACATTTGCAGTTTGACCAATGATCCATGACAGATATACTTGTATTCGGTCCCCAAGAATTCTGTGGATAAAATCTATATCTGTATCTCTCTATATATCACCTATATGCATATCCATACCTATACCTACATCTGTATCTATTTATATCTATATCTATACATCTATATCTATAGCTCTGTCTTTGTCTATATCTGTATTTATATCATCTATATCTATATCAACTATATCTGTCTATATCTGTATCTGTATTGATATCATCTATATCTATCACTAGCTCTGTATCTGTATCTCTCTCTATATCTGTATCATCTTTATCTGTATCTATATCGGTCTATATCTATAGCTATATATAACATATATAATGTATACATATATACATACACATACATACATATATAACATATATACATATGTATATATGTATACTTATATATGTATACACATACACACATATATATATGTGTGTGTGTGTGTGTGTATATATATATATATATATATATATATATATATTGTTTTAGTACACAGGAGCACACACAGCCAGCCCTATTAATAGTAATGATTAAAATAAAGCTATATATTGTAGCTTGTTTGAGTAGGGGATCCAACTTGATTGAAGAGGACTCTACACAGATATCTAAAGTGGGGCAGGGAGCTCAGTGTCAAGGTGGCCTAACTTGGCATCTCACATCCTTTCCAGGAGGCAGGACCTGACTACTCCAGTACAATCCTGAGTACGGATGACACGCCATTCACTTAGTCCATGTTAGGGCTAAATTTTATTAATATATCTCAAATATACTTGAAAAGTTCTTGGTTTGAATCATTGTATAGACTCAAGTATGTGTGGTATATCTGCGCTATGTTTATAAGGATCCTGTGTGTTTCAAGAGATGCCATGGGCAGAAAAGAGCAAATTCATTCCACAACACGGGTTAGATGCAACCCACTCCCGATCCGAGGGAAAGCAAACTTATTCGGGAATCCCGAGGTGTTGTGGGCACGGGGAAATCAGTGCTCGTGTTTCTGATGAGAGGTCTCAGGCTGAGTACTGCAGATTATTCTAGGGCATCAATAACCACAGACTGCTTGGAATAACCAAGGCAACATGGAGTGCGGAAGTACAGTACAATCACCCTGATTACTGTGGAATTAACACAATACAAATGTTTGTTCTTTTCCTAAATAGATGCATTGTGGTGATGATGACAGCTCCATACTTACCTCAGATTTTCTGTTACCCGCTGTACCCCTAACAACAGGAAGGCACATATTCTTTGGGTATCTGCTTCTGATTCTTTTTTTTTTTTTTTTTTTTTTTGGTCTCTGGAACTCAAGGCAGAGAGGAATGGGTGGTGGCTGAACTTCCATTTCTGTTCTCTCTTAACTCATTCTGAAATTTAAGAAAACAGTACCCACATATTGCTTCATTGATAACTGTCAGTGTGGCACAGGGTGGGGGTGTTAACCTTTAAAACTGTGTCTTGAAGCTTCATATTCACATGGCCAACCTGAATAGCATGCTGATCGAAATGACATACTGTTGATTTCTTCAGCAGCCACAATACGTGGACTCCAACGTGTATCGGTTCCTTTGCTTACACGATCTGTGAGAATGTGGGCACACTTCAGCCTGGGGTGTTGGTTACCTGCCACTATGCATCCACTGTGTACACCTGACAAAGACACAGCGAGCTCACGTGTCAACAAGGAACCCGAAGTCTAGTCTCAGCCTGTCCGATTGCTGGCATCGTGAGCTGTGAGGACAGCTGGCATCGGCTGTCCCCAAAACCCCCTTTCACAGAACCCAGTACCATGCTTCCATACTCGATTGAAGCAATTAGCTGCCGCACTGCTGATGTACCCCGCAGAGGACTGGTGGCTCGTCTGACACATCTGGGCACTGAAAGTAATTGAAACAGCTGCTTCCGCCCATATGGCAGCAAAAGCTGGTTGTGCAAAGTCTGTTGCCTGGGCTGCACCAACCTCAGGCAAATTAGCCGTCATTAATCCCCAGATCTGACCAGCATACACAGAGCCACTAATCAAGACAGCTGGGGGTTGGGGGGTGCCTGAAAAGAAGAGTTCTGAAGATTCCTAAATGACATCTTAGGTTAGAAAAATAAAGCATACACACCAGCACAAATTACAGCCTTCCTCTTCCTGATGAGGATGGGCCGTGTCTGTTGTTGCTGCCTTGTTAGGAGGTTGCTAAAATAGCAGTGTAACTTTCTGGATGCGTCACGCTGTTCTATGCGTGGCTGGCATCCCGCAGATATAAATAGCCATAAATAGCTGCACGGAGAGCAGGTCCAGGGTATCATGCAGTCTGGCTGTGCTGCCTGGCCCAGAAGCTTAGAGAGCTGTGGTAATGGAGATGCTTCTCTGGGATAGTCAATAGCACCTGACCCAGATGGGAATGAGGGCACAGGCAGCTTCTTCCCTCTTCTGCAGTCTTGTCCACTGTGTGAGCGAGCTCCTGTCCCTGTATTCACTGACCTCTCAGGGAATGGGCCTTTTATTTTGAAACAGAGCCTTGGTGACAGGTGAGAGGTCACACACCATCTGGCAGGTAAAGGGGATCTCATTCATCCCTGACATGGGTATTTATCAGAAGGCAGACTGCAGTTTCAAATGGCTGCGCTGACTCAACTTCTACTTTGTGCGGTGTGGGGGACAAACGGCTGTCTCATTTACACCCCAGAATGGGTGTCATTATTCAGATGGCTCGTCATTATGCCTGACAACACCCCAGTGCATTAAGGAGCTGGTGTGGTGCATCTGGACGGAGAGCAGTAAAGAAGCAAATCTGTAGCTCAGGGGTGTAAGAGATTGGTCCTGATTGACAGAGGTGTAAGTACACGGCCGGTCAGTGTTGGGTGTCCCTGTTAAGTTTCTGGTCAGAGAAACAGTTTAGACCTAGGGGACTCAGTCCTTTGAAAAATGGAAATTTATATAAGGAAAGGGGTTTGAATAAGAAAAATGTGGCTATGGCTAAATTCTTGCTTAATCATTCTGGTTTCTGATCATTTCTCTGATTTCATCATTCCATAGGAAAATGCCTTTATCTTGACAGAGACAGGGTCCCTGCTTTGCGGATCACCCAGGCTCCTTCATGCTGTTACTCCAATTCCTTCTCCTTAATTTTCTACAAAATATTTTTATGTCTTCCCATTGTTTGCCTACATTGAGATTTTTTTCCATAGTAAACAGTAAACTAAGTGATACATAACTTTGCAACTCCAGAGATTGTTTATTTCATTGCTAAACTACACAGAGGCTTTGCCCCAATCTTGAAGCCATCATGGTGACTATTGGACTTAGCCAGTGAATGGAGCAGCTGAAATGGTCTGTTAGTATAGGAAATCAGCAGTCTTGACAAGAACAGTTACATTGAAAACATGGCCCAAAGAAACATGATAGAAAAATAGTAATATACCTTTAAATCCTCTCCATTGTGATTACTATTGTGTGATGAAATTGCCTCTGAATAGGAAATCAGTTTTGCTACCCATAGTCTTTTTCTCCGGAAGCTCCATTTAAAAAGACATCCCATTTAAGTGGTCCCCAGCTTTTTACATCTACTTTCTTTCTCACACTCCAACTTTGTCCTATTTTTGCTGAACTGCTTTCCTCGAGTAAACACTCAGTTCCCAACATCTAAACACGGAAGTGCTAGCTGAAAAGAGTTGTCCGTCCACATCAATTAATTAATTTAAGAAACATTTCTGAAGGGCCTGACGGACAGCTATGTAGAAAATCTTCACAGCAAACGCTTGTCTTCATTGGGTTTGCAATGTAGCAAGAGAAGTGAGAGAAGAAATAGAACAGTGAAGTATACGAAGGGTGTCCTGTGGTAGTGAATGCCAGAGGAAAAATAATTAGAAATGCAGAAATCGAAACCCCAAGAAAATGAAGATGTCCCGGATGGCAGGGGTGCTCTGGGTTTTGTAGGAGTCATGGTTTCTCTAGATAAGAGAGAAGACTAATGGAGCACATAAGCATTGGAGTGGCATGTTACTGATAATTATTGATTCTTGGAATGGTGAGAGAGAACCAGGGAAGTGACAGGAACCCTGTTTTAGTGGTGATTTAGATAGGAATGACCCCTACAAGCTCATAAATTAAAACCCTTGATCCCCAATTGGTGGAACTACTTGGGAAGGTAGGTGGCGTGGCCTTGTTCGAAGAGGTGTGTCATAGATGCTAGGCTTTGAGGTTTTAAAAGCACACACCATTCCCAGTGAGCCTCTCTGCTTCCTACTTTAAGATCAAGATGTGAGCTCTCAGCTGCTCCAGGCAGCATGCTTACTGTTTGTTTCTCCACTGTGCTGCTAGGACAAACTGTAATCCTCTGAAACTATAAGCCCAGTTAAATGCTCTGCTTTGGCCATGATGTTTCAGCACAGCAACAGAAGAGTAAATGCCTTAGTTAGGGTTTCTGTTGTTGTGATGAAACGCCATGACCAAAAATCAACCTGGGAAGGAAAGGGTTTATTTTGGCTCACACTTCCACATTACTGTTCATCATGGAAGGAGGAGAGGACAGGAACACAAGAACAGCAGGAACCTGGAGGCAGGATCTGATGCAGAGGCCGTGGGAGAGTATTGCTTACTGGCTTGATTCCCGTGTCTTCCTCAGCCTACTCTTTTATATAATGACCACCAGCCCAGAACCATCCACACCTGTCCTAGGTACTGCCCCACCTACGACTGATTAAGAAAATGCCTTACAGCTGGATCTCATGGAGCCATTTTCTCAATTAAGGGTTTCCTCCTTTTAGACAACTCTAATTTGTATGTCAAGAGGACATAAGACTAGCCAGCATAGTAATTAATGTACAAAGTAAGGCACATTTGTTACTCAGATAAAGTAGTCCTGGTATTGAAGATGAGTGTGATTATAGCACAAGTAAACACCGAAAGTAGAGCTGAATAATTGACTTAAGATTTTATATAACTTCTCGAAGATAGTTCACAACCAATCCAAATTTCAGGGTCAAGGCTGCTGAATTCATACTAGACTAGACTGTAAAAAGCACTTACGTGCTTTAACTCACTCACTCAACCACCAAAAAGTAGTATAAGCCAAGCATGAAGAGCTTCATTGTTCTACAGAGTTGAAGTAATTTTCCCGGGTCGTTGATGTCAGTGAATTGGAGTTGAATCAAGGAAGGACAGGAACCTGGGACTTTGTGACTTTGATATTATGGTTATTATTCCCATAACTCTGAGCACTCTCACCATCAATGTCACCATCATTACCATCATTGCCATTATCACCATCATCTCTGTCCTCATAATCACTGTAATAAACATCATTACCATCACAGTCATCACTATTACAATCATCATTAGCATGGATAACAGGATCATGTTTATCATCATCATAACCATCAGCATCATCACCATGGTGTTTATCATTCGCTGTTACAAGCACTATACACAAACATCACCACTATTCTTAACATCTCCATAATCTTCATCATCACCACCACTATCATCATCATCATCATCATCATCACCATCTTCACCTAAATCGATTCTGGCTGTTTAATATTGGCACAGCCATGACCAATATAAACAGTGAAAATCATGGAGCCAGTCTCTCACTTTCAGTTTTGATCTCTATGCATTGTATCAATAGGGGGGGGGACTTTTTACATTATAATTCATTTATGTCTTTATCTGAGAAAATTTCTCTGAGTCCCTTTAGGAAAGCCATAATTATACTGCTCTTTCTGCTTTCAGAGAAATAACCTTACCTGACTTTACTCAGGAGTCTTTTTTTTATGCCTTAGAGATTTTTGATAAGCATAAAAACACTAGGGATTTCTTTATGAGGCTATGGATCCAGGATCTTCTTGGTCTGTTTGCCTCTAAGCAAATTCAGAAACAAGGTAGTTAGGGCAATGTAAACTTGGAAGAAGCTGACAAGCCCCAGACAGCCAAGAGAAGTGGTGGGTTGGGGTAGGTCAGGTGCCAGGAAACAAACTCAAAAAAAATAGCTACTTGTTTTTAACAATATAGCATAATGGCTCCTGCCTTAAAATGAAGTCAGGCAGGTCCTCAATTTGTCTGTTATTCTTGAAGACAGAATGGCCCTTCTTGATGGCAGGTATAAAGACCTGAGTATCTTATTGAGGTATGAGGAATATATATATATATAGCTTGCCTACCAAGAGCAATATTTCCTATATACTCTCCTTGTAAATTTTTAATGTAAATCTTTCAATCTCCCCCACCTAGCAAAATTTTTGTTTTTACAATTCCTCCTATCCCCAGAACTTGATGGTCTAATGCAGCCCTCCTCCCCACTCTATATTTCCTTTGCATAGATTCTTTGAAACTAGTAGTTCTTGAAAGATTGTGAGGTTGGACACAAGCCAATCGAGAAGACATGGACACGATCTCCACTAAAAGAAAACTAAGTAAATGTCTTGCCTAGGTGTGGTAAGCTTTGGGTTTGGGTTCTGGTGCAACAGTTTCACAATAATAAATTTTGTGTGTGTGTTCCTTTGTGTGACATGGAGATTATACTTTGTTTCCAACAGAGGCAAGGAAAGGGAATAATGAATTCAGACATTCACTGTGGTAGGATCCTTGTAATACCAGACTCACATAATCCAGTAACATCTTCTAGGACACACAGACAAAAAGGAGTGACTTCAGGTAGGCTCTTGAGGAGTCTTACCTGTTTAACCTTGCTAGACATGAACTGCAAAATGACTTTGGGGGAGAATAAAGAGGGTTCTGCCTGTCTATCCCCTAAGCCCTTTCCTCCCTTCTGGGTACCAGAATGGCTTTTTTTTTTTATAGAACCAAGGGCCAGAAAGACACAGAGAGAAGAAAGAAGAATTGTACAGAAGGAAGCCAGATGACAAAATACCAGTCACCCCTGAGAGGTAAGAAGTTTCTTGGTCCTTCTGGCTGTATGAACAATAATAGTTAAGCTTCTCCTAAGCAATTATGCTTGCCTGTGTAAGAGCGAAAGTTATGTTTTAAATTTTAATGACTCTGCCTAAGAGATTTATGGAACAAGGACATAACTTTCTGGAGTGCTAGGTGGGGCTGTTCAGGTGAGATAGTCCTGAATCTCAGTTGCTCAAGGACTTAACTTGTTGGAATGTTGGATAGGAAGTGTCTAGATTCCATTTGGTTGATTCTACCACCTCTTTGTCAGCCAGTGCTAGGGAAGACCTCTGGTACATGTCATTTGACTCTTCTGAGTCTGCGTGGAGTGGAGTGGAGTGGAGGGTTACAAGTAATACTCTTTCCATTTAGTTTAATGCTTAAAAGAAATGAATAAGCTCATCAATAATGCTGAGGAGGCTGACAAATTAGTTCTTTTCTTCCTTCTTTTTCTCCCTAAAAATAAATTAGTATCTCTGGTTCCATCTCTTTCGTAGCATTGTGATATGTGATAGGTGGGGGTGGGGTATCAATTCATAGGGTGAAAAGACAGTCTGGTGACTTCCTCTTTCAGCCATTTGTGTGTCCTTTCTGATGCGGGTCTGTGAAAGCTGGCGGGTGTGGACACTTAAAAGAGGAGAGTCAGCATTCAGCATCATCTTGCAAATTTCCTCTGTAGGCACTGATAAGTACGGAGTAGAGCTGAAAAAATGAAATCCTCTATTGACTTCAGACTCCAGCTTCCTCCCAGCGACTGAGGTATCACAGCCACCCTTCTAATTACTTGGAGATGAAATCCCAATCGGAATCGGATGTGTTAGCAACAAATGCCATCTTCTCTTATTCCCCACTGCATTTTTAACAGCACGACAGGCTTTTCCTGAATAGAAAAATAATTTTTTTTTTATTGGCACAAAGATTTTTGAGCCCACATGTGGAGAATGGGTGTTTACCTTTGAGTAGATGTGTCTACTAGCCATGTAGTCAATATAGTGTGTCCTGGTTCACTTTTCTCAGGATTCTGGTCAGAACCAAGGATGCTTCCAGCCACAGGCTCTCATGAGCAAAAGGGAGATAGAAAAGGATCGCTTCATGTTTACTGTAAGTCAATATTCTAACGATCAGAAAGAAATCAAGGCTGATGTGTAAAGAAATATATGCACAAGGTCGTTGTAATAATAATAATAATGATAATAATAAAACTAATAATAGGAATCTTTAAACTGTAGGTACAGAACTAAGATTTAATCTGTGCGCCATAGTGAGAGCCTTGGCACGTGATTCAGATACAGCCTTCATCCTTGGCGTGTTCATCTAGGTGTCCCATGTGAAGCAGAAGAGGATGGCAGAAACGATGGAAGAAACGATGGAAGAAACGATGGAAGATTGTCCAGCCTGGATTCTCGATAAAGACAGGAGCAACAATAAGACACAGAAAGATGCCTAGGAATGGGCTGTTGCAGCGTGCCCAGTCCAAATCTGATGTCTGAGAACCAAGCAAGCTGACAATGCCCTTCTCAGCTCATGACTGGCATCCCAGAGGTCCCTGAGTGTGCTGCTGGAGACGAGAGACAGGAGAAAACAGGTGCCCAGCTCTGGCAGGGATAGGTAACTATTCCTTGCTTTGTTTTCTTTATTTATGTAATTTATATTTTATAAAATATTTATATACATTTAAAATAAATATAAATAAATCTAATATTTATTTAATATATTATATATGTTACATATAAAGTTTAATTTATATTTATATAAGTTATGTCTATAATTCTGGCCCTCAGGGATTGAAAACTGCCTGCTGTGTTGAGGGCAATCATCCCTAGTCCATTGATTCGGGCAATCAACTAGGGGAAGTCTCTCACAGACAGACCTAGGTCAGCCATAACATTGTAATCATGAGCAAAATACCTTGATTTACCTTCAGCAGAGGAGCTCTGGGCTTGGCGCCTGTGGAGGGAGGCAGTAGAGTAAGTAAGCTTTACCACATAGTGGGCCTCCCTTAATTCAAAGGGACATTCCTAGGTTAACTGTCACAGGTTTTGAGATGAGTAAATTCTAGGTCAGGGGAAAAACAAATGTAGGACATGGCTTTTAGATTAAAAAAAGAGAAAGAAAATATGCAAAACAAAGAGCATATTCCAGGCTGCCTGATGCCCAGGGTGGGTATTATTTGGAAACTGCAGGAAGAATAGCTTCAAGAAAAACTCACTGGACATTTGCAAGTAGAGAAGCAGGAAGAAGTCTAAGCAGACTTGTGAAGAGTGGAGAGGGAAGCCAGCTTTAACTTGCCGGTTATACACCTCCGCTGTCTCTACGAGAACCTGCATGCCACCACCTGTCGCACTCAGACTCGATTCCATTTTCTCAGTGTGACCTCTTCAGAGAGAAAAATCAATAATGTATCTGTCTCAAAACCCCTGCCTGTGATATTTTTTTAAGACTTATCATGGCTTTCATAAAAACAGAAGTAAACTTCTAGATGAACGAGCACTTCTGAGCGTCATTGTGAATATTTTCTTAAACTGGCTGAGGGCAATCTCCAAATTGGTCACATCTGTAGATCTGATGTCAACTCTAAGAGTCACCTATCTTTGGGCAATCTTCACAGACTGCGGATCTGCCACGGTGCCCATCTGAAAACAGGGATCACAGCGTGCCTTCTTCCTCTTACATGACTAAAGTCAGTAAATATGCTGTAATTTCAGCATCGTGGTTCACACTTCAATCCCCGAAGCTTTGGTGGGAGCTTTCTTAAAACATAGTTGAGGCCATTAGATCCAGAATAATCGAAATGTCAACAAAGAAAGGTAAGGAAACGGGCTGTCAGTGGAGAAGCAAAGACAGGAGGAAAGCATAAAGGGTGGAGGAGAGTTAGAGGGGATGTCCTTATTTCAATCACAGCCGAGGCCTTGGAATTTTCCTTATGTAAGTCCATACAGGTGAGTGAGGTTTAATTTTCATTGTAATACAAATCATATTTAGTATATACTTTCATTTAACTTGGTAAATCCTACCTTCTCGTTACCTATCACTTCTTTCTAGACACGAAGTATTTCTGACGCCCTGTAAAGTTCTTCCAGGGCCCTTTATAATGCTCTCTGTGCTGCATGACAGAAGCTACCACTGCCTACTTCTTTCTCCTCTGACTGGCTTTGGTGTGCTTGAAAATCACATTCTGTGCGTGTGGGATGCCCAGTCCTTTGTGCCTCTCTTCACCCCACAAGTGTTTTTGTGGCTCACCCATGTCCCACATAGTAGTGATTCTTTCTTTTTCATACTGAGTTTAACTCTATTTTAGGAATCTGTTGTAATTCACGATATAGCTGAGTTTGATGGTAGACAAAGTCAGTGCGTGTAGCTTACTATCATTCTACACGCATTTCTTCGCTGTATGTTCTAAGGAAGGTAAATACGTAAGCATACAAGTGCAGTTTTATGAGGTAAGTAGATAGGTAGATTTGATTGAAATTGCCATCTCCAAGTCAGCTGTCCCGATTTACATTCACTGGCAGCACATGCTTGTCAGTATTGGATACTGCCAACCGCTGCTTTACTGTTACGCATTCTGTCTATAATAGGCCCACTCAAAGTTGGCTTGCTTGACTTCACATTTGTTGGATACTTACATCTAGTGGTGTTGAGCCTTCTGTTAGGTTCACGGATTGCAAATATTTTCTTTCTGTATGCAACCCGTTTTCTTCATGGCGTCATCATTTGTGGTTACAGAATATTTGACTTTGAGTTTCAACGATAGTATATGTATTGGTGACCGAACCAGATCCCTTTTCTTGACAGTGAACACGTTTGGTTATTGTATCGTAAGCTTCTGACAATAGCCTTTACAGAATAATTTTCAATCAAAGAGAACCATATCATCTAGAAAGAGCTGGAAGCCATCCATGTTTTCTTCTTGAGTGGCTTACATATAAATAGCTGGTTGATATAAAGATACACAAGGCCTGTCTTCTCACCTCCACATGGGGCAAGCCTGCGACCGTAGCTGGCCCCATTCATTTGCTTAACTTTCTGCTCTGCTTTTTCTGCCTGGTCTTGTGTCCTTGCAAATGTCTCTGACAAGCACTCGCTCAAAGAATGTCTCACACAAGAATGGCCCGCTCCGTGTGCCTATAGGGACCTCAATCTAAAGCTGCCATTGATCCATTTCACTTTTATGCGTGCTCCTTTTATTTATCCTGAGACATCCCTGTGTAGTTTGTGTCATGCATGTACACCTCTGTGCTTTCCTTCAGGACTTTACAGGTATTGATGTTGAGGACTGCCTTCTATTTCAAACTAGCTTTTGTGCATGGTGGAAGGTAAGGGTCAAAGGGTTTATTTTTGTTTTTCTAGTTTTTTTTTTTTTTGTCTTGTCCATAAATCTGTCCCCGTGTCCCAGCATTTTTTCTATTTTCTAAATAAATGGTATTATAATCATAAAAAAGTGATCAGTTGTGCAACATTTATTTTCATTTTAACTAGTTTGGCATAGTTTTCTGTTTCTTGGAAACAGAACAGTCCTGGCTAATTTAGGGTCTCTCTCTTTCTTTTAAAATTTGGCTTCACAGTTCATGCTGCCCGATTTAGCCAAGAAAATAATAGACCCTCAAGTTAAATATTAGTTTCGGATGCATAACAAACACTTCCTCCTAGTATTAATAAGTCTCATGTAGCATACGCCCTACTTCTAGATGAGTCCCGGGTGTTCTGTGTCTCCTTCCTACCCGCCTTTCATGTCCATTAACGCCACCTGCACACTGGCGTTTTCTGAACCTCAGCTTTCCCATCTGGGAGGCTGGAATGGACAATTCACAGCCTTATCACACTCTTCGATTCTCCTGGTTGGCAGCTACTGAAACTACTTGATTATTTTTTAAACACTGTTCTACTTCGGAGGTGCAAATTCAATGTTATTGACCTGTCAGAACAGACAGAGAGGTGTTAGGACTTCCTGACTCTCATCAGCAGTAGATTTGGGTCAATCAACTCCTCTCCTCGCAGTTGAAGTCCTGTGACTCGGCCTAAAGCTGTCACCTGTGACTAAGAGACAGCTCCAAACTGTCAGACTTGGGTGAAATGTAATCTGTGATCTTGGCACCACAAGAACCGATGTGAGCGTTACCGGAAACCCGCCTTCACTTAATTGAGCATGGGCATTTTAACCACTCAAACAAGGAGTGTCAAGATTAAAGGATTCTCTCCCAGGGACTGTGAGACACACATGGTAAAGTGGACAGGCATCCAGGGAAGAATTAGAAGCCCCAAGCCCATTCTGCAAAACAGTTCTCTTTACTGGAAGCCAGGGATTTCAAAGGTGCCGATATTGTCATTTACAAAACCTGGCCTGGGCTTCTTGCATTGAACGAATTGAAAGTAGAACCCTAGAAAGTAACCAGCCCAAGGCTTAGCATGGGTTCTTGGTGAGAAAGGCAGATTTCCTACAAAGCCCATACAATGTAAACTGTGTGGTTCCTTAGCACCGTTGCTGTAAGAGCTGCCAGTGATGCCGCTGCAGCCCACCCGGGTGAGGCGTAGGTAACATTGGTGCCCTTCAGCTACTGCAGAAAATGAAGCCCATTTCCTAGTCTCAACACTCTTGTAAACACTTATTTGATACTAAACAAATCTTCCTCTAATATTCAGGAATAATTCAAATTATTCCTCTATTATTCCTTTAGAGGAAAAGAAGTAGCAGAAGTAATTACATATGTATAATATGTATATCATATATATGATACATAAATTACACAAATATATATATATGCATATATATATAACGATTTATTAGAGTGGTTTACAGGCTGTGATCTAGCTAGCCCGACAATAGTTGTTTCCTAATGTTTGAGAATTCAATAGTTATTTAGTCCACGAGGCTGGATGCCTCAGCTGATTTTCAGTGTACTGGAAACCTGAATGTTGTTAAGAAGGCCCCAATGCCGGAGAAGAGACGCCCGAGCAGCAGGATGTATAAACTTTCCAGTGAGAGTGAGGGCAAGCAAGTAAAAGGCAGAAGCTTCCTTCTTCCATGTCCTTTACACAGGCTGCCTGAGATGTCTGGCCCAGATTTACGGTGGGTTTTAAGAATGCAAGTGATCTGAATTTAAGGTGGGTTTTTCAATCTTCAGTGATCCAGTTAACTGAAAACCCTTCACAAGTGTCACCAGCTGCTTGTAGCTTTAGTTAATTTCAGATGGGGTCAAGTTGACAACCAAGAATAGCCATCACACTTCCATTCATTAAGAATTTCGTGTTTGTTGGGGGTGATGGCGCGCATCTTTAATCCCAGCACTTGAGAGGCAGAGGCAGAGGCAGAGGCAGAGGCAGAGGCAGAGGCAGAGGCAGAGGCAGAGGCAGAGGCAGAGGCAGAGGCAGAGGCAGAGGCAGAGGCAGAGGCAGAGCCAGGTGTATTTCTATGAGTTGGAGACTAGCCTGGTCTATGGAGTGAGTTCCAGGATAGCCAGAGTTACGTGTTTACCTGTTTGCCCCTCATTTTCTAAGAAAGTCCTTCCTCACTCCTCTAAATGTGTATCCCATGCTGGCAGGGTAAAGACAGAGACATCTGTTGATGTGGGATTCCTCTGAAACACCTTTTCCACTTGGCTCATCTATCTGCATCATAAATGTCAGACAAGGTCCTGTAAGTCCCCAAGTCAAGAACTCCAGCACTGGATTTGCTAAGGACCTGCTTCTGTGGTCTAATCTGTTTGCAAAGAAACTTCCAAATATCCCTTCCTCCTCTCCTCTCCTCTCCTCTCCTCTCCTCTCCTCTCCTCTCCTCTACCTCTCCTCTCCTCTCCTCTCCTCTCCTCTCCTCTCCTCTCCTCTCCTCTCCTCTCCTCTCCTCTCCTCTCCTCTCCTCTCCTCTCTCCTCTCCTCTCCTCTCCTCTCACACCTCTCAGCCTGCCATGTTTTAAAGGCCCTACCAGTGATTTGCTTTCTATATCACAATGTGAACAACATTATCTTCTGCCCAGAGAAGAAGTCAAGAAATATAGCCACAAGCAATAGAATTTTGTGTCGGCCATCAGTGGCACACTCCTTTAATCCCAGTATTCAGGAGGCAGAGGCAGGCAGATCTCTGTTAGTTTGAGGCCAGCTTGGTTGACAGAGTGAGTTTCAGGACAGCCAGAGTTACAGCAGAGAAACCCTGTCTCGAAAAATAGAAAACAAAACAAAACAAAAAAAGAAATTTGTACAAAGGTATACACAAGAAAGATTTTGATCTCTTGTCTTAACGTACTGTTGCTCGTACTAGTATCTTCTGTTTATCAACTGAAGAAAGAGATTACCAAGTATTGATGTGCATGGCATATGTAAATTAAGCTTTTCTTTTGAAATTTTAATAGAGCTGCTAACACAAACTGTTTATATAACCTTCTTGATTATAAAAATATTTTTAAAAAGTCAATTTTCTTGTTTCCAAATGACATTTGGCAGCTTGTAAACTGTGCCCCTCCAGCTCCTTTGGAATGAGAGCTTGGTGTATTCTGTTTCAGAGGGTTGTTGAGAAAGCATATTTCTGAATACATTGTAATATTTAAATTTCTCTTCTTCTAAACTTGCTTTTTTTTTTTAACACCAGAATTAGGAAATTACACTTTTTGCCTTGTCCTGGCTAGAATTATTAGCCCGTGTATTAGTTCCTTTCTGTTGCTGAGATGAAACACCATGACCAAAAGCAACTTATTTAAGGAGTTTACCTTTGCTGCACTTCCATGGAAATCTAGCTACAACTCCAGACTACATATTCAGTTATCTAGCATTTATATTTGGACGTCCCAAATGAGACTCCTTAACACACATCCTAATAGTCTTTCTCCCTCATAGTTTATGGCTGAATTATTCAGTAAACCCTACTGCAATTAACGGCCTAACAGCAGACAGTTCACATGATCATCTAACTCAGGAATCCAGATACTCCGGCACCGCTTTTTCCTTTCCTCTTCCAGATAAACTTCCCAACCTAGCTACTTTCTGTCCCATGGAGTTGGCCCTTCCCAGCCTGAGTTCCCATGGTGCCGTTCAGCTGTGTTCTCTGCGCTCAACCTCATTCATTTCCTCAGAGTGACTCCAGTTAGAGCCATAACAAAGCTGATCACATCCCTCCTCTGCTGCGGACTCTTCTTTACCAGGTCTCCAAATCACTTCAGAGCACGAACCCTCACCCCTCTGTAGGAGGCGGCTTGCTACTGTCTACGTTGCTGGCTTTCCATGTTTCATGTGCTCACTGTTGATGCTGGGCAAGGGCTCACCCTGTGACACAGAAAGGTAAAACTAATCACCTGGTTTAGCACAAAGAGTTTTACTGAAGGCTAGTTAACCTGAAAGGAAGTGGAGTTCTGCAGCGAGATCTTCCCCTTGACTGATAACAGGGCTTTCAAGCGGTCTAGGGTGAGGCAGGGGTAATAGGCTTGGCAATGTCATAGCCTCTGATCAAGTGCAGCTGAAAATATTTTAGTTTCCCGGGGATTTTGGGTTCTTATTAGAATCGTGTCTTGAACTCCTGTAGCAGGCTTTGCTACTGCTCCTCAGATTCTGCATGTTGGAAATTTGGTTCGCCCTCATTGGTCTTTTGGGGGTTAGGCTTCAAGTCTCTGTACAAAATACCACATGCTGAAAAACCTGGTTGGTAGAAATGAGAAAATTGCCCCATGACCTGATTCTGCAAGGGTTGTGTGCTGGCTAATTTTATGTCAACTTGACACCTGCTAGAGTCATCTGAGCGGAGAGAACCCCCATTGAGAAAATGCCTCCAAAAGGCTGTGGCTGTAGGCAAGTCTGTAGAAAGTTGTCTTCATTAGTGATTGACCGGGAAGGGCCCAGCCCATTGTGGGTGGAGCCATCCCTGGACTGGTGGTCCTGGATACTATAAAAAAGCAGGCTGAGCAAGCCTCCAGGAGTAAGCCAGTAAGCAGCACCCCTCTGCATCAGCTTCTGACTCCAGGTTCCCGCCCTGTTTGAGTTCCTGCCCTGGCTTCCTTCAGTGATGAACAATGACAGGGAAGTGTAAGATAATACACCGTTTTTTCCCGAAAATTGCTTAGGTCAGCGCGTTTTATCATAGCAATAGTAATCCGAACTAAGACAGGCTGGTTTTCACTCAGCCTCAGAGCTTTGAAACAGTGTACTCTTAACCTTTTCTCTGGAATGTCCTAAAGGTATGTTCTTCATCTGGTCAGTTATGATTCCTCTACATGCGTTCCAGTCCCTGAGCTGTGCTCCTGGGTAACTCTGTCTCTTAAGATGCCCAAGACATCATCCTCTCTGTTCAGAACTTCCTCAGGACATCACAACAAAGCATCCTGTTTTCTTATCTGTCTTTCCCTCCGGCTTTATTGCTTTGCGGCCTGGGTGGAAGGGCTTCCTTAGTTCTGACACATTGTCCAGGAGAATCTGTGTGAACACAGGAGCCCAGGGCTCTCAGACTGTTCCCAGGTGTTCCCTAGAACACTCTGGCGTGGTAGTAATGCCACCCACGAGGACATACTCTTTTTTGAGAATTGGAATATGGATCATTCAGATAAACCCTTTATTTTCTATGATTGGTTTCTCTTACTTTAATTTTATTTTTCAATTCCTGGAAGATTTTATTTGCCTAAGAAGGTTACATCACTTAATTTTGTTGTTGTTGTTTGTTTTTTATTTTTGTGATTTAAGTTGGGTGTGTGTTTGAACTAGGCATGAACAGTGATCAAACTATTTTAATGAGAATCCATCAGCAGAGAGACAGCAGACTGACTGAGTTAGAAATATAAACGAATACAGGATTTCGAGTTCAAAACATTTACCTCCTTTCTAGTTAATTGTCTGAGGGTCTAACACAGGACTCTGAAATAGGGCTTGGACTTCAGAGTCCGGAGCCTCTCTTGGCCCTTACAACGTGAAGCAGGAAGGCTCACACGGAGCCACAGGCAAAGGGGGCTTGTGGCTCTTTCTAATCCTACTGAAAGAAGAAAATCACCTTTGAACGTGTGTCCTAAAACGTAACGCTTACCTTGAAAAAACCACTGAGCACTCGCCTTGTTTCACGCCTCATCCAATAAAAAATTTCGAAAGCGCATGGCAGACTTTGCACGGAGAAATAAAAACGCCGTGACATTTCACACGCCTCCCTGCCGAAGCACGCACAGCCGAATGGGCTTCCCCAGAAGGGAAGCTCTCTTACACTTCTGTGCTCAAAAATAAACAAAAAAATTCCCCATTGGATGATCATCTGAAAACGTCCCAGTCTATAGGAAATGTATACTCTGACTTTTAAATGTCGACTAGCCTTGGAAATCTATATGACATAAACTTTTGCCAAAAAATCAATCTTGAGTTATGATTTGATTAGCAGAAAAAATTGCCATCACATTTGTTTCTACGTTTGTCTACCACATGTCCTTTTCATTCATAGGCTGGCTGATTCAAACCTTCTTTAAAAACTCCCTGAGAAAGTCTGTGACATTAAAATGTCCTTTGATGCTCTTTCACTAAGCTGTGAATATTAACAGTTATGGTGACCCTGTTCCCTAATGCGTCTCTGCAGGATCAATAGCAGTTAAGTGCCACTGTTTTACAATTAAAAAGGGGATCATTTTAAATTTAAAAGCTCATAGCTAATTTTCTTCTTGGCACTTAATGGCATAATTCATTTTTGAAAAAGCTCATTGGAAGAACACAGACTTTTTTTTTCTCTCTCTCACTCTCTCTCTCTCTCTTTTGGTGGCTGCACAGGAAGAGGCTGGTTAGCACCCCTGGTTGCCTCTGAAGTGATTTGTGGCATTCCTTCATTAAACTATCAGCAGGGCATCTTTCTGGGATCTGGAAACCCTCGGCAAACATGGGCAATGAGGGCAGTCCTTGAAATTCTCAGAAAAATAGTTTGGCAAAGGCTTTAGCTGGGACTTCCTCCCCGAGCTTGCCGTTCCCAGCCAACCTCGCGTTTATAGTCACATTTTCCACGATTTCTGCTTTTCCTTTTGGTGACCTCCTCCTCTTCCCCATTAGGAACTCAGAGACATGACAGGTGGTTCAGAGTGGTGCATACATATTTCCAACATCTAATTGGCCAACATTATGCTGGAAATGTCATTCTGATCCTACCTCATTGACATTGCAGAGAGCCTCGGCTCCCTTTCTACACAAGGACAGCTTTCCCGGTTCCCAATTACGACAGTAACAGACGCATCAAATTACGTATACACTCTGTCCCTGGGGATAGGCAGGCGTATAGATCCACAGTGGGGTAAGTCTCATGTCTGTTTATGGGACTTACATTATCTTGAGGCAAGTAAAAGTTACTGCCTGTCACTTATATTTGTTGCTTGAAGCTTAGAAGAGCATACTAATGGATTTCATCAAGATTTTTTTTTTTTTTGGTATTTATCTACATAAAAAGCAGACGATAGCCACATTTTCTCCTAAATTCTATGTATACTAATTAAGACAAGAAACAACTGGGTATTGATGGTTTGCAGGGCTCTGGGCTTGGTGCCTTCTGCCTATGTTTCCTAGTCCTTCTACCCTTACTAAATTGATATTATTGTCCATAATTGGCAGATGAAGAATCTCAGAGAAGTTAAGTTACTTGTATAAGTTCATACAACTTACAGATATTGCAAACAAGAGCGAACACGTACCTCATCTTTTAACCACACTGTCACCTGTATCCATTGAAATTAGTTTAGGTTTAGCCACATATGTTAGAAATAGATGAAGAATTCACTTTCCAGAATACGTGTGGTATTTCAAACTATTTCCAGAATACTCCTTGTTAGAAAATTATGACCAGAACAATATATTGAACAACTTACTCTTTTTTTTTCTTTTTTAGGTAAAATTGAGCTTTCGTTATTATTATTTTTTAACTGTCATTGGCTTACCACACACATCCTGCCTGTTGCAGACCAGGAGCTGTCTCTGATGAAGGCTGGATGAGAGAACTCATTTCATTTGTTTTCCTCTTGGATCTGATAATTGCTTCTGTAAATATAATTTTTTGACTGAATGCTAATTTTCCAGTAAATAACCCTGAATAAACAGGGCCACTCTCATAGTTTATTAGGATTTGAAATAAATGGAGTACTAGGGCACGCTGGGGGTCAGTGTTCCCAGAGAATATCATTAATTTTGAACTGAGGAAGTTTGTCTTGATTTCCCAAGCCTGCGTGTAAAAATAATAACACCGGGAGGTGGCGGCGGTGGGGAGCATTTACGGATATTACCACATCTTATAGAGGGACTTATTATACGGGACTGACTAATTAAGACAACGAGGCAAACTTGCTGTATAGAAAATTCATTCACCTTCTTTTTTACTTTTTTTGCTTCCCCTCACCTTTTCTTCCTCTCTTCTTCCCTCCCTCTCTCCCTTTTGTTACTTGTTTTTCGAATCCTCTTTAAAAGCATAGGAGGACAACCTATTTCTTGCATTGCGTTTTTACTCTTTCAAGCGTATTTGCCGTACAAAAACGGTAGGAGACCATCCCATGCCTGTCCCGCAGGCTCAGGGGAAAGGAAGGCACACCTTGCCTTCATCTGAAACATGAGTGGTTCTTGTGGGATTGGGGGTGAGGATTCAAATTGCTCCTGGCTGCATCCAGGCTGAAGGTCTCTACCTCCTGCTCCAGCTCATGTCAGGCAAGTGCTGGGGCTCAGATTTGCAGAGCTGGCAATCCCTGCTAACATCAGGTGCTGCAGGTTCCTGGCCAGCAGCGCATTTCATGTGATGGTGCTTGTAAAGCGCTACCCCTCTTTTCAAGCAACCTGTTTTCCTTCTCCACTCCCCCTCTCTTTCACACAGTGGCCTGGGACCCAGGGAGCCTATCCTGGTGAGAGTGTAGCAACTCCAGCTGGCTCAGTGGTGGTGAAGGGGTTTAAAGGCTGTTGTTGGGCCCTGGTGAGTTTCATAAGTGGCTGATGAGGCCACTCATTCCTAGGACCGCCCTTGTATTTATGATTAGAGAGGAGGAGAATGTCCACAGATCAGCTCAGACGACTTGGAGGCCCTGTGTGTCCAGCAGTTGCTGGTCTGTTCTAGTCTCGAGTGGAGTGGCTCAGCTTTGCACTTGTCTGTCTGGCTTTGAAGTGACTGCCTGCTGCCTGCCTGCTTTGTGCATTCCAAAGCCCACTTCTACTCATCCCTGCAATAAACAATGCCTGCTTCACTTTTTACCCTGGAGTAATTATCCTTTTATATTTACAAAGAAGGGCTGTCCTGAGAGTGGCCATAAATGCTGACACCTTAGAGCTGCACTGAGCTGGTCTGCACTGCACTGGCTGCTAATTATGTAGAGTTCTCCCCAGCGCCTCTGGTCTTCTCAACTAAAACATACTGTGTAATTGGAATTTACATTGTGTCATATTACACAAGGGTCATGACACGGCCAAGTGGATTTTGACATTTTGCTTTCACTGTTTCATCCTTAATGGTGTCTGCAGGTGAAGGGAGCGACAGTGGAGGGACCTCTAGGAGTGAAGGGTGTGGACATATCTATCCTTCATGGCTCAACTCCTGGTGAAGTCACGCAAATGATTATCCAGAGTGACCAGCAGCCCCTGGAAGTAGACCATTACAACTTACGTCCTTGGGTTCTTTCAATTCTTCTGTGAGGTAGCCTGTGCTTATTAACTACGTTTGCTTCCAGAGCACCATTTTTTCGCCAAAAGGGAAATAGCCTTCATCTTTATGACACAGATACACTCAAGACCACCTCCTCAGAGGGGCATTAAAGACCTGCAGAAGGCCCCCGAGGCACCGACATATTGGTGGAGGCCCTATACCACTAGACTTGGTAGATACAGTTGAGAAGCAGGGAGTTAAATTGATGCAGGGTTGTTTTGGGAATGCTTCCGTGTTATGCAAATGGATTTTCGTTGATTTGGTTTTTATGTTTAGAACCTCACAGGCATGGTGGACAGGGAGTCAAAGCTATTCACACAGTCCTGGAGGTCAGTCAACAGGTTCAAAGTGAACAGGCAGCTTGGACTGTTGACTTATCTCTAACACAGTTGAGAATGTGTTAGAATCCTCCAAACTTGATGGTTTAAAAACAACAACAACAACACTGCCCTTTATTTGAGTGAGTCCTTCTGAGCCCTGTAGAACTGTCTGACATTTACTCGGGGATGAGGTCTGTTTAAGGCTGTCCTTGGATGCTGTCCTTTTCTGTGCTCACACGACTTCAAGGAAGTAATTGCCGTTTGAAACCTGACCCCGTGTCTGCAGAGAATCATACTGAAAAAGCATTTGACAGTGATCAGAGCAAAATTTCAGCCTAATGCTGAGACCCTATGAAGTTAACATGATTCAGCGAAGGGATTAGCTCTTTACATACTTATTCTAGTAGTTTTCAGCCGAAACTGCTGTATTATCAGCAAATCCAGCAGCAGAGATTTGGAGAAGAGGAAAAGGCATGGGTTAAAAGTCTGGTCTGCTTTTCAGCAGGCCAAGGACACAGGGAGTCCTTGTGGAGTCCATGGGACGAGTCTGGAAAGGAGATTCATACCTTTGGGATATACGAACTAAAGATCAAATATAACGGAGATCTAGGGAGTGCTGGTGCCGAATGGGGAGACAGAGTGGATTTTCTTCCTCCTCTTCTTTCTTAGTTGTTCTTCGTCATAGGTTTCATTACCAAACCAGGACAATTTTGATACCAGTACATATGACTCTGACTTTATAACTATTGTGTTTAACTGGTGTAGATCTTTAGTTGATAGGACCCATAGCCCTAGCTAAGGATGAATAAGAGATAAGTGTGCGATCTATAAGGATGAACTGAAATTAACCAATATGTTGTTATCATAGTGAGCAAGTTTTGATAATCAGGGTACACACTTAGACAATTGCTCTTTGAATATAATCTGTATGGCTTAACTTATCCATCTCACATATGTTATCTATTTTCTTGAAGTTGCTGAGTTACTTTCATAATTTTTGCACCTGTACTCATGGGCAGTTTCATTCATACTTCGGTAGTATGTTTATCAGGCTTCTCATTTACAAAATGGCTAACTGCCGATGCTTCGGTGAGGAATTCCCCACCCACACTCACTGACACAGCCCTAACTGAACTCAATGGGACACATACTACACAGAGACATGAAGGGAGGAGGATAACTTGGTGGAAAGAAGGAGAGGTTTATTGGGAGTGAGAGAGGTGAGGTATGCTAACTGTGCGATGAAGGTATTATATTATACGTGTTTATGAAAATGTCAAAGAATGAAAAGGGTGTTGAGGTATGTTTATCCCTCATCTCTTTTCTGAAGACTTCTGTGCATACCACTTGTATCTTCTTGCATGCTTGACATGATAGAATTTACAACAGAAAAGTTCTGGGCTGGAAACACTTTGTGAAATGTTTGTTTATTCGATGGAAATTTAAATGTGTATTGCAGGTATTTGACTATTCAGATTCCCTGTTTCATCGTATGTCAGATTTGTTATATTTTATCAATGAGGTTGTTAATTTTATGTAAACTGTCAAATTCACTGCAATGTCACCACATTATCTTGTTCCATTTTTGAAGGGATCACTCATTTCTCCCTTCCCGACATTAGTACTTTGGGTCTACTTTGAACAGTCTAGTTAAGTGTTTATCAGTTTGTTGACTTTCAAAGAATTACCTTTCGCTTTTGTTAACTCAACATGGGCCATCATTCATGTTAATATATATATCAAAGAAATGAAGAGGAAAATTTATCCATCTAAATTTATCCAAATAGTTACCATTTCTGATACTTTTTGTCTTTAAGATTTTAGTCTCATTGTTATCAACTCCCTTCTGTATAAAAATTGATTATTTCTACTAATGAGTCCTGCTGTTCATCAGTGATTTAGTTATTTTACCTGGAAAACAAAAAGAAAACCTCTTCTTGAGAGATATTTGCATTACAAGTAAAAATTTGTTTATTTTCCAGTCATCATTTTCCTTGTTCTATCGTTCTCAGACCCATTATTTCTGAGGAGTCTGTGTCATTGAAATCACTGTTACATAGTGAAATCAAGCATTATACAGTGTCATTTTTCTATTTTGATTTTGTATTTTGGTTCTGTTCCTCAGCTGTTTGAACACCATATATCTTGATATATTTTTCTTCTTATTTGTCCTCTTTGGGGTTCACAAAAGATCTCATCTATCAATTTATACACTATATACAAGTCACACACTACAGTTGAGAAATCTTGGCAACAATTTCAACAAAGGTCTTTTTCTTTACTCCACTACATTCCTTTGAAATCTGTTACATACATTTTAGATAAATTAATGTAAATCCAAGAATATTAATGAATTACTTTGGATCACATGTTCTTTTTCAGATTAATTTATTTTTTCTTTTTAAAAAAATATTTATTCGTTGGGAATTATATGCAGTATATTTTTATCATATTCTTTTTCATCCCCAAATCTTCCCAGACCCTCTCTTACACCCTTCTCACTCAATTTCATGTTCTTTCTCTCTCTTAACAAAACAAAACTATGAAGTTAGACTTGTGATAGCCAGCTGATCCTGGGCAGTACATCTGCCCTGAGTTGAAGTTGATAAATTCAGTGTCATTCCATTGAGAAAACTGATGCTTCCTCTCCCAACTGCTAATATTTGTGAATAGCTTCTTGGCTGAACTTTTTTTTATTATCTTGTGTATTTTGTCCCAGTCTCTTTATATATCATATAACACACACACACATACACACACACACACACACACAGACACACATATTCACAAATATCCCTTTGCCCTGCTGTGCTAAAGGATGTTATTTCTTTAAAATTGTCTACCACCTCTGGCCATTATAATCTTTCTATAATCCCCTCTTTTGCATAGATTCCTGAGTCTTGACCAGAGGAGTGTGGTAAACATCCCACTGAAGAATGAATACTCCAAAGGTTCTAACATCTACACATTGTCCAGTCTTTGGTATCAGTGTTACCATTTATTGCACAAAAGAAGCATCTCTGATGAGGCCTGAGTGATATACTCTATATGGGTATAACATTATTTCATTAGTGGTCATTTCAATGATATATTCCTTTAGCAGAATAATAGTAGTAACTTTTCCCCTGAGTCTATCTAGTCTCAGGACCTTGTCTTCATTAGCAGTATCAGGTATGAGTTCCATCTCATAAAGTCAACCTTAAGTCTAACTAAAAAGTCGTTGGTTACCCTCCTAATGTTTGCACCACTATTGCGCCAATTGACATGGGTTATTAATATAGCTTAAAGAGTTCACAGTTGGTTGAGATGGATGATAACTTTTCTCCTCCAGTAGTATGTACAGCACCTTCTACCACTATAAACGCTAGCTGGAAGGGGTGAAGCTTCCATCTGAGGACCAGCTTGGTTTCTCTATGCTACGTGCCATAAATATGTAATATCATAAGCAATGTAGTTCTATTGTTGAGTTGTGGGTTAGCAAAAGCATTAGCAACAGGGTTCATTGTTTGGGGGTCTATGGGACCCATTTGATCAATAACTTAAAAAGATATAACCTATTTCTGGTACTGGAGAGTTTATGTGGCAGGATATGATGTCTAGTTGAGGTATTGTCTCTCCTATTATCTTGACGCCACTTAAATTCATTTTAGGAAGTAGAAGGTTTCCATGTGGTTTTTCCAAAGGCCTTTAGTGTTAATTATCTCTCCTCCATATTTTTTTTAAATATATCTTTAGGTTGATCCACTTTCTCTTCCAGTATCCCTATTCTTCTTCCATGACCATTTAAAAAAATCTTAGGCCTTCTGTTTTCAGTTTTAGGATGCCAGTATAATTTTCTTTAACGTTTCCATTTCTTTGCTTTCATTACATCATTACTAATAGTAAAAAGAACTGCTTTAAATTATTCACTTCAAGATGACCTCATTTAAATGATGCCGGAGTTAGCTGCTGATTTTGGACATTTTTTACAGAGACTGGGTATTACTATTTCGAATGCCAGGTAACACAGATTCTTTCCAGCTTATCAGTGGACGTGCTGACTCTCACGGGGATTCAGTTTCAGCTGTACTGTTTGGTGTCTTCCTCAAATATGTTTTGCTTAGCAGACCTGCTAAGATGTGGACAGAGATGCAAACAGAAACCTAGGGCTCTCTTTCCATCCTCTCCTTTCCATGACTTCGCCATCACTTTCAGCAGTCCTGGTGGCCCTGGATTATGACATTTTCAGGTCAGCAATAAGCCATATTTGAACCTCAGCTGCCCCATAACGCACCATCACTAATGACCACAAAGTCACAAAGACAGACGTTCCTGTGGTTAACTCCTTTCGAAGTTTCAAATGATTTTCCAAAGTGCATTTTCCTCTCTTTTACACTATCTCAAATCTTCTGGTAGTGCATTTTGTGTTTTCCCCAGAGGTTTACTTTGTTTCACAAGGGACAGTTGGTCTGATAGGAACTTATTTTCTGTATACTAGAAGCAGAACGCTCAGGAAGATATTTGTTAAAAATTTTAGATTTTTATAAAAAGTAATTTATGTCTGTAAAGAAAAATACAGCAAAAAAAAAATAATAAATATAACTTGTGGTTCTAATGTCGCAAAATAGAAACTAGATTTTGATATCTATTTTACTACATTTAAAGCTATATGTGATATGTAAACATATTTTTAAAACAAATGTGTGGTTTTTAAACAAGATTTTTGAAGCATTCTTAACATGTTTTTAATGTGTTTTGTGTTCAGTAATACAAGGAATAATATCATGATTGTCTTAGTCACTGTTCTATTGCTGTGAAGAGACACCATGCCACCGTGGAGGCACACATGGTACCGGAGCAATAGCTGAGGGCAACATCCTGATCTGCAGGCCGACAGAGAGAAATGGGCCTATCATGGGCTTCAAATCCCACACCCAGTGACATGCTTCATCCAATAAAGCCACAGCTGCTCCAATAAGCCATACCTCCTCCTAGTCCTTCTCAAGTAGTGCTATTCATTGCTGACTAAGCGTTCAATCACATGAGCACATGGGGGCCATTCTTATTCCAATTACCACATCATGTGCAAAGTAATTTGATGGGAATATTCTGGAACTCTGTATTCCTTCTGCCTCCACCTCTCCAGTGTTAGGGTATGAGCCACTATACTCTGTTTATGAGCTTCTGGGGATCAAACCAAGAACCTCATGTGTGCTAGGCGGCCACTTTGCCAACGGAGTTCACCCAGAAAAGATGCTTTATGCAGACAAACTGACCAGGCTGAAAAGCCGTTGAAGATAAATTTTCCTTACATACAAAATATGATGATGTTTTAATGAGTAGGCAAAAGAATCAAGACAAAGGAGACTGCCACTCATTCTGCAAATGGTTAATGTATCTAGTTTTCAAATCATTTAAGCAATATGAGCCTCTTTGAAGCCTAATCACCAGCCACAGAATATAAAGACAGATTAGCAAATGCATATTGGTAGCAAACAGAATAATTAAGTATCCAATCTCTGCATAAAATGATGAATAAAATTAGAATTATTGCTTCTATTAAGTTGACAATTAAAATAAAAACCCTCAATTTGGAGCACATGCAACGAGAGAGACACTCTTGGGTACCACTGATGGGTACGCACCCTCCCTCTTACAAAAAAACTTTAGCAAAACCTATTGTAAATATTATGGCAGTCATTTCCTTTGATCTAGTAGCTCCACTTCTTAGAGAAATCTCAGGAAAACAATCATAAATACAGAATTTTTATGCAAAGCAATCATCTTTTATTTTGGTTCAATATGAAAGCAAACTCAAGGGAAATGTTGAAACAACTGGAAAGGGCTATGATTCAGATGCTAGTAACAATGTTGACAGAACTTCTGCAGTGTTTTAGATACTTATGTTTTAATAAAAAATGAAAAAAAAACCCAAAACTTAATTCTATGCAGACTATAAAACAAGTAGTTATGAAAATCACATGTAGCGTTAATAGCTAGAAAAAGGTACATGAAATGTATTAGTCTATGATCAACAGCCATTTAAATAATTGTTCATCTTTCTTCTATAACAATCATGTATCTGGTTAGGAATTTGAGACAAATGCTTTAAGATTGATGTGTTAATTTGACTGCTTAACAGTATATTTTTAAAGTTCTAGTGTTCGCATAAGACCAAGCCATTTACATTCAAATTCTCTGTTACTTAGTAAACTTCTTTTTTTTTACTAAGTAATGAATAAAAAAATTATTCGTAAACATTGTATTCATGATGTGGCAACAGACTTTTCAGAACTTTAGAAATGGAGAATGTATTAGAAAAGAAGGCCTACCAGCTCTGCTACTATTCAACATGGAGCGCTCCTATAGACAATTAAATAAGAAAAGGAAAAGAAAAACAAAGTTGAAGTCTACATAATCTGAGGTAGGAAGGAGAATACTTGCACATCTGGTAAATGTATGTGTGTCTAGTTGTACTATAATGTATATCTAGAAAATGAGACCAAGTTCAATACAAAAGGAACAAAAGGTAAACCCCAGGAAGAGCACGAGATAGTTCTGCACAGAGTGAACACGACGGCAGTTCTATGTTACTCTACCGCACGGCAGGAAAGTGTGAGAAAATCACTTTCCTGTGAATAATAAAAACGATTACGAACAGACTGGTGATATAACTCAGTTAGCAGAGGGCTTCCTAACCGTGCACAGGGCCCTGGGTTCAATTCCCAGCTGTACACAAACTGGGCATGGTGGTGCACTATGGTTGAAGCTGGAGACCAAGGACTTCAAGACTATCTGCTACTACATGACGAGTTCCAAGCCAGCTGGGTTACAAGAGGCTGTTCTCAAAACATTAAAAACGAAGTACTAGCCATCAAACAAAGAAACAAAAGATAATGTATGTATAAATAATAAAATGCACACAATGCTCAGGCCTCAATGTGAAATAAATGTCAACAATTTACTAAATAGCTAAGACAGTGGGGATACATTTTCACTTACGAACTTCGAATGAATGTTATAAGACTGAGAGCTACGTGCTAGGGTTTTTGAATGTTCTCAGACTGTATCTTATCCCCATACTCTTTGCTCGTGGTGTATGTTTAAGAAAAAAAATCAATACATAGTAAAAACAGCTACCGTTAGTCAAATATTTGATTCTGGAATAATAAGTAATTTTGCCCAACAGATGAAACAGAAAATTTAGTTTATATTGTTATCTTAATAAAGTGCAGATACATGGATTATTGCTGATTGATGTGCTACTTTATCTCTATGAGATTATCAACATTATAACCCTACCAAAAATGTGTGTAAAACACATTCAAGGTAAATGAAAACACTGGAACAAAAATTAGAAAGTATTAGAATAAAACAACTCCATGCTTAAAACAATTAACTTATTTATTTTACTTTATCAGTTATGTTTTGCCTGGTATTTATATGCACCACCTGCATACCTGGTGTCCACAGAGATCAGAAGGCTTCTGATGGCCTGGAACAGGAATTACAGGGATTTATGAGCCATCATGTAGGTGACACCAATCCAACCCAGGAATCCAGGTCCTCTGTAAGAACAAATGCTCTTAACCACCGAGCTCTCTCTCCAGCCCCAATCACTCTACATTTTTAATTACAAGGAAAAGATTTCTAAACCGAAGCCACCTACATAGAATTTAGTTTTGACTGACTACAATGGGGAAAATTCATCAGAAACACAACCTCAAGTTTCAAATAATGTAAAAGTAATTTGACAACTTTTACACTGCGTGTATAGAAATCTCTTGAAGATCAATAAGACGCACATACACATAGAGATTATAGGAAGAAATCTGAGATTAAGAAAGGAAGTAATAAGGAATTTCCAGGAAACATACAAATAACTGAGAAGTGTGGGAGAAGCCAGTCGCATCAGCAATCAGAATAAAGATAAATGTTTTCTCCCAAAGTAAGAATGAACGAAATGAAGGAGGGTGTGGGAAACAGACGAAGTTCTGAATGAGCATACATTGCTGACATGAGCACAGTCAGGCCAATAACCCAATGCCTCAGACCCACGGGAATGGCAAGAACTCCCCCCCCATGCCCCCCACAGGCTCAGGGCAGCCATGAAGCCTTTCCCTGGTCCAGGTGTGGAGGTTGAGATTTGCAGAAAGAATCAAGCACAGCTTCCTTATCCCAGATGCCTGCAGCCTGAGACTGCTCCCCTGCAGAGACCCCTACAGAGGGGAGCTAACTCACCTTCTCCTTCAGCAGTAGATAAAGAGCTCACTGAGTTTCTGGGCTGGTGGTGCATCTCCATTAGAGTGCAGGGTCCACCTCACTCCAGCTTCTCTGTAGTGTGTCTGCTATTTCTTTATCTCCATTGCCTGCGTCAGGTTAAACTGTATATATATGCTGTTCTTATTTGTATACTCTTGAACCAATCAATTTTACTTCAGGAAAGTTGTCATATGTGAAAATATATATATATATATATATATATATATATATATATATATATATATATATATATGCTTATATACAAGAATCTGTAAGCAATTTAAAAAACAACCATACTCTAATGCTGTTAAAAATCTATCAGGCAGCCGTGGAAATATTTCCTGTGTTTGTGTGTGCCTGTGTGAGTCTATGTGCACCACAGCAGTGCAGTGCCTGGAGAGGCCAGAAAATGGCGTCAGATATCCTGGAACTGAGGTTCCTGGTGGGTTGTAGAGTGTTCTGTGTGAGTGCTGGGAACACAGCCTGGGTCCTCTGTAGAAAAGGTGAGTGCTTGTGCCCACTGAGCAACCTCTCCAATCTGACATGAAGTCTCTGCTGGTTTGCCTTGATTGTCAACTTGACTGGATCTACAAGCAATAAAAGGCAAGTTACTTTGCACACCTGTAAGCCGTTTTCCTTATCAAAGTTTTTGAAGTGGGAAGCCCTACCTCACATGTGGGTTGCACCTTCTATTAGCAGACCAGTTAAAATAAGATGGAGGGAGATGGAGGATGAAAGATCTTCTTGCCTGCTTGTTTTCACTTACACTGGAAAGTTCATTCATCCTTTTGATGCTTCTGTTATTTTCCATCACTGGTATTAGAACATGGTTTCTTTGGGCTTCCTCCGAAGACAGAAGTTGAACAGATATATCAGTATGCTACAATCTTTTACCCTTAATGTAGGGAAGGAGAAAGGAAACAGAAATCTCCACCGCTTTTACAAGTGGGCTTAATACAGAGAGAAAGGTAGAAGTCTTCACAGCCTCTTTTTAGGCTGTCCTAAGCTCAAATCTCTTCAACCTTTGTTCTTACACTACAACAGCAACCCAACCAAACAACCACCAACCAACACCCACCCGGACTCTCCGAGCCTCAGACTTTTTATGCCCTAAGCCAAAAGTTCCCATAAACCCATGCCGCATGCCGTCCCAAAGACAAGCTTCAGGTGCTAGAATGACTGCACCTAGCCAAATTATAGCTACCTGCATCAAGCATCCCAATTCCAACTTGTAAACAACTATACTACAGCTGGGGTGGGAACACGAACCTGTAGTGACTAGTCAGTTAAACCGAGAAGCTTTTCTTAACATAAAAATTCCAAGTGTTCCTCTACAAAAGACAAATGGAAATCTATATGTGTTGCCAAGTACATGCAGGAGCTGTGGGCGTGATGTATGTACGCACTGTCTCAAGTGAAGTCATGTTTTCACTGGTTAGCACAATACCTTATAGCATGTTTGTGTTGTACAAGTTTATTTTAGTTGCGTGTAAAATAATTTTATTTTTGTGTGTGTGTACCGTTAGAAAAAGGGATGCATAGGTCTTGGCCTTTTGTATTGTCTGCAGGTGTTAGGTTTCTGTGGAGAATGTTTGATTGCTCATGATCTGCACCTGAGGAGTGCTGCATCAATAAAACCACCTGAGCTCAGACGCTTGGGGTTCCACTGTTGATCTAGTATGGTGTTGGCCAGGATAGTGGTTCCCTCTGCTGAGGTGAGACAGGGTTTGCAGTTATGGAATATGCCTCCTTTTCGTTGGTTAGCCCACACAATGACTAACTACTACATGTTTAGTTTATTGCACTTGTCAGTTTTGTCAATTACACCTCAGCAGAGCCTTTTTTATTTCTTAAGTGATAGCTAATTAGGGGGTGGACTTTAACTTCTTAGTCTATGCACAAGATGAAGGAGAATTATCTTAATAGGAACACCACAGTCAATAACATGGGACCTTTATACACATGATTTCAGGTAGATGTTCATCAGTGGTTTGGTAATTGTAATATTGTTTACATTTAAACAAAATAATCCAAAGTTTAAAGTTCTGAAACAGCTATTGGCAGCAGCAGAAGGAGAGCTATTAGTAATGATTCAACGGTCAGCCGCTGTGATTTTGGTGATTTAGCAGGAGTAAGTGGAAACTTTCAATTTCAGATTTCAGAAGGAAGAATTCTTGCTAGTGAAATCTTAAATTTCTGAAAAATGGATATAATAATGCTGCAGCAAAGGAGCAGACCAACTAGTATTTTATAAAATTTGCGCCCATTTGAAACTCTGGGCTGGGCTCTCTTTGTATTTTAAGAAATAATAATGGTCTCAAGTTTCTGTAGTGGAGATGATCACAGTTGTGAGTTGACATGGAAATATACCTCATACAAAAGACATAAAGTGGTCGAGTATGGGATAAAGGAATACCCTCATGATCATAGTTCAAATATCTCAATTGCTGGTATATGGAACAATGCTGTATTTTGTGTGGGTAGCTCAGAGATAGAGATTAAGAATTGGAGAGGCAGATTGCCTAAGAATACCTGATGGTGCTGTAAAGTGAAAAGATTGCTTTCCTCAAAGGTCTCTTCTTTCCCATGGTCATAACAGTTATATGGTATTGTAGCGAGAACCTATTATTGGGCTTATTTGAAAAACGGGAATCCAAGCACTTTTGCTCTTCAGTATAGGAAAAATGAAAGAGAGGCGCGAAGCTTCTCAAATTTAACATTGATGAATATGTAATTATACACCAGGGAAATGAGTGTCAGATGAAATACATAACAATAGTCAGGTTATTATTTATTCCTATTAATGCTTTGTACATAGTATCAGCTCAAATCTACAGTTACCTTACAGGACAGATTCGATTATATCATCTATATCTGTAGGGGGGAATGAAGCTGCAAAGACTTCAGAAGCTTGCCCCAGGCTGCATAGCTAATGAGTAGTGGGATTGGAATTTAAGGCGGGTATCTCCGATTCCATGTTTAGCTCTCCAGGTAAGGACATTAGACAGTGAATCTGTTGATTAATGTATTAGCACGCTGATATCGAGCATCAATGGATAGGTGTCATAGGGCCTGTGAGATGGCTCAGAGGGTAATTGTGCTCACTGATGTGCCTGGAAATCTGAGTTCAACGAGGACTCACACAGTGGAAAGGAGGGGAACAACTCGCCTTAGTCTGACCTCCACACATGTGTCAGGCACCTGAGTACCGCTCACATGCCGCATCAATACATGCTTAAAGTGATACAGGTATGTAATGTAGCAGTTTGGAAGCACAGAGTAAAGTGTTACACTTGACTACGGCAATGAGTGAAGGATCTAAGAATCTACTACTGAGGCTAGTTCCTAACCGTGGACCTGAAAACCTGACTGTCTTCAACTAAGGGAAATTGTGGAAGAGGAATGAAATAGAACCTTGAGATTGGAGAAGGAGGTGGCAGTTGCTGAACAGAGATTTTTCTTTTTCTTGAATGAAGAATCGTAGGCTCTTGTTTTTATCTAGAAGCATTAGATAGAAGCAGATACGATAAAAAACAACAACAAAAATCTAAAATGATGACATGAGTCACCAGAATGCTAAAATCCTAATCCCGTTGGAGTTGTGGAAATACATTAAATGGTACTTGGGATCCTAAGTGTTGGCAAGGTCCACGTTCGGGTCTGTTGTGGCGCAGAAACAGAGCAAGACCCTCTAACTCTGTAGGGAGGAAAGTCTGCGATACAGGAGTGGCACAGATTGCTTCCTACCTCATGCGGCCAAGGAAAAACCAGGATCAGGGAAAGCTTTTGTCAGTGTGTCTGTGTTCCCGAAGCCTTATTTGAACTAGTTCTTGCTCAATAGCATGGAGTCCAATATTTCCACTCCTGCAGATGGTCGTAAGACGTGAAAATCAAACAAGAGTTTGCATGATCTAGAGAGGTATGATTTCTCAAGCTTCAGAGAAATGCAGGTGTAGACAGACGATGGAAACAGTGCACGGTGGAATTCAACATGTCCCTGCTTGGAAACGCTGGAAACGAAAACTGGAGCGGGGCTTTGTGTGTTCTGTAATGTGAGCCCCCTCCCTCTGCACACTTCACTGAGGCGGCTGGCTTCAGCTCTGGAGAACGCGCTGACTGACACAGTGGCTCACAGAATCATATGGCAATTTCCAAAGGATACACGGGCCAGATGGCCACGCAAAATGACCACAAGGAAAGAGTTCTCAGAGAGAAAATGCTCATCAGAACCAAGTTGATAACCTTACTCTGATGAGAACACACCGTGACTGTGTCTCCTAGCTTTTCCTGCTCTTGAAGAGATTGGTCTTCAGGTCATTGCTTGGTAGACATTGAAGTTTGCGGACTTCCCCTCTCCATTTTCTTGTGTCTTGTTCATGGTGTCTCAACCTAAAACAATAAGTGCAAGCCTATAGCAATAAAAGGAATAAATAAAAGCAATAAAACTCTTGGCCTGAAGATTTTTATTAAAACTATTAATAATAAGTAAAAGCAAATCGATTATTCTCCATTCCACTTTGATAGAAGCTATGGAAAAACAAAACAAAGCAATCCAAAACCCCGAACCCTTTCCAGCTTTTGTAATTTTAGTCCTAAAACTAAAGACACCTCATGTTCTCAAAACATTTACTTTGTACGGGACACTGGGAGAAGCATGTGTTCTCAGGCCCCACTGTGATTTATCTGAGCGTCAAACTCCAGAGGATACTGCAGGTGATTCTGATTGACATTTAACCTGGGAACCATGGCAGTAGCACAAGGCACACTGGGAAAAAGCTGTGGTGATGTAATAGTCGTGAAAATGCCTGACAGCTTTTAACACTCTGCACCTATATAAGTAAGACATCTATTTAGCTAAATTTGCTCTTCACAGAGCAATTTTTTCTGCTCCTCCTTGCTAATGAATCACGTGGGAATTGGGGATGAGAGAAGAAAAACAAATGACAGCTGGATGTGTTGAAGTCTGGTGTGTGTCTGACTTGGTCTTTTTATCGAAATCTCTAACCCTTATCAGCAACTATATGTAACAACTAGCCTTATTCTGTTTTAATTTTTGTGTCTATGTGTGATATATATGTAAATTCACATGATGCATGCATACATATGTGTTCCTGGGTGCATGTGTGTGTGTGTGTGTGTGTGTGTGTGTGTATCTCAAAGCCAAATATTGACTACAATGTCTTCCTCTATCACTCTACCTTATTTGTTTTGAAACAGGATGCGTCATGAGAACCCAGAGCTCACTCTTTTAGTTAGATTGGCTAGCTGTTGAGCTCTGCATATTGACATGTTCCCATTCCCCAAGGAGTTAGAGATGCATACCAACACTCCCAGCTTTTACCTTGGCACTGGGGATCCGAACTCCAGTCCTCTTACTTGCTCAGAAATCACTGGTCCCTTTGAGCCAGTGGTTCTCAACTTTCCTAATGCCGTGACCCTTTAATACGGTTCTTCATGTTATAGTGACCCCCTAACTAGAAAGCTATCTTCATTGCTACTTCGTAACTGTAATTTTGTTACTGTTGTGAATCATAACGTAAATGATTTGTATGCAGATGGTGTTAGGCGACCCTTGTGAAAGGGTCTTTCTGCCCCTAACGGGTCTTTCTGAATTATCAGTTTTTTAAAGGTGGCACCTGCTCCTTCAATCTGTGGCCTGGCTATTGTGTGTGTGCCTGTACTGTGCAACCAGAAAGCTGCCCCACCCATCTGGAAGCTTAAAATTTATGTGAAACCTCCTGATTTTAAAAGTGTTAACATTGACAAGTGTTTATTATAATATTATTTATTTTAAAATAACAATTATTTTATTTTATTATATATATTCTATATGTATGTTCTCATTCAAATATATATATAGACATATACATACATATATATATATATATATATATATATATATATATATATATATGCATGGAGATATATATATATATATCTCCAAAGCCAACATTTTATGTATATTGAATACCCAAGTAAAATATTCTGCTGGATGACTTTAAACAAGTATCGACCTCTGAGACAGTGTAACCATGTCAGAATCAGTCTCTTTGCTCTCAGACCGTGTTTCTTTCTAACATCCATGCTGTCTGCTGCCCTGATAGAAATACTACAAAAAAATTCCCCCTTGGTTTTTATTTTAGCATTTGTCTAGGCCAGCGTCTGGTACTCTCCCTTAGGGATGATATATAGACTTCTATGTCTCACAAAGATCGCTCTGCTCAGTACATTAGGGAAGGGGTGGGACAGCTGTCAAGGGCAAGGTGTCTACCTGGATCGCTTCTTCAGTCCTCTGGACCTACAGCGCCAGGTGAAGGTCTCCACATGAGCAAGACACTACCTATTTTGCTGTCAATGAGTAGGCACAGCAATCGATACTCCTGTAATTACTAAGCCTCCTCTTTGGCATAGCTAAAAAGGCAATCCAATCATGAGCTAGATCTGGGAAAAGAGCTTTTCTAAACTCTTTTTATCCTCCTTTACATATTTATTAGAACACTCTGGGCTGATCCACGCAAACTGCCTGCGAGTCAGTAACAGAACGGGCCCCACTGTTGCCTGCTCTCCCAGGACCATCAAAGCATCGGTGGAGATTGGACAGGGCCTGATGAAATACATGTTGGCTGCTGACTCTTCCAATTTTGCTGTGTACCTCTGTGTCACCAGCGCGGGCTTGTCCAAGATTGAGATATTTGCAAACTGTCATCTTTCATAAATATCTGCCTTGAGTGACACTTTCTCCTCCAACATTTCACTTTGAAATGTACCTGGCTGCCTCCCGTCCTGAGGAATTGCATTGCCTGTGACAGATGCTTAGCCAAGCCTGCTTTTGCTTCCTGCTGCCTAGGTCTGCTCTTACTGCTTTCCCCAGGACCTACCCTCCCTTACCCCACCCCCCACCCCCAACATGTGTTCTCACCCTTGGTTCGTGGGAACCAACATGAGTCAGCTCCAAAATGGTATAGACAGCAAATTTGCCACAAGTATTATCTCTACTCCGAAAGACGCTTTGATCCAATTTGCCAGAATTACAGTGGAATAACAAAACAACCAGAAGTTTGCCACAGCTTTTCATGTGAATGTAACCTTCGCTTAATAAAACAATCCTTTAAAATCCCCAGTAGGAATTACACAGTGTTAATATACTTATAGGAACTGTGTGTTGAAATAGATGCCCATTGGCTCTAGCCTCCAACTGGAAAGGAAGCAGCATATTCTGATGACAAAGTTACTAACCATATTCATTATTACTAGCTTGATTTCCTTTCTAGGATTGATGCGAAAGCCCTTTCAATCAGCCAATATGACCACCATACAAATAAAACTAGTGCGCTTGCACACAAATGTTGGGATTAATATAAGCACTGAGATATCAAATTCAAATCTCCAACTGCAAAGGGATCACCACATTACATGGAATTATTCCTTATTAGCAATGACTATGTGAAGATTACGGGATAATCAAGCCTTTGCAATTATTAATGTATCTGATCATATTTCCCATGCATAATTTATTGAGAAGAGGTTTAATAACTTAATGTGGAATTATTATTTATATATTTCGATTGGGGAAACTTTAAACAATAGAATTAAGAGGCATTCTAAGACTCTGTATAATCTCCTAATTTTAAGGACACAAACAATATAATTTAGCATATATAATCTTTAGCCACCTTACTTTTGCTGCAATTTTTTTCTATGTTTCAATTTGTGAACTGTTGAGAATTATTTTAAATAATTAGATTGGAGAACAACGAAATTATATCATGAAAACAAACATACTTTCACTAGGTATCCCAAAAAGTAGTATGCTACTTATTCTGAACTATACTGCAAAACAGACAAAGAAAAAATCTGATCACTGGGCAGGTGGTGGTGGCATATACCTCTAATCACAGCACTCAGGAGGAAGAGGCAGGTGGATTGTTGTGAGTTTGAAACCAGCCTGGTCTACAGAATGAGTTCCAGGACAGACAGAATTACAACAGAAACCCTGTCTCAACATCCAAGCAAACAAAAAATTGAATCACTGTAATAAATGTGCTACCATATGATATTATATTATACTATACTATTTAACATACAACAATGCTGCTTTGAATTCCATTGGAATTTCCAACATGCACAAAAATTTTAGTATCTGTGAAGCTGGATCAACATGCATCTTATATTAGGCTACTTACATCTTATGATCTAAATTCTAAACCATATTTTTTGACATGTGATTCTATATATTTACTTTCTGACATGTGTTTTTAAAATACTTTTTGAAGATATGTATTAAGCAATGATGAATTTAGAGTAAGCAATTGAAATGAACATAAGGAGTCTTTCCTTAGATATTGTACTATAATTTAATTATGTTTTATAGATAATTATGAATATCACTGCAAAAGAAGTGTTCATAAATTTAATTAATTTTCACATATCTCAATAATTTTAGAGTTTTTGAAAAATCAGATTCAATTAAAATTTCCTTGATGAAACTTAATTTTCTTTCTGCTAATTCTGCTCATAATAGATGTGGTACAAATGAAAACCCCAATAATTCAATTATATTCTCAGGCAGATTTTGGGACTTCTTGAGTTCTGACTGTACAGATCACTGAACAACGGTAAGCAGTTTCACAAATTTTATCACATTTGTTCTTTACAGTTATTCATAAGAGAAAGTCTGTCATTCTTATTTTGTAGGTTGTTGACATTTAAGAAGATGGGACAATGGTAAGAAACTTACCTTCAAAGGAAATGAGTAAATTCATTTTGTTAGAAGGTGAGGTGGCACCAACCAGGTTCACATGCTCACACCTGTTTGTACACATCCTGGTGAAGTTCATTATTTTGGTATCTTCATTAACATGCTGACTCAGCGCGGCACAAGGACCCAGCATTTTCTTTTACTGATACTTTACTGTGGATGGAATTTGAGGCTTTCTACAGTCTGTGTAATTCTCTCTTAAGGATTTTGCATTTGTGATTTTTGGTGGCCTAGACTATCAGCTCTTTCTAAAGCCAAAAGGATTTAGACTATCAACAGTCTGTTTATAAAGAGCTAGATTAGAGGTACAGGCAATCATCCTTGGTTCTTGGATACAGAGGATCAAGAATTGCAAGATGACCTTCCAAGAATGCTAGAAAAAAATTCCCAGGCTAGCTCATCGATAATCAAGTGTTCTTGAGAACTTAGGTTGTCTCTGAAATTTTTCAACTTAAAGTCTTTACAATTCTTTAATAACACTTGCATGCATGTACTCCTCAAATCAGTTTTCAAGCATTTAACTGAATTTCCTAAACCACTTATTTGGATTTCCAGTAGAAATATATACTTATTTAATCTGCATTTATTTTTCTGGGTTGGAAGTTATAATTAATCTTAAAAGATGGTAGGGTAAACTTCTACAATAAACCAATAAGAAACCCATTAGATATGATCTTTTGGGTTATTTTTGTTTTATGACTTTCAATTTAATGCTGACTAAATTTAATGATCATTTTTTGTATTGTGGCAGGGGTGTATATCAACTTAATGAATAATTTAGACCAGTGAACTGACCACTAAATACTGCTTGAATATATTCTTTAGTTATCTTCTATTTAATGCACTCTTATTAACTTTCCTCATTAGTGGGGTTTCATTGGTCATTTTGTAATCACAATTTTCAATTTCCTTCACAGGAATAATTTAATCGGATTCCTAAGACTTGGACATGTTGCATCCACTTGAAAAGCCAAATAAGGCTTGACATGGTGGTCCCTGTCCTGCATTTCCTCTCTTCAGAGGAAAAGGCTAGACAAACATGAGTTTCAGGGCAGCCTAGGTTATACAGTTAGATCAAATATAAATGTTTTAATTAAAAATTTTAGAGAGACTAGTCAAAGAGGAAAAATATCTCTTTCCAATCAAAGTAAAAGTTTTTTTTTTTCTCAAGGTACCTTTTACTTTTATTCAAATGTATCATAAAATATCAAAGTAGAAAAGGGCCATACAAGCAAATAATCTTCAAGTAGAGCACAGGCATAGTTTTTCTTTCATATGAAATCCTGCTCTTCACCTCACTCAGATCTACCTTAAAACTGTGTGGCAAAATCACCAAGATGCTATTGAAAATGAAGGTGTCCAAGTGGAGATACTAGCGTAGGAACAAGTGTGTCCTGCACTTATCACCTAGGAAAACAATATAGTCAGCGGGAGGATTAGCTCCTTTTCTCATTGCTACGACCAAGAACCTGACAAGAAGCATCTTAAGGGAATTATGGGTTATTTGGGTGGATGAGGAAGCTGTAAGAGAGCAGGAAGCAGGGCTCAATTATAAACCCCCAAATCCTGCCTATCAGTGACCTACTCACGTTATCTTGGCACCAAGTATCACCCACCCACTTGCATCTGCCAATAAAATTAGCATACTATGTGTGAAATCAGCCTTTCTCAAATATTCAGGATGCATTCAAAATACAGCCATATACAGTCATATTTATTTTTGCCAGAAAATTATATGAATGATTTCTAGTCCAAGCCTTGTTCCTCTCTGAGACTTTACAAAGCCAAGTCTTTAGACCCCCTCATGTCTATTGACAGACATTCTGGTCTTCTGAACTCCATCGAGATGGTCCTTTAAGTTCTATTTACATCATTTCAAGGCTCTCTAGGCACCAAATTCCAAAGTATTCTACATTGCTCCCACTAGCCTGTGTCATAGGTCTAGGAGGTCTACGGATCATATGATGGTGTTTATAGCAGTAACGATCCCTCTCCTGATACCAGTTGCATCAATTACTTTAAAACAAAATCTTGGGAACAAATACTTGAGAGAAGAAAGTAAAGGGAGAAATTGTTTATTTTGCCTCAGAGTTTGAGGGTATAGTCCATATTGATAGGGAAGGTGGGGGTGGGAGCAAATCTTGAGTGTGGTAATAGAAGCATCAGGCATCACATCTGGGTGGATCTGGGTGGATTAGGAAACAGAGAGATCAGGGAGAGGGAGGAGACACCATAAACCTCAAAGCCTGTCCCATAGAGATATACTTCCAGCTATTTCTCACTTCTTAGTGACCTAATTCTTCCAGTCAGACTCTCTGTCCTAAAGCCTCTACAGACTTCCAACACAGCGCTACCAGCCGGTCTCAAACACATACACCTCTGGAGACAGCTTACAGTCACACCAGAACAGTGAGTTACAAATATCTCATCCCAAAGAAGGTGCTTATTACCAATAAGTTCAATGAAGAAACAATCGAATCAGTGGAAGAAGATAACGGAATCTGGAATAACTGGAAATTTCTTAGGCACTGTTCTTTCAAACTTTCAAGGGTTATATCAATTTCACGTCTTACCATTGGTCATATTTGCAAAGATGACCATGAAAGGTTTTCACTATGTGTCGTAGTAGGTAGGTAAGAAGATCTCATCACAGTTCTCCATCCCGAGGAGGTTATAGAATGACATTTTCCTCTGCATGCCATGTTATTAATCTCAAAACAAACCCATATTCTATTACATATACAATTGCAGGGTAGAGACTACGGACCTATAAACTGACCACCCTCTTTTCTGTACGTAAAGGAGGCATGGAGCCCATGGAGAATGAGCTGCTATCAGTAAAACATTTGATAGTGGCTTTGTACAGAGAAGCTTCCATGGGTTGCTGGCATTTGGAACTTTCATTTGCACATGGGATGCCTGGTTTCTGCTGTCAAGCTGGATCCCGACTATTGCCAAATAATGTTTAGGGACTATGAAATTCATTAGAACTATTGCCTGTGACATGAGTTTAGGAAAAATATTGCCATCAAATCAAATGTCTCTTGCTTTTATGTGATATTTTTTTATCATTAATGTAAAAGTTTGAGGATTGGCCTGAATGAAACTAGGAGACATACCCAAAGAACCCTAAGGCTCCTTCTTATTTGATAGTTTGGGACATGTGAACCTCTACAGAGCTTGGTTGTTCAATTTATTCTTCTTATATAAAATCACAGATGTACGCTTCTTACCCTCTCTTAACTGTGCCCTGTATATATTGATGTTAGTTTTGATGTGAATAGGATACTCCCCAAAGGCAAGTTCATGTCACTATCCAAAAATAGACACTCCTGATAGGTGTGGTGGTGAATGCTTTTAATTCCAGCACCAAGGAGGCAGAGGCAGGAGGATTTTTGTGAGTTCTAGAACAAGGGCTATATACTTTGACTCTGACTCAAATAATTAATTAATTAAAACTGTATGTGAATGTGTGTGTGTGTATCATATATATATATACATATATATATATGTATATCTTGTCTTCAAATATGTGAAGTTCCAGTCTCTGTGTGTGCAGAAGCACTTTCAGATTTTAGCCAGTCCTTGGATGCACATACACAGATGAACACAGAGACACTCACACAACACTGTTTCTTCTCTGAGTTAATCAAGTCTAAAGGGTTGACTAGAAACTAAATTCAGGGTGATTGGAAGAAGGAATTCTTTACCCTCTAAACCCCAAAAGGACTAAGAAGTGGAATAAGTCTCCAACAAATTAAATTTCAAGCAACCATTCATCTATTATCGTGGTTAGTCTTGTACCTTTGTTTTATGTTTCCTTTGTATTTTTTTTCCCCTGGATTATTTTCTGACTCGTGATGAGAATAAACATAAAAACAGGGACTACAGATATAATGTAATATTTTTCTAATGTTTTCAATTAAGCAGCAGCTGCTGTTACCAAGCTGTCATTTCTGTTGCTATGGGGGTTTTGTGCGTGTGCCAATGCAGGATGGCTACTTTACTATATCCTTCCTATTGCTGTGGCTGTTACATAGTTTCGTAGTTAACACTCTCATTCTAACAGTCTTGGTGAGCAAGTCCTATCTTTTCCAAGAAACCTACACGTGGCTGGTAGCTCAAGACCTTCTCTAACGCACTCAAGAGTCTCGGGGAACAGATTTGATTGCGAGGAAAAAGAAAACGCAAGAGTTAAATGGCTTGTTGGTATCTTGAGACTCACTGAGTAGGCTCTGCTCCCTTGCTCTCCCCAGTATACCCCACTCCAACCAGATCAAAGTATGTAAGGAAAAGGAATGGAGATGTCTCTCAGCACAGTACCTGACAGCCGGTGTCTCACATACACACGATTTCGCTGCTGAGATGCACCTCCCAGAGAACAGACAAAATGGAAGAGCAGGGTCTCAGAGATCCAGCTCATGGCATCCAGCCTGGGAGGCAGGAAGGGCTCGAAACTAACCTTCATGTGAGGAATGCCCCTATCAAGGAGCGCTGAATAATTAGATAGACTGAGCTGCTTTGAATGGGTAGTGCAGCGACTCCCCTGTCCCCTCCGAATCTCTCCCCCTCCTCTGGGGTATATGTAACGCATCTGGGTTGCATGAACTCCAAAGCAGAAAATCACTCCTTTTATGAACTCCACTTATTTCTCTGGCCCAGCGGCTTATTTTTTGTATATTAACTAAATGTTGTAATGGTATTCATTATGGCGTTTCCTATCACAACATAAAGTACTTTGACTACAGTCACCTCTCTTCTGCCAGGCCTCATATACTTTTCCATATTCATAATAGTTCCTTTTTACTCCTATTTGTTCTTTCCACTCCTAGATTCCCCCTATAAGAGGAAGCATGAGATGCTTACCTTCATGAAACTCTATTGCTTTTCTAAACATCGTGAACTCCAGTTTCTTGTTGCTCTTGGTTTTGTCAGTGGCAATAATTTAATCCTTTGTGACTGAATAAAACCCTGCCGTATCTGAAGTAGCAGGCTTAATTTACGTGACTTCTGCCTTCTCATTTGTACATGAGCTGTATCTTTTGTTTCTTTCTATGCACCCTAGCATCTTACATACTCTGCGAGAGATTTCAGAAGAGGATGAGAAGGTGCAGCCCACATTGCCTGACTTCCCTTTGGGACTCTCGTTGCAGGTACTGCTCGAGGTGTCCCAGCCTTATTCAGTTTTAGAATAACTTCTGATTTAAGGGTGTAGCTGGAGTGATAGGACATTTGCTACCATTAGTGTGGCCCTAGACCAAATCCCAATACCCAGTACTACACAAGGGAGAATAAAGGCAACGCCTACATTTTACAGATTGGCCTTTCTGTTGAAAAGCACTTGAAGATGCAATGTAATCTATTCCATAATACCTGTATTAAAAAATGTCTCTACAACATAGTTGCTGATAAAACTATAACACTAGAAGTTGTTTACTAACTACATGGCAGCCTATAATAACATAAGTAAATTATAAATAATAAGATAAACCACCATTGAGGTGGGAGTATTTAGCAACAAACGTTACTAAACATTGGCCTGCGTTTTTTATGACTAATTCTCGATTTCTATCTCTGTATTCTGCCTTTCTTCATCTTTGCAGATATTTCATAAATTAGTTCTAGGTTTATAAGTCTTCTGTGTGTTCATTTTTAATGTATTAAACTCATGTGTCAAGTTCTCTGGATTGAGTTATAAATTGAATCCTTTACTATGATCTTCAAAGCAATATAATGAGCTTGGAATTGACAGAAACAGACATTGTAGTTTATGGCAATGTCCAGCTTAGTAGGAGTGCCAAGTTCACCATTTTTGACTTTGTGAAATGGTGTAGTCTCAAGTCTCAAGTCTTTCTGTGAAATGAGAAGAGTAGTGTCTTATTCAGGGCACACTAAAGGGACAGAACTGATAAAATGAATATATGTTTAGAATGAATAGATATAGAATATATATATATATAATATATAGATATAGAATATATACATCAATTCTAATGAAATACGTATATGTATATGTATGTATATGCTGGAGTCCCAGGGGATTTCTAGAGAACTGCTGGTCTTCAGTTTACCTAAGAATCCTGAAGAAACAGGTTTCTAAAATCAGAAAAAAAAGGAAAAATAGAAGAATAGGATAAATGAATATGCCAGTGAGATTGAAGGAAAGCAAAAAATGCCAAAGCTTCCTTCTTCCATGTCCTTCATGTGGGCTGCCCTTGGAAGGTGTGGTCCACATTTAGGGTGAGTCTTAACCACTTCAAATAACTGGATTAAGGATAACCCTCTCAGGAATGCTCAGGATCGTGGAGGACTTTGGTTGATTCCAGATGCTGTCAAGTTAATGACCAGGATTAACCATCAGAGATGGTACATTGTTGTTACGTTTTAGAATTACGAAGCCTAAAGCAAGAATGTGTTGAAAACTTTTAGAATCCAAACAATCCAAACAAGTGCAATGTCTTATCGTCTGTCTTTTTGTTTGTCCTCATTTTCAGGCACATGGTGAAAAAGAAATTTGAGTTCACTCACTGTGAAATTTGATGTGCTCGGTAGATGTAAACCAAATCAGGGCATACCACTACTGGGAAGAAGATTTAAAACAAAGAATAATTTTTAAATACTCTCTGTCTTCTATGGACTCCACAGTGTTCCAGATGGCAGTCTTCCATCAGCTAATTTTCATCTTAATGTTAGCAGTGGCTGCTGGTAGTTCTCCATCGTGCGTTCTGACTTGTACCCTCAGACTCTCCATGGGAGAGTGAGGTAATAGGCCCTGATACCTATCACAGGCGATTGAGGAGGAGGAGCACAGAATACAGAGGTTCTTGGATTTAACAGCCACGAGTGCAATTTGCTCTTTTAAGAACATGGCAATGGGGACCCAGGGAATACTGGTAACTCTTTTAAGTCTACAGAGGAAAGTTAGTATAACAGTTGGACTGTTAGTTACAAAGTTTTCTGCTTCCTGCTTCTACAGTTATTTAGAAGTGGCTTAGTAGATGGTGAAGGGACACAGTCACATAGTTCAAATAATGAACATTGGGAAGAAGACTTGCCAAGGACAGGAGCTCCAGCTGTGAATACTCTGAACAAATTATCTAGTGCATTGGTATCACATTCCTTGTAGCTGGCGTTAAGAACCCACTTCAGCTATACGTCAGTAATTAAATCCATCATACGTCCAAACATTAGTAACCATGACAGTTCGACATAGTATTTTCAGAGAAGATAATAAAACAAATGTTGTCAATAATCACAAGGGTACAAGGATTCATTCAGGAACCAGGTGAGAGCTAATAGATTGGTCCTAAATTGAATGCTACATCCATTATGATTAGATGTGATTCACCAATTTTACTGAATTTATATTCCATGAATCAGTGTGGGCTCAGTCCCCTACAAGAAGTGCAATGGCCTTTTTATCACTCAGAGAAAGATCAGTCACTCCCTCTACAGATCTGTTGCTCTGCTGGAGAAGGAGTGTCCTCAGAATGGCCACCTTTCTACTCTGGCTGCTTACATCAGAGGCCTCAGCTCAAACCATTCTGCAAACAAGCTGGAGCTTTGTAGGGTGGTTGGGAGTATCTGAATGGGAAACAAGCTCAATAATGCTCTAAATGAGATAGTTGTCCCAATTCATTATTAAATTGATTCAGTATATATTTCTAAAAGATAAGAATTACTTAGAATGTAAATGCAGGATGATTGGAACCCTTGTGAAAATCAACAATGATCTCTTACTATTCTCAAGTATCTGTCACTGGTTGTTTTTCCTTGTTCATATCATTATTTTTGTACGTGGTCTGGTTCAAACAGAACTGCACCTTCGATACTCGGTTGTACTGACTATATTTTCCTAACTGTGACATGTATATAGGCACAACATAGTTAGCAGATCTTATTATATTGCATACTTATGTGACAATATGGATGAACCTTTTAGAAAGCAGGGAAAATGCTTCATGATATCACTTACGTGAGATATAAAAGAGAGTTAAACACACAGAAGCAGAGTAGAGTGGTATTTGCCAGGGATTAAGGGACGGAGAAAGGAGGAATTGTGCAGTTTTTTCGCTCTGTTGAATTTTCTGCCTCTCTTGTTTCCCTTGCAAGTTACTTTCTGATAAACCCAATATTCTTTTATTTCTGTAACATTTCAGACATTCTGTGATTTGCTGACTTCGTCTTTGTCCTTTCATACCGGAATAGAATGCACTGAAAACATGTTGAATCAGTAGATGAGAATATTAAATTAAATCATTTGGCAAATATATTTTATGAGAGATGGTAGTGTGCATTTCTTTCAGGAAACATACCATCTAACTCATGTGTCTATAGTTTGAGTTTACCCAGTTTGTCTAAATTCTAGATAATCTCTGATTTGAGGATAGAATCCTGCTTCTAGGTGAGAAGGACCTCTGAAACGTCATAACTGATCAACTAGTAGCCTTTTACAAAAAATAAAATACTTATGTTAAAGTGAATGAGCTCTTATAAAATGAATTAGGAAGGATCCTGTTAATAGAAAAATAATCACTTCAGTATATTAGCCATGTTAATTTGGCCACTTAGTCTTTCCTACTGAGTAAGGATAGCTTGTAAAAAAGAAACAAAGCAATAACATCAAGATTTTTATTAAACACCTATTATGTTCTGTGTTCTTTATATGTATTTATATTAATTCATTAGTTTGAATTATAATGAAGTTTTTCTCCAGTGCAATGCTGTTTCACCTTACAAATACTGAAGAGCTACTGCCAACCAGGTATTATTCTTAAGTTGGTTCATAAAAGTTAGATCATAGGGGCTGGAAAATGAATCAGTGATCAAGAGCCAGTACTGATCTTGTAGAAGACGTTCATTTGGTTTCCAGCATCCACAACAGGAAATCCAGAGAGGACCTGGCTCCCTCTTCTGGACTTGATGGACATCTCCACTCAAGTGCACATAACCATACACACACACACACACACACACACACACACACACACATAAGCGTAATTAAAGAAAAACAAGAATCAGTCCTTAGAAAATCAAATCTCTTATTCCCAGTCATAGCTAGAATTTCAAATCTTAAGGACTGACTGACTCCAAGACTCATCCCTACAGTGATATATCATGCAGGTGTAGCGAATACTGGGAATGAGATGGCATATTTATGTGATTTCCATCATTAAATTAAATGATACAAAATAGAGAAAACGGATTCATGGTACCTATACATCATCTGTATCTTAGATATTATAGCACTGGAGAAACAGAGAGAGAGAGAGAGAGAGGGAGAGAGAGAGAGAGGGAGGGAGAGAGAGAGAGGTCATTTATTCTAAAAGAGGAAAGGGTCTTAGAGCTAGGAGGGGGTAATGAAATACTGGGGGGGATTAACAGTTGTCGGCTTTTATTACACTCTTGTTTTCAAAGAAAGGAATCTTTTTATAGGCAAAGGCTGGAACACGAAGGAAGAAATAATGAGAAAACAGGTGTCATCAGTTAAATAGCAATTGAAATGATTGTTATAACTTAGCATATACACTTTATCAGTATTACTGTAGAGAATTAATGGCACTTATGCGAGTTAATTAATATTTAATTGGTATTCCTACAGAAATGTGCAAAACAGTAAAACACAAAACAATGATATGGCTTTTCTGGGAAATATAAAATTTGATAATAGAAGTAAAATAAATATAAAGAAAATAGTACAAATGGTAAGAAGACAAATGTGGAGGGTAATTAATGAGTTTCAAAAAGTTCTGAAGAATTTCTACTGAAATATAAAGTGAAGGAAAACAAGTAGATGTCAAATAGTTGAAGATATGGAAGGTACACTTGGAAACTGATCGAAGGCTGTTGGCCAGAGAGAGGCAGGACAGTATTTGACATACTGTGAGCATATTCCGTTCATTGAAGAAAGGCAGACTTCTGCTGAAAGAACTCACTCACTTCCATGCAGACACCTCACAGTGAAATTCCACCCTTCAAGGCTCAACACCCAATTTTATGCATACGTGTAAAAATCACATGAACATACATGTACATATGTCACCGGTTCTCTCACGTACATCAGATAATGTACAAAGGAGTAGGAATCAATTATGCTCACTTAGCTCTCAAAACAGGGCTGTCTTGGTCATCGGTGAGTTCAACATACAGTGCCTAATCCAGCCAGAGATAAAACCACGTTCATTGTAGGGAAACTATAAACTCAGAAGGCTGAAGTTCTGAATGTAGTTGCCCAGATTTACAGTTAGAATGAAGATAGTATGTGGAAGTGACATAATCTGGGCATTGGTTTCAGTTTTCCCAGAAAACAGCTGCATAACTTTGAGCAAATCCTTATGAATGTTTTTGCTGTTGTTCCCATTTTCTTGCCTGTGGAGGCAGAGATTGGATTTGAGAAACTCTAAACCTATTTCTGTTTTTGTTTTTGTTTTGTTTTGTTTTGTTTTCACCCCAGCTCCACGACTTCTCTAACTTAGCAGAGCTGCTGGATGTAGCTGAAGCTGTATTTTTGTCAAACTCCCAAGAATTGTCTATACTCCCAGCTAATTCATGTTGTTCCTGGCTAGCTCTCCTTAGATAAGTGACAACCTGTTCTGTCCAGATTTAGTGTTGACAGCATCTTTAGCTCATATAACATGAGTATTTCTCCACGGACAAGAAACTTCTGTAAAATCTGAAACTCCTAGTACGGGGAGAATTTTTAGAAGTTGACCAGAAGGCGGGAGTACTCATGGGGCAGTGCCAATCCTCTGTGTTAGTCTAACCTGTGGTTTAGGGATTTGCCTTCCGGTTTCTGCCCTTACATGCATCTGTGATTGCAGCTGTGGAGATGTAATGGAATCTAGATGATGCTATAGGAAGAGAGAAAATGATGCATGGTTGCATACTGGGCATCATCTCTGTGACAGTTGCGTTTATAACGGAGTCCCTCAGGAGCACTGGGAGGTGTTATTCCTTCTGTACAGACACTAAAATTAAAGTACGGAATGCTAGTGGTTTGCCCAACCAAGATTTCAATTCACTCCTATATCTCTTTAGAGAGACAAAATCGTGGTTTATCCACGGGGCAGTAATCCCCAGCATGGACTGTTGGTTGTAAGTACTTAGAAATAATACGTTTTTGGAAAGGGCAAGACTGTAGACTCAAATTAAACAATGCATTCTCCTGTGGTTTCTTATTACCACCTGTAGCATATTGAGACTACAATCTAAGGAGAGTTTTGAGCCAGGTGGTGGTGGGGCACATCTTTAATCCCAGCACTCCTGAAGGCAGAGGCACTCACATAGATCTCTGTGAGTTCGAGGCCAGCCTGGTCTATAGAGTGAGTTCCAGATCAGCCAGAGTTACAACAGGGAAACTTTTTCTAAAGAACCAAAAGCAAACAAAAAAAGATTTTTGACTCATATCAAGATGGTGTCTAGATTAACAGGACGAGCATAGCTTTTTTGTTACCAAGTTGGCTCAGCAACTTTCTTCCTAATCTGTAGACATAGAGCGAAAACCAGATGACCTCACCCGACCTGTACAACCCATGCTATTAACTGCAGTTTTCGAGTCTCTAAGTGATTGCTTGGCATCAACCAATTTTAATTTATAAGCTATCAAAACGATGTGTCCACATGCTTCTGTTTCACATTTCTTATCCATGGATCCTGGTAAGGTAGAGGGATTCTAAGTGCCTTTTGGTTTGGAATTGAACATTACCTTTTGATGCTGTGATTAATATTACTCCAAGTATTTAATACAGACCCGAAGGAGGGTAGAATTAGTGTCCGCCATCTTCCAAGATATGATCTTAAATTTTTGTCGATATTGTTGAAAAAGAAGTGCAAACAGGTCAAGTTAAATTTCTTAGCAGTAGCGAGACATTAAGAGAGGTTTTTGAAGTTACCTCACCTTTAATAAAATGAAGTCATCTCATATATGAATTTATTAATATTACAGCTAGGTTTAAACTCACGAAAAGCAAGCTTTACTTAATAGTTAAATCAAATCGAATCTCAGATTTTATGAGTGAGGAAATGACAATAAAACAGGCCTGGTCAGTAAAGATAATAACTTGATTCAGTACTTTGGATGGAAGTGTTTAAGGTTTCCATGATAAAACTGTAATTTTATACCCCAAAGTGTGTTAATAACATTAAGTGAGGTAATAGGCAAAGTGCACTGACAATGTAATACCCACAGGACCGCGGTAATAGAAATAATTTATAATGTATCAGCAGTAAAATCTTTAATGTTATCTCAATTCAGGGCAGGCACCATATCTAGGGTTTCAGATTACACATGTTCTCCTTGATACCCTGGCTATGGGCACAGTGTTAACCTAAAATAATTAAGGAAATGGTTTTCAGAGTGCTGAAACCTTTCAGAATTACAGGCATAATGACCGTCCTCTTAACTCTTTCCACCCCATTCCTCTGGTATTTGATTGATAGAACTTATTCCAGAATAAGAAAGCATTTCTAAGAATGATCTGAGCCATTTTTATCCACTCTTGGTATCTTGTAAGTGAACCAAGGCAATCCCTCATCTTTTAAACAAAGGTATTTTTTTCAAAGGCTGAAGAACGAGTTACTTTGATGTCTAGGTAAGTATTTTATTTTTTTTAAATCTTGGCTGAGAAGTTTTATGGCTCAAAAGTGGGGCCCACACATGGCATGTTTCCTTGATCATCCTAGAAAGAATATTAATCATGATCAAAGGGCAAATAATGCTGAGTGTACTATAATAATAATGATAATAATAATAATAGTAATAATAATAATAGTAATAATAATAATAGTAATAATAATAATAGTAATAATACGCTGAGTGCAGTAGAGCCTAAATCTGCAATAGGCCTAGGCACAGCTCATCTGATAGTGACTCCCACCATAGTGCACAGGAAGACCAATTTGTGGAGCTAATCTGTAAAATGCATAACATTTCATAAGACTGTATTTCTGTAAAGAAGTTTTAAGGCAATTTATGAGGCGCGTGGGGAGCATTTGAAATTCAGCCACTATAGTTTCTCTGTCAGTTTTAATGTATTTTAAACAGTCATCTGGCTCTAAAATCGGGGAAGGGGAGATCCTGAATATTTCATGCTGGGTCATTCAGACCAGCCACAAAGACACTACAAGGATTCACTCATTTAATTTCGTAACAACTGCATAATTCTACCAGTGGAACAAGAGAGGAAACACAGAGAAAGAGAAGTTTAAATAACTGCTCCATGGTTCTATGGACAGCTATTAGAAAGCTCAACGTGGTATCAGGCTGTGAAACTGTACAGTTGTTGTCCCTAAGCCCTGTTCTGTCAGACTCTTCAAACAAAAGCTACCCTTGACTTGTCTGTGAGTGAACATGTATGTGAACACGTGAGCATGTTTTCAGAGAGGCTAGTCTTAGTATAGATGAGCAGCAACTCTGAATGTTGTTTTATCTGCTGGCTATCTGTGAGGGGTTAGATGCATAGAAAGTATGTTGAAAATTAGCAAAGATTTCCCCAGAGACAAATTCAATCAGCCTATAGGATTCTGTATCCATATACCACTTTTTTTGCTTCTAACAAACCTCTATCTCCAGGTATAAGCCAATTGCTAGGAATGATCTTGACATGAGAAAGACAGACAATTACTTAGCTGGGTCAGCATTAGGTGTGTGTCTTAGCAATCTTCCTGTGACCTTCCTAGATCTTACACTCACTCACAGTCCCTGGATTCAGGAGAAAAACCCTACTGGTGTACGCCCAGTGGCTGATTTTCCACACAGAGAGCCTTCTGGAAAATCAGTTCACGCACTCATAACCCCATCTCTGTCTAAAGAGATTATAGATGGAGCTCATGGGTCTCTGAGGTAAGAACTTGTGGGCCAAATGTGTCTACTTGCTTCTTTGAACTGCTTGCATGAATGTTTGCACATTTTTCTCAAGAGATGGTAAGGATAATTATCTTTATTTGTGAGATGGTTATATTCCTCATCCTATATTCTTCTAGTGTGGATGAACTTTTCCATTTACTTTATATTTAGAACCTTCTCTGGAAGATAGAAGAAAAGGAAAGAGGTCAGTGATGGACACCAGTTTGTGTAATGAGACTTGGTTGAGAGGAGTCACACTAATTCAGCTTTGGAAAGATGTGTAGGCACCAACTTACATATACCCCTTTCTCTTTCCCTTTCTCTTTGAGACTGTTGAGCAAACTCAGGATCGAGGTGACTCCATACTTAAAGCAGGTATGGCAATAGTTGTATCTCAGGGCTGTTGGGTGGCTGGCGTGGCTGGCGATGGGTACAAGGTATGGTCTCCACTATCATGGTTCTCATCCTTCTTCAGTTTTACGAATTTCATGTTTCAGCTTTGTCTTTTGGAACCCAATTTTGTAGGCACTACAGTAGAACATCTGCCTCCTCTGTAGGGATGATTCTTAGCTGATTCCAGCTTGGCGTTGGGCTTTGGAATAATGAAGCTGAGGTACAGAAGGTGAATGCTCATGGCATGACTTGCTCATAGGCTTACCTCAATGAAACACTCCACAGAGAAAATTAAAATGACCGATACATACAATTTACAGGCATTGCTTCTTCCATAATTTTATGCCCTGGTGCATTGGCACTTGTGATGGTGAATCTCAATTCACAACTTGAGGGGATCTAGAAATCCCGTGTAAACAAACCTCTGCGGATGTTTGCAAAGGAAATTCCATATTGGGTTTAGTTGAGGTGAGGAGACCTACTCTAGATGTAGGTGGTTCCATTCCATAAACTGAAGTTCTGGACTAATTAAAAGAAAAAGTGTGAGCTGACCACCACGAGTGAATAATTGCTCTCTGTTTTCGGACGGCGGGCACAATGTGACTCAGAGATGACGGTCTGAAACTGTGGGGGTCCCACCTTAAGATTCAGGTCCCTAGTACAGAAAAAGACCAAAGCAGCCAACTTTAGTCAGGCTTCTAAGAGCACCAAAATTGTGTAGGCCCAAGCCAGGAGCACCGTGACCCAAAACAGTTCCCAGAGTTAAAGAAAAACACTTTCTAAGACAAACAAGACAGCCTTGGGCTAAAAGAGTTTCCCCATGTAGACAGCCCATGGCCTCGGGCTAAGAGTCTTCCCCCCACCCACATTGACTAAGACCCTAAAGTTTACATTTTCTAGGAGCCCGCAACCTTGCTATATGCCAGCACCAGTCAGTTTAAAGGTTAACTGGCCCCTACCTATCAAAATGGGAAAACATTTTGGGGACCAATCAACTTGTCCCAACTCGGTTTGTGCCTAGCAACCGTTTCAACGGTAAATAAAAAGGCTTGCTTTCTGCCCATTGGGGTCGGTTCTATCCTGCGTGTTAGAACGGCCCCAGTATACTAGAATAAATCCTCTTGCTATTTGCATCCGTATCCCGTCTGTGAGTTTCTGTGGGGATGCGGCGTTCCGGTTTGGGCCCTGGGGGTCCCAGTTTGGATCTCTGAAGTCCAACAAAACAATAAGGGTATATGCTCTTGTATCGGTCTGGAGCCACTGAGCATGGCTGTGCAGAGATAATGTAACTGCTTGGTCAGTACGAGATCTGTCTTTCACAGGGACTGTTTTATGAATGGTATCTTCGGAGTTGACAGTACCTGGTAATCCTAGTGTCTGGTAACCTATAGAGGCAGTTGTTTCTAACAAGTTTTTGAATGGCATTCCATTTCTGTTTTGTGCCCTTATACTAACACCTAGATACGGATGACTGCTCAAACTTTATCTAAAATTTTCAAAGGCTGTGGAGTGGATACTTTTCATGGGCAATATCTGTTCTGCTCATAACCTCTCCCACTTCTAGATGGATTATACGTTGCCTAGACCCTTGCCTTACTGTTGTGATGACCTACTGCACTCTTGAGCCTCTTTCTTCCACGGGACACCCACAAGTGTATGAAAGAAGCCGGTGATATGTGTTACTAATAAACAGCACGGTCTATGTTGACATAAAGACAGTAGTGTATCCCTGAGCTTTAAAGAGGGCCCGAGAAAAGACTCTGTGTTCAAAAGAGCAACAAGCTGGGAGGCCACCTATTTAAAGAGGGAGCAGGTTGGAAAAAACCAAACTTTTTATTCAATTACGTACAACATCTCTCTGGGTGAATGGTCAGTTTCTCATTTCCCTCCCCATTGTTTCTAGCCTTTGCTATTGCTTTCAATCTGACATTCTGATCTATTAAATTTATTACCTGTATATTTAGATAGAAAATCTCTGACAGTTCCTCCAAGTACCATCTGTACCCCATTTCTCTAGGTGCCTTTCAGGTCCCTGTTGCTAGAGGCGTGTGTATTCCGACAGACAACACAACTCTTGATGCATCTCTTCAGGTGGCTCAGACTGGTTAGGGAAAAATAGTGATCATATATTCTCAGAGCCCTTAAGTGTAAAAATAGTCTAGGTGGTTTTTTTTTTTTTTTTTTGCTCCAGGCTCTGAAGCCCAGGTACATCACAGGAGTGGAGAAAGTGAATTGTCACTTCTCCCTGGCTACAGCGGCTTCAAAAGCAACCGGAAGTCACAGATTAAAGAGAGTGTGATTGCACTCTGCCTTCCCCAGAAAGCTTTAAAGCTTTCCCACTTAGAGACTTATCAGGCTGGAAGGGGTTGGCAGGAGATAAACTTTAAGAAATAAATGCCAAGGAGCCCTGATTATCATCTCTGTCTCCCGCTCCACGTCTGGCCAGCAATGTGTTAAGTGAATTGAAACTAGATGGTAGGGAGACAGTCACAACCTGGTTATCAGTGGCAGTAAATGGAGGATAATAGCCTCGCTGGAGAGTTATGAAATGGCTTGTCTTTGAGCTGCCAAAGTGTTTAGTCTCCCTTTTATTATATTCACAGCAGTAATCCGATATGTCCTGACTTCTGTCATCTGTATGTAATGCTTATCAACTCTCTGTCAGTGATTCACCCTCTTGTCAGGGACAATTATTCCTCAAAGTACCAAGGTTATGACTGAAGCAATATTATGACTAGGAAGAAAATATGAAAGGTGCAGAACACCACAGCAAGTGATCTGGGAGCTGACGCCAAAGTCAAGGAAAAACATCCTTGATAAAAGGGGACAGAAGGTGGAGACTTGTTTTCTATCCCCGGGGCTCAGGGTGCCGATTGAGGTTAAGTGGACACTCCCAAAGACGCCTTACTAATTCATGACAGTGGCATGTGCAGACCTCTGACCTCACAACTCTGTCATCTTCGATACTTTGCACCTCTTTTTACGAAGTTGTTTAAGTACAAGCTGGTGAAAAACAGCAGTAGGCTAACAAGAGTGGTCCTGCTTTATAATAGTAGACGTGTACTGCTCTGTGTGGTACCTTCTATGCCTGGAGATGCTCATGTGTCAAGGATTTTGCATCGCTGCTGAAAAGGATCACACTGTAGAGGGACAAACTGGCATGTTAGGAGTGGAATTGAAAGTCGCATCTCAGGAGGATGATTTATAATATTGAAACGCCAAGTCAGACAGAATCTGTTTAGAAAGTTCCTTTAGATACTAGGCGGTTGCCTGGCCATTAACAAGTTTCTTTTCAGGCTAGGACCCTCTTTCATATACAGGGTAGAGCAATTCCTGGAATTGCCTGTCCCAGTGTGGGTGGAGAATCCAGGGATAATAAAAAGAAAGTGTCTGAGTAGACTTTAACAGATACGATGCGGCAAATAGTACCACGTGACAGAAATCAAGCTTTGTTAAATTGCCTAGAGTCTCACTCCTTAGTGGGTAAATTCATCAAATTGCTTGACACGAGCTAGACTACCTGGCCAGAAGGCTTGAGCTTTGGTTTATGTTCCATGGGTGTTGTAAGAAGCAGCAGCCCGTTGAATCCTGTGAACACGCAGGAGGGATGTTGTTGAAGACCACTGATTTCTCAGTTCACATAGTTCTAGCTGTGCGGGAGTCCTGTTTGGAGCTAAGTCTACGATGTTTCTTTTTATAGTTTTGCATAGGGAACAGGTTTATGCCGTGCAGCTGGCTCACGTTTTATTCTAAAATTCTTTGGATTGCCTACTTGTTCATGTCATATGCTTGCTTGACTGTTGCAGAATTCATAGCCAAATACAAGATGGGTGCTTAGCCAGGCGTCATAGTATCATGTTCAGAATACTTAATGGATACCACATGGGCTTGTGATCATTCATAGCACATACTTGCCTTGTGGCTGGAGCAGGACCTACTATGGTTGCTGTCAGGCTCAGGAATGATCTTAAATTGCTTACGAAGGCTGGTGGTCTAGGGAGGGAGTCCAGTAACTTGGTTGATGGTGGGGCCATTTGGAAGATTGTGAATAGCACACTTGCCTGAAATCCTTCAATTTAAACTTGCCTGGCCATGTTTGACACATCTAGATGACCACCAGACACACCTGAAGGAATAACACAGCGTTCCATGAGACATAGTTCAATTCTGTCCTCATTTTCAATCCTTAACCTCTGTTGCTCTCATTCTTTTTTTTTTTTTTCTTTCCCGGTAACATTTACATGTGACTTTCGGTTAAAGATTATACCACCAACTTCTTGGAACATGTTTTTTTTTTTTTTTTTTTCTCAATGCATACAAATTTTGGCTATGATCTTGATTTTAATATAAATGCATTTCAAAATTTTTATCAAGCGTAGGAAAATTTAAATTAGTTTGTAGAAAAATTCTGTGGAATATTATGGAATGTCAATATTTAATGCCAGCGATTAATTTAGAAGTGTTTCTTTTTTTTCCAGTGAAGAACAAAAGTGAAATTTTATATAACATTGTTTTGTCATATGTCAAGATTGACACAAATAATTTTGCTTTTACAGTTGTGGATTATTTAACTTGGACCCCTAATTCTGAGTCACCCTCAGATTTATATAATAAGCCCTAATTAATAGTTGGACATGAATTTAAATGAAACATCTATTTTCGAAATTTTGTACAGCAGTCTGCTAGTATAGAAGATACTAGGGTTGTGTCAGAAAAAGATGGGCAGCCTGTTCTTTGTTTGGGTCCAGACAAGTGGTCGAGAGCTGAGTATGATTTGAAGTATGGGAACGGAAAGGTTTGAAGAAGCTGAGCCTTGGGACTGAACTGCAGGTTTTTAAATATCCTTATATTTAAATCATTCGTGTTTCTTTTTAATTTTGGCATTTCTGGTCACGACAACACTTCTTATGATGTCCTCCTTTCTATACTGGTTAGGATAGAATTAGACACGGTTGTTTCTTATAATGAAATGTTCTCAGTAATGGGATTACAGGATTATATTCCATGGTACATTGTATTTTTTAAGTTTCTACTTCCCTGTTACATTTTCTTGCCCAAAATATATACTTGTGGTTGATAGTTTAAAAGAGAAAACTTATCTTTAATTTGCATTTGAAATACTTTATTTATTAACTCATTCTGTATAAGCATGAGATAGGAAATGAATATCTATTTTATACGGAGATAGAAAATGCATATCTGTATTTTATATGGAGATAGAAAATGCATATCTGTATTTTATACGGAGATAGAAAATGCATATCTGTATTTTATACGGAGATAGATAGAAAATGCATATCTCTATTTTATATGGAGATAGAAGATGCATATCTCTATTTTATACATAAGGCATACCTCCCACATGACATCATCTTTCCTGTCCACTTGCCTTTGTTTTATCTTAGTCTATGTTATGTTATTCTGTATGAAGGGGGAAGACAATTTATCATGCTAATGATCATAGTCTGAGGTGGCTGGCAATAGGTCCTTCTATATAGCAAGCCACCTTGTTGAACTGGGATGAACTAGGCTAAGGTAACCTGCCTTCAAACTATTCTTAATCCCATCTAGAGTAATATGAACGATCACTTCCAAAACCAAGCTCAGAGGAATTATTGCTGGAAGGTAGAGACAACTCTTAGATAATATGTGGCCTCATATCTGCTTGCTTATAAGAAATCCAGAAGAGTTAAGGAAAAATTCCCTACATCCTAGCGGGCTACTTGGGTGCTATATTGCTGAAGTTGGTTTCAAGTCTTTCTAATGAATGCAGCTCTAACGATACTTGTGAAATTGAGTATCTTCTTGTTTTCTGTAAGATTTGAGTGATCAAACATGAAAATTCAGACCTCTGAGTCTTTTGCTTTGTAGACATGCATTGTCAACGTTTCATTTTAGTTATGTATAACAGAATTATTTTATTCACTGTCAGGAAAGGGGCTGCCTAGGTTTTGGCATTTAGTATTGTTTGCAGGTGTTGGATTTATGTGGGGGATGATTGATTGCTAATGATCTGCATGTGCTATCATCAGTAGAAAACCTGAGGAATGTCCCACCTGAGCTAGGACATTCAGGGTTCCACTGTCCAGCATGACGCTATCCAGGATGGTGGTTCCTTCTGCTGAAGTCTGTCAGGGTATGCATTAATGAGAATGCCTCTTTGTCGTCCTTAATGAGCTGCCACAGCAGCCTAGCAACTACAGACATGTGTTTGCTTCTCAGAGACTTTTGACTCATGAATAGTAATGTGCATATAAGTTCATATTAAATACATATCTTTCAGCAAAAACAATACACAAAATATACAACATAAATACTTCTATGTGTAGTTATTTTCCTTTTGATAAGGTTTGGAAGTTTAGAAATGGCTGAGTCATGATTATAAGATTATAGGATCTCATTTAATACCTTATTAGTTTTTAAATTAGAATAAAACATGTTTTCAGGGATAATTAAAAAATTCATTTTTCACTTATGGAAAATCTGTATTTTCTAAAATAAAGCATTTAAGTAAGCTTTATAAAGTGCAATTCTTAAACATCATAAAGCTTGTAAATATAAAATAGGAAATTAAAATGGGGAAACAGATTATGGGATGTATTGGAGAAAACTGTTCTTTAATGTTCTACTAATTTTTAAAAATTAATTAGAAAAGCTTATTGTTTTATGTCTATTTGTGCTTTCCTAGCATGGATGTCTACATACCACATGTGTTCAATGCCTATGGAGGTCAGAAACAGTTGTTGAATCTTCTGGAACTGGAGATTGGCAATTGTGAACTTCTATGTAATTTCTGGGAATCTAATCTTGGTCCTCTGGAAGAGAAGCCCATGTTCTTAACCACTGAGCCATCTCTTTAGCCCAGTTAGCTTTTTTCTCCAATATTACTATATCTGTATCTATATCTATATCTATGTATATGTGTGTGTATTAACTAATATACACACATATAACATATAATGTATATAATATAATTAATATATTTTATACATGTATATGTATGTATATATATAATATATCTATCTGTCTATATCTATATCTATCTCTCTCTCTCTCTATATATATATATATAGAGAGAGAGAGACTGTCAGGTCTATTCTTAATCAAAAATGAGAAATTAATAAACATTTAGAGGCAGGGCATTGACTCAGAAAGTACATATGCTTGCTTGGAAGTCTGACATGAACTTCCAGGACCTAGGCAGCAAAAGGCAATTCTGATGGCTAATCTTGGTGCTCCGCTTGACTGCTGGGCAAGCCTATGAGGGATTTTCTCGTTGGATCATTCGAGGTGGTAAGACTCATCGTACACCTGGATCATCTGAGGTGCGAAGACCCGCTACAAATTGGAATCACACCTTCTGGTGGCAGCCAGCATCAAAGGGCATGGAAGAAAGATTTTGCTCCTTTCCTGCTTGCTGGGGAGTTCATCTTTCCTGTTGCTGAGGCATTCCTCTGCTGGTATTAGAACCTATGTCTTCAGAATTCCAACAGAGAATTAAAGACCAGCAGCTCTCTAGGGATTTCTTGGGACTCCAGCACCAGATTGGGACTGCTGAGACATTCAGTCTCTTAGACTGAACAGCAGTTTCTGTAGGGAGACAGACGTAGTTGAACTACCTGGAGCACAGCCTGTAACACACTCTAATAAATTCCCGTATATACTCCTTCTCTCAGATTTGTTCATTTAGAGAACAGTCTTAGTTATTGTTCTATCGCTGTGGAGAGACAAACTTGACCAAAACATTAATTGGGTGCTTGCTTGGCCAAATTGCCCAAGATCCTGTTCTCCATTTCCAGGACTACAAGGAGGAAAAAGAAAGGGAAGCTGGCTGTGAAATGTGGAATCTACAGTCCTGGCCCTGACCTGACTGGAAGCAGGCATCAGCTATTGATGGGATGCATAAGATATTTTATCTTGCTTGGGTCCTTCCTAGGTGTCCTTTGAAGATTCTTGATTATGTGAGGCTGTCTCAGATCAGCAGAGGTGATCTCCTTCATTTTAAATTTCTGATTGAAATACAAGTCACATCTACATAACACTTCCATCAGTGTCGCCTTGGTTAGTATGCTGGCTAGTTTTATGTCAACTTGAAACAAGATAAACTCATTTTGGAAGGTAGAATCATTATTGAGAAAAATTCTCCCATCAGTTTGGCCTCTGAACAAGCCTGTGGTATATTTTCTTGATTGATAATTGATGGGGGAGAACCTAGATCACTGTGGGCTATGTCACCCCTGAGCTGGTGGTCCTGGGCACTATAAGAAGCCAGGCTGAGCAAGCCATGAGGAGCAAGCCAACAAGCAGGACTCTTCTGTGACCTCTACTCCAGTTCCTTCCTCCAAATTACTCCCCTGAGTTTCTGTCCTGACTTCCCCCAGTGATGGATTACAAGCTATAAGATGAGATAAACCATTTTTTCCTCAAGTTGCTTTTGGTTATAGTGTTTTATCACAATAGAAACCCTAACTAAAACAATTAGTATTTGAATTATAGGAGACTATGAGCTAACTAATTTGATAAATTAAATTAATTGGTAAACCATGGACTACAATGCTGTGGTATTACCATCAAAATGTGTGACGGTTGTCAGCTTTGTTCCAGAGGTAGGAAGAACTGACAATTTTCTGCCCTGAATTATGTCACTTGTGCAGGTGGAAGGAACGTCAGAATAGAAGACTTCTGATGAAACCAGGAAGCCACCTCCAGTTTTGAACAAGATTTTCTGTTCTAGTGCTATGACTTGAAAATGGTCTGAGTTTATCTTCTGAGATTTAGATGTTGGAAGTTTGATCCTTAGAATACAAGTGTTGGGAAGTAGTGTGGGTCTTTAAAAGTTAGAGTCTCATGGAAGGAAGGCTTTCGGTTATCAGCAAAAGGAATTATGGTAACTTTCATGATACTGCTGGCCTATTATGAGAACAAAGTGTTTTAAGAGCCAGCCTGACTGCTGTCTGGCTCCTTTTAAAGATGTGATATCTTATTCCTAGTCCTTTTCCTCATAATGATTGCATGAGGTTCTCAGTAGAGCTAAACTGGTAGCAAGGGCATGCATTCAAATTTACAGAAGTGGGAGCTAAGCGAACCTTTTTGCTCTATAAGCTTAGTCTGTCTCAGGTAGTTTGTTATAATAAAGGAAAATGCCTACTGTCATCACCTAGCACAAGGTCTTAGAAATAAAACAACAAAATAGGCCCTGAATATAGATAAAGACAGCATTCCTGGATTGCATGCATCAGTAAGACCAAAGATTGCTTCAGACCATGGTCTACCTGGGTCTTGTGAACTTATCCCACTATTCAGAAAAGATGAAAATCAGCTTTAATTCCATATGAAGCTGCCAGATTAAAAAATTGTCTGTGAAAAGAAGGGATGGGAAAAGCTGAGTGCTGTGTGCTGGTGGGATGTTGTTCATGATATTTTATTTTTGCTTTCATCATAATTAATACAAATTATCTCTGGTAGCTGACTTAGTCAAGATTTTGAGGTCAGATTAAGTTAGTACACTGTAACCACCATGGTCCTGTGAGTCAACCCAATGAAGTCACTGGTTCACCAAGTTACTGGGGCCGAATTATTCTTCTGGTCTATTGTTGTCGTCAAATTCAGGTTGCGTGTACATTTGTTTGTCTTCCCAGGGAAGCTTCATACAGTGGAGGCTAAGGAGAAACTGAGGTAGCCACAGCCATATAGAATAATATCTGGGTAGCTGAAAGTCTCAGTGAACTATGCAGCAAAATTATAAAAAATAAATCAACAAAGAACTCCATTTCTCCCTCTCTCTCTCTCTCTTTCTGATTTTATTTTATTCTGAGCTAGAAAATATGGCTCCTGGTGACACTCTGATACCCTCCGTGGACACAAAGGAAAAGTAAGTAGCACTCACCTGCTTCATGTCTCTCCGCTCTCTGAAGAGCTGTGGATGATCATGGGCCAGGTGTATGGAGATCAAAGAGACCCGTATCCAAACTTAGAGATAAATGAGTCGGGAAAGATGAAACGAAGTTGCAGCTGTGGCAAAGCCTTTGAGAGAGCAAATGATGCTGCGGTGAGATGGTCCCTTGTTTTTGAGAACCGAACGGGAGAGTACGAGTTTGCGGGTCAAAGAACACCTGTTATTCCCGTCTCTTGCGGGGAGAAGTTTGTGTCACAAAGGACAGACCGCAACCAACACTGATTTCGAATGAGATTCAGGAAGCAATTGATCTTTGAAGCAAAGTTTCTTTGGATCTCCTCTCCTCTTCTGTTTCCTTCCCATCTCTCCCCTCCTTTCTTCGTTTCTTGTGATTGTCCTCTTTTATTTTTCATAGCTGCTGTTGGAGCCACAAGGTGGTAGAGCTTCGGTGAAGTAGTCTAGGAAAAGATTTTATCAGAGTTGAAGACTGAACTATTTCAAAATAAGTTGTTGGATGATGAATCGGCATCACACTGTAGTGGGATTTTGCCAGTGTGCTCGAAGGATCTCTGCTCAGTCATGTCTTGTTTAAAACTGCAGGAAATTACTGGAAAGTTTGCTTTTGAGGCGAATGCTATTCCCTCCGCAGTGCACTCTGGGAACCACAAACGTATGTCACAGGGATTCTGAGAGTTGGCCTACAGAATATCTCTAGGGAGGAGTAGAAAATTTTACATCATCTGAATTCACATGGTCCTGTGAGTTGAGATCCTGGCCTACTGGAATGGACCACATTGACTGGTTGATTGGGCCTGGCGACTACATGATGGGGGTTCACTGAGACAGGCCTGGAATCTGTGCCTCTGGGACATACTGCATACAGACTCCAGTTTCTTGCTCAGATCTCTCTTCTTCTCCTTTCAAACTATTTTACTTACTCTACTGAATATTTTAAATTTAGTAGACCAGCTTTTTGCTGCCCTGTGTCTTTCTACCCCTTTGCTTTAGCTCTTTTTTTGTTGTGGTTTATAAAATATAATTTTCCAATGAACAAAGAGTGGCCTGGAGCTGGGGGGGGGTGTTCCCTGTACATAGTTAGTGTATTTGTTATTTTCAATTCATGAGATAAAACACCAGAACCAAGGCAATTTATAAAAGGAAAGGTTCATCTGGAGTTTACCTTCCACCGAGAAAATGCCTCCATTAGATCGTCCTCTAATTTCAAGACTACAGATTGATGTAGGAGGGCTTGGGCTCAGCCCATTGTCATCAGTAGACTCCTGGGCAGGTAGTCAAGGGTTACACAAAAAAGCAAGCTGAACAAACCCAGGCAGAGGAAACTAGTATGCAGTGCTACTCCTTGGTCTTGGCTTCAGCATCTGCTTCCAGGTTCCTGCTTTGAATTCCTGCCCTGACTTTGCCCAGTGATGGACCATTACTTGGAAGTAAAAGATAAAATATACCCTTTCCTCTCCAAGTAGCTTTTGGCATTTTATTGAAGCTAGAAAGCAGACTAAAATATGCTGCCTGAGCCTTCGCAATGCTAAAATTGTTTGAGGTTACTGATTGCATTTCTACAGTCTGTTCTCATTTTACTCTGTCTCCTGCCAGGGCTTCCTCTTCTCCTGCCTTAGCCTTATTGCCTTCCTACTCTACTTACTTTTCCCTCCTTTACCCTTTCTCTGTTGTTCTAATATTAATGGCTTGTGTTACTTTTCTTATTCCTTTAGCATTTCTACCCATAGTAACTAACTAGGAGTTAGTTACAGAAGTTGACAGAGTAATTGTTTTTAATTGGTTATTACTGAGTTGACTGTGATTGCTTCCGCGCTTGGCTACTCTTGGCATAGAGCTAGAGTTCAGACCTCATACCTTAGCACGTGTATTGAAAAATTTAGCTTTGTAGAAAGAAATGACACCTCAATCCTACTACAACGTGGTACCACTTGGCTAATGAAAATATATCTACGAAGAAGAATGCATGTGGTTAAAGAAGAACCCAACCGACTATGTAATCTCAGGTGTGTAAGTCCCAAGGTAGGAAAAGAGGAAAAACCATGAAAAATGGAGGCAATATGACTCTTCCCCAAATTCCCAATTCCACAATAGAGGACTCCAATGTTAGTGAATTATATTAAATCCCAAATAAAGCTTTAAAATAGCCATTAAAAATGCCAGGTCTCTCTTTCCAGTAAGTAGGCCCTGGGAATCAAACTCAGATATTCAGCCTGTGAGGCAAGTTCCTTTACCTGCTGACTGATATTGCCAACCCAAGAAGAACTGTTACTGGTACAAAGACTTTTGTATAAAAACACAATTTAGAAAGGAACTCATAATATGTTCCAAACTTTATAATGAAAATAACTAACATTTCAGAGATTACGTTCATAGACATCTTGCTAAATTCTTCAAATGAATGATCTTGTTTGACTATTATAACCATAAAATGAAATGAGCACATATTCCTGTTATGCTCATTGTATAGTTAGGTGTAGTACAAGTAGAAGAGTTAAAGCAAGCTTCTTTACTCTTAAATTCAAGAGTCTAACAGAGCATTCAATTCTAGATTTTTTCTGACTTTAAAAAGCACAATTTGAAATTCTAGGAAGACATAGTCAGTAGATACATATTATAGACAGATAGAAAGACAGACAGACAGACAGACAGATAATAGATCATTGAGTATATACTTTCATACAAATTTAATATTGAATTCTCTACCTTCCTCTTACTACCTCAGCAGATGGGCACATAGCATCCCGTTATCAGTTCTGATCTCTAAACAAGTAGAATAGAATAGAAGAATAGAAGTTACTATCCATACTTGAAGTAAATTTAGCTTCCTCCTTCTTTGGCCACAGTAACCATGCATTATTTTAAAAGGAATTGAATTTATGCACTGAAAAAAGTAAGTATCTCCATTTATAACGGCCCCCCCTTTTTGAGACAGAACCTCATGTGACCCAGGTTGGCCTCTAGTTTACTATCCAGCCAAGGATGACTTTGAACCATGGAGGTCCACCTTGCCTCTGCCCCCTGAGTGCTGGGACCATTGAAAGATCCTGAGTGCTGCATGTGACACCCAGCAATTAAATGTAGGGCTTTGCGCAGGCTAGACCAGCACTCTACTGAGATACATCCGCAGCTCGATTCATTACTTTCTAATCCACGGTGTTTCTCTCTCATTTGTACCTCCTGTGGACACAGATTTTCTCTTCGTTTATGGATACCTCTAGTCTCTGATCTTGAGAATGAGTGACAGATACTCAAATCGTGTGCACCACACAGACCTTGTCATGGGTAGACAGAGTAGCAGTCACTCCATCTTGGGCCCACCCTTACGTCGTACACTTCATACGCCACATTTTGGTCTCATTCAGGTGGTCAAATCCAAAGAGTTGTCTTGAAAACTGGAATCCAAATTTATTTATTTTTTCAATGTGTCATTGTTTTTATAAGCATTCAAACAAATACTTGTTGGGTGTGCTCTGCGTGCCAAAAGCCATACAAAATTTTAGGGGAAGTGGAATGATAGATCTTCCTGGGAGGAAGATGCTGTTAACACAGCTGGGATACAGGAAATAATGATGCCAAGAGAGGAATGATCGGAGGAGGTGTGAATGGATCCACCTGGCCAGAACAACTTGACGGCTCCTCAGCTCAGACACCGGCAGAAACCTTGCATGACTCGGTGGCTCCTGACATCTGCATCCAGAATGTGGCGCCAGTCCTCCCAACATATTTCCAATGAGATCCATATTTTCTTTCAGACAACACTCTTACCATATGGCTCAGTTAACATTGGTGTGGCCGGCCACTTCCCGCTCTTCTGGAAATATGCAAATTGACAGCACATTGTTTGCCCTCTCTGGTTTGTGTCAGAGTTGCCAAGGAGGTCACTTCTTACCTGTTTCTGGCCCTTTCTCCTGGCCCTTTGGACCTTTTTCAGACTTAATTGTGTGCAGCTGGGTCTGCTCTGCCCTTTCTCTTCCCCACACCCATTTTCAAAGGCTTTGCCTTTTCCCTTGGGATTTGTGGTTCAGCAAACCACATCTTCCTTGGCTCAACTCTCCAATTAGCTTAATAGCCTATAGAATCCACGGGGCGACCTCTGCTTTATCCTGGCTTCAAGGGTGCCTTTAAGTCACACCTGTAGCCATTTAAAATGGTGACACCCAGTTCTGGTCAATTCCTGGCACCAGCTGTTGAGCAATGTGCAAAACTTTGCCTTCCTTGCTATGTAGAACTGTGATTTATAATTAAAAATTCGTTGTCCCCTGCTATCATGTATCGTAAATAAATGCTATTAATTTTTATTTCCTTCTTCGTTTCATATCCCCAGCATCAGAGCATCATCGTATAATGAAGGGGGGTTCAGGCTTACACCTTTTAGATCCTAGTTCACGTCCAATCCTCAGTTTCTTCACATGTGCTATAAATAACATGTGCTTAAGGTAATAATTAGAAACAGTAATGCACACTCATTGCTACATGATAAAATCCCTGGCCTTGACTGTGGACTTATACATTATAGTACAACAGAAATCTTCCCACCTCCAAGGGATAACGTGCCCATTGCAACATCTTAGCGGAACACACTGCTTACATACATTGGGGTGCATGATTTAAAGAAAGCCATTGCGCTATCAGGCCTACAAGAACAGAATACGTACAACTGTGGGCAGTTTACAATTCCAAATTGATAATGATGGTCAAGACAATGTTGCTGACATGTGTTTTCTATATAAATATTTTATCGCTAGCTTCGAGTGTGGTGCTTATAAAAATGAGTTTTCTGTAAAACTGTGTGACGAGTACACTAGCAACATACCCATAGAGCTCCTGTTGACTGTCCTGTGTGTGTGTGTGTGTGTGTGTGTGTGTGTGTGTGTGTGTTGATGTGTGCCTGTATGGGGGTGCATGTACCGATGTGTGCTCCCGTGGAACTCAGAGTATGACTTAGGGTGTATTTCTCTACTGCTTGCTGTCTTTTTCTCTTGAGACAGACTCTCTCAATGAACACGGAAGTCCCCCAGTTTTCGGCTAGGCTGAAGCCACATTCCAGGCTTTTATCTTTGTTTTTTAAAACATGGGTGCTGGGTTCCAAATTCAGTTCCTCCCATTTGCCCAATAAGTACTCTTCCCCACTGAGCGCACAGCGACCACCAGCCTAGCACTTACTTGGTTGCTTGATTGCAAACAGAGGCATTATCCAGAGACTGACTTAGACAAAGGTCTATGGCAGTCAACTAAGCACTATTTCTCAGCTAAACCTTTTATCTCTTCCATTTGTCCTTCTGTAATACATAATTTGATGTTTCAGTACATTCACTATGCTTATTTAAATAAGTGCAAGGATTATTACAGAATGTGCCTTTAGATTTCAATGTTCCATTTTCCCACACTTTTGTTTTGTCATCAACATTTCCTGCTTAAAGTTCTGGGTGTGATGACAATCATCTCACCCAGAATAGCTCCTATTTTATGTGTGTGTTTGTGCTGCTGTCTTCACTGTCCTGAGTTTAAGTTTCCCTTGTTTCTCTAGTTGCTGTTTCTCTTTGTGAGCACGCTCCTTTGCTAACGTGGAGTGAACAGTGTTCAGTGCTCAGCCTCTATAACAGATTTCTGTGTTTGGTTCAACTAAGATTTAACTTACATGTCTTGTTCATAAAGAACTCCAATATGCATCTGTTGAGTGTAGAAATAAGGGCAGGCTCATACATGAATGAAATTAAGGTTCCTCTCAGTTCCAAATACTAGCAATACCATCGCTTTACAGTGAAAGAGATCCCAACTAAATGCACTACTATTTAGATACCGTGAAGAGGAAAATTTTCTCTGTAGTTGAAAATTACTTAAAATATTGAGAGAGGTTTTTTTTTTTTTAAGTTAGGAGAAAATATTTTGAATAAATACTTAAATTTAATGGTTGCAGTATTTAATAAGTCACAAAATCTATAAGGAAAAGTATGAGCAAATAAATGTCAAGAGAAAATAGCCAAAGAAGAAGAGAAAAGCAACCAAAATAAATTCCAGCTTAGAAATGAGAAACACAGAAAATTTATTTCAGAACACTGGAACACAATGCTGAGAAAAGTGGTAGCATTTATTCACAAATTAATGATTTAATTGTACATTCATGAAGCTTTAAAGAGCTCAGTTTACAACTAGAGTTAATAATGATTTATCAGAAAAGTTGATGATTATAGATTGAGACTCTAGATAAATCACAAAGATAGAAAGTATAAATTATGGCTTCCATGAATTTGGGATGATACGTAGCCCTTTATACTTTGTGGAAAATTTTAAGTCATAGCTTTTTTTCTTTACAATTAATAAGTGAAAAGCTAGAGATAAGTTATTTATGTGTTACCACCTAATTATGTAAGAGCCAATGCACAGAGTTTTAATTTCAAATTTTCACATTGCTTCTCTGTGTGAATTTCCATTTTTTTTTTGACTTGTATTCATTTTCTGGTTCTATTATTTCTAACTCAATGAGAAATTGCTTTGATAACCTGTATAATACAAACAATAACACTAAAGAATACTATACCTGTGGCTATTCAAGAACTATGTTACAAGTCATAAGATGCTTGTATATTTTATCTGATTCTCTCAATTCTGTGAGTGACAATTAAAAATCACTTTCTCTAGCTGCAGTTCAGGAGTATGGAATTCAGTGGTGTCAGTCTTGCTAAGTGACTTTCCCCAAGGTCAATTAGCATAGAAATGGCAAGACTTTTGGGCTTGGACCTTGGTTTCTAGGCCAATGTTCACATCTGTCATAAAGGTATGTGTGTGTGTGTGTGTGTGTGTGTGTGTGTGTGTGTGTATGTGTCTGTGTATATATATATATATATATATATATATATATATATATATATATCTTCATGCAAAAGTTATATATATATAACTTTTGGATGAAGTATGTAACTTACTGCTTGACAACATCATTGTAGATTGAGTTTTGTGAATGACCTGAGTCCCACTTCTGGTTTCCAAGTAAAAAACTCCTGAATAATCCAGGACTCTTTCCAGTATCTTCACTGAGAAGGGTGGAATTTTTGACCACAACACAGCAAAGAGAATGCAGAGACCACCTACACTTCCTGATTTGCATAGAATCTGCAAGGACCACTCTGGGTCTGGCCTGTCCTGGAATAGACTGAAGAGCCATTTTTGCAGTTTGGAAAAAAGAAACTTAGTACGGTCTAGAATGATTTTCTGTCAGCACCATGTAAATATCTGGGTGGTCTACTCTTTCTGGGATTGGGGGGGAAAATCTCTTCATCTGGCATTCTGTGGTGGCATATGAATCAAGGCTTTTTATTTAAAGTTTTCTCTTCATAATAAAAGCACCTGTGCATGAAATTACAGCTAGGATTGTGAGCCTACTGTTTCCATTTAATGAGCTAACTACTGTATTATCGCCGGTCCCCTGGGACTGCCAGCACTCGTGTAATACATTAATTCAAGCAAATATGCTATCATGAGCATTGTTCTGAGGCTACAAAATTATAGAAACACGCTCCGAAGAATTGTGATAGAAAAACAAAAGCCCAGGTTCTTTTTTATCAAATGAGCAAAGGATCTAAATTCAGAAACTTAATAATTACCCCGAATTTCATTAATTTTTCAGTTGAAAGTTTAAGGACAAAGCATAAATTGTATGTATAAAACATCAAAATAAAACCAATTTCTTTGTACGTTAATTAGAAATTAATTTAAAATGTGTGGTCTTCTAACGGGGGTACCGTGCTCTGAGGATGAACGCAGAATTAGTGCTATATGAAAAGGGAGAGCGTATTGCAAAGTAAAACGTAAAGAAATGGAAAAGAAGAAAGAAAACCATCCCATCTGAACATTTCCAGCCACGTAGACAGTGAATAACTTGTGTCACTCACTGTCGCTGGGGCGTGGATGCCCAGCTCTTCCAGCCCGATTTCTACTTCCTAAACAAACGCAAAACAGTGCCTGCCTTCTTTCTCACCGGTATCCTCCTAGCTAACAATATAATGGTTCATCATGCTCCCTAAGTGTTCTGATCACCCCATGATCAAACCTCACAGTACATAATAAATATCGTGCTATGTGCAATTTTCTCATATTTTAATGTCTGTTTGTCACATAGATGATTTTCCTGTTGATCTTGAATCTTCGGGTGCTAGGGACTCACTTGTGCATTGTTGTATCATCTAACTCTCCCCTCTTTCTCTCTTAATTAATAATAATTAAAACATTTTTTTTAATATCAAAGAATTCAATCCATATCAAAATTAACATTTTTCCACAAGATCCAGATATGTTTTGCTTAGACTTGTCACTGCTATTCTCGTGTGGATATTATCAACGTATTTCCTCTTCCTGTCAATCACTCGTACCATGCAAGGTCTTGGTATGAAGGGTCATGACCCTTCATCCTGGACGAGGGCCAACAATCACAGTAATTTGACTGATGTAATTATTTAGGCTGTTTTCGTAATCCTAAAAAATGCGCTGCTAACATTTTTCAGATGGTTGTAATCTTCTGCCTTCCAGTTTACTCTTAACAAACTATTGATGTTTTGGCTTAGTTACATTAGAAGAAATTGCAATTTCTGAACAGCTACGTTTTTTTTTTTTAAATCATTTTTGATCGTTTTGATAATTTCAATCATTTCAGAACCCAAGGTGCCATAATATTATTTTTTAACATTTTTTGCCTCATGGTAGATCAAATGTTTGGCAGTAACTCAAACTTACTCAGGATGCATTTCCTGAGCATCTACTTTGTGCTACACACCGTATCACATATTCAAAATGTAAAGCATCATGAGATTTTTAAGTATTTGTAGGCATAAAAATAAATTACCATTTAATGTGCTTAATGGAGAAACATATCCTAACTCAGAGCCATAGATTTCGAATCTGTGACTTTGGAGGAGATTTCATTATATTTTAAAGTAGGGAACTAAGTTTTAAAGATCACATAACTAATAAATTGCAGGACAGAGAGATGAATCAAGAACACAAGACTTAGAGTTTGTATTCCAAACCACTGAGACACGCTGTTTGTGGGGTCTGAGTTAATCGCTTTGCTTGAACAGGGGAAAGTGCCAATGTAGATTTCGAAAAAATTTAGTACTTACAATGAAAATGACCTGTTGTTCCTGAATGGATGTTGCCGTCAGGTCTTCATCATAAAAATCTTCTCGGGAGGTTGTCCTGCTTGACGCAGAGACATGGAAAGTCTGGCAGTGACAAAGGAAAATGCAGTAAGCCCGCAAGAAGCAGTATGGAACAGTCAGTGGGCTGATTAGATTTCTGTCAACTTGACACAAGCCACAAAGTCGTCTTGGAAGAGGGAATCTCAACTGAGAAAGTACCTCGGTCGGATTGGCTCATAGGCAAGTCTGTGGAGGCATTTTCTCGATTGATGGTTGATGCCCACATCAACTGAGCCCAGCCCACTGTGGGTGGAGCTACACATGGACAGGCCGTGTTAGGTTCTATAAGAAAGCAGGCTGAGAAAGCCATGGGGAGCAAGCCAGTAAGCAGCACCCCTCCATGGCGGCTGCATCCGTTCTTGCTCCAGGTTCCCTCTTGAGTTTCCGCCCTGACTTCCTCCACTTTATGGATGGACTGGAGCACATAATCCAAATAAACCTTTTCCCACCCAAGGTGCTCTTGATCTTGGTGTTTATCACAGCATCAGAAAGTAAATGCCAACAGTCATTCTTTATTAAAATCCGCTCCTGTGTCTCGAAGTGTGTGCTCACAGCATTTAACATAAGTTCAACAAACGCAGGCTGGTTATACGGAAACATACATATAAATAAAAGCAATTAAAGAGACAGAGGCCGTGGAGTTGAGGGAGACGGAGGGGAGTGCATGAGAAAGGTGGGAGGAGGGAAAGGAAGTCGGGAATGATGCATTTATATTTTAATTTCAATAAATGCAAATAGATTTTAAAGGACTTTGCATCGTATTTGAGTTTTAAGAAGAGCCAGATGCAGGGATAAACAGTGCAGGCATGGTGGGATACCCCTGTAGAGCGGATCTTGAGCGTGACAAAGGACTGGAAGAGCTGCCAAAAACATAGGCACCCTACTCAGTATAAAGTGACTATAAAATGGCAAAGTCACTCTTCTCCGACTATCCGTTTGTCAAATCACCGAGGAGAGGAAAATGGCTAATTAAAATGCTTGGCTATATACAACTGGTCCTTGAGCATCATGAGGTTAAGTCTTATACACTTATTGAAAGCCACAAACATTGTGAGTGGAAAGCCTGGAGCATGCACCTGACCTTCCAAATATTATGGCTCCGCAAAGCAGTGCCATCTCCTGCTTCCTCTCATGGCCATGCAACTGAGCGGGAGCCTCAGCTCGCGGCTGCCAACCGGCGCTGACAAAGATGAGCACACTACATACCGCTACTTCTGGAAAGAGACCAAATTCCAAAATGTAGAGGGTGGTTTCCAATGAGCGCGTATTGCTTCCATACCAAGGTGTGAAAAATCCTAAGCGGAATCGTCATACATCGAGAGCAGCCTCTGTGAGTCTTAAGGGTGAATACTTCTCTTCCTTTAAACGCTGATTCATCCTCTGTCTTAGCCATGCTATTTCCAGCAGTTAGTTCACTCAACATACCTAGAATTCAGGGCTTCCATCGCCACTGTGGAATCAATGGTTAACGTCTATGTTGTGTAACTCATAGAGATGTAGGCTAAAATAGAAAAAAATAAAAATGTAAAGCAGGCCCGGAGACACAGACAATGGTAGAACATTTGCCTAAGAAATCTGGGTTTGAACCACAGCATAGCAATTAGCTAACTAAGAAACGACTAGAATAAAGCATTATTATTGAGGGCAAAGTGGTATGACATTTGAGAATATGAATGCAAAACCCGAAAATATACTATTGGCCTCTCTTCTGGGAAGACCGGGAGAGGCCATAGAATGCCTGCAATCTGGTTTTCAAACTGCAAGGAATGAGACGGGCTCAGTCACAAGCCACTCACGGGCTGCCTGTTTTTGTAAGGCAGTGATTCTCAATCTCCTTTTAGGTGGCCTCTAACCTGAGCCCAGCTGCCCTTTATTTCCCCTGTTGAAATCTCTCAGATATGATTTCTGTGCAGGTGAGTCATTTAGAGGAGAATGAATCTAAGTTCCACAAAGAATCTTTGGTTCTAAAACCAAAAAAAAAAAAAAAAAAGAAAGAAATAGCCAAAGGCCGATGCCTCTGTCCCCAGCTGTCAGGAGCAGAAAACACATGTGGCATACGCTTCCAGCAGGTACCAGAGGCAATTAAGTTTTCTTGCCCCTCGTGTTGGAGTCTTTCCAATTTGTCTGCAGAAGTGAACGAGATGACCTCGTCGCACCTCTGCTTTTCACTCGAATTTCTTTTGTTTTGAGTGACAGGACGCCACTCTTTAGGCAGAGAACTTTCATTTAATAATTCAGCAATTAGATGCACCGCTGTCAGCTGAGAAGTCCCTAACAGCTTTTCAGTGACAACATATGGGACGCTTTCGTGGACCTCCGAGGTCCCTCTCAGATGTCCCAAACAGGAAGGACAGAGGAACAGGAGGGCTGTCCTCTCTCAGGTGTGTGCAAACCCAGATGTGGAGGCAGCTGAGGGTTCAAGTCCACTGCCTTCATTTCCTATTTCAGACTACACTGCTGACAAGGGCCCAGGCCTGGCCCAAGAAAGTGGGAAAGAGTAAAATTAAAATGCTTCATCATCAATGCACTGCATTCTGCCAGAGCCGTTAGCCTAAGGTTCACGGATGAACACCACCTTGTAGGAGATAAGGGGAGATGTCTCTGCATGCCTTTGTGTGGATTCTGCATGCATAAAGGTATCTGCTTTGTGTGTAATCTAAAAAAAAAGCCATTTATTTATTTTTTTTTGGCCAAGAAACTTTCTAAAGAAACAAACAGAAAAAGGAGGTGAAAGGTACAAACAGCAGCATACTAATTAGCCAAGACACCCAGCCACTCTGCATTAGCAGAAGTAGGCACATTATGTTGTATGTCTTTGTTCACCAGCGAGGACTTCCAGTAGCCTAATAATTCACTCAGATCTGCTTTAGCAAGAAGACGTAGGGTTTTAGAAACTATAAAAGATCATTTAGAGCAGTAACAAATTACTGCTTTTAATAAAATGCTTTTCTCCCTCACTCAATAGAATAGCATAAAAATAGTTCTCAGAGAAAGAAGTAGTCTATAGAAGAACACTTTTTGCTTTGGGAAAAAAAAAAAAAAGTCAGAAATGATAGCGTGTAGAGAATCTTGGAACAGAAGGGATAAAGAGCGAGCGCCCCCCTCCGACAGCTCTCTCTGGTTGCCCTTTCAGCCTGGCTCCTCACTCCATTGTTAAGGTCTCTGTAGTAAACTCCTCTCATTTCAGGCTTACTGCTTAATGCTGACTCTTAAAATATTAATTTTGCCTCTAGTTCTCCCCTCTATACCATCCGTAAAATGGATGTGTTCTAGTGCATCAGTTGCTAAGACTTTAGGCAGAGGGTTTCTCAGAGTGCTTTCCAAGCAGACAGAATCCTGGCTATGTCAGTTGACCTCTGGACAAGCATTTCTTGGGTATGGGCCCGTGAATCAGTATCTTTCTAGGTGCTGAGAATCAAGGTTGAGATGTAACTGTATCGCTTAAACCTAGCCAGAACCATATAGTTATTTCTTTTTAGCTTTAATCGTCCCCCGAGCCCCAGGCTTCAGGATGCGACTATCTGATAAAGCCCATATCTGGGGGGTCAATTTAGGTGTTTCACATGCTACATTACCTCAAAGCGATCTGATCTGTCGTATCCACAGTATTACTAGTATATCTACCCTGATAGCTGATACCTCATTTTTCCTGATATATAGCAAGAGCCAAGGCATGACTTTCTTGTTCCCTGTCCTAGTATAGGGTCTGGTTTCTGTTGCCTCCTTCAGTGACCACGTCCAAACGGGGATGGATGGACAGAACATGAGGACACAAGAAGCTCTAAGGAAGCAAGGCTCTAAAGATGTTGCTGGGAACACTTGATGACGCTGGTTTAATTTTAACATATAACTAACCTTGAACTCAGAACATGATTTTACAGAGAAATAAATATTCAGTTGCTGACATTAATTGAGAGGCCAATGACATGCCCCAGCCAGGACATCAACTGCCAGATATGTGTATTCTATACATTTTCCTCTCTTGGAAGATCAGCTTGCAGATAATACAGTTCAGTGTCTTTTATCACTCCATTACAGTTAAAATGGTGAGACGGTCAAAGACTATTCATAAAAAAATGCATGACCAAACTTTTGGGAATGGCAAATATTTTCTAGGTTCATTCCATGCACTCCTTTTTTTTTATGTCCCCGAAACTATGTTCTGGCCATATCGAGTCAATGTTTCCCACATAGGAACAGATTGTGGAAGGCAACTAGAAGTATCGTAGGCTCTTCTTAAGTTCCCATTGTCAGCACTATTCTTTTGCTAGACAATTTTAAGTTGTAAACAGGATTGACCGAGCAGCCACTTCTGCTTGCTGCCATACCTGGAATTACTGTTCCTTGCTCTCTCACACTCTTGACTCATCTTCGCGGCTATGAGATCATCATCCACAAGGACTCAACAATTGCAGACACCAGACCTGTGCCTGGAAATTGCTACAAATCCCTCCCAAATCTGGAAAGCTTTCTGCGTCTGCTTAATGGGACTTTCTTTAGGTTTCAGTGGACAGTAAACCTCTGTGATCAGACCATCAAGCTCCTCTAGGAACACGTAGAAAGACATTTTTGGAATTTAAAACTCTTTTATGGAGTTCAACAAAGCTAGGCTTTTAAGTCCAGGGATGTAAAAAACAACTTAATTGGAAATTCATGCTGAGCAATGGCTTCTTTGTGCTAGATGGCATGTACTATGCCCCTGAGACAATTAGCACCATTGATTCAATGGGTGAGAAAAGTCAGGACAAAATGACTGGCAGGAAGGGAAATACATTGTTTTCAATATCAGCCCTGAACCCCACAGGCTCCCCCTGCCAGACCTTTGCACCTGTGAAAGGCGCATTTGTTCCCAGGGATGGCCTCTCTGGCCCTCTTCCCAGGACGTGGGCAGGCAGGGTGGGTGTCAGTTTTCTGTGTGGAGTTGCTCCAGGGAAAGACTATGCCCACCCTCTGAGATTGTCCTGAGCCCTATTGAAATTGGGCAGATCCCTATCTTTGATACAGTAGAAAAATGGATTCCCCCAAATTACAGTGTATTCGCATCACCCAAGGGGACAGAAATAGAGGAGCAGGATCATCCTGGTGTGGTGGGTGACAACTGTAAGCCCTGTACTTGGGAGACTGAGACAGAGCATGGCCATGAGTTTGAAGCTGGCTTGGGCTACAAGGTGAGATCTTTGTTAATAAAAACCCAAAACCACTATCACAGCCACCACCACCACCACCACCACCAAGCCAACTAACCAATCAAAACCCAAACCATCATCAACAAAGAGTAGGAGAGCAGGCACCCCTATCAATTGGAGGAATACTGCTCTCATCTACGGTTGTGTACTTCATGTACATACTTTACCTTTGGGCTTATTCATGATGGCTGTAACTGGAAAGGCAGAGTAAGATTTGAGAACAAGAAAAGCAGCAAAGGTATGTTACTGAAATAAAGGCTTTTCTTAGCCTCCAGGACCTGAGAATATAGTTCAGAGAACAGGTCCCTGTGTCTTTTCCATCTTGGTGGGCCATTAGTCCTTCAACAATGCATGGGGCTCCGTAGACTCTTGGGAGTGGGGGAGAGAGGATGAAGGAAATAGGGAAGGAAGACTAGAATAAGTCAAAAGGATTCATGAATTTTTTCCCAGATATCTTTGTAAGTAAATCTCACAAAATAAATTGTATAAAATGACAGACAAATTTGTGCCTTTGGATTGCCATGTGCAGTAGCTTAAGATTAACAGAATGTTTGAAGCTCATGGCATAATTGAACAAATGCCTAGATTGAGTAGAATACAAAAAAAGCACAAGTAAACAAACAAACCAAAACAACTAACCAAGTAAATGATCAAATAAATAAAAGGATCTTGTGGAAGGTTGATTGAACACCAGGTTTTTCTTTTCACTTGGAATCCTGGCTGCTTTGTGAAGCTAAAATTTTTCTCTCAGATTAAAACTGAGGAAGAACTAATGCTAGCCCCTCTTAATTGGCTAGAAAATGGCTATAGATAAAGTCAAGACTGGGTACAAAGCCGGGGTTTGGTTACCACAAATAAACTAGTGGGACTCCAGTGGAAGACAGGAAGTCACAAGAAGCCAAGAACAAAGACAAGAAAGTGTAAGACTCAAATGTAAGCAACAGATATTCTAGATCACAGGAAAACATGGAGCAAGGACCCCCTGAGCAGTCAGAGGTGACCTGAGTCTCTTGTTCTGTGAGCCTGAGCTTCTCAGAACTTTTTGCTTTTATTTCATGTATAAACACCTGTCACACAGATAGTTTCCCACTGTTACTCGTGCGTCAGACTGAGACTTTATTGTATTGCTAAACTTGCTGTTGATCTTCATGCTGATTCTTTGCTCCTCATTCACCAATTTTCTTATTATAGGATAGGTGCTGAAGGGTACAAGGATGTCACAAGGCAAGCCTAAGGTTATATGCGTAATGGAATTTGCAGTAAAAATAGAATATTTTTTTTTTTACATAGAAAAATGACTGGGGAGCATGCATGTGTTGTCTGGATTTGATGAAAAAATGATCACATTTTATTTGGCTTTATCACAGCTCCCACTAAATTCCTATACACATTCCTCTTTGTGTGTGCTAAGGTGTGGCTGTGTGTGTCCTTTTCTTGCCACCCATGCTATTTTCTGTCACCACCGCCTTGTATAGCGCGAACCTATGCCAGCATCATACATACTGTAGCCACTGTTGAGTTGACACAAGCTCCCAAAGGTGTGTATATCAGCGCAGCTGCCAGCTTTTGCCTCCATGACCTTATTTTTGATAGGTGAGGTCCCTGGGCCTGTTCTCTTGTAACACTAATTGAGAAGTTCTCCTCTGGAGGAAACCAGCTGAACGAAATGAAATAGAAGACCCAAAGTAGAACCAAGGACAAAGCTGTGCATTTGCAACTAGACTTTCATGAAAGCATTATGGGCCAGAGAGAGTGTTATTTTTGGTGTTGCTAAAAGATTTAGTGCTCAATAAATAATTGGCATGCAATGGATAAAACTAGGAAACATTATATTGAATTATGTAACTCACATCAAGAAAGACATGTGGAAACGCATGTGTTTTCTAGCTCCCATTCTTCAAATGCGAGTACATGACCTGGAGTGACCATAGTAACTCAGAAAATCAAAAGGCACTGTGGTGGGTGGGTTCTAGAGAGGGGAGTAGGAGGATATATATTATATGAAAGAGGAAATAGGAAAATAGGGAGGGAGGGCTATTCAGAAAGACAGGGAGGCAGGAGGCCTAAATAATAATAATGATATTTGAAATAGTCATGGGAAATTAATTATTTTATATTTACTTAGAATTATATATAACACACATAAGTGTGTATTTGTGTATGTATATTTGGTTTACATGAAGTTATGCTACTTGGGATGATTATTGTCTCCAACTACCCACAGAAGATTGAACTAAAACCTTAGTAAAAGGTATGAGATACCTTGTTTTGAGTTGTTAATCAGGGGAGTCCAAGTGACTCTCAACTGTTGCCCTTGGTTTTCTTCTAGAAGTTAAAGGTAAGTCTCTGTTGCTGAGGACACCACACATTTGGGTGCAGAACTAGGAAGATTCAAACTTGATGTGTTTTACCTAAAAGATTCCTCTCTGAGAACTGAGTTAACATAAGGTGCTATGCAAGCTGCCTTGTGGGAAAGGAGCTAGTAGCCCTACTCAGATCTCACATCTATAAAGTACAACAACGAATAACTTGGCAAGATATGCCTAAAGCTGAAGTGGTGTCACTTATATTTGGGCAATGACCAGCATCTGTTGAGTTGGACAGATGTTCTCTCAACAAGAAGGAAATCATACTTGGTTCTAGATAACTAGGTAACTAGCCATGGCTAGTTCAATCATGGATCTTAGAAGAGAACCTACTACTGCTGCTTTTGTAAATAGTGTGATTGCTAACTGCATTCTAAGCACTTATAGGTATAAGTATACCCATGTATAAGTGTAGCTCTCACCCCTCATCAAAGAAGCTTATTTTTGCTGCTGACAGTGACCATCATAGAAATCCAAAGCTAGTCAAAATGCTGAGAACAACTGACCATGAGTTCGCTTCCCCATCTACAGTCCAATCCTTATACCTAAGGCTCCGGGAACATCACAGGAGAAGGGTATTAAAGATTGTAAGAGCCAGAGGTCAGAAATTATGCTATGAGATTGTCTCTTCTACTTATGACAAAGAAGCTACATTCATGAAGTCTCAACATTTGGCTGCCTAAACAAGACCTGAATACTGACATCAGTTATCATACCAACATGGGTGGGGGTAAATCTCATGAGGCTCCACACCTAGATGAGAAGCCACAGAGTATCAATCAATGACTACTGTGAGAGAGCCAAGTCTTCTCCAGGGATTGCTCCTTTTAATTTGTTATTCAGTACTAAGTAGTCTGCCCTAGAAAATCATATATATACAAGGAACAATAATTGAACTCAACTGGTTACACACACACACACACACAGAGAGAGAGAGAGAGAGAGAGATATGGAACAACAACAATTAAAGAAAAAGGGACTATAAATTTATTGGTTGTTTGGTGGGGGGATTCATGGATAGATAGGGTTGGAGGGAGGAGATGGGGGATGGAATAGTCTAATTATAACTTAATTAGAATAAATAAACAAACAAATAAATGTTTCTTGAGTCTAGAATCGCAATAAAACTAGTAAATATTTTTACAAAATAAAACAAAACAAAAACTGAAAATGCAAACACTACATACCAACACCTGTGATCAGAAGTGATACCAATCCTAATAGGAGAGTTAAGAGCACTAAGTGCCTACATGTAAAAAAGTAGGGGATCGCAAATCAACAACTTAATGATGTACACGAAGGCTTTGGAAAATGAGACCAGCAAATCCAAAGACACGAGACACGAGTACGCCATTATTAAAACCCAAACTCCAAACTGAAATTCATGACATAGAAACAAAAAAAACCCATCAGCACAAAATAATAAAACAAGAGTTGGTTCTTTGAAAAGTTTAACAAGACTAACGAACATTTAGTGAGATAAATAAAATAAGAGATACAAATTAACAAAATTATAGACCTGAAGGGAGACATCGCAAGAGGCACTGAAGACATTCATAGACAGACTTCCAAAATTTATATTCACAAAACTGGAAAATCTAAAAGAATGACAAGATACTAACACTGGTGCAGAAATGGCATCAATATTGTGACAGTAACCACCCACTTTCTGATTAGATGTGAGATCCTCTCCGCAAAACAGAACTCATGCCTGGTACCATTAACTAGGCCAAAATCTCATTGCTGGTTTGGTCACAGGAGCGTGTGTGTGTGTGTGTGTGTGTGTGTGTGTGTGAGAGAGAGAGAGAAAGAGAGAGAGCGAGGGAGAGAGCATGTGTAGTCCTGAGGTCAAAGTTAAGTATCATACTTGGTTCTCCATTTTACTCCTCTGAGACAGGGACTATTACTGATTCAGCAAGACAAGCTGACCAAGGAGCTTCAGGGATTGTCCTTGTCTTGTGTTTTCATCACAGGGACTTCAGGCATGTATCGCACCAGATTTTTATATCAGTACTGGGCATCTGAATGCAGGTCCTCGTGTTTGCATACCAGACACTGACCAATGAAGCCATCCTCTCGGCCCCTCATTAATATCTTGAAAACAATTTTGCGCGCATTACTAGAGGCACAAATCAAAGACTATGCACAGTTTAATCTTGATTCTAGTTCTCTAGGGTTTCCCTCTAAAGGCGAGCAGCAAACTTGTAAACCTTACACATAAGCTGTTAACTATAGCGTTTTCCATATAGGAGAAAAACATTTAGCTACTCTTTCTATAAATGCAAAACAAGTTTGATGCAACAACTGAAATAGTTGCTTTGTGAACTATTATTGAAATAAAAAGAATTCCAAATATTATTTTAAATAATATGATTTTATTTTTGCATCTTTTACATATCGGCAGTGAAAAAGCTAGGAAGCACGTTAGTGATTGTCTCTAATTGATGAAAGAAGAAACTTTCACTCTCGGATTTACATTTTTTTTCTGTTTTCTAAACATAATGCAACATTTCCCCATTAGCTTTCAAAATAAAACACACACACACACACATTTTCTTAATAAAGGTACTGAAAGCTTTTTTCATCACTACCTATTGAGAAAATGAACTGGCAATTTAAAAATTACTTTTCAGCCCATATTTGAGAAAAAAAAAAAAAAAAGCTCAGAAAAACAAACGAATCATCCAGTCTTGCTTTGTCTACTAAAACCAAAAAATGGAATTAAATTGGACAGTAAAATAAATTCACACGATGGAATTTCACTGCTAGCTTGTGTTGTCCAGTAAACTTTGTATTCTCACGTCCTGGATCCTGGAGCTGCTTGCAGCTTTCACCGCAAGCGCAGGATACTGTGCTGAGTTAAAAACAAAGCAAGGCAACATGATTTCACCTGAAACGCAGGTGCGAGTTCTTGGAACAAGCAGAAAAGGTGTAACTTGCTTACTCCTACGAATGTCAGTGCAGAGAACATTGTCTTACAAAATCATGGACTTGAAGATAAATGAGAAGGGTGGCAGGATTGGCTAGGACCTTCACGACACGTGGAGTACCGGACCTAAACGGGAAAACAAAGAAGACATTTCAAATTCTTTACTTGAAACATTACTTTATAGGAAACAACCAATCGCTTTTAGTTTTGTACATATTATCGAATGCCCTTTTCAACAGCACCGAAACTCAGGACCTAAGAGCATTTCAATTTGTAGGCATAGAAATGAAGAAAAATGAAAAAAAATAAAAATAAAATGTGCTTCCATGTCACATTGCATCCCCAATTTCTCTGTCTCTCTTGGACTCCGACAATGATAACATAGAGAAAATGTACAGAATATAAGCAAATTGGAGAGAAAGCAGAAATCTCCATTTATGTTTGCAAGATTCTCCCTTGTTATGCTACACAGTTATTAACGCTTATGAGAGACAGTACCTTGACACTAGACTTCACCCGGAATTCCTCCTGCAGGAACCTAGCCTTGAACCTTTTCTCTGCTACTTTCCTGAGGCAGTGTGCTTCGCAGATTGGGAGGGTGGGTACTCTTCTTCTTTCCAAGTCATAATAAAGATGTTTTTCTTCATGCAGATGTTTAAAGACATGATATCAAAGACAAATTTTCAACAAGAACCCTCAAGAAATCTCACTTCTGTGTCTTGCCAGGGAGATCCAGCATTTTCTCTACAGGAACATCTGCTAGGAACACTTGAAAGGGAGGCAGTTTAAATAATGATGCTTGTATTTACTTGTCTTTAATAAGTTTGAAACAGGAAGACAACAAATTTGTAATACATTCCCTCACAAAGCTTCTTTTCTTTACTGACTTGATGATCTGAATGTGAGCATCAACACCACACTGGATGAGAACGGTACAAGATGGTTCTGCCTTAGTCATACCTGAGAGGCATAAATCTTAGGTTCCTTTAATTCCAGAAACTCCACAAGCTCACTGTTGTGTTTATTCTTTGTGGCAGTTATTCTGCGTTTATATTTACACAACAATTGGGTTTCCTATTAAATTAAATGAAAAAAATCTTCAACGAAGAGCCATGTTAGCATAAGTTAACTCTGTAGCCTGAACAAATCAGATTCATTTATAGTTAAAATGGAAACCTCATTTTGTTCAAACTATCATAGATGTTTGGGGATAATTTTCAGGAGAAAATACAAGATACATAAATAGGTTCTTTAAAGACTCCAGAAAGAAACACAAACAAATTGCCTCTGGTAATAGGTGTTTTTTGCAGGAATAGTCTGTGGCGTAGTTTGCAATAAATCCTATTTCATAGTTATTCTGGCTTCCACTGTTGCAAACTTCTGGAAGAGACTGAAAAACGACTTAGTATCTTTTAGATTACAAGTTAAGATCATGTAATCTGCATTTTTTCCTTTTTCCAAGCATTTGAATTTCCAGATAACTTATTTCATTGATAATTTTAACACCATTTCCAGAATAGAATATCCTTAGCCTAGGAAATAGCTCACAGTGTAGAAAAGTCCTTTCTGTACAAGCCTAATAACCTAAATTCGATTCAGAGGATCCATGGTAGAAGGAGATGATAATCAATTCATAAAAGCTGTTTTCTGGTGCCAAAATTTATGTAATGGTACATGTGTGCATGCACACACAGACACACACAGACACACACAGACACACACAGACACACACACACACACACACACACACACACACACACACACTATTATTAAAATTTCACATCAAGTCATTTTGAAATAGCCAGCTACCCATTCACATACAGAATGCTAATTCCACTTGACATGTGGAATTCAAGCAGACACATGACTGGTTTAGTGTTTTGGTTTGCATTCTTCTTAGACAGTTAGCAATGATTCTGCAGAAACAATTCTCCTGACTCTTCTTGTAGCACATTCAATAAAAAAAAAAAAAGACTTGTACAACAAGGGTTTGTTTTCATTGAGCCTCTGCATGCATACCTTTATTGGGTTATCTGGTACTAGTTTTGGAGACCACTGCTAGCTTGAAAAGCATTAATTTGAAGTTCTCCCTCTAAGAAACTGAAGTTTCTTAAATTCTTTCCCAAGGAAAATGATTTCACTCATAAAGATCGATAAAACGGCAATTATGCATTGCTTTTCCTTTTAATTTTTCTTGGTTTGCTTGAGTCTATCTCGTGTAGCCCAGAGAAGCCTCAAATGTGAGTGTACCCAAGGATAACCTTGAGTTCTTGATCCTTTTCTCTCGACCTTCTAAATTCCTAAAACACATATCGCTACATCCGGTGTACCTGCTCTAGACCAACGCATCCAAGAAGATGAGGGATTCCATGAAAGCATTCGTTACCCCAGATTTACACTGAATCATTAGCAAAGGTTCTCATTGGCAAAAAAACACTTAAATACAACTTTTGGTCAAACTTATCCTAATCCAAATGACACTTTTAGGAATCTAGACCCTAATATAATTGTAGTCACCATTAGGATCCTGGAAAAACGTGTGCATGAACAGGGCTGAGTGCTTCTAAGGGCAATCAGACAAAGTACTTCTAAAAAACTCTCTCTCTCTCTCCATATATATATGCATATATGACAGAACGTAAACATATTTGATTGTATGAGCTCAGCCATCAAAGTACACATACATATATCCAATGGCAAAATATCAAAGTATATCTGATTAAAAGCATTTAAACATCCTCTGTATCTGAGATAAAACCATCACGGCACCTATGGGACAAGTTAAGGATAAAGGTTGAAACTTGAGAAGATACAGCATGCTTTAGTAGGAAGCAGAGAATTAGTTCAACAGAATAACTGTACAACAATAAGACTACTCTTTCAAAGACAGTTTCTATAGTTCATAAGTAGACAAACACAGATGAAAAACTTTGTAGACAGAACCTCTGAGATGGATAAACTTGTTAAAATATACAAGCTAAATATTTTCAGCTTGTCAACATAATGAGATCCATAAATAAGCATAAAACTTTTGACTTGTACAAAAAGGAAGACAAAGGACATTTTGTGGAAGCAAGTGTAAAATTAATAGACAAACAATTGAAATAGATTTTATAAATATGATCAAAGATCAAAGGCAAATGTATCTCAATAATTAAAAGAAATATGATGACTAGTTTACCAAATTGTTTATATAAATAAGGTATGGAAATTATTCAAAAGAGTAAATAAAAAATTATGATATTGAATGGACAAAATATGAGCTTAAAATTATAAAATTTTAATCAGGGCAAGGTAATACATATGAGAAGTTGGAAGGAGGAATCAGCAAACTTGAAAATAGATAAAGTCATGTAATGTGAAACATTAGATAATTAAGGGAATAAATTCACAACTCTTCAGAAAATGTGGTATAATTAGTAAATATACTCACATACATATAAAAGAGTTATCAGAAATACCAGAAAGGTACAAATACCATATTAAAAATGGAAATTACAAAAAGTGTAAAAAGATGTCTAAATATCCAAATAGGGCCATCTATTTATCTAAGCCAAGAATGCAAAGAATCCACCAACACCCATACATACCTTGGTTAATATATTAAAACTTCCAAAGGGTTAGCAAAATGACTCAAAGGTTAAAGACACTTGCTTCTTAGCATGACCTCCTGAGTTTGAGACTCAGGATTCAGAGTATAGTTGGAAAGAAGTGACTCCTTCAGCTTGTCCTCTGATCTCCATGATGTATGTTCGAAGGTGTGCACAAGTACATTCCCAAGCACAACATGTAGAGGAATAGGCCTGTGTGAAAGCTATGGAGGGTCTATATTCCAGGAATCTATATGAAGAAATCACATTTAATGGTCTGTGTGGTTCAGATGGGATATAGAAAGAATGTTAAGAATGTTGATACACACCTTTAATCCCAGTATTTCGAAAGTAGTGGTTGCACATACTTTGATCCCAGTATCAGAAGGTTGTCATGGTCCACACCTTTAATCCCTAATACAGAAACATTGTGGAAGGAGACACAGGAAGCAGAGTTCAGGAATACTCAGTGTCACATAAGTGGTCTTTGAGATGAGTCAATGAAGGTCAGGCAAAGTGACTAATCAGAGGAAGATTTAGCAGTGTGAGTCAGAGTTAGGGCACACCCACCTCTCACGATGTAAAAGCAGGCTCAAAGCAGAATCAGTTACAGCAGTCAGTTACAGTTGGAAGTATGAGGCAAGCAGTCTGAAGCAGGCAGACAGGGGACAAGACACCCAGACAAGGAAACAGTGTAACTGAGGGGCAGAGAGGCTTACTGAAGCAGTATGGAGCAATGAGAACTCAGAGAGACACACAGAGGAAGCTGGGCAGAAGTCAGTATCAAACAGAAAGTGAGTCAGTTTGAAGCTACTTTCAAAGAGTTCAGTTAGAGAAGTTGCAGGAGTCAGCTAACTGGAAGAGTCAGTTGAGTTTAGTACAGCTTTGCGTTCAGAAGGAGCTAGTTAGAGTGACTCAGTCAGCAGTAAGCTTAGGAGGCTTAAACGGTCTAGATTGTACAGAGGCTGAGGCTGATGCCTTCCAGTTCCAGGCTGAAACATTTTAGATTGTACGGAGGCTGAAATGCTCCCGGGCTCCAGGAGTAGTACTAGAGATTGAATTAGGCAAAAGAATAAACACCCTTTGAACCTAAATCAATGTCTACAGCTATGTCTGGCACCTAGTGTTATAATATTCACAGTACTAAGTAAAATTTAAAACCTAAAGAAAAATGAGGTTATGAAAGCAGTAAGAGAAACATGTCCAAGGGACTCTATGAAGAAGAGCAGCTGACTTCTATCAGAAATAATGAGGTCAGAAGGCAATGGGGTGATATAAAGTGCTCTAAACAAAACCAAAGATAATTGTTTCTACCAGAATTGTCTTACTAGAATACAAAAAAAAAAGTTTTTCTGATTGAAAACAACTTAAGCCAGTCGGTAACTCAAATCCACAGAGTATATGGTGGTCTCAAATGCGTAATTATTACAAGACAAGATAATTGCCCATTTCTTCCCCTTTCTTTTCTTAACTAATTAAAAAAATCAATTTGTAGAAGCATTTAAATAATTATTGAGTGTGTACTATATAGAAATGTAATATACTTGACAATAAGAGCAAAGTGGAAGTAAGAGCAAATAAAGCTATATTGGAAAGAAGAAACTGCAACAGATGGGGATTCAAATAGACCAGAGAAATGAAGACCATCAGGAAGAGTACTTGGGAATTACTATACCCAAATATATAGATGTGTGGCTTTTTCATGTGTTTAAAAGAGATGTATGGTGGTTAAAATGAGGAAGGCTACTGTAGGCTCATATATTCTAATTTTTGGTCCCTTGTTGGTGGAACTATTTGGAAAGGATTAGGAGGTGTGGCCTTGTTGGAGAAGATGTGCAACTGGGGTTATGCTTTGAGCTTTCAAAAGTCCATGCCATTCTCAGTTAGCTCTCTCTGCCTTGTGATTGTTTCTCAAAATGGTGCTCTCAGCTATTGCTCCAACACCATGCCTGATTGCCTGCTGCCATGCTTCCCCCACAATGGTCATAAACTCTAACCCTCTGAAAATGTAATCCCAAATAAACTCTGTTTTATGTTACCTTGGTCATGGTGTCTTATCAGAGCAATAGAAAAGTAACTTAGAGAAGAGGTGATGGTAATTACTTTTGAATGCCATCAGGGAATTGAAATATATAAGATAATAATATTTATGTGCATGAATATTTTGCCTACATATATAGTTGTGCACCATTTACATGAAACCTTGGAGGCCAGAAGAGGACTTCAGATTCTTGGGGACTGCTATTAGAGAAAGTTAGGAGTCACTTTGTGAATGATTGGAATTGAACCCAGAGCCCCTAGAAGAGTAGCCAATTGCTGATCCATCTCTGCAGCCACTAAAGGAATATTTTGTATAACACCAATAGTAACACTTTAGGAGGGGATTAAACAGGAATAAGCTTTGCATATTATATTGGAGTTGTGTCAGTATTAATTTGAAGCAATTTACATGCTTAGATGTATACTAAAATTGACCTCTAAGAAGTTATAGGAAAATATTTAAAGAGCAGTAAAATTTGAAATGTTGCATTAGAAAATGATTCTTTAGTTGAAGAGAAGACAAAAGTATGAAAGACATGATATATATCATAATCAAGAAGAAAAGAAACCGTTTTAATACCATTAGATATAAGTAAATTAAATGCTTCAATTAATAGACAAAATTTTAGGTACCAAAAATAAAATTTATGGGCCAAGACATACACAAATTGAAACAGTCTGCAAGCTGCCTTCACATAAGAATTGAAGTGGCTATACTAATATAAAAAAAACACAACAAGATAAAATATTACTAAGAATGCAAATGAAAATTTTATAGCATAAAAGGGTCAATACACCTGAAGTATCTCAAACTAAAAACATATATGTACTGAATCAAAGAGACCGTAAGTAATTGAAGCAATAGGCATAGGAGAACTGAAGGCAACTCAAGGTAATTCAATTTATTATCCACTTTCAACATTGAATGGGGAGTTACCATTTGTCAGTCAAGAGCCATTGAGAGATAAGCCCCTTGTACAATTAGATTCATTGTTAGAAATAGGTGGCTATGTACTGCAAATGAACAAAGGCCAGGTGGGATGATTTAATCATCAGAAGCCAAGTACAAAACAACTATGGCAGTCAAGTGGGAACCAAGGACCATGGGCTGCAGAAAATAATGGCTAACAAAATTTAGTATATTCAGTAACAAGACATATGGGTAGCCAGTCAGAGACTTGCTCACTTTGTTTGTAAAATCTAATTTAATTAAGAAATTATTATTGTGACAACTGAAAAGAATTTAATATGGAATATGAATGTGAAGCAGGATTCTTAAGGGATTGTAAGTGGAGATGAGGCATCTTAGAAATTAGAATGAAGGTGATCTTTAGCATAAATAGGTAAAGAAGTTATTGGGGGAAATGTTCTATTGTATGGAAGGTAGAAATTAGAAATTAGGAATTTAGCTAAAGTGGTTTCTAAGCAAAATCTTGGGTCCTCCTGACTGCTGATAGTAAAATAGCAAAGAAGAGAGAAATATAAAGAAGAAATTATTCAACAAAAAGGAGCTTGAACAAAATGATGTTCGTAAATCTCAACCTATCTATATTTCTATTAATAAGAAAGCATATGTGTTAAACAACCAAAGGATTGATTATGTATAACTGGTTGAAATGCCGTTACATGATATGACAGCAAAGAGTTTAGTTCAGAGTTGGTGGAGATGCAAGGAAGAAGGAAAGCTCTGTAACTCCTTGGAAATGACAACACAGGAAGATGCGGTTATTTGGCTATAAACATGCTGTGTTTCAGGAAAGGAAACATTTCATACTAGTGTCAATTCAAAGATTACCAGGGCCCCCTTTTGTTTTCAATAGGTCACATAGCCCCTGCTCAGAGCCTTGGGAGCAATATATGACACCAAGGAATTGTGAACCCAAGAGTCTTGTGGAGCCTACCCATCTGCAGTTCTGGGGGTGAGGTTCCCATTGACCTGGAAGATATACACAGGGTACAGTAAGCTGCACTCACAAGTCAGTGGCAGCTAGCAGCTGTCCAAATGAACTTAAGCCCAGTCATCTGGAAGGAAATGATGCCCGGCACTGGAAACCTAGCCACCTTCTTGGGGTTAATGAAATCATATACCTTAAAGACGAATCTGCTACTGCCACTTTAATAGACATGTACAATTCATAAATCTTATCCTTACACTCTTGGGTAAGTGTAGCTACCACCCCTCATCAAAAAAGTTCCTCTTTACAGCACAAATGGAGACCATCAGAGAGAAAATACTAAGCACAATGCAGAGATCCACAGGCAATGAGAAGCCCAGCCCTAACAGATACAACTGTATCACAACCACTACATCTATGGCTCAGGAACATTACAGAAAAGAGGCGAGAAGGTTGTGAGATCCAGAATACATGTACGTGCATCTGTATATACACATCCAAGTGAGGACACACCCTCATAATCCTTAGCTTTGACTGAGGAGACAGACATACTTGGTCCAAATGCGTACTCTTTTATTTCTTCAATGCATAAGTAAATTATTGAGTTTCATGAAACTGGATTGGCTTATGTTTAAAACACAGATAAAGTCTACTCATGGGAGTAGCATGGAATATATAAACATCAAGTATTCTATACAGTTCCTATTCTCTCCCACAGTACCTGGACCAAATGCTTACACGACAAACATCCAATACATGATAATTCCTTATTTCCCTGCTGCTCCTTCTGGGCTTAGGTGACTTTCTATTTAAATCTCCGCCAGCTTTACAAAACACACAACCAATGAATTTGAATTTTCCCGAATCATGTTTATACTCATATGTTTTCATAAGTGCTACAAATTTACCTGAGTTGTGACAGATATATAAATTTGCTAACTCAGCCCTCCAAACACAATAAATAAAAGGAAATGGAATAAATTACAGAGATCCTTATGCATCCATTTGTGGTTGGAATATTTTATTAGATTATTACAACCCAATCTAGAAACAATAATGAAGAGTGGGCGTTTGTGCTCCCCAGTAAGAAACCAGGTGAACATTCTCTACAGCAAATTACATTCTGTCTTTATGGGAATGCCTTTCAGATATTACCACAGTGCAGCCCTCCATAGACACTGGAGGAGGGAAAGGCTTTGACAGGCAGAGCATGAGTTGTGGTCTGTGAGGTGAGCCAGACACAAGCCAAGGGTGAACCTGATTCCAGGATCTACACTGAGCAATCATGAAATTCTTCACGTTCAGCAGTTTTCCTCTGAGTAGTGCCCCCACGCCCTCTGATTCATTTCCTAAAAGCTCTGAATATGTTCTGTGTAATAATCTCAGTGGTAGGGGAGAAATGAATACGATTTCACATTCTCACAAAGCAGATTCCTCAGGCCTTTTCTAGGTGGACAGCACCTTCACAAGGAAAGAGTAAACAGAAATCTGCTGGATCTTCACAGTGCTGGGACTTCTGGGGTACAGATGCCAAGTCTTACCTTCTATGCCATTATAAAGCTTATAAACTGAAGCATTACTCAAACTTTATTTGGACAATAAAAATCTTATATACATTGGCTGGGCTGAAAGAAAATCTTTGAAGACGTTCACTCTTCAGTTTCCTAGAATATAATTCAGGGAATTCCAGAGAATTTTTGTAATTGCTGCTTATGTTTGTAATGAATCTTCACATCTCTATGACTCCGTTTCCCCTAATATTACTTCTTCCTCTGAAGAAGAGAAGAGAAAAGAAGAGAATAGGAGGAAGAGGAAGAAAAGGAAGAAGACAAAGTATTCTGGAAGCATTTAAAAGGCCTAAAATGCATATTGGTAAATTCTAACATAATAAAAAATTTGTGTTGTTCCTTAGGTAACTACAACTTCAATTAGGATTTATCCCTAAAAGAACACTTGTTTTTAGAGCAATTCTTGTTTAAAAGATCAAGTGTGCTGAATTCACCACCCCAGCCGTGACACATGCCTGCACCTGTCTCCACCTGTAATGAGGGCATTTCCCAGAAAAGGAATCTCATTAGAACTAAAAGATGCTATCTTAGGCAATATCATCTGCTAAGACTCCCAAATTGTCTTTGCCCTGCTCTTGTGTGGGTTCCTGCTATGTTTATTCTTGCAATTGTTCGGAATGTGTGCTGGTTAAATTTTTTGTCAACTTGACACAAGCCAGGGTCATCTGAGACGAAGAAACCTCCATAGAAATGCCCAGTAGTCAAGACAGTGTGTGTGTGTGTGGGGGGCGTTTTCTTGATTGATGATTTATGTGGGAGGGCTCAACTCACTGTGGGGGTTCCTCTTGGCAGAATGTTCTGGGAGATGCTAGAAAGGTAGCTGGCCAAGAGCCTTAGCATCAAGTCAATAAACAGCATCCCTCCACCGTCTCTGGTTCAGCTCCTGCCTCCAGGTTATTGCCATGCATTCCTGCCTTGGCTCCCCTCAATGATGGGATGTGATCTACAGAATGAAATGAAATTTGTCCTTCCCAAGGTTCTCTTGGCCATGGTACTTATCACAGCTGTAGGAAATCAACCTACGACAAGATGTCAGGGGGAGCAAATGTTTCTCTGGGAAGGACTTTTGCGTACTTGCTAGGAGTCTGCATTGGTCTTTCATAAATAACTACAGGCACACATTAAACACAGGGGTTAATTCTGTGCTTACGGGTTGTATAGTTTATAGAAAGTGTAGCATTTAGACAAAGCAAGGACATTTATCGTGCTTTGTATGTTAATCACACTAAGGGCAGGCCCCATGCCCAGAAGTAGATGACCCACTGACCCACACATAGACTTTTTGTCTCAAGCTTTGTTTGGATTTTTTTTTTTATCTTCTTACTGATTTTTGCTTGTAATTTATGTTTTCTGAATTTCCGTTTTTCTGAGTTTTGTGTGTGCGTGTGTGTGTCTTGTGTTTTTTCTTTTTATTCTGTTTGTGTGTGTGGGGGGGGAGTGTTGTTTGCCTTTTTGCTTTCTAAAGAGAAAGAAAGGAAGGGCATGAAGTTGAGTGGGCGGGGAGGTGGGGGAGACGCTGAATGAGTTTGGGATGGGAAAGCCTTGATCAAAAAATAATATTTTGGGAAAAAAAAAGCACTTTTTTCAGTAAAAGAAAAATGTATAGGAAACATTTAAATACCTGCTGGCGTGAAAACTTGTCAGTAAATGTGTTATTTACAAGCTCAGAATGTTTCCATTTTGCGAATATAATATTAATAAGTTCCTACTCCGTGGTAACTATTTTCTTACAGTAGTCACTCAAGCAACGGATATTCATGTAATTGAGCCATCTGAATTCTCTTATTTACAACAACCTTTACACATAATCACTTCCACATAGTAAAACACAACAAATTTCGTAAGGTACTAGAACTCCTAATATATTCACACACACACACACACACACACACACACACACACACACATATATCTTATTCTAATTATTTTACGGAGATGTCTGTGATTTTATTTTTCTTGTGTAATATTAAAAAAAAAACACAAGTAACAGGATGAGAGGCTATGCAGGCTGAGCACACAGGCCCCAGCACATGGGCGTGCCCAACTCTCCATAAGCGATTTTATTAATTTTCCTCTGGTCATCCTCTCTCCTTCTCTTTCCCACTCCCTTGCCTGGCTTATTGTTCTTTCAGTGCCCAGAACTGGATTTGCAATTTCACAAATGACAAGTGCTTTACTCTAGTGCCCTGTCCCCACCTCTGCAGCTTCTTTAAATCGAGGGATATATGTAAATCACTTTTTTATTTGATTGGAGTTTGGAAGAATATGCAGATTAAACAATTTCATTTTCTTTTGCTCTTCAAATTGGAAAAAAGAGCCCATTTAAAGATTTTAGTATAGAAAGCTGGGAAGATGGCTCAGCAGTTAAGAGCACATACTGCTCTTCCAGAGGACCTGGGTTTGGTTCTCAGTGCAGAGGTCAGATGGTTCGTAATTACTTAGAAATCCAGATCCAGGGATGCAAAGCCTCCTGCTTTCTTGGGCATTTATACTCATGTACGCACACACACACACACACAGACACAGACACACACACACACACACACAGACACACACACACACACACACAGAGGCACACACACACACACAGACACACACACACACACACACACACAGAGGCACACACACACACACACACACACACACACAGGCACACACACACACACACACACAGGCACACACACACACACACAGGCACACACACACAGGCACACACACACACACACACACAGGCACACACACACACACACACACACAGGCACACACACACACAGGCACACACAGACACACACATTTATACACACATACTCATAATTAAAACAATAAAAATAAATCTTTTAAAAAGTTGTACCCAGAGGTTTATAAGCAATTTGGTTATCTTTTCAAGTGGATGATCTCTTTAATGGTTGATCCAGGGCTCAACAGTGAGGGCACACTGCAGTTTATACCTTCCTGTTATTTTCTAGAAGCAGTCTAAACAACAAACTAAGGAAGAAGCTACAAGTCACCAAAAGACTGTGGTCCAAATCTATCCAAATGTATTGATATTCTCAGTCCGATACTATTAAAAAAAATGCATTACACACTTAGTCCCAGAAATGCTCCGTTTCCATTATTGCAGGAAAAGCCATCTAAAAATCACTTGAAGTTGATGATGTATGTTGTTTACTCTCTTGAAAAAAACATCCTCTCCAAATAGGGGGAAAGGTTAGAAATGATTTCTTCTGCATTGATCAATTTATCTGAGTTGTCTTTCGACAGATTGTATTAATGGAACTTCATTTTCTTTTATTCAGTTGATGGCCAATTTTTTGTTGTCTCTTAAAAAGATCAATGAGCATGTCTCGCCATCTTTTCACAAAACAAGATGATTTTCCCTTTAAACTTTAAGAAAAGACTTTATTATTTTGTTGTAATAGATTTTTGTCCCCCTCTCGCTTGCTTTCAACACCCGGCCGTGAGTTTTCTAATGCCCGTGTATTCTTTTATACCTCCTTGTAGTTTTGACTTCAATACCTTGAATTTTGCAATTTTTTTTTTCATCCTGATGATTCTGGTAGTCACAAATGTATCCAGGGATAGCAGCTTCTCCACTCTCTGGTCTATACAGGGCAGGTGGGCTGAGGGTGTTCATGATTATAATAAATAAACACAATCAAAACAAGTACTCTCAAGAAGAAAGCAATTGGGTTGGGAAATTATGTGCTACAGCTTTCATATTCTTTAAAAATGAAAGCTTGCAGCTTCTGTCCAGGCTGGGTAGGAGCAGCTGATGTGTTTCCCATCCAAGGAGGACCAGGAAAGTAGTAGCCCTCATTTGGTTTTTCTTGACAGTCAGAGAGTTACTTGGAATCAAAGTACATTTCGGGGGGTGGGAGGTTTGTTCTTTTGTGTGTGTGTGTCTTGTGTTTTTATTGCAATGAGCAACACGAAAAGGAAAGAGACAGGAAAAAAAATCAATTGATCTTCTCACTTTTCTTCCATGTGTGTTATCCCTGGTTCTGTCGTTATCCCCACACTCTGCTGACACTAGTACACTCTTACACTACAGCCATTTGCTAAAGATAGCCACTCCTGTAGAGCTGGTCCATTCAGTAGCAGTTTAGCTCCGATATGCTGCAACAGTCAAAACAACATGATATACAGTAGTGTCTCTCGGTCACTCCCAGCATCAAAAACAAACAGCAGCAGGCAACTTTCACATACTTGGCAATACATATTGTAAGCACATAAAATATAGGTATCATAAATATTTATTTCTTTTAAAATAGATGTGTCGGTGAGAGGTGTGCACACGAGTACAGTTGCTTCTAGAGGCCAGAAAAGGGCATTGGATTTTCTGGAACTGCTATTGCAGGTGGTGGCGAGCCACCTGACATGGGTGCTGGGAACCAAACCCGGGTCTTCTGTGAGAGAAGTAAGCAAGGTCTCTTAAGTGCTGAGACTGAGTCCTCACTCCAGCTCCAATATCCATGGCTTTTTTCTTTTGAGACCATCTTCTGCATAGCACTGGCTGTCTTGTAACTCACTATGTAGACTGTGATTTCTCAGAGCTCCAACTGCCTCTGCTTTCTCAGTGCTAGGATTAAAGGCACGAGCCACCACCACCGACCAACGTGCACATCTCAAATACAGTATTGCCATTCATTCCTTCATTACAGATTCCAAGCATACTTGAAAGACATTGCAGGAGACAGTAAAACGCAGTCAAGGTTGGTCGTGTTCGTGTGTCCATTTCTGTACAGAATCCTGATAGCCAAACATTGCTAAATTGTGATAACTGATTCCTAATCTCATGTCATTTGCCTACTGGAGAATGGTTTACTCAATATAGGATTAATATTAATCACAATTCCTCAGTCTTCCTTTGTGTGTAGGGGACAAAATGGGTATCTGAACCCGTAGGGTTGTTACGAGAACGGTGAGGCGCTGTTTCCTTTGTCTTGGGAAGCATCCTCACTGCCTTCTATATCCAGACATCATTCTGCGTTCACTCTCTTCCTCCTTACATCTTAGAGATTCTCTTTCTTTACTGTTACATAAGCAGTAAGCATCACTTTATCCCTTCAGCCCTGTGTGTGTGTGTGTGCGTGTGTGCGTGTGTGTGTGTGTGCGTGCTTATTAAATAGACTTTTGTGAGCTAACACAAGCTAGAATAATCTGAGAAGAGGAACTTAAAATGAAGGAACATCTCCACCCAGATTGACTGTCAGGACCATTCCACACTGGGCAGGTATTTCTGAGTTGGAAAAGAAGCAGGCTGAGTAAACTGCAGTGAGCTAGCCAGTAAGCCATGTCCCTTCATGGCGTCTGCTTCAGGTCTGCCATCTAGGCTCTTGCCCCGCTTGAGTTCCTACCCTGCCTTTCCTGGGTAATAGACCGCTATCTAAGTGTAAGGTAAAATGAACCCATTCTTCCCCATGTTTTTGATTACGGTATTTTATCACATCAATAGAAACCAAGACAACATATGAAAAGGAAACGGGGAGACAGACATATATAATATATATGTTCACATTCATATCATTTCCCACCTGGATGACTGGGTCAGCTTCCCAACTTGTCTCATTTCCTCCAGCGTGGTCCTTGAAATGAACCTCCACACTGCCAAAACAAACTTCCTACACTGCAAGTCTGATCATAACATTGCACTCCTGGAGCTAACAGAAAGACCTTCCTCAGTTCAGCACAGGGCTGACATCACATTTGTTCCCTCTCAGTCTCCCTCTCCTATACACAGGCCCCACAGAAATAGAGTTATGCTCTTATTTCTTACTTTATTCTGAGATTTTATTTCTGTGAAATTTCTGTTTGCCAAGAATGCCATTCTCTTCTGTTACACTGAGAAGTTTTCTTCTCCTTCCTTCTCCTTCTCCTTCTCCTTCTCATTCTCCTTCTCCTTCTCCTTCTCCTTCTTCTTCTTCATCTTCTTCTTCTTCTCCTTCCTCTTCCTCCTCCTCTTCCTACTTCTCTTCCTCCTCCTTTTCCTCCTCCTTCTTTCTCCTCTTTCTATTTCTCTCTTTCTCCTCTCTCTCTCCTCTGTGGTATGTATGCATGCATAGGTGCTAGAGGCTGATGCTGATTGTCTTAGTTTTCGTTCTTCACCTGACTTTTTGAGACAGGGTCTCAGATCTACAGAAGATCTGGCCAGCAGGCCCCCAGGATCCTGCTGACTCTTGAGAACTAGGATTACAGGCATAATCTACCATTCATAAATTTTTTTGGGGGGTGTCTGGGAATCTAAACTCCTGACCTATTCTTGTACAGCAAGCACTTTGCCCACTGAGGCTTTGCTTCCTTCCATACCTGTTTTTTTATGTATTTATTTATTTATATTTATGTATTTATTTATTTATATTTATTTATTTATTTCCCAGACAGGGTTTCTCTGTTGTAACTATGGCTGTCCTGGAACTCACTCTGTAAACCAGGGTGGCCTGGAACTCACAGAGATTCACCTGACTCTGCCTCCCGAGTGCTGGGATTAAAGGCGTGTGCCATCACCGCCCGGCTCCCCTACCTGTTTTTAAATGTACAAGATATTCGGTAGATAGTCATATACCGAATCTAAATAAGGCTTCCTTTCTTATTTGTGTTACCATGACCATTGAATGCAACAGCAGCTCATTCTGTCTCCATTCACAGTAACCTTTACTACGCCTCGACAGAACTAATCACTGGCATAGCTTATTGGGAGGCTCCCAGTTCTCCTTTAGCAAGTACATCTTATTTGAAATGCAGTAGATTGAGAATTTTTGAAATGTTAAATGAAAGATTTAATCCAAGCATCTGTTTTCCATGGACTTCTTTTGGGTTGGAGATCATTGAAACATTCTTAAATTAATGGAGTAGAAGGTGAAAAAAAAATTTCCAAAGTCTTTTCCCCTATATGTCTGGTATCTTAAAAAAATAAAAATAAAAACCTGTCAGATTCTACAGTGAAGCTTCCCAAATCTCAGGGAGGTTAAATCACTTAGCCCACAGAAAAAGTGACAGAAATAAAACTTCAGGAGGCTTACCTGTAAAATACTGAATGAGGTCTGGAGATAAAACCAATGATATATGTCAGAACATTCTAGAGCACCTAGCATTTAAAGGGTATTCAGTGAAGCATTCTTTACACACGAGCTCCATAGAAACTTTGAGTAACAGTAGACACATAGGTTGGTATGCAGGTAGATAGATCTAAAAACTTGGTTTTGATGTCTGCAAGGGATGAATAAGTAAGTGTGAAATCCGTAGTACAGGCCATCAGGAGTAGGCCATGAGTATACAAATACTATGAACTATAAGTTCAGTGATCCAGGTCTCCCATCCATGTGTTTCCTTCCATTAACTTAGTCAAGTTCGCATACCAAAGCCTTCCCATGTTGAAAACATATTGTCTGGTTAGAAGAAACTGCTTCTCCTTCTTAAATTCTCTTCTGACGATGACTCTTCTAGAATGAATCCAGCAATTTGCTTCATGTTTGCTCGGCATCAGCTTCCAGTGAAAGTCTCATCCTGTTAGAAAATCCCGCTTATGCCAACTACATCAACATATTTAAATGTTCCTTTGCAGCAAGTAAATGCATGCAAATAGGTACAGTAAGTTGTGCATACAAATCCCTAGCACATAAAGCATATATAAATCATATAGATATTTATATATGTATGTATATATAATATATACACACACACAGACATATATATATATATATTATACACACATATATACATGATACCTTTGTCTTTCCATCGTCTTTGTATGTGTGTGTGTGTATATAATATTCAAATTCAAGTTAATTCAAGTAGGTCATTTACAACCACAAGCAATGAAATATGTGTGCATACATATATATGATATTATATATATCAAAAGAGTTATTTCTATTTTTTTGGCTCTTAAGAATCTACTCAACAGAGATGCTTAGGACTATCCACACATGCTAAATATATTGTCACATCTTAGTCCAAATCGCTGCTTGCCACTTTTATGTATGGGTCAATAGAAAATTGGAACTTAGTTCCTATTTGACAGGAAAAGGTTAGAATATGGTTTCAAATGTATAAATATGAAGATATTTCTCTATAAAGAAATAACAGTTACAGACAGAAAAAACATAAAAAGCTTTAGAGGATACAAGGCCTGGGTATGGAAAGTCATGTGCACAGGGTTTGAATTCATCTTCTTTGTTCTGTGAAACAAGATCTGCCACATTAAGGAGCCATTTACAATTGTTCATCTCCAGTCCCAAGTACCAGGCAAGGGGAGGACAGAAACGAAACCAATCAAATCTTCTAATGATTGGGTATTTCCTATAAGGTGGCCATGATACTTCAAGATTTTCTGTTTAAAAATGACCAGAGATATACAAAGCAAAACCAAGTGGGAAAGCACTGCTGTAGATCTCGAAATACCTGGACTCAAATGATGCTTCAGAGTCATCGTGACAAGTACGACACTGGTGCAAAACAGACACACACCAAAGAAGCCTACTAGACGACCTGGGAATAAAATCACCTAAGGTTTGATAAATGTGTTGAAAACATACACCAGAAAAAATGCCTGTTTAGCAAATTATGTGGACAAAATCGGATGTCCTTATGCAGAAGAATGAAATTAGCTCTGCATCTCTCATCCTCCACACACACACACACACACACACACACACACACACACACACACACACACACACATACACACACACTTCAAAATGGATCAGAGACATTAATTTAAAATCTAAAACATTGGCGATTGTCCATTGCCTTTTTTATTCATAATAGCTAGGAGATATGACCAACAAAGCTGGCTATCAGCTGGGAAATGAATACTGAAAGCTTCGGAAAACACACAATAGAATATTAATTAATTGTAAAGAAAAATGAAATGTGAAGATAAACGGGTGGAACAGGAAAATGTCACACTGAACAAGGCCACCCAGGCACAAACAGACTCAATATTTCTTTTTTACAGAAGTGTAAGTTTTGGGAGAATCCCATTCAACATTTCGAAGTTACTTACTGGGCTTGATAAGACAGCTCCAGAGTTTACTTGAAAATCCAGAAGACTTAGAAGTCAAGCAATATAAAGTAGAAAAAAGTTGCAGAACTCATACTACTTGATGTTAAAATTTGTTAGGGCCTGGTTTATGAACATGTGGATAAATCAATCTAAGAGTTAGAGTTCAGAAATAATCTCCCAAGCATGCATGCAATGAGTTTGACAAGGCTTCCATGGAAACACAGTGTAGAAAAGATAATTCTTTTAATATATGATTTTAGAACTTTTGATATCAATAAGCAAAAGATGCAATCCTATCCATATCAAAGTTGACTCAAGTAGATCATAGACTTTTAAATGTACAACCGAAGCAATGAAATTAATAAAAGAAAACAAAAGTATGAAACTTTATGGTAGGCAAAGATTTGTTAGATACGGCAACCAAAGCGTGATTCATGAAACGTGAATGGATCAAGTGGGCTTCGTGAGAAGATAAAGCTTCTGTTTCTCAAAATATTCTAAAGAGAATTCGAAAAGACAAGCTATAGACTGGAAGACACTGAGCATAAATTATACATTTCATAAGGGGCCTGTATCCAGAATGTGTGTGGAACTCTTACATCTCAGGAGGAAAAATGAAATAGCACTCTGGAACAGTTTAACAGATAGCTTATCAATGTTTATCAGGCAAGAAGCACAAGAAAAATATCCCTGAATCAGTCTTTGGAAAGGAAAATTAAACACTCAAAGATGTACCTCTTCAGAACCTTTAGAATATACGAAATGTAAAGGTAACTGATCTTGGAGTGGTTGTGAGGGAACTGGAATGCCCATTAACTTCTGCTGGGAATACAAAGTGGGATAGAGATTTGTAAAATGTATCATCACTGAAAAATCACACACACACACACACACACACACACACACACACACACACGAGTCTATCACATTATTACCGTATGACTCGATTGTTATTTATTTGTATGTAACCTACGAGGCATGAAGGCATGTGTGCATTCACAAACTTGTACGTAGGTGCTTATACAACTGGAAATATTCCAATTCTTACTGGGTGAATGGGCAAACAAGTCATCAATTAGCCATGCAATGAAAAATCTTGCAGCAAGAAGATAATGAGCTACAAACACTTGCAAGGAATGAATGGATAGCAAAGTATTCTTCTGAATGAAAGTAATTAGGCAAATACTTACTACACGATTTTAGTTGTATAAAAAGTTTAAAAGCAAACAAATGTACCTTGGTAAAATATATATTCATGCTTGCCCAGAGGGGTCAGGTTAGAGGGACCCAATAGGGCAGGAGAGAACACTTGGCTGATTGAATATGTTAATTTTCTTGAACCTGACAATCACTTCAAAACACACACACACACACACACACACACACACACACACACACACACACACACACACAGAGTGATATACTTTCAATCAATGTAACTTGTTTTGTGACAGGTATGACTTTGTTTGAATAGGTTTCCATATATCAATAGTGAGTATGCAAAATATTGAGTATGCACTGAACACAGCTTCCTCAGAGAATGTGCTTCCACGTGGGTGAAAGTATCTTCACAGCAAATTCACCTGTCGGTTCTGAGTAGGTTTGTTATTAACAGGGTATTGAGTGCTTCATGAATTCCTTCAAGAAGAGTAGAAAAATACATTAATTCATATTGAAGAAAACAGTCAGGTATGACTTTTAATGAAGTATTTAAGACAGTAAAATGAGTAATTTAGTAGTAAACAATTAACACACATGGAAGCTTCGAACCACAATATTTGGTTGTTGGCTTTTCAAGACAGGGTTTCTCTGCTGTAACTCTGGCTGTCCCGGAATTCACTCTGTAGAAAAGGCTGGTCTTGAACTCATAGCAATCTGCCTGCCTCTGCTTCCTGAGTGCTGGGATTAAAGGAATGTGCCACCACCAACTGGCCCACAATTTTCTTTATACAATTTGTCCCTTTGTTGGAATTGATATTTGAGCCTCGGTTCCCTATGCATACTTGGCAAGGCCTCTACCATGAGAAATATCCCCAGCTGTCATTTCAGACTTTATTTTGAAAACAGAATATCATGAAGTTGCCTTGGCTGGTGTTGAGCTGGTTCTGTAAGTTACAGAGGATTTGAACTTGTGGTCCCCTGTTTCAGCCTTCCAGGTACTTGCGATCCCATACCTGTATCATCGTGCCCAGCTTTATAGGTCTGTTAGAAGATAAAAATTATCAAAGTTACAGCTATCAGAACAGTGGCTTCTCTGGTAAGTTTGGTGGAAAAAGGCAGTAGGGAACCGTCTCAGAGCAAAATGTCCTGGATCTTGACTGGTACTATGGTTTTAAAATGAAAATATTGACAAGGTGCTGTGCTAGTCAGTTTCCTGTTATTATAAGAAATACTTGAAATGAGACAGAGTTATTCTGGTTTTCAGCATGAGAGATTATAGTCCATGGTCCATCTAGCTCCTTGTTTCTGGAGCTGTGGAGAGCACAGAGTAGAATAAAACAGGTCAACGCATCACAGAGATGATAAAAGAGAAAGATCAAGGGACTTGAGCTCTAAAGTCTCTTTCAATGGCAGACATGAAAGGGTCAGAAGATTGTCACTGGGCCCATGTCTTAAAGTTCCCATCACGGGCTGGTATTACTACACTGCTGACCGAAACCTCAACACATGGCCTTTGTAAGTCACTGAATATTAGTAGTATAGAAATGAGAGGTGGGTGAGGGGTTTATTGAAACATTGAGAGAAAGAACGACACCATAACATGGTAACAAAACTGTACTAACTTTCTCTGCTTCCTAGCTGCTTCTTAGTCCCTGGATATTTTGATACAATTAGCATTTTAGAGACTCTGAAGGTTTTTGAAATAGAACGATTGTCACAGCTCTGTCTTGAGTCAGTATTTTCAAGACTTACTGGACCACTGAAACATTTTTTGAAACATATTTAAGTATCCAATGGAACAAGAATTTCAAAGAGATATATTTTAGAAAATGCCAAGCAAGCCAATTGTAAATACATCATTTAGGTTCTATCAAGAGTGACAGAGCTTGCTTCTGTCAGAAGTTACATTGCCTGTAGAGGGCAGAATCTAGATCGCAAGCACAGGGCTGTCTGGCTCAGTGGCCATTGTCCGTTCATTCCATCTTTGTTGACCTGGTCAGGGTCTCTGTTTTCCCACATGGAGAAAGAGGGGACGTTACTACAGAGGGTGAGACCCTGCTAGGGCTGCAACATTCTCCATCTGTGGTTTTAGACAGCTTAATGCTACTTCTGGGGGCTTAGATCTTAAGTGAGAACCCTGATAACCCAAAGCTCCACCTAAAAATTCTTTTAAAGAAAACAGCCATATATATTAAAAGATACTTTACAAATTTTCCCTCTGTTGACATTCATCTAGCCTATGTCACATATCAGCAACTCTTTTTACTCTGCTTCAAGTTCATGAAATAGGTTTGGTACACGATGCTTGAGTGTGTCTTACCCATTTTATGTCGTATATCACTGATCTTTAAAAGCATTATTTTAAATTAAATATTTGATGTATTTATCAATAAGAACAGACATCATTTATAATGAGATTTGCTAAGTGATAACATCATTGACTAACTTATTTAAGTATTGTTTATGTATAGAATAATACCTTCTGTAAATAAAGATACTTTGACATCTCCCTTTCCTATTTATATCCCCCTTTATAGCCTTCATCTGTCATAGTGTTGTAGCTGAGAGTTCAAGTACTATGCTTGACAGGAGATGGGGAGTGGATATCCTTGTTTAGTTTCTATCTTTGGTGGAAATTCTTGATTTTTTTCTCTGTTTGTGACCATGCTGGCTGCGTGCTTCCTAATGGGGGATACAAGAACTCATCAGAGTTAGTCAGCTGTGAACCCTGGAAGCTGCAAGAATAACAGGACTGGCAAGGGTTGCCCACTGATGCAATCATGGTGAAAATAAGGTTGAAACCAACCATTTTACGATTGGACTTAAGTTGGCTCCACAAGATGAAACCTACACATAGCGCCATTCCTGGGCCAACAACCTATGCATAGATATGTTATAGGCCCTAGCCATAGGCCATACTGTTATGGACATAGGATTAAACTGACTCCTAGTGACTTTTCATTACAGCCATAGATTAATGCATGTCTCAGCTCCCATCAGATAAGCTTTTATTTTTAGTAGATAGTAATTAACATCAAGATTCAAAATGGACCAAGGTGCAGATAATAAGAAATTTTGGAATGCTCAGCCATAAATGGAGCATACCCCTCAGCCCAAGGATTTGGGATCATTTGCAGAAGAGTGTAAGAACCAGAGGTAGTTGATGAATACAAGGACGAAAGTAGTCTTCTTGACAGAGCAAAGCAGCTTTGCAAATGAACTCGCAGTTGTGACAACATGCGCAAGACCCATGCAAGCAAAAGCCAGGCCAAATCCTGGCATGGAGAGAAGAGTCAGCTATGAAGTCCTACTGCCTGAGGAGCTATTGGTGGCTATGACAGAGGGAGAGACAGTTTTCTCTAAAATGGTGCCCCTGATAACCAACCATGCTATAGTAGAAGGCCTTGCTTCCAAGAATATACGGCAAACACAAATTAGACTTGATGGTACTTTTTAAGGAAACAAAGTTGAATGGGTAGGTAACCGAGGGTGGATATCGAGAGAGTCGGAGGAAGGGGCAGCAAATGTGACCAAAACTCCTTGTGTGAAATTCCATAAGCACCAATTGTGTATATTATTTAATTCAAATCTAAGAGAAAAAGTATGTCTAATTACTTACTAAAAGAATAACTTTTAGTACATTCCATTGATTACTCAAAGTTTGGGGGATCAAACCACTAGATCTGTCTGTGTCTTGGGTCTCTGCTTCCTTCTAGTTGTCTGTAGTGTGTGGAGCTATATCTGAGTCTTCAGTCCTATTCCCTTGCAAGTCCTTTACCATGGTTTAAAGGGACATATGCATAGGGAATCTGTCTGCAATACAATGTCCTGTTTTTGTTTTGTCTTAAAAGCCTGACCAGGACTCATCTACAGTACCTCTTCAATTTTTTGTCTTGTATTTAAAATGGTAAAAAACATGGTGCTTATCATTACACTTTCCACAGATCAGATTGGTAAGCCCTTTCCAAATGCATCCTTAAGAGCACCATCAAGCATAGGACAAAAATGTAATAAAATAAAAGGGCATAAGTATAGTTCTCCCAAAATCAAAGTCATTAGCTTCCCCTGTCAACAACATGAAGAAATGCTTATTTTTACATTTCCTTCTGAATTATCAGGTAATAGAAGGGTACTCATAATGAGCCAATTCATATTGCAGAATCCATTTATGGTGATAAAGCAACACGTGTTATGCACGTCAGCTTAAACCACGCAAATGACTAGACTAGATGTTATCCATTGAGATATTCTCTAGGGAATGCTCTGCAAACACCAACTCTTATACAAATTAGCCAATAATATTTGCCAGTCATTTATTCAGAAACAACCTCATGTTTTTGAGTGACTACTATATGTCATATCCTGTGGGAGATGCGTATAGATAGATAAAGTTATGCTTGATTCCTTGCATAGAACATAATAATAATTTAAAGGAAATTAAAAGACAAACATGAAAAGATTCAGGCTTATTAAACAAAGTGACTCAGAAAAGGCTTAAATAATAAAATGCCACCAAATTCAGGCAACCATAATATAATGCACAGCTCTGAATCATCTTGTTTTCACAGACTGATCTCATCTCTCTCAATGCTTCTCTCTCATAGCTCTCTATGTATGCACTGGTGTTATGAAAGTTTATTTTTAGTTGTGTTTAAAATAATTATTTTTGTGCACTGTTAGAAAAATGGATGTATAGGCCTTGGCATTTTGTATTTTTTGCAGGTGTTGGATTTCTGTGGGGGTTGTTTAATTGCTTATGATCTGCATGTGGTATCAATAGAACACCTAAGGAGTTCTGAATAAATAAAACACCTGGGCGCAGATGCTCAGGGTTCCACTGTCTATCTATGCTCATGGCACTGGCCATGATGGTGGTTCCCTCTGCTGAAGTCTGGCAGAATTTGGACTTATGAATATACTCACTGTCTTCCTTTCTGAGCTCCCGCAGCAGCCACACTACTACAAATGGTGTACCACCGTGGGGCACTGACATCACGCTAACCGCATCAAATGCGGATACAAGGAAGAAGAAAAAGTACTAAAGACCTCACAGTGTCTGGTAACGTACACACAGAAAAGCCACCAGAGGGTAAAGATTATGGTATTAAGTGAAGGTTCCTGAAGGAAGAGGAGAGAGAGGGGTTTAAAAAAAAGCCTCTATGCAAAGAAAAGGCTGTGAAATTAATAAATAAATGAGGAAAAGAGCTCCGAGGTGAGAGCCACAGAACGGCGTCACTTAGAGATAAAGAATTCAGCTAGGAGCAGGAAAAAACAAGGTTGTTACTGCTTTTCCTGATCATGGAGCTGACACTCCCCCTGCTGCTGGTGGTAGCTTGCTGTTTCACAAACTGAGGTTTTTGATAGCTGGGTTCTGTGTCTGTGAAGCCCAAGCAGGTCTTGTGTTTGAGGTCTATGAAGAAGGGTGTATGTTTCCCCATAGTGATGATGAGAAGGAATGCCAAATTGCCAAAACTTTGCCAGAGACTCTTCTCACAGGCCCAGGACCCCCTGCTGTGGAAGCCTCAGCTTGGAGCCAAAAAAGCCACTTAGTTAAACTGACCAGTTTTTTTTTTTTTTAATTTTTTTATTATTTTTCTTTCTGCAAACCTGACTAAGAGAAAGACAAGAGGTCCAGGCACTGGTGATAGTGATGAGAACTCCACCCCACGAGGGAAACCTTCCTGCAGACAAGGTCTAGTTATTATTCCTGCAAACTAGACTCTATCTAAAAATCTGGAAAGTGTTTCCTCAGGGTCAGCACACAGAAGCTGTCTTCCAGAACTGGCTAAGGTTGTATCTCATACTGATAGCTGAACTTGGTACTGCAAGAATCACTTAGGTGTTACTGCTGTTGAAGGCATGAAGGGGTCATGGAGAGCAACTGAGGCTTGGCACCATGGAGAGAGGCCAGGAGAGGCCATTAGTGCAGGTACAGCCAAAGTAGCAGTTAAAGGCCCAGATTGAAGGGGTTATTAAAAGAAGTTGAGGCTTGGCACCATGAAAAGAGCCCAGGAGAGGTGTTGTGTCCAGAATTCAGGTCCCCAAAGACCACCAGAGAGCCTGTGTCTCCATGCAAAAAAGTAGCATTTACTCAAGCTCAAGGAAGGGCTCTCTGCATCCACCACAGGGGCTTCAGACACAAAAGCCACAAGCTCCAATTAGGCGGGATTTTCATCAGGGTTACAGGAAGGGGCGGGAGTTTCCCATCCAGGGATTAAGGATTGGGTGTCGTTTTGTTCAATTAAGTTCTGAAGCGAGGGGATTGGTGGGCTAGGGGGCATGCTCACTGATTGGCTCTTTGGGGCGTGAGTTTGGGTCCTTCAGAGGCTGTTGGTGAAAGTGCAGTCCAGTTGCAGCAAGGGACCCCGGCAGTGTTCTGAAGATGTCAGTGCCATGGGACGACCACCAAGAACAGCAGCAGACTGTAAAGTGAAGCCAGCCAGAGTCTGGAGGATAAACTGTGTGTTGCAGAGGGCAGAGCCAGAGAAGTGTTCCAGGCCCTTTGGAGGAGACCAGAAGGGTGAATTCCAGATAATTGAACATTGGCAGGTAAAGCATTTTTTTTTTTAAATACAGAAAATGGGAAATGTTGTGGAAGTTTATTTTTAGTTCTGTTTAAGATAATTATTTTCATGCACTGTTGGAAAAAGGGATGCAGGGGCCTTGGCATTTTGTGTTGTTTGCAGGTGTTGGATTTCTGTGGGGGATGTTTGATTGCTTATGGTCTGCACCTGAGGAGTGCTGACTTACTAAAACGGTCTGAACTCAGATGCTCAGGGTTCCACTGTCAATCGAGTGTGGTGTTATCCAGGATGGTGGTTCCCTCTGCTGAGATCTGGTGGACTTTATACCTATGAAAATGCCTCTTTGTTTGGTGAGTCCACACAGCAGTGTACCACTACACACTGGTGACCATCTGTGTTGGCAGAATGCCACTTCTAGCCCACATTTAGTGTCTTACAAAAATATTTTTATGTTGTCTATTTCAATGTTTCTAGTGTTTTATTTCTACCACATCTTTTATTTTCATGATATATGTGATAATATGTGTATGAGTTCATATGCAAACAGATAAATGTGAATTAATATGCAAACATATATATGATATATACACACTTATACGGTATATTGATATATATGTAATACAATCTATTATATGCTATTTAATATATAATATATAACACATAACACATGATAAATGATATACAGTACAATGTATAGTATATAACATGTTACACAACATAGGAAATATAATCTATGATACATAATATATCATATGATAAATGATATGTGATATGCAATATATGATATATGACATGATATATACATATAAATATATAACATATATCACATAACATGTATGTCATATTACACATATATATACACACACATACATACATATATCTGTGTATGTGTGTGTGTGTGTGTATGTGTGTGTGTGTGTGTGTGTGTATATATATATATATATATATATATATATATAATATATATATATAATAAAAGATGTATATATCTGGAGTTCAGCTCAGAGTTAGTGCCTAGCATTCAAAGTGCCCTGAGATTGAGCTCTAGCATCAGAGGCAACGAACAAAGACCAGTAGGTAGTAGATATAAAACTAATGAAGGCAGTTGTGAAAACTTTCTGGGTATAGTCACTGGATCAAGTGTGTTACTAGAGAGATGACCTCTCTAGTTGGCTATATCTGAGGCATCTCTCAAAGGTGAATTCCTAAAATGCTCTTACATTTTAAGTAGCACATGTCATTCATCCCCCAAATCATAAGTAGGACCCCGAACCACCATAGTTAGCCTGATATTGGTAACTTATATACTGATTCATGATTCATGGCATTCATACAATCCATTTGTATAGACACATGCATGTATATAAATATCTGACTTTATTCAAGTTCTGACTTTTCATCTACAACTGCCTTCTAAATATCTTCTCTTCTCCATTTTTCCTTTATCTCCCCTCTTTCCATTCATCTTTCTTTCCTTTTATTCTTCCTCTTCTCCACCACTGTCTAAGGTATACATGAAAATCAAATAGCTTGCAGTCTAGACTGGCATACAGATAACAGTAGCAACCTGGATATTGAGAATCTGTTCATCCCAGAGTTACATGAAACCATGAAAATGTACCATTAGGCAAAAACTTAGTAAATGTGAATTGGACTTGAATTCTATAGATTTGATAGCTTATATTTATGCGTACTATAGACAATACTTTTATGACTCTCAGATTTCTATTTACCACTGTTCACAGCATTCAATAAGAATTAAACTTCTCAAGAGGGTAGCCCTCAGTACCGAACACATCTTAATAGGTCATCTGGATTCCCAGGCGTAATGGATGACCTACTGGATTGTGTTAAGTAAGCAATTGATTCAAAGTTATGGTTCCTCGGGTGTCTTTTCAAGGCAATGACTGGCATGCTAAGAGAAGAGAAGATTTGCTGGTGAGGAACAAATAATTCATTCATCATTGATTGTTTATTGGCTAAAAAATATAAAGATTAAACATAATTCCACACTCTATTCAAAATAAAATTGGTTTGTGGCTGCGAAGTATCTGCTTTGGGCTTGTTCCATCAGTTTTTAAACAGGAAGGAGTGGTCTGGTCAGTAGAGATCAACCCTTTAGAATGAAGATGTCAAAATAGGAGAAACACAAACTAGTGTCCTCTTTGGATAGAGAGAAGTGCATATTATTCTTTGTGGAATGTACTCATTACTAGGTCTACATTAAACAATATGTCTTATTGAGTATTTCTGATACATAATCATAGACAAGAACCAAATCCATTCTTTATTTCTGGAATTGAGAAATGTTTCTGGACAATATAGAATTAAAGAGATTTTTGATATTATAGTACAGTGGGTTCAGCAATGAGTCAAGACCACACACATAAACACACACACACACACACACACACACACACACACACGTATTATCCTGAGCTGAGTGAGGTAAAAGGCATTTGCAATATGAGAAAAACATGAATGTTAATATTCTCTTAGTCTTTGGTAAGTGAAGGAACATAAAGAAACATATCTTCTTAGCCTTGCCATGGGACCCAGTGCATAAACTGCAGAAGACTAAATCAAAAGGGACAGGTACCATCAGCTGTTAGGAGAGAATACAGTTTGTTTTTTTTTTCCTTTAAAGGTGAGAGTGGAGATAATATGAGTAACTCAAAAGCTCAATAAAATGAAGTGAAATAAATCAAAGAGACACAAGAAGAAAGCCTATAAATAGTGGGATATTTCTATTATTCTTTATATAAGCATCAAGTTGATTGGTTGGTACAACTTCAAGGGAACAAATAGAGCTGGTGTCTTGTTTTCAAGAAAACACATAGAGATGTAAGTGCACGTGTGTGGGGGGTGGTGGCGGAGAGATCAATAAAGAATTCAGGAGACTGTGAGGAGGTAGGCTATACCTGAATTATTCATTAATTCAATCACACAGCCTCTCTCCATGTGAAAGGACAAAAACCAAAGCAGCCAAACTTTAGTCAGGCTTCTAAAAAGCACCAGAACTGTGTAGGCCCAAGTCAGGGGCAAGGTGACTCAGAACAGTTCCCAGAACTAGAGTAAGAAAAACAATTTCTAAGACAAACAAGATATGGACCTCTGATTAATGGCCTTGGGCTAAGAATTCCCCCCTACCGTGTTGACTAAGACTCTAAGTTTACATTTTCTAGGAGCCATGACCTTGCTATATGCCAGCACCAATCAGTTTAAAGGTTAATACTCACCTAACTGTGTTACCAATGAATCAGTCTGTTACTAAGCTCTGCCTTTGAAAAGCATATATAAACCATACTTAGAATGTGCTAATTGTCACTCTTGTCTACCTCGCTTGAGGAACCTGTGAGAGTGGACCCTAACACATTGGAAATAAATCTCTTGCTTTTGCATCGATCTCGAGTCCTGGTGATTTCTCGGGGTCTCCTTCTGTCTGCCCCTAACACATGTACATTTTTAAATATATCTTTCATCTTCCTCGTTCTATGCTGCAGTGAAGCTTGATATGGGACAGAGTTTTCTTTAGTCATAGTTTTAAAGATTTTAGCTGCTGATCACTTAGCTCTCCTGCTTTGGAGCATATAGTAAAGCTTGAAGTCCCAGCATGGCGTTGGGTGGTCATGGTGGATGCCTTTAATCCCAACACTTGGGAGGCAGAGGCAGGGAGATCTCTGTGAGTTCGAGGCCAGCCTGGTCTACAAAGCAAGTTCTAGGATGGCCAGAGTTACAACAGTTTTCTCAAAAAACAAAACAAAACAAAAAGTCATAGCAGGAGCACGAGGAAGAGGAGGTTACTTTACCTTTAAAGGATCTGGAAAAGAATGGGAATGACCTAGGAGGGGTTTCCATATCAATATCTCCCTAAGGGGCGCACCCCCAGTTATGTAACTTCGGTCCACTGGGTTTCCACTTTCTGAAGTGTCTATAACACCCCCAACCCCTACCCCCAATCATGTTATAGGGTAGGAATCCTTGAAATCATGGTCCTTTGGAGAACATTCATGATCCAAAATACAGCAATGCACATTGCATTTCAAATGGTTAACTCAGGCTACTTAATGCGTACATTACCTTTCAAAGTTGTTATTTTTCTGGTGGGAACATATAACAACCGTTTTGTAGTTTTCAAAAATACAATGTATCACCATCAACTATAGAACTATTGTATTTTTTACTCTACTCTGCAAGAGTGTATGCTCCGAGTGACCGACATCTCATCTCCCTGATCATTAAGGACACTGCTCTATTCCCATACTTCTGTTAGATTAGCTTCTAGGCTGCCCATGTAAGTGAGTAATGCGATGTTTGTCTTCATGTTGACGTATGTCATTCAACCGGTTCTCTTCAGGTTCATTCACGTTGTCTCAAAATATGGGAGTTCATCTATTTTTAAGGCAGAACTGTGTTTCGTTTTCTATACACGTTTATATACATGTGTATATATACGCCATGTTGCCTTTATTCATTCACTTGATAATGATACTTATATGGTATCTATGCCTTGGGTGTTGAAAGTATGCTCCTAAAAGTATAACAAAATATGTTAATATTGAATAAATATTGATAATGTTTGATATTGATAATATTGATAATAAATATTGATAAATAAATAAATAAATGAAATAATGAATAAAAATCCAAGTCTTTTAAAACTGAAGGTTAACAGAGTTTCGGCTAAATCATATTACCTAGGTCTAAGTGAGATCATAACAATTTATTTCTCACTCTTTGCTCTTCTGCTGAAGTTTGCTGTGGTTACCTTTCTTCACAATGTAGGGGCCTAAGATTATTCCTATAAATCATATAATATTGTTCCTCAATCCCTGAAGACTGTGCAAATTCTGACCACCCTTCGCTCCAGACCCTTCCACAATTTAACCACTTGACTTCAGCCTTAACTCAGATAATCTTACCCTAGGCTTATTCTTTAGGTAATGTACCTGGTATATATGTTCATGTACTGATCCTACAGAAAGCCATACCATGCACGATGTTCCAGGCCCGATAAAAGGGGCCATATGGCAGAGACAGAAACAGGACTTCTAGAATTGCTTCTCTCTTTTGGTGTAAAATTGGCAGCGGAGAAATCTGCGCATCACTAGGAAGATTAGATGAACAGCGGTTACCGTGGTTAGAAAGTTGGAGAAGGGCTGCAGACTACATTGAATCACGCCTGTGCTGTCAACACCCTCTGGCTCTCTTTGCTGCTACTAAGAAGCAGCCACTTCTCTCTCTTCCAGTTTTCATCCTTCAGCTTTGTGAAGTCTTAAACAAGCTTGTGTGTGGACCTGGGTCTGTGTGGAGGGAAGTCAGCTTCCTCTGCAGATCACCTGAGAGATAGAAGAGGGGAACCGTTTGTACCTCCCATTTGTCCCTCTCACCCAATAGTCTTGACACCCATGGCCTCGCCAGCAGATCTCATAAAAGCAGAATTTAGAATCCCTATAATGATCCAATTCCATATGTTATACTCCTCAGAGCATCTCTACTTCCCTGTTGGAAGCATCAATATCACAATGATAAAATAGGTCCCTTTAGTGTCTGAGGAAAGTCTTGGGGACAGGATAACTGATGTCCACTCAATCTAACCTTTGCTTCCTTCCTTCCTTCTTTGCTTGCTTCCTTCCTTCCTTCCTTCCTCCCTATCCTCCTTCACTCCCTCTCTTTCTCTTTCCTTCCCTCACTCTTTTTCTTCCTTTCTTTCTTTCCTTCTTCCTGTCTTTCTGTCTCTACTTATGTATGCACATGTGTACACACATGAGGAGGCATTAGTTGTTCTGCACCTTAGTTTTTGAAGCAGAGTCTCTCACTAACCCAAACCCCACTGATTGGTGAGGCTGGACAGATGGCAAGTTGTAAGTCTCCTCCACTGTCTACCTCCCCAAGTGCTGGGGTCATAGCTCCTGGCCTTTGCTCAGATCTTCATGCTTGCTCTGCAAACACTTTACTGATTGAGTCATCTCCCCAGTCCTCCATCTATCCTTTATCTAATTCATTCACGCCATGTTCATGAGGATTTGACTCAGCTAGAGCAGCAACTCAGAATTTTTGTTGGAGATGATTATAATTCAAAATGCTTACAACCTGAGCTTAGAATTTAAGCAAAAAAAAAAAAAAATCTCAAAGGTATCCTTTGCAAAGCAAAAGTTTTGATTCATTCCAAACAACCCCATTGGGGAAAAAAAAAGTGCATGCAATATTATGGCTATGCTACCCAGGTTGTAAGGCTCTTACCTGAAATGTCTCTCATTTCTGTCTTCCGTTGTGCCCAGAGAAAAACAAGTGGAAGCGTCTACTCTGAGATCTAACGAAAGCTACAAAGTGAAAACAAACTATAGCTACTTGGAAAAAAGAAAAAGGAAAGAAAACCCCCTTGAAGAAGTTGAAGTTTGCAGTCTCCCCGTCTCCGCCAGTCACTTGGAGCCAGCGAAGCTCTGCACACATTCTCCTGTCTCCCGCACGCACGCAGGGTGTCTGTGGCGGTGACAACTGATTCATGTGTTCATTTGCATATCCCCAGTGCCAGCAGCGGAATACAGAACAGGGCCTCCTGCTCTGGCAGCAGACACCGCACTGGCAAATCAGGAGAGCTGTCAGAAACAGCTGTCCATTAACAGAGTTTGTAGAAACAACCCGGAGCTGTTTGAGCATGCTAGGTGGTAGAATTTAATTGGAGTAGCAAGTGTTCAAAATTAAGATCAAAGGCACCAGTCAGTCAATGCGGATTTCATGACACTTTAAAAATAATGGTTCAGGTTTGATTAATGCTGCACAGAGTTTGCACATTTCTCTCAACTGGCAAAAAGTCCCATTTGCTGGTCTTGGATTCAGCGAATGTATCCAATAGCGAGCTTAAGGCTCCCAGGATCAGTTCGCCCGTTCTCTGTTCAGAAACCCTTCTTGCTTTAAGAAAACAGGAGTTTAATAGGGATCATAAATGGATGGAAAAGACACAGTTATGTAGTAATGAACAGGCAAAGTTGGTCCTTTCAGGGAGGTTTTCATTTGAAAATGCTCTGTGCATGGGATTGTACCACTGGTAGCTCCCAGTTCAGTTCCTAGACCTGCGAAGCCAGATGTAAAAATTTAGAGAGCACACTGACTCTGGGTGGCAGTTTGGAGGAGAGAAGACAGTTTGGTCTCATGACCTTACGGCCCCCCATCCACTGCACCTGCCACAGCCATATGAGATATACCATCAGCGATGGGAAGGAAGGGATGGATGCGCAAAGGACTGGGGAGTAACGACCAGCTCCTAGGAGAGGTTAGGAGATGAGGACCAGTGATGGGTTCCTGAAAGGACTTTTTTTTTTTTTTTCAATCCTAAAAATCTCAAATTTCACATTGCATCAAGGTGAGAAAATATTTCTCCATGCCAGAAATACCTACTTGTAACTCAGAACGGAACTTGGAGTCCCCAGATCCTGAATTTTTAGCCATTTTAAATTCCAGACTGAGTGAGTCTTGAAATGAATGCTTTCCACCGTGCAAGCGATTCTGTTCAGAGCTGAGCTACACACAGAACAGATTAATTTATTTTTTTAAAACTTTATTTATTATGGAGTCCATTGACCATCATGACCATCATAAAATTTTAAAAATGGTTTAATATTTAATGTAATTGATAAAGACAACATATGTGTAGTGTGTTTAGAAGTTATGCAAAACAAAACAAGCCATGATCGGAGCAGGGATAGCGTAGGACTGGGACAGTGGGTGCCGGATGGCTGTTCCAGATAGGTAGCGTGTGGCGGCCGGGAGAAGTGACAGCTGCTGGCTTCGTAAACAGATTTCGTTTTCGGGTTTTCTGAACATTTTAATATGCTTCTCCACTGTCTCTTTTGTTCCTGGTTCAATGACAAAGACGCTTCTTATTTGTTGCTTTATAATATCAGATTGGTTAGGAAACACACAGGGAAAAATATTTGGGATTATTAAAGCATTTCTAGCTATCCGATGCCATGCGATGATAATGTGGGGAAGGGTATTCTACAAAAGCGGAAAGCGTACGGTGCTTGTAACAGGAATAGTTGGAATTCCTTTTCTGTGCCTTTCGCCTTAAATTGTGGTTTATCTTTGCAAGCGTTATGCACCTCCTAAGGTTTACCAAGTGAAGCAAAGGGTCCAGCACACACAGCCCGGAAGGAAGAGGAAAAAGGCATGAAGCATGGAACTCACTGGATGACACAGAAAGCTTGAACAGCCTTGCTCACGTCAACGATGTCAGACCCCGAAGGAGACAGTTGTCTTTGAGTACTAAGGCATGCATGGCCTGCTTTGTCTAGCCGTATGAAAGGCACCAATTTGTATGTGTTGTAAAGATCTATGAATCTGGCAGCTAGTTTTCAGTTGTTACTGGCTCCGAGGGAAAGTGTGATTGAGCTCTCTGTGTGCTCAGAGCACTCACAAAGGATGTAAGGGGACGTAGGAAGGGTGAAACGTTCCCCTTCAGCTTGAAGACGGGAAAGAAGTGCTTCAAAATTTAGCTCTTTTCTCGGTGTTTTTAGTTAAATTAGGCTTACACTTGTTCACGATATAGTGCTGTCTGTGCATTATTGCCCCGTGATACGACCAAATGAAGCAGCTAACACTCCACAATGACCACTTGTTTGCATTATGTTCATATGTATGTGGGTGCATACCCGTGTGTGTGTTTTCTCTGCGTACACGAGCATGTAGATATCAGAAGTTGCTATCAGGAATCTTTCATGTTCACTCACCAGCTTTGGAGATCCACTGTCGAGTCTCAGGAGCTTGGAATTACAGGTGGGATGTTAAAACCAGCTCTCACTGGGTCTTTGGGATCTAACTTGCCCTGTTATTTGCTTGGCAAGTGTTTCACACTCTGTGCCAGCCACCACCCCCCCCCCCCGCCGCTCCCCCAAATCCTTCTTTTCTTTCTAATGGAGAGTTTTCTCAAATGCACAACTCAGCTCTTTTTGTTTGTTTGTTTGTTCTTATTTTTAAGACAGTGTTTCTCTGTTGTAACTCTGGCTGTCCTGAGACTCACTCTGTAGACCAGGTTGGCCTTGAACTCACAGAGATCCACCTGTCTCTGCCTCCCAAGTGCTGGGATTAAAGGCGTGCACCGCCACTGCTGGGCTACAATTCAGTTCTTTTGCATGTGCTTCCATGACATATCTGCACTGACTTTGCTGCTTTGGACTTTAACTACTCTTCCAATATTGTTAATATTTATACATCCCATGGAGTTTTTAAAGAAAAATAAAAACTCAAAGGCTGCAGGAAAAATAATGATCTACCTGATACAAGAAAACCAGGCAATGGGCTGGATGTGTAAATATCATGGAAGCTTGTGTGTGAATTTATGTTGTGCTGGATCTAAAGATTATGTGTTTTATCTAATCCTTATGGTAATAATTTCAGTGATGGCATAACAGTGAGAAGAGAAGAAAATTAAGATAAAGAATTGTTTGACGTTCCTGGCAGGTTGTATTTATGTATGTGTGCATACATATGCGTACACATGTATGTATACAACAGTAATAATCAAAGAAAATCAATTAGACACTGGGTGGGGTGAGAGGGGCTGGATGGAGGAAAAGAAATGGGGAGAGTGATGAGGCTGAATGAAATCTCTTGCCAAAGGTCAGAAAGGTAAGAAGTCACGAATTACCTAGGCCATGATCAGCTCTTGGGCAATATTTTGAAGCTCGCTTCTGAGTCTCAGCTCATGCCATGCTAGGATACGGATGATATGTCCCCTTACGTGAAATGAGTTTCTCCATTTGCAGTGTTGTAGATGGCACCTGATTCCTTGGGGCAAAATCCACCAAAATCCAGAGCTAAATCCACTCTTAGAGCAGGTGTGTACTCTGTGGATGTTGATCGTACCACCATAGTCCACAATCTAGTCCCGAATGGCATCAAACATTGTTTCCTTCCTGTCTTTTATTTGATAGTTATTTGCCCTGTATATTTTGAGTCTATACTATCCCTCCCTTTTTTTTGTGAAGTATTTTAAAAGGTGCTATTGTTGCACTTAAATTTCCAGAGCCTTTGAGAAGTCTATGATTTGGGTACAGGATACATTCATTAAAGAAAGTTTAAGGCCGTTCTGCTGTAACATTTGTCATATTATTCGTTCTGCGCTACATAGTCACTTCATAATAGCACTGCAATAAAGCCCATGCAACCCACCAACCCATACAAAAGATGCCATTCCTGTTCCCCAGCATTCAGCGTTATGAGCACATGTCCTGTATTTTTACAGTCAGTAATTTTATGCTTCCGTTAAATGATTTCCAAATTTGTATACTCTGACTCAACATTTTTATAATAATCCTGTCAGCACACACGCACATTAATATGCACCAAAGTCTTTGACGACAGGCCAGTTCTATTAATGAACAGAGTGCCATTTCACTTAAAGCAATCATGAAAGGCCATGCTTGTGAAACTTCAAAGAAGTTCTTATAACCAGCATAGTACCAAGATGCAGAGATTAATAAATAAGCACCAACATCATCTACCAGTGTAACTCTACAGGTTACCTCAGTGTAGACCAGCTACAGAGGGCCCGGCTAGAGCACCGATGATAATAAATGGAAATGCAAATTTAAAAAGGAAAAAAAATTGGAAGAAAGTGTTAGGTGGGGAAGGCAGGAAGAGAAAGGGGCTGTTGCTTAAATAGGAAGCATTGCAGGTCAGATCACCCACTCATCTGTCTGTGTGCTTCGTGATTCTCATTCAGCTAGGCAAGATTCTCAAACAAAGTCCAGTGTCCTAAAAATATTTGGAACTATTACAAAGCATAAATTATAAATGTGTCAGGAAAATGGAAAAAGGTGTCCTGGGTCTACTTAAAGCACAAAATGATCTCAACCATTATTCAACAATGATATGAACATCTTTTATTTCATCTCTCCTTAACAGTTCCTTCTGTTTGCTATCATTTCCTGCTCAGCACCATGTCAATAATTACTAAATTACCAGGACGCCTGTACAATTTCAGCTCAAGTGTTATTACTGACAAGTCAAACAATGGGGCTGATAGAAAAGATGGGACTCTATCCCCTTATTTAAATGGACCGTGTTCAGGAGGAAAGATTGAAGCCCCCTTTTCCTTCAAAAGAAGGAGGGAGGGGATGGTTTACATTTGTGTGGCTCAAGGACATGGAGTCAGAGGAAATGCCTTTTTAATGTAAACCTCTTTTCATTTCCAGGGGACAAAAATGAAGGGTATTGAAAAGACTCATGCTTGGTGGAAGAAGTAATTACATTTTTTTTTCTTTCAAATCTCAGCGGAATAATGCTTTTATATTTCCTGAGATGACCCAATTTGTGCTCCGATATGTTCCCTTAAATGTAAGTGGTGCAGATGTCCTCAACCCTGCATTGTCTTTCCCTGGTAAAGATGCCCAGTTGCACCTAGGATTAATTTTAGTACTGCTCTCTCAATGTGCAGAAACAACCACTCCAGAGCCGTCCTGCTACATAGAGACCTAAAAACTAAAGGATACGTGGCGAGCTGTTCAAAAAAAAAAAATTAATCCATGGAAAATGTAACTGCAGCTATCACCCATCTTCTCAAACCGTGCAAGCAGGGGTCCCCCTGCCTTGGAGGAGGAAAGCGTTTGCACATGTAAGCAGTAGGAAGAAAAAGGTCAGCACTGTCTGCAGCCTAGGGGGAATCATATAGTCATGAAAAGTGCCTTCTTAGTAATAGGTCGTCTGATTTAATTATATATACCTATGCATAAGTTTGCATATGCATATACACAGACATATACATATACACATTCATGTGCCATGTGCATTCACATACAGGCAGTCTTTCATTTCTGCAGGCAATTGGATACGGGACTTTTAGATACTAAATTCTACAGAGGCTCAAGTCCTATGTGTGACGTGGTCTTGTATTTGCAGATAGCCTATATAACCTTCCCTGCTTGAAATATTTTTTGGAGGACCTGTAGTACAGAATACAGTACAAAGTATATGTTGATAGACGTAACCATGTATTAATTAGGGAGCAATATCAGGGGGAAATGTACATACCTGTTTAGTATAATGCAATGAAAAATATATTCCTTTCAACTGGTTGGATTTGCAAATGTGGAACTGGCTTGTATCTTATTATAGGCACCTGCCACAAGGTGTCTGACATCTATAGCTGGATAGCAGAAAACATTTCTTTTTTTATCTCCCTTTTAATAAAAGTAGATTTTTGTCATGCAGTGTGTTGTGATTATGATTTGCCCTCTCCCTGCTCTTCCCAGTTCCTCCCCCACCTCCCCTCCCATTCAGACACACAACCTTTCTGTCATACATGTAATTAATAAAAAATAAAATAGCATAAATAAAAATAAACAAATTAAAATATGACAAACCAAGCTAAAATGAAGACAAGGAAAAGAGCCAAAGAAAAAGCACAAGAATGAAAAGACATGCGTTCACACACTCCACAGAAACCCGAAACTGAAGGCCATAATCCATACAGAAAGGACCTGTAAGGAAGAAAAAAAATGCCCCAACTTAACATTATGAGAAAAAAGACCCTCCAAAAATGTGATTGAGTTCATTTTCGTTGGCTATCTAACGCTAGGCAGGGGATTCTACCTTTAAGAGTGGTTTGCTTCCCTAATGAGATTTCCTTGGAGAAAACTAAATTTTATTTCCAAGGTGCTATTCATTGGAGATTGTTTCTGGGTTAGGGTTGGGGGCTTGGTTTCTACTTCTCTCTTCAGCTCTAGGACAGTATCTCACGCAGACCTGTGCAGGCCCTGTGACGTTGCCACTGTCTCTGCGAGTTGTATGTACCAGCCCTGTTGTGTCTGCAAGGCCTTGGTTCCTTGGTGTCCCCATCTGGTTTGACTCTTCTCTTCTCTCTGCCTCCTCTTCCACAGAAATCCCTGAGCCCTGAGGGGAGTGATTGGATGGAGATATTCCTTTTACCTCTGAGTGTTCAGAGGTCTTTCGCTCTGCATATTGTCCCACTCTGGGTCTCTGTATTTGTTCCCATGTGCTGCGGGAAGAAGCTTCTCTAATGATGCCTAACCAAGGCATCAATCTTTAAGTATAGCAGAATGTCATAATTTTAATTCTCTGCCCGAAATGGCTTTTAACCACTGAACCACATCTCTAGCAGCAAGTTAATTTGTTTTCATTTATTCATTTGTGCACCTGTGTGTGTGTGTGTGTGTGTGTGTGTGTGTGTGTGTGTGTGTTTTTGTGAACATGCATGTGGGTGCCTCCAAGGCCTCCAGACAGCATCGTACCTCTGGGAAGAGTCATAGGTAGTTGTGAATCACTGGACATTGATGTTGAAAATCAAACTCCAGTCTTCTGGAAAAGCAGTGAGTGCTCTTATGTATGGAAGCATCTTCCCATTAGCCATCCTGTTGTTCTTTAGGCCTGTCAGATGTTAAACATCTCTGTCTTCCCATGAGATCTACTTCCTCCCTGGGTCCATCCATCATCCTATTATGATCTGAGCTGAAATTTTCTGACTAATTTCTTGGGCTTAACTTCCATTCTTTTCCTTCAGATGCTCACCATGTTGATGTCCTGGTCTTAGTCCAAGAGTAAAAATGAGACTTGATAGGATATTATGCAAAGGTTTTGATGGGTGACCTCCTATGGCTTTGATTAAGTAGGTAGTGGCAGAAATTATGAAGAATCAGAAAAGTAAGCTTACCTGTAAATAGAAGACTCCACCCCTGCTAAGAGCCTGGAAGCACAGTATGAAAGTCGGGCTCCACAGAATGTGTTTGGCCTATGAAATCGGGTCAAAGCTGTTTCTATATAATAATCTTTTGTTGGATATAAGGTTTGGTGATGATCTTCTGTTGCCAAAACCTGAACTACAGCATAAATGTACAATGTGTCTTCAAAAAAATTTAGCCATTTTGGACCTTAGTTTTCTAAGATGTAAATTATACAGCCTTACTGTCGCTATTCTCTCTATCTTGGTTATTTTTAAATAGATCACAACCTCATTCAACTGAAAGGCAAGACTGAAGATGAGAACAAACATCAGGAGCTTGTCACTATAGCATTTTGGCAGATGGTTTTAAAACATTTCATAATTTAACAATGATTTTTTAATGAGAAGTTGATGGGTTTTTTATATTGAATATTTATGAAAGATGATAATATCATAACTTAGAAATTAATGATAACTTTGAAATTTTTTTTACCATCAAAAATTGAATGACATGTTAAAACAGTAGATCCAGGATTCATCTTTTTTGTCAAAGTCAATTTGACTTTATCTGTGGCATTACAGGATCAATGGCTAAATACTTGTTTCAAGTGAAGGATCCTATGCTCTTTATTTTGCATGAAAGATAAAAGTAAATATACTGAGCTTTATTTAAAACCTGTTCTGCGTGTCCTACAAACATCCCATAAAATGGTTTTCTCTCTAATGAGCATTGCTAAAACAAAGCTTAGATACAATTTAGATGTCTATTATTCCCTACAGGTAGGGTTAACTGCAAACATAATCCAGGTTAGTTGAAAATTAAGCAAGAAGCAAACTGATTTTCTACTTTCACAACTTTAAATTTTGGTGAACATGGAGTTTATTGGAATCATCTTTGCAGATTCTCCATATGGCTTGCTTATATGACCAAGGACCAGTAGTTATTGAAAATTCATTCCTCTGTTACCTATCCTGATTATAGTAAAAAAATAATAATTTATTATCCATTGACTCTAATAACAATAAATTTGAGCTCTACTTTGCAGATACTTTCTTTATTTTTCTTTCTTTTTTAATTATTTCTTTTATTTTTGAAATTATGATATGATTTCATCATTTTCCCCTTTTTTCTTATCTCTAAATCCTTCAATATATCTATCGTTGCTCTCTTTCAAATGCATGGCCTCTTTTTTATTAACTGCTGTTACTTTCATATATGCATATACAAATACATTTCAAAATATAATCTGCTCAGTCTGTTTGATTTTACTTGTATGTATGTTTTACAGAATCTCCATCTGAGTTAAATTTGGATAAAAATGGGTACTTTACTCCAAAAAGAGTTTGAGATGTGATGTTGGCAAAAGGGAATTTCTTAAGCCAAGAAGTCACCTGGTTAAAATATGTATTGATGGGATAAAGGAAAATTAGTTCATGGAAGAGATGAATACATATAAAACTGTAATACAGCAACTGAGTGAGCTCAATAGATAATTTTAAAACTACTAGTAAGAAAAGCAAGTTTGGGAAATACCATAGCCATCTCACACAATCTAACCTGGTTAGGGAAGGAAATGGGAAGAGAGGTATGATGGACAGTGGAAGCGAGAAAGAATGACGTCATATAAAATCCCCGAGCCCTGAAAAGAACCAGGAATAGGGGTTAGAGGTTGCAGAAGGACATAATGGACGCGGCATACATTGTTGGTTATGATAAGATTTACAGTATTCCCACACTAGTGAGAGACTAAGGTACGTGATATAAAATAGGTCCCTGGAGGTTAAATTCTAAAGGAAGAAAGAGTCCCATGTTTACTGATGTGCCCCAATATCATTCACCATGCAGACACGGTAATTTTCTAGAATTTTAATTGTAGCAGAGATGAAGAGCTTGACAGTGATTGAGTTACGCCAAAAAGAGTACATCCGTGCTTCCACCAGACTAAAGAGGGAAGGCAAGAGCAGTGCAGAAATGAATACAGGGATCTCACGTGAATACGGGTATCTCACTAGAAGGGCAGTGGGAGTGGCTTCTTGCAGGAAAATAAAGGAAACAGTCACATATGTATATCAAAGGAATTTTGTTAAGGATGGATTTCAAGAGGGTTCAGAGAAAGGATCCGGGTGTGAAGAGAGGTGGATGCTTACACTGAGATGGATAATGTCATGAGCTTGCATTTCTGCTTCTTAATATCACTCGCAGAGAGGGAAGGCCTAGAGGACTCTTCTTCATCAGTGTAATTTTGGTAATTTTTTTTCGATGTTGAGAAAGGATATGTATGCTACGTCGATAGATACTTAGAGTGCTTCCAGCCCTCCCTCTCATCCAATAAGCCACAGGCTCCTACCATATCTCTGTCTTGTCTCCATTCATTGTGGAGCAAACACTGTTCTTAGAGCTTAACATTGTTCTGCAGGCAGGAAGTACAGGCGTAGAGCAGATGGCTACATCCTCTCTTTTCATAGAGCTTACATACGGAGGTGGACAACACAACAAATAACTCACGAGGAAACCCAATCCAAACAGTAATGAAGTCCATGGTGGAAATCATACAGAGGAAATTGCAGTAAAATGAGTAATGGTTTGGGAAGAGAATTCCTCTCTTGGAGGTTGACTTTTAATGGGAGAATGGGATGCAATAAGAGAGAAGTGGGTGAAGGCTGTTTAGAAGTTTATTTCTGAAGAAATATTCAGCGTGGAGCCCATGGTGAGGTCAAGCTGGTCTTGCTTGCAGGCCAGGCAGGAGGTCTGAGAGCTAGAGCACAGTGTGTTTGGCAGTATAAGCAGTAAGGAGGCAGAGATCGACAAGACCATGCAGGCAGGCTGTTTTTGGAAGATAGAAAACAGAATGAGATAAACTTATTTTTATTTAAACAAGGTTTCTAGGCACTCTGGAAAACTCTCTGCTGGGAAGGAAACCAAGTGGAGTTGGATTCTGTGTAACCGCCGTTCCAGCCGATTTGGTTCTAGTGTTCTAGTGAGGTGAGCTTATGTCCCCAAGGTGGGAGCAGTCTTGCTCTGACCAGCTGATGAGCACATTGTACCCACAGCTATGAGTCGCATTGTCATTCTACCTCGAGTTCATGAGACCATGACTCATCAATGTCTCCATTTCTTCTGTCTAGAAAATATGTCTCTGTAATTAGATTTCATATCTGTCTAGTCTGAGTCTGATAAGAGCCTCTTTCAATGTGGCAGATATTAAGAACAGTGTTTGCTTTGGCAGAAATCAGAGTCTTAGCTAGTTAAGACCTTTTTTGTTGACTTTCAAATCCATTACATGGAGTTTCAGCAACTTATAATATCCCTAACAGGAAGAAAACCCACAATCTTTTTTTTTTTTTTAAATCAAGAACATAACCTATTTGCTGCCTTTAGGTCAAATAATTTAACTTAACAAGTAATAGGAAGTAAACCTTTGACTGTTGGAGATACAAACTTTTAAATTACTTTCTAGAGCCCTGCTCAGAGAAATGGCTGCCGAGAGGCTGGGGGTGGGGTGAGGGAAGGGCCATGAATAAGCCCCATCTTTCCCTCACACCACAATTTTCATTTTCCAAAGTCTTTGGTTTCTGATCTAAATGCCCAGTAAGACAAAGAATTCAGTGATGAGCAATGACTTTAATGTTTTTTAAGAATACAACACAAGGCATGCCTGCCCTGGACAAGAAACAGAAAATGTAGATAATCATTTGCCTTTTCCCCATATTGATTTGAATTTAATAAAAATAACTTTATTGGTTTTTTTGTTTCCTGTTTGCGTTTCCTGTCATTATCATTTGTAGAATATAGAAAACGGGGCTTGTGAAGCTCAGGGGTTGAGAGCGATCGCTACTCTAACAGAGGACCTGAGTTTTGTTCCTAGGACCTGCATCAGGGGGTAAATCTAACCATTGTGTTTCAAAACATAGAAAATGAGAATCTTTAAAAAGCTGTGTACAGATGACTGTCATCAAGACAGCGCATTAGAGGATAACTCTATGAGGAAAATGTAACTGCTGTTCAAGTCCTAGGGTTTATAGTACCAAGAGAAACAAACTTTAAAATTAGTATTTTGGCTTTTGTTTCTAAGAATGAATTCTTTATTTAGGAAAATGCAGTTATGGGAGGCAAGGACACATGCAAATATGAAACATTCTACCCCTCTGTTGCTTTCAGACTACCCCTTTTTGCTCGCTTGCAAAAGTTGTATGATTAGCAGACATCAAGGAGCTCAAACAGAAAGCTCTTCTCCAGAGAGAAAATACAAAGTCCTGGCCTTACCTACACCTCTCAAATGAGCGGGACCAGCAGCAAAGAACTCTGACAACAGCTCCCCTATGAGGCTTTTGTGAGCAACTCCTTTGTGGCTTCATCAGCTCCTGAGGGTTTTGGCATCTCAGGTTTCTTTCTGAGCTATTTTTGTTTCATTCATCCCCATCTGTTAGGAAACTTGTTCCAGAAATCATCTGAAATCTGCCTACCTTTCCTAGACTTTTAATTCCCCACTCTTTTCACATTATGGGAAGTTGAGCTCCAATAGTAAATGCCCATCTACAGTGACTATACTTCCCTTCACTGAACTGTGATAATTACAATTCCTAAAAGTTGTCCTATGCGTACAGGATAGGTTCTTAAAGGCAGAATGGGTTCTGTGGAATAACTAAAGGTAATGGTGTTAAAGATCTTATTGTTGCTAATGAGTGGGACACTGATAGTCCATGGTAGGAAGTGGCAAAGTATCAGATTATTATATATAGCCATCTGGAGTCAAAACTCCTAAACAAACACTTTTGGAAAATGTCTGATACAGTATTGAAAAAAAGGAATAATGACTATATTATGTTGATTTGGGGGGAAAAAAAACTTGGTTAAAGAAAGTTCAAGGTTTTAACTACTTGACTGAAAGTTTGGCCATTGTAGTACATGCTTGTAATTGCCAAAGTTGTGTACCTGGGTTGGAGTACAAAGAGTTCAAGGTCAGCTCAATCTACATGGTAAATGTGAGACAAGCTTGGATTACATGGCAAGAAATAAACAACTTTGGTGTATATCTACATATGAATCCTCCATTCTGATATATGTTGCTACGCTACAATGGAAAATTCTAGTATTTATGATATGTACCAATTTCTAAATTTATTTGGATAGCATCATTTTATGATGTTATGAGTAGGAAATGCTGTTTTAGAACTAGGCACTTGAAGATAGGCTATTTGAGTGACAGAGGTCAAACCAGGCCAAGGAAACACAAGAAGCAAGACAGTACTCCAACATGCAACAGAACAGAAACAGAATTCAGAATGCACGGACCCACAGAAACCTTTGGTTTTTCACAAAATGACCATGGCATTTCTAGAACAGAAGTGAATGAAGTCCTCCAATAATATTTTATGTTGGCTTTCCCAGTGAAGCCTTATGTTTGTGAACAGTACAACTCAAATCCCCATATTGAGAAGGCTATAGTTCCTCAATTATTTTAAGTGAACCAGCAATCTAACTTAAAGAGAAGGTAGCCTTGGACCCTATTAACAATTTTTTTTTATAATATTGTTTCTTGTAGTTTCATGACGGACAAGTAGCACTGAACAGATTAATCGTGCACCAGTTAAAAAGAATCACCTAGCATTTCCAGGGAATAATGAATACTGGTTCTGGCGCCGTTCCTTGTGGAGTGTTTCACCCACATATCCACATGCACACTGGAGTCTCCTAGAAATTTTAGGGTTTATAGACATAAAGCAGTTAATTCATGAAGATATCTTTCAGGTTAATTTGAAATAGTCTAACAAACACAGTCACACACATTCACGCATACACACATATGCACACATGCACACACATGTACACACTCACACACATGTTACCATCAAATACTCAGAGAGGCCCCATCGAAACTCTGTAGCTCAGAACACAGTTCTGTGGAGAGGAGAAAGCAAACACAACTAGCTGAGCTGAAGCTTTTTGGCATCTCGAGAGTGTCTTGCAAACCCTCAGGTGTGATGTTTGCTGGTATTTCTCATCATGATTTACTCTAAAGTTTAAAACCACAGCTAAACCACCAGCTCTAAATCAAAGAACATTTTTAAAATGTAACACAGCTCTGTGAGGACACCTGAATGTCTCCCTAAAGCATACTTGAACTTTCCAATGCTCTTTTGGGAAGATACAGCACCATGGTTTGTAAGCTACTTAAGTGAAAATATTATGATTTCAGCTAATTGGCCCATTAAAATACAGCTTTAAATAAAATCTGAACTGTCCTTTGAATAAGTTCATGTGTGATACCTATAACAGAATGCTTTTCACCTTGTGCCTGACAGATGATAGAAATGTGTAAAAAATGAGAAGATGAAGAAACTGAAGATGTCACCATCACCTGTCGAATTCTTAACAAACCTTTGGCACCATTGCTCTGCTTCTATGGTGAACTGCCTGCTCCATCTACCTGGACAGAATTTACACTGGCAAGGTTTGTGAGATCTGAGGGAAAGGAGTCAAGCATCTGCAAACTTCTTATTCTTTTCAGCATTGCATTCCTTTTGAAACTTAGGAAGCTGACATTCTAGGGTTGAAAAGCAAAGGTGCTGGTAACTCTTTCTAAATCAAAGGTAATTGGATACGTGTGTGTCAAAGCCCCAACCATCACAAAGCCAGGTATCTGAACATCAATGGAAAGGCAAGTGGGTCAGAAGATAACCTGCACGTTCTGTACCGCTTGATACCTTTAGCTTTTGAAGACTCATTTTGGAATTCATGTGTTCTCTTGTAACCCAATGAAGCCCAAGCCTCTTATTATAGTATTTTAATAATGCAGAGTAATGCAGCCAAGACCACTGGAATGGCAATGGATCATCTTTGAAGACCCGAGAGAACATAAGGACCTCAAATAAATCTTGGCAAGTCTATACACTATAAAAGAAGGTTCCTGAATCAAAGATCTGAGTCTAGAAAAGTTTTTTTGTAAGGTTAAAGAAGACGCAATGATCAGAGAAGCACAAGTTGGTCACTTTGATCTAATCAGATGACAATTTTTTTCATGTAAGCCTCATACTATATGAAAATAATTCAAAGGCTATTCCCCAAAAGATAATAAAGAGTAGATATGCTTAGTTTTTATGTGGTATTGAGTTTTTTTTTAAATTAATGTGCTGTATATTTTGGCTGGAATGTAATGTTGTAATGAATCAAGAAACCTCTTAGGAGATAAAGGCATCTTTTGTTAAGAAGTTTTACTGTTATTCCAACCTTTGATGATGATGTTAGGAAACGCTGCGGATCCTCGGCGCTGGAACATGGTCCTGCATGCCTTCCAAATGGCCAACTTCAGACAGAATCTGTGGCAGTGTGAATCTACACAACAAGTTTTCCTGTCAGTGAACTTGCTCAAAGGCAATCTTTCTTATGTTTGAGCTTTGTATATTTAGGATAGATATTTCACCTTTCTTGGTGCAGCACGATATCTGTCATGGATATGTTATGGTTATTAATTCCAGGAAGCCTATCTGGAGCAATTGTAAAATGCTCAATATGTATTGAGAGGTCTTTATCTTTGGTCATTTTTTTTATTTGACTACAAGTGAATGTAAACTCAAAGCAATGCTAGCTTGAGCCAGACAGAAGACTATTTATTCTTCTGAAAATGGAACTAATCTAGGGATAATACTATAAAGGTCTATGGTTATCAGTTCCTGTCCCAGCAGAACTCTCTGACTCTGTCACAGTTATATTGCAGGGGGGAGATGGGAAGGGCAGGACAGCGTGCCTTCACTTTAAAGACTCTCACTAGAATCCACATTTAGTATTTCCAACTGTGTCTCATCTGGCAAGACTTAGTACCTGCTGCTGCTACAATTCTTAACTTTGTGCATTAAGTTGAATGAGTCATAGGGTATCCAGACACTTAGTTAACACTATTTCTGGACATGTATGTATGGGTGTTTCTGAAAGAAGTGGGGGAATGAATCAGCAACCCGAAGGAAGCAAATGTCTCTTTTCACTGTGAGTGGGCACTACATCATCCTTGAGAGTCTGAATAGAACAAAATGTTGGAGAGAGAAAGAAATTACTTTCTCTGCCTGGCTGAATGCCTGGGAGACCGATGTTCTCCTGTCCCCAGGCAGGACTTTCACCACTGGCTCTCTTCTTCTCAAGCTTTCGAACTTGGACTAGAATTGATACGGCTCACTCGAACACACAAGTCCATGCCTCTGTACCATCGGATTTCCGGGGGCTTCTGACCGTAGGTAGAAACCTTAGTTTTTCTTTCTTCTAATTATTGTGTGAAATGATTCCACCTAGTGTCTCTCCCCTTTTCTCCCTTTTCCCCTTGTCTTTCCTCCTTTTTCCCCCATTTTCTCCCCCTCCCTTTCCCTCTCCTCCTCTCCTCTCTTCTCCTACTCTCTGGTGTGTGTGTGTGTGTGTGTGTGTGTGTGTGTGTGTGTGTGTGTGTTTCTTCTATAGCTTCTATATTTCTAGAGAATTTTACTATAACTTCAAAGAAAGCTGAAAAATACAGGTTTTTATCTAGGAGGTACTATCCCCAAAAGGAAATGCTTGGTTTCTAAAAACCTTTTGTTTGTGTATATTTGTACATATGAGTTTGCGCACATGTATGCCACCGTGTGAATGTGGCGGCAGCCCCTCTCGGGCAACCTTGGGTCTCTTTGCCTTCCACCTTATTTGAGAACGTGCACTCTCTCTCTGCCCTCATTCTGTGTCCGTCTGTCTGTCTTTGTCGTTTGCTGTCACCTATATCAAGCTAAGTGTTCTGTGGCGTGTGAGCATCTAGGGACTCTCCATTTCTAAGATCCAAGTTCAAACAGTGGGGTTATAGATGCGAATTACCATGCATGGCTTTTTGTGGGTTTTGGGGATCTGAGCTTAAGTTCCAATACTTGAATGACAAGCAAGTCACCAACTAAGCCATCTTCCCATCTCTAGAAATGTTTTTTTTAAAATTTATTTTCATTGCTGTGTACATTGATATCTTGCCTCCATGTGTATCTATATGGGAGCGTCAGATCTCCTGGAACTGTTGTGAGTTGCCATGTGGGTACTGTGGGAATTGAACCCAGGTCCTCTGGAAGAGCAACCACTGTTCTTAACCACTGAGCTGGAAAATGTTTACAAAGCATCCTATAAATGAAGAGATTATAAGGCAGGCAATGCCCAGGCTCAGACTTTAAGGTATCTCTCGCCTATGGCACTTAGATGAAATCAAGAATTTAAATGGAATTCGCCCAAAGGATTATTCCAGAGTTTGGTTGCATATCTAGAGAATTAAATTACTCTTTGATTTTGAGTAATCTGAACAAAGGACTGACTGGATCCAGTGACTTAGAACTATGTAGTATTACATAGTACTAGTATGTAGAACTATGAAATTATAGGTTTTAGTATCGTTACACTAAAAGATCCCAAATTTGCAATGATCTCGTTGACCAATAATCATGCAATACATTAAAAATTCCATATGAATAAATTCATGAATAAAGTTATCAATTTTCCACCAAATAAAAAGATTGAAATGTGTGTTTATACTAAGAATGAAGTTAAATGATGAAAATCCCTACTAAATCAATTTTCTTATTTCACATAGAAGAGATTGGTTGCACAATCGGTTTAATTATACATTAAAAGGGCCTGTTTGGAAATAAAAATGTATTTGGTAGAAACATATTTCCTCATGGGTTTTAGTACGTGCGTGAGAAGAATGCTTTTGGTTTGAAATAAAATTATATATACTTAAATTCTATGGAAGTAACATGTTTTCAATTCCTTGAATGGAAGCACTTATTTTATGGAAAAACACACACAGACACATCATACCACATACACAAATACCATACCACATACATGCACACAATTTATTCCTAACATTTAGCTAAAAACTTGGATATTTCATCTTTGAAGGGCAACACACCAGTCAACAGTTGACTCTGTCTTGGGCTGGATCAAGCTTGTCATGAGGAGATCTGTCTTTAGGATGACTTCTCACACAAAAAAGTCTAGCTGTGACCTCTTCAATGTCAAGTTGGGAAAAAGAATTTGATGTCAGGATGTCAGGTTCTTTGAGTCTTTCTAAGGCTTTTTGCTCCTGTGATTTTATGCCTTTTATTTCCTGACAGTTTGCCTAAACGTTGGTATAAGATGGAAGCATTTTGTCCAAGGTGACACAAAGAGTTATGGCCTCTCTGACTAATGTGTCACCTTTTCACACTCAAGAACTCTTTGCTGTCATATGTGCCACTGAGGGTGTAGATTCCCTGCGACTGTCATTTAAGTGACATCAGAAAGTTCAAAGATTTTCAAGCTGTCCAGAAAATGACCTCAGATACTCCTGCATTTTTAGGAACTAGAGACACCTTCTTAGGCAAAAGACAGCAGAATTTTAAATAAAGCAGGACAGATGAGACCAAGCTACCTGTTCCGAATACTTCAGGTGTCTAAAGTCCTGTCAGTCTTACTGTTATCCCTGTTTTGTTGCAAATGCTAGGTTATCTGCAGAGTAACGTCCAAGAATGGACACATTCCAAGGACACAAAATGTTGACTGAATTTCAAGTATCAATATGATCTTTTCCCAAGGGACACTTAGGATACTTTCATCTTACTTATCACAACTTGGCATAGTGTAAACACCTCTAACAATGTTAAAGTTGAACTTAAATGCAGAATTTCCTGTGTAGGGAGAAGGAAGCCTCAAACCTATCTGGTTTTCTCAGAATACATTTTTTTTTCAGATGCCGCAAAGTACATCTAACTTATAGTGCTCAATAACTGTAAGGAGAGATGAATGAGTCAACGAATATATGATTCCAAACTCAGGGGTAAAATATTACATGATGGGAAGAAAGTGTAGTGCTTTGCGTGAGAGATAATAAACATATACAATTGCTCAATTGCCACTGTATTATTCTTATATAGCCATGACCCCACTCCAAGCCAGGCAGATTTCCACTCATTATTAAGTTCTAATGTTTAATTTTGTTTCAGAGCTCGTCTTTGGCCTCTCTGTGGCAGTCTGATTCCACCATGCTATGGATTTTCTAAAGGCATGCAAATTTACCCACGATGCCTTATTTTGTTATCAATTTCCCAACTACAGGCTCACTGATCATTAACTAATTGTCTCTGCACTCTATTGACGAGTCGGCCACCCCTCTTGCTAATTTTTGCTGACATTGTTGGAGGCTCCCAAGAACTGGGCTAACCTTTGGCTGCTCACTCAAGAACCACAGGTGGCAAGACCATTGATCACTCTGGCCTCTGTGTCCAGGAAATCCTCATCACCGTTCCAAGTGATTTGTTTAATGAGGCATAATTAATTGACAATGAGCAGATAGAAGAAGAAATTACTGTGAATACTAGAATAGACTAGAGACTCAGGGGGAAAAAAAAGACATGAGGAGAGGTAAGCTATGGAAGGGACTAAAGAGAGGATCAAAACCAAGTAACGGAGAACGCTGAATGTGTCCTTCCAGTTCTGATCTTCCGTGAAGCAAATCTGGGAAGGATACACTATAAACCATTAAGTTTACATGGATCATCAATGGTATTAAATAAATCCTTAAGGATACTGATATAAGTTTATTTTCTTAAGGAATCAGCTAAAGGATGATAAGGCTGTCTATGTGCATATGGTGGCTGAGGCTGATATCAAAACTTAAGTGTAATACACTTGGGTGTTAATACGTCTCTCAAGACCATCAATTATAGTTGCAGTCAGCGGTGACATCCAGTCATCCAACCAGTATGTGTTGAGTCCCTACAATAGTATAGGACCTGTTTGGGTGTAAATTTAATAGTTGAGATTTTTATACTTAGAGAGGTAAAAGATCAGGTAATAACAGAGATTAAAGAATTCACGTCTTGGAGTTTATTAATGTTGGTAGGAGCATGATGAACAGAAAAGATGATTAAGTAAACTAACATAATGTCACAAGGTAATAATGTTTCGTTATTGATAAAAAGGGACAGAATATCAGTGGTGTTGCAGGGATCAGGAGTACAGTGGGAGGGAAAGACATTGATTTAAATTTAAAGACATTAGTTAATATATAAAGCTTAAAGAAATCTGTGAATTGAGAAGCCAGGAAAAGAGCGACACAGGGAGTAGGCTCAAGTAGATGAAGACTTTAACTAGGTACAGACTTGCAGAGCTAGAGGAAGCTGATAGATGCAATGAGGTCAGGCAGGGTAGGAGTGAACAAGGGGAGCGGGGAGAACGGAGCCTCAAGATGTGGGGCAACTGTCCTGGAGAAAGTGGCAAAGCAGCATTTTTTTTTTTCTAAAAACAGGAGCTCTGGCCTTCAGAGTAAAGAAACCATAGATCATAGATCAGTTGGTAACCTAATCTAAGAAGCACAACGACGGATGGGCAGTTGCAAGGTTGAAAACAGAAACACATAAACCTGTGTTTGGTTTTAGTTATTACAGAGATTGTGAGCTCAGCATGCACTTGAAGATGTGTTCAAGTCCAGGGATTGGAATTTGTAGCTTTCCTTTGTTGGATTTCTGATGGTTTTACGTGCAAAGGCTTTGGTTGATTGTACTAACAGCTCCTGTTGTTCATGAGGAGATGTTAATGGATAGAATAGGAGAGGAATCCACAGGTTCTCTAGGCAAAGGAGCTGAATTATTTGGATCTGGGTAAAAAAAATGCAATGAATGCACCAGTAGGAGTCTTGGGACAACAAAGACCGACTTTTGTCTGAGAGGAGTTTGTTACTAGTTGTCAAAAACAAAACTACTCTTTTTTCAGTGCCTAACACTGAAATAAGAAATAAAATCAGTGTACAATCAAGTTTTACAAGAGTTTCTCTGTCCTTGGCTGCTTGAATCCTCTAAAGAACGGTATCGCCTTTGTTGTGACTTCTTGAGATTTTACATACCTATGTAACTGAAGACTCCACAGTCAGAGAGAAAAATATAATCCAGCTAACTCTATTCACAATCAGAGAAAGCAAAATTATCAAGCTATCCATCAGGAACAATGTAAAAATCACTATTTTTTTTCAGGAATGAATCGCTGAAATATTTCATGTTTCCCCCCAGATATACAATTAGTATCTGAGTTTCATTGTGCATTATTCTGTACTCGATTTACAAGTGCCTTGAAGAGTTCTATATGTAAGTGAATTTTGAAATTGATTTTGAAAGGCATATTTCAAAGTTAAAAATTCGAATTAAATTATTTTATGGTATGATTTTACTACATTTTTTTTCCTGAGGCAGAATCTTAGGCAGCTGAGGCAGCCCAGGTTGCCTTTGAAAAGGCATCAATCCTCCTTTGTTGACCTCCTGGGTATTGATATAACAAATATGGCCACCTTGACTAGCTCGATGATTTTGCTTTCCATGGTTTGGGATAAAATTTTAATTACTCTTTTCTCCTCTATTTGAGACTGCAGTTAACTTTTACAGGTCATCTCTCTCAGTGTTCTCTACAGTTATGTTTATTACATCCTTACATTTATGCAATTGTTATACATATAGAATTATATACCAGGGCTAAATCTTGTTAATTATGCTACTAAAACAGTGTATCGGGTCCTGCAACACATCCAGGGTATGGTAGGTAGTAACTAACTTGGGTTTGAGGGTCCATTTTCCTCATCAGTCGTACACAAATATAAGAGAAAGGGTCAATGGGGATGCTACTCTAAGTGACTGTTGTGTTATGTTTACATTTAAATAATTGTTTTGATCTTGGCCATGTTTTTCTGTGGAGTCTTATTTATAAACCAACAAGTGAACACAACTACTCTTAAACTGCCTTATGAAGAATCAGTAAGAGTTATAGTAGAGGAGTGACAGACAAAAGATAAGCAGGTGATGAGTGTCTTTCTTAGAGTTCCCTATTACTATGATCCTAACTATACTTTGGGGTTAAATATAAACAAATTTTCCAATATTATTTAAAGTTTTGAGTACAATCAATTTAGATCAATGTGGATTTCATCAGTAAAATCATGAAATAGTTCTCCAACAAAACTCTTACGTCTTTTTTGGTAAGCTTAAGCACAGACATGATACGCTGGCTAGTTTTATGTCTACTTGACATAAGCTAGAGTTATTTGGAAAGAGGTAACCTCAATTGAGAAATGCCTCTACCAGACTTGCCTGTGTGGGGTGTGGGGTGAGGGGGATGTTGGTAGCCTGTATTGCTTTTTTAAAATTGGTGATTGATGTGGGTAGTGGCCCTGGGCTAGTGGCCCTGGGTGAGTGAGGAGGTAGCTAGTAAGCAGCACCCTTTCATGGTCCCTGCCTCAGCTTCAGTCTCCAGTCTCTTTCCCTCCTTCAGTTCCTGCTCTGACTTCCCTTAGTGTGGACTGTTACCTGGACATGTAAGAATAAATAAACCCTTCCCTTCCCAAGTTAATTTTGGTCATGGTGTTTATCATAGCAGAAGAAATTCTAAGACACAGAGGAATAATACAACCCTGTTAGAATTTAGGTATTCATCTTTGTTAAATATTGAATTAAAAGGTAAATTTGCTCATATACGAGAGTGTTCCATTTTTCTGAACCATGATAAAGACATCACTGAGATGACGGGCCATAGAGACATGGAGGAGTTTCCTCCTCCTCTTCTTTACTCTTTCTCCTTCCTTGATGTCTCCCTTTACTTCTCAATATTCCTCCTCCACCTCCCTTTCTGCCTCCTCCTCCTTTGTAACCTCCCACTTGTTCTTCTCCTCCTCTTCCTCCACGTTTTCTTCAACCACGCCCACCCCCTTGTACCTTACTGGTCATTCCTTCTCTCTCATTTTATTTTTGGATGTCCTAGGGATGGAATCTAGCGTCTCGTGCAGGTTACTCGGTTCCTCCACTACCAAGCTATATTCCCTACCGCAATATCAAGTTAACCAACTCCCAGGAGAACAAACACCTTAAACAACCAGTTATCAGACACATAATCCAACTGTCGTTCACTCACTGTACTAATTAAAGAGAGAAAATAAGCAGGAATGCAGCTACTAAAGAGTGAAATCATCTGAAACCCAAGTTTAAGAAAATGATGAAAAAGAACTTTAAAACTATTGTGGCATAAATACTACTGCTGATTGCTTTAAATGAAAATAGTCCATAGACTCGTACAGATTCTTAACTGTATGTTGGAAATTTGGCAATGGGCTGTCTTAGTTCTTACTATCTATTACTATGACTGTTAAGAACAAAAATTATATAATTTAACACAGCACAAAGAACAATCTCTACAGTTCCCTTCATCGTCATGATGAGATGGTGTGGTAGTGAGTCTTGGCTGTGGACTTGATATAGCCGGAAAGATGGAATCTCAGTTGAGGAATTGCCTCCTCCTGTGGTATGTCTGTGAGGCAATATTTTTATTGCTAATTAACATATGAGGGCCAAGTCCACTGTGGGTAGTACCACCCCTACTCAGCTGGCCCTGTGCTGTATACAAAAGGCATCGGAGGCAAGCCAATATGCAGTATGACTCCATGGTTTATGGTTCAGTTCCTGACTATAGATTCCTACCTTGACTTCCTGCCTCAGCTTTCCTCAGTGATGTACTGTGATACGAAAATGTGAGCTGAAATAAACCCTTTCCTCCCTAAGTTGCTTTTGGACAGTGTTTTATTACAGCAACAGGAAGCAAACATTGACAGATGGTATTTACTGTGTTCATCTCTGAGTAACAACAGAAAGATTTGCTATGGTTGTCAAAGATGGATAATCCATTTTTTAATTTTTATTGTTAGTATCTTTTTTTTCTATTATTTTCGAGAATATAATTAGAACCTCTTCCCTTTCATCCCTTCAAACCCTCCAATAGATTCCTTTTTACTATCTTTCAAATTCATGGACTCTTTGCAATATTATTGAATGCTTATATGTATGTGTGTATACACTTAGATTCCTAAATATAGCCTGCTCAGTCTGTATAATGTTACTTGTATGTATGTTTCAGGGCTGATCATTTGGCATTGGACAGCCAGTGGGTGTGCTCTTCCGTGTGGAAGACAACCTCTCAGACTATCGGCTTCCCGCAGTTGCCTATGGATCTTTGTGTAGGGTTGAGAACCCATTGGTTTCTCTCCATCTAGTTTGGCATGCTCAACAGTGTCATCTTTGTTTGGCTCATGTTTGGTCAGTTTAGTTGGTTGAGTCTTAATGGGTGTAGTTTCTTGTATTCTAGGAGAAACAAATTCTCAGCAAATTCTTCATCTCTTACAATCTTTCTGCCCCTCTTCAGCAATGTTCCCCCAGCCTTTGTAGGCTTAGAAGGTTTTTGTCAATGTATTCACTGGAACTAGGGTCCACAATGCTGCATTTTGATTGGTTGTGGTTTTCTTTAGCGATCTCTGTTTGTTGTAATGAGAAGTTTCCTTGATGAAAGGTGAAGACTACACTTATTGAAAATAAGTTTGAAATATTGAAAATAAGTTAATGAAGAATTAATGTTTTACTAAGGAAGACTGGATATTTCACTGTCTTTGGAATCTAATGCCAAGAAATAATCCATAATATTGTAGTTAATTATACTCGTTACTAGCATTAAATTTTCCTAAATGTTTTCAAGAAGTTTTTTAAAAAATCTAATCTGTCTTGTTGACATCTCTTTGGTTTTTTATTACTTCTCAAATACTGTTTCTATTCCAGAAAACTGGGCAGGATTTTCCTTATATATTATGTGTCAGAAGTAACTAAATCAACACACATACATACATACATATATATACATGCATACATATGTATATATCCTCACATGATTATAAAATTTCTAGATATGTTTAGATACTAATTTCCATTCAGTTTTTACTTTACATTTCTCACCCTGCCCCCAAATGGCCTATGCTGACCTTGAACTCAAGGTCCTTTTGCCTCTACCTGCTACATGCTGACAGTAAAAGCATGTACCAAAATTCCTAGGTTTTAGCTTTCCATGAAGGTTCTGAGACAGAGTTTTGTATAGACAGTTCAATTTCTAATTTACTGTGTATCTAAAGATGACCTTGAAATAATGGCCTTTTAAACTAGACCTCCCAATCGTTGGGGTTATCAGTGTGTTCCTCTACATGACAACTTTTGGCTCTTAAATTTTAGTATATTTTGAGAAATTTGCTAAATAGTTTCATTCGTAGGGTAGTAATTATAGTCGTTTTAGATTTTGTGGTAACTCCACAAAATTACCAAGTACATCAAAGCTAGAGTTCATATACCAGGGATGATTCTTTTGGGTGGAGGTTCTCTGAAGTAATTGGTGAAAACAGATGTTTCTCAGGTCCTTATCAAGACAATATGTTCAGTCTCAAAGTTTCTCTTTTTTGCTGCAAAACTTAAGCAAATGGAATCTTTTTAGAGCCGGATCTTTATGGCATATGGTGCATTCTTTACACTGTAGCCATGTTCTGCGAAGGCTCATGATCTTAGGATAAGCAACTGAAACTGGTTTTCCCAGCCCTGTTCTGTTTTTATGTTAAAAATTCCATATCCCAGAAAACTTCAAGTCCAGGCAAACCAAGGAGATTAATTACCCTATAGCCTACTTATCACTTTTCTGTTAGCTATCATCCGTCTGTCTGTCTGTCATCCATTTAAACCTATATGATGCATGGAAATGGTTGAGTTAGTACCTGTGAACATTTTTATACTTTTATCAAATTCATTTTAATGAGGGCTGGAGAGATTTCTCAGTGGTTAAGAGCAGTGGCTGCTCTTGAAGAAGACTCAGGCTTGTTCCCCATAACCCACCTTGTGGCATGTAACCATCTGTAATTCCAGTCCTCCGTAGTTACCAAGCACAATCATGGTACACATGCACACATGCAGGGGAATCACTCCTACAAATAAAATAAATAATTTTTTAAAGTTTAATAGAGATCTGAAAACAACCATTTAGAATGATGTCTAGGTTGTTTGGGAAAAAAGAAACTTTAAAAGCTGTCCTTAAAATCAGCTTGCTTCATTTCAGAGTTCTGAGATGGTGCTATATGGGGGTGGCCAGGTTACAAAAGCACTTAGTGCCGGACAGGGCTGCTGTTCACCTGCCCCTAGAACCCTGTAGATGGAGCCCTCTGCCAATTGGTTGGGTCTTTCCTCACAGATTGAGTTCCTTTGGGTTGATTATGATTGATTATGGTAGTTTCTTCATTACTTTAAACCTAATCAGTGCTTAGAGTAATTTGAGTAATGATTGCTCATTATTGGCAATTGTAAAGTTTAAGTCTTTCCCTGTTTTGCTTCGGAGGGCAGCCAGTTGAAAAAACATCGGGAAACATCTCGGTTCACGCACAGTTTCAAAGCAGGAGTGAGAATAAATGATTCATGGAGTTGGGATGGGCAGGAAGTCATGGAGGCTTTGCAGAAGTCATATTACGTGTCTTTTGTCAGGGAAGACTGGTAGTTCCCACTAGATCAAACGTGGTAATCAGAGACAGCTCTTACTGGATTTGAAAACCATTCGGCCTTTTACTGAAATCCCAAGTTCAATAAATCACGCTATTTCATATCATATTGCGATTCCACTCTGTCTTATAAATGAAGATCTATGATTCCCCAACCCATTTGCTATTGTTTCAAAGATAATTAATGATGCTAACATAAAAACCAATGCTATTTTATATTACAACTCATTAGATGGTGTGGATTTAAGGTGTTTCCCAGATTCTTTATTTAAATCAAGTTTAACAGTAGGTCTGCTTGTATGGATTGATTGATTCACAGCCTTCAAGGTAGTTACACTAGAGAGACATTTTAGGCTGTTCAGCAAATGAAGAATTTACAAAGTCATTAGATATTAGCTGCAGGTTTATTAAATTAAGTTATACCATTTGACTAGCTTTGAATTCAGACAAGATACAAAATACTCAGTCTAAAATGGCATATGGTGTGTGTGTGTGTGTGTGTGTGTGTGTGTGTGTGTGTGTGTGTATGAGTGTGAATGTGTGTGAGTGTGTGTGCGTGTGTGTGTGTGTGTGACTGTGTGTGTGCACATGGGTGGCTGTGTATGTATGGGGAGGATACTCTGAAAATTTTAATGCCCTTTCACATTGTAAGCCACCATGAAAAATGCAATTATACATTACAAATTATTCAAAATTGATTCTTTACATTAAAATGGCTTCTGTTTTGTCAACAATAAGATCTTACCTTCAGGTTCTATAGAATAACAATAGCCTTAGCAATCGCCTATGATATTTGGTGTTTCAGTTTCTGGGGACCCTTTGGCCAAGGACTCTAAAAGATGTAATTCATCCCTGGTACTGGAGGTTTTATTTAGTGGCATAAGATGTCTATTCAAGGGATGGTCTCCCCATTTAGATAGTGATACCTTTTACAGACCTAATATGTATGTGTATATTTTAGGAAGTTTCTACTGTAGTAGGTTTCCATATGGCTTTCAAAAGGCCTTTACTGTTAGTTATCCCTCTCCATATTTTCTCCTTATTCTGACCTCCCATCCCGCTCTCCATTTTATCCTGTTATTCTAGTTTCTTCTTTATCTGATAATGCTCTATTAGTCCTTCCTCAGAAGAACCTCTCCTCTCCCGCGGTCCATTATTAGCTATCTAACTTCTATTGGGATTGAATCTCTCTCTTTCTCTCTCTCTCACACACACACACACGCACAGACAGACATAGATAGATCTTACTTCTGCATATAAGAGAAAACATGCAATATTTGCCTTTTTGAGTCTAGTTCACATGACTTACGATTATTATTTCTAACTCTTTCAATTTATGTGCAAATTTCATAATTTTATTTTTTTCTCAACAGCTGAATAATATTCCATTGTGTAAATGTACAATGTTTTCATATTTTGGAATATTCAGTCCTAATACCAGAGATGGCAGCAGAAATCTAGGAAAAGAATACCCACTCAACAAACATCAGACCAGATATCGGCACCTAGAATTCTCATCCCAAACCCAGATATCTAGAAGCCAGCTTAAAAACACAATCAATAGCAGGACAAGATGTCTCCACTAGAGCCCAACAATCTTACTCCAGTAAGTCCTGAGAAATGCAAGATAGCTGAAGACAAGGACTTCAAAATTATTATGAAGACATCAAAGAGAATATAGGTACATCCATGAATGAAATCTATGAAATCACAACCAAAACAGTGTAAGGAAATAATGAAAGCTGTCGAAGGCATGAAAGTGCAAATGGAAATAATAAAGAAAGCCCAAACTGAGGAAAAAGTGGAAAGTAAAAATTTAGGAGCATGAATGGGAACGTCAAAACTACTTTGAGATTTCATTTTACACACATCAGAATCAGAACACACACACAAAACAATGACAGCTCATGCTGGTGATGGTGTGGATGACAGGGAGCACTCATCCATTACTGGTAGGAGTTCGAAGTCATATACAGCCACTACAGAAACAAGTGTGGCGGTTTCTTAGGAAACTGGGAATAGACCTACCTCAAGATCCAGCTGTACAATTCAGACATATATATATATCCAAAGAACTCTACCTTCTACTACAGAGCTGCTTGCTCAACCATGCTCTTGGTGCTCTGTTCATAATAGGCAGAAAGTGGAAGCAGCCTAGATGTCCGTCAATAGAGAGGGAGTAAAGAAAATACGATACATTTATACAGTGGAATATTACTCACCTATAAAAAATAAAATGATGAAATTCATAGGTCAATGGATGGAACCGTATGAGATCATCCTTAATGAAGTAACCCAGACCCAGAAAGATAAATATTGTATGTATTCACTTATATGTGGATACCAGTTGTTAAGTCATTGATAAGCAAGATATAATCCATATAACCACAGATATTAGGTACAGAGTAAGGACACAGTGGAGAGGGATGGGTATTCCTAAGAATGAGAAATGGAATAGATACTTACAGAAGGATGCGGGGGTGACAGGAACAGGAGGAGCAAAAGAGAAGGGGCATGGAAAGGAAAGGAAACAGAAGGGAAGGCTGAAACTCAGGGCCATTTGAAGCGTTGTATGGAAAACTGACACAGTAGAAGCTCTCTAAAGCATATACATGTATAAGAATGATCTAAATGACATTGCCCAAATGACAGGGGAAACGGAGTCCCAACAGGATGTCTCTCATCATCAAATGAAGCTTCCAGTTCCAGGAATCTCTAATCATGCTATCGGGGATGCACACTTAAGGCACAGGACCCGGGTGATTTGAACTGGATCTGGCATGAAAGAGTCTTTCCTGCAATCTAGTGTTCCTGGTTCCAGAAAATAAGAAGCAAGTTGCCAGAAAGGGAAGCAACTGAGCAGTCTTCCCCAGCAGTGATACCTATGAGCTACTGCAGCTATTGGTGGAACAATAGTGCAATAGGCACTCCCATGTTGGTGACAACCAACAGTTGTCTAATTGGACTCAAGTCCCAGTCAACAGGAGGAAAATTATACCCGGCACTGGGAACCTAGCCACCTTTTGGGGTCTAGTGAGCACATGACATGAACCTTAGACAAGAATCTATTACTGTGTCTTTGTTAGACCAACGTAACCTTTACTATATTCTAAATCGTATCCCTGTATCCACAGGTTAGTGTAGGTACCACCTCTCATCAAAGAAGACGTTCTTTCCAGCAAGGCGAGACCAGCACAGAAAACCACAACTAGATACAGTGTAGAGATCCACAGATCCCGTGGAGCCTGGCCCTGGCAGATGCACGTACATCACAGCTCTCGCATCTACGGCCCGGGGAACCTGATGCAAGATAGGCAGAAAGGGGAAATTGTGTGTGCTCCCATCTCCATACAAAGAATGATAGACAACAAAAAATTGCCGGGAGAAGGAGAAGCCTTTCCCAGTTATGGACTACCTTTCTGATTGTCCAGTGCAGAGCCTTATAGCTATCTAAAAACCAGCAACAATAATGGGCTCACTCAGTGGACTGCATTTATATACATGTGCACACACATAAATGTACACATTATGCATGTCACAATAATAATTAAAAAAGAGGCTATCAACCTGAGTGGAGAGCATGGAAGGGTTTTGGGGGACAGAAACTGACAGGGACTGGAGGGAGGAAAAGGGGGAGGACGTGATGAAATTCTATTTGAACTGAACATTAAATAATAAATGAAACAGATGAATTCAAATATGTTCAGTACAAAATAGCTAATAAAATATTGAGTGATTTTTTTCACTATTAAGATTACCAAAAAAAATTTTAATAATAATAAAATGACAGTCTCTGCTGGAAAAGCCATCGGCAAGCTGTTACGTTTATGTCTTGCCGGTTCACTCCTAATGTCATACAGCCACGACTTCTATCTATTTATAAAAACCTTATCATCCTAGAAATCCAGAAGCAGGCATTAAACAGACAGGAACATTTGACTGGGAATATGCCAGTACTCTCGGTCACAATCTCCAGACTGAGTAGTTTTTAAGTGAAAGGCAGTTGAGCTGTCAAAGTTTGCCACCGGACATCACACAGCCAGAATAGCACGCTACCTGATTCATCTTGTTCTGGTGAAACGGTTGAGAGTATTGAGTACAGATTATGTAATTCCTCTATATGTTATGGAAAGCATTTAAAACCTTCGCTTCGATTTCACTGTAACAGTTAGATGGAATATCTGAAAATCTTTATGGCTGTAGTAAGTACATGAGCCCTGTGCAGGACAAGGTCCAGACCACTGTGCTAAATTTTAATTAAATATTAAACACTATCAATACCTGGAATTTAAACATTATGCTTACTAAGTTCATGCTGATTATCTGAATAGCAAACTTTTTGTTATTTTATGTTCCGAAGACCTAGGAAAAAATAAGTTCATATCTTACGGTAAAGGACATAGTCATGATAAGAGCCTGAATTTAAATTCAATTCTTTCAAAGAACATTTGAGTGTGTTAAAAACCCATGCTTTATTTTTACTTGAAATGGTATTCTTAAATTTCCAAATGTTTTGAATGCATACTATATTAGTATTGGTCCCTTCATAATTAGTAAATTATGAAGAGTAATTTGAAAGAATCTGAGAAGAAGATGGCGTGAGAAGCCCCCGGAGTTTTCTCTCTCTACTTGGATAACAATTGTATTGTCAGAATCTGTGTGTTATAATTACTTCGTGACTCTAGAATCTATCAAATGTTTCTAATGCAAGAAGAAAGCTTGGGCTTTAATTGGCTTAATTTTAGCTCTTAACACTGTAGCGGGTACTCACCCACCAGCCCTGGCTGATGGAGAGCAGCGCTTTGAGTATTTATTCCCTCAGCAAGTTGCAAAGAGATTTCTGGAGCTCAGGTAAGAAGGAGGGACCCCTCATCTTAATTTGAGGGAACTGTGCTCTGAACAAATGGTGTTGATTATGACCAAACACGCACAGAGGAAGAAGTAAGTGACTAGGCCTGTACCTACTTTTACTCTCTCTCACACACACACGCTCTAGCTGAAGTGACTTCCAGGAATTTAAAGCACGTTCATTCTTTGGTCTTTCTCTCTCTCTTTTTTTCTTTACTGAAATCCAGACATTACCAAGAGCATGCAAAAGCAATGGCGTGTTCTGATGAAACTCAGGAAGTAACTACAGGTGTCCAGAGTTCAGACACAGTTTAAATTAAAAAAATACATGTATTAAATGAAGGGATTGAAAGCAATGTAGTCAGTCCTAGCATATACATTCTACGGAAGGTTCACTTTGACTATCAGTGTAGAATGTGATTTTACTTAAACAATTGGAAAGGATATTCCAACTGAGACAGACAAGTTGTAGCTCCCATAGTTTGCCGTTCCTGTGAGAGGATATATGAGACCAGGGATGACACTGCTATCTATAAATACCATATTGTTCTTTATACGCATAACGTTACTGCCTTTAAGTAAGTATCGTACTTGCACTCTATGTAATGGCTTTTACATCCTGGCAGAACATAAGTCATGAAGTAGAAGACTTCAACAATGAGAAGCCAACAGAACGTTAGGCTTAACCTCATAGGATAGATTTTCTTCTCATGTGCCCCTAGGGTGTTTTCAGGAGTAGATCACATATTAGGCTACAAGTTAAGCCTTGACAGAATTACAACGTAAATATCACATAAATTATCCTCTCCAAATGGTAGTATAATAAAGTCAAAATTCAATGGTATAAATATACCGGGAAGACTTTTAAAATTATCAAATTTGAAGAACACGCTCCTGAACAATTAGTGGATAAAAATAAATCACAACGTAAATTAGAAACTACTTGAAGAGGAATCAGAATGAAAGCACAATTGGGGCACAGCCAAAAGCGGTGCTCAGAGGGACAAATGGAGCTGTAAATATTTAAATTAAAAGACAGGAAATGTCTTACAAATGACAAGTTCCGTTTTTATTTTGAGGAATTACAAAATAGAATAAACCAAGCCCAAGCAAGTTGGAGAAAGGAAATGATAAAAAATCTCCCATGCTCAAAATAAACAATGAATGAAAACAGCGCCAAATAATGAATGTTAACAGATAAAGGAAATCAGGGTGTGGTCATTTGAGTTTAGATGCTAGGAGTGCTTGACCAGTGGGGACACAGGAGAGTTGGAGGGTGGAGGGTGGGGCAAGGTGATGTATGTGTAGTTCTCATGTGTGGAGCTGTCAAGAATTATTAAAATAAAATGAGATTGGCAAAACTAAAAATATGTTTCATAGTGAAAAACACTCAACATACAAGAAATAGAAGAAAAAAAAAACCCACCCAAACATAAAGTTACAAATAAAGGATGGCAAGAAAAAGATATACAAAACATAGATAGGCATTCAAAGCATACATATTGGAACAGAGAAATTATTAGTCATGTATAATCAGAGATGATATGAACTTACATGAATTTGCACATCCCCATAAGACTCTACTGACATGTGGTGGTGCATATTGGTAGGGTTTGCTGACAGAAGCAGAGGCAGAGGCAGAAGCCGAGGCAGGAGAATCACTAGTTTGAGGCTAGCCTGGGCTACATATTAGCTGGGCAGTAGAGGTACAGACATTTAATACCAGTACTTGGGAGGCTGAGACAGGCAGGTCCCTGTGATGTAGGCCAGCCTGGTCTACAGAGCAAGTTCCAGAACAGCCAGGGCTACACAGAGAAACTCTGTTTTGAAAAAACAAAAATAAAAACAAAAACAAAAAGAAAGCCTCCACTGGAAATATTTTCAGAGTAGTAAATAAATTCTGCAGAGGGGTACAAAGTTAATACAAAGGCCATATAGAAAAATTCAGTTGCACTGTTACATGTTAATAAATTATATGATAAGGAAATAAAATATTAGTGTTAAAAAGAATTTTAAAAATGAAGAGTGGCATACTGATTTAAAATCTATTAAAAGATCCACATGACACCAAAAGATATAAAAGCTTAAAAGTAGGAACTGCAAAGATGGCTTGTTGGTTTAGAGCATTTGCTTAACCAGAGGGATGCAAATCATGCAAATCAGATGGTTCTGAACTGTCCTTAACTGAAACTTCAGGGCATCCTAAACCCTCTTCTGGACTCCATGGATACCTTCATGCACACACACACACACACACACACACACACACACACCACATGCTTAAAAATAAAAATCCATCTTTAAAAACTTTTAAACTTTTCTGGGATGATCGCACTACTAAAAACATGTTTCTACATCCTACCAGACATTCTGCAAGAAATGTCACAATCACCAGCCCTATAAATGATACAGTACTTGAAGGGCAAATATTCTCTGTCTGCCAAGGAAAAGCAGTGTTATGACATGAAGCAGACTGGCCACAGTGGGCAGGCTAAGCCTGACCCCTTATCCCAAAATCTAAATCCACAAAGTAGATTGTGCTAAGGCTTGAGTGTACTGAGCTGAACTGCAGATGTACAAGAACACTGGCTACTAAGAGATGCAAGAATTTTGAACTTGGAGAGATCAGAAAAGAAAGAGTGTGACTCTTACGGGGGCAACCAATCACTTTCTGATTGAATTTTATGCCCTTCTGGGGGAAGCGCCTCCTACTGTAATCTGACCAGGTACCTATGGTTGAGGATCATATTACTATTATTTTGCTATATGGACATGGCATGAAACTGCCCTCTTAATTTGTATGTGTATATCTGTAGATTAGAGTGGCTCTCAGACCACCTCAAAGAAGTCTATTTGTTCAGTAGATAGCAGTGAATGCAGAAATTCACAATTGATTAAAGCGTGAGAACAACTCTATAGTGTAGTCATAAACAGGACTTCTGTATCAATTCCCTACTCTAAAAGATCAAGGAACAAGATCTAGCTGTTGTGCATTTTCTTAATTAGTTATCGATGGGGGATGGCCCAGCCTATTGTGGGTGGTGCTATCCCTGGGCTAGTGGTTCTGGCTTCTATAAGAAATCAGGCTTAGCAAGCTATGACTACCAAACCAGTAAGCAGAACCCTTCCATGCCCTCTTCATCAGCTCCTGCCATGTTTGAGTTCCTAGCCTGACTTCATTCAGTAATGGACTATGATGTGGAAGTGTAAGCCACATACCCCCTTTCCCAAGTTGCTTTTGGCCATGATGTTTCACTGCAGCAAAATAACTACGACTAAGACAGAAGCTATATAAAAATGTATCGATAAGAGAAGAAATGGTATCAGTGATCCTATGAATCCCCCTTTTTATCTTTGGAGATCATTCCTGGAAGTTCCTGTTTGCACAGGTAGCTCTGCTGACTTCTGCTCCAGGATTGTGGTTACCACTCCAGATTGCACTGTGCCATAGAACCTTAGCATCAACTTGGATCATGACTGAGTCCTTTATCCCAAGTCCTGAAAATAAGAAGCTGCCAAGATTCCTCATCCAATTACATTTTTCTGAGCTGTGATAAATTTGGTTCGAAAATTTGAGTCAGTATGGCCTTCAGTTGTGTTATATACTAACATCTTTCTACTGAATATTAATATAAGTCCTCTGAGAATCATTCAGAGTGAGTTCATAGTCACAGCCCATGAACCACACAAATGCTCTAGAATATCTTCTGTGTTTCAACTGCCACCTTAGTCCTTGGTTAGCTTTCCTTTAACTCCATTTATGCTTCAAACAACTAATTCAGGAGCTGGGAAATGACTCTCAGTACACAAAATGCTTTCTACATAAGCATGAAAAGCCATGTTCAGATTCCTAGTACTCATGAAAAAAACTGAGCATGGCCTCTACAACCCAGTCTGTCACTCGCACTAGGTGGGTGAGGGTGTTGGAAAGACATGGGGAAATCTCACAGACACTGGCAAGCCATTCTAGCTTAAATGGCAATCTTTCAGTGAGATATCCTGTCTCAAAAAGTGTAAGAGAGAAAGCAGTAGGAGATATTGTAACAGGCATCTGGCCTCAACATAGACAGACAGACAGACACATACACACCTAATATTTGTGTAATCTTGATTTTAGATTCCTCAAAGTCTTTCTTGTCTTGACAGGGTAAAGGAAAATATTTACAAATTATATATGTGCTTAATTGCTCTCGTTTTCCTTACAATCTCTTTACTAGGATTGTAGAAGGAAGGAACACAATACGTCCAGACATAAGGTCTCGCTTGCCAGTGAGTGTCTTGACGTAGCAACAAGAATCCAAACAGTAATCATTTAAATAACCATAGCTTTAGGTTTTGTTTTCACACTCTAACCCACAGGTGAGGGACCAGTGAGGTAGAAGTCAACCATCCCATCCCCAAGGAAAACAATGTCTCCTCTGGGAGGAAGGCATTGCAAACAACTTGGTACTATAAAGAAATCCTGAACGTTGAACAATCTGAACTTGGCAGTCATGTTCTCTTGTGCTGGTGTGAAGGTGCAGTGACTCCCTGTGCATTCTGAATCAAGCAAAGTTTGCAGAGTGGTTGGAAGGGAGAGTCAACTTACTGTCAGCTGTTCAATTATTCATAAGCAAAGGATTCTAACAAACAGAAATGTCCCAGGAAACATACTGTCAGGAAATACCACCAGCCTAATAACTGATACCTCTGAGTTCTCTGTTGTCCATCATTTCCTAGCTATTCCAGTTACAAACAAGAATATTTTATTATTGTTATGTCTAATTTGTAATATATTCAAAATAATATTAGTAGTTTTGTTATTAATTTACCAAGCCTTAATTACTAAGCTTCCTTTTCTCAGAGGTGTGGACTTCTACATTTTCTTTTGTGTTACCATGTCAATACTTTGCTTCTGTAGCTACTTTTCAGAGTCCATGATGGCGGAGCCATTCTCCAGTACTAAAACTGGATTTTCACAAGCAAGGGTTATACGAAGATGATGTCACTAGAAAGAAGGCAAACCTTGGGTTCAAACTAAAGTTAGTTTTAATTGAATTTATTTCCCCCCTTAAAGATGAAATTTCTAGCTTGCTTATATTGTTTCCTTCTTTGCTTCCACAAAATAGGGAATTTTACACAAGTCACAGTCAACATGAAATCCCTTGTATTTCATGACATAGGAGATCAATTATTTAATGTGAAAGAAATGAATGAGCTGAACACGGCACCACATATGCACAGCCTTTCTATTGCCAGCATGCATACCTATGGCATCTGAGAACTCTGCCTTCCCCTTTGTTCTCATCCTTGCTCTATCAACCACTAAATATGTAAATACACACGTAAAACAGCTCTAAAGAGCACAGCCAGTTTTAAATTCTATTTGAAACAAAGTAAAATCCTCAAACTATTTGACATTGGTTTATCTCCAGTCTCAATAAACATAAGCCATAGGAAGTAAACTTTTCACCTCATCTGGATTCTGAGGATGGGGAATCATGCCATTTCCAGCACAGTCTTTATCAGCTTTATCCGAAATCAGTCATTGTGCTTGCTGTGAAATCAAGTCCATCAGCCCCCAAGAATGGCACAGTATGCCATAGTATGTCCCAAATTCGACAGTTGACTTATCCAGTCGGATATCAAATGGCACCGATACCACACTGTTCAAAAGTTTGCTTGGATTAGTAAAAGAGCTATTCAGTCTTGTTCGTTGATTGCAAGTTGATTGACACAGAGATCAAGCCTAAGCCTTGAAGCATTCAGAATCCAGAAGGCACACAGGCATCCTCCCCAAGAGAATTGAGGCATTTTTTTTTGCAAACTATTTCCAAATGGTGGACCTCAGTTAACCCTGCTCAAAAATGCAACACACATTAGCAGGTGGAAGCAGTTTAAAACAGCATACCTTTTCTGTCAAACGTCAGAAAATGATTTGGAATCAGGAGTGCCACAAAGCCAAGTAAACGTCACCAATTAAAGATTAAAATATCAGTCAACAGATGTTTTGAGCATTTTCCAACAAATGGTGGGACTTTTCTGAGGTTCAGTCTTTATCTCAACTGCATCGTATCGCTGGACAAATGAGACAAGTGTCTATGCTCTGCCCACCCCCAAGTATGATAGTTAAGGTTCTGTGGATTGTTTATTCCAAATTCCACATTGTAGGATTTTACTTGAACACCTGTTAATATACAGAGAATCATTGTATTATCGATATGAGAATCTCTGGAAGGTAAAACAAGGAGTGAGTATCTTTATTAAGAGCCCCAGATGACATATTCAGGAAAATTGGTCAAGAATATATCAATACAGCGTTGCCAATGATTCTTAAATAGAGCATAAAAATTGAACATAATATTAGTCACTTATAATAAAAAAAAGTTTACATAGTCGGAAGGAAAACACGGAGGTTAGAAGTGGAAAGCACAGATTTCGTATGACCTTTGAAAGCATGGAATGTGTTAAATGGGACTTTATAACCATTCTGATGTGTGTTTTACATCTCTCAACTCTTGAAATGCTAAGGTCATTGAATATGATAGAGTTTAAGGAGAGGAAAAAAAAATACATTAACTTGGGGCCCAAAAGGATGGCTCAGCAGGTAAAGGTGCATGTGGACAAGCCTGACAACCTGAGATCTGTCCCTCAAACAAGCATGATGGAAGGAGATACTTGACTGTAGAAGTTGTCCTTTGTCACATACATGTGACCATGTTAACACAGCACGAGCGCGCGCGCGCGCGCGCGCGCACACACACACACACACACACACACACACGCACGCACATATGGGGGAATAAATATTAAAATAAATTTAAATAATTAATTTTAAATGGAACAGCATGGAAAGTTCTCAAGGTTATCTTCAAAGACAGACAAACAACAAACAAAGATGTTTACTTAATGCATACTTTTTGCCCCTGATGTCTTCCAGCCTTATGAAAGCTAGAAAGCAGTGATGAAACTTTCAGATCAGAACGAGTTTGATTTTCTGTGTCCTATGACTCAAATGTGTGCTATCCTCAGTAATGGGGTCCTGCTGCCAAGTTCTAGAAGGTAACCAAAAGCATTGGCGAGAGCCTATAATGTTTGAAGGTCTATAGTACCTCATTGATCAACAACTTAAAAAGAGGTAACTTGTTCTTGGCATTGGGTTATTTTATTTGAAGTCTATGGTATTTAGGGGTGCCAACACCCTCACATCCCTACCTCTGACCCTCATTATTGGGAGATTCTGTTTAAACTTCTTTACATGTATGTATCTATCTATATCTCTGTATATATGTGTATATGGTATATCTATATATCTATATCTCTGTATATATGTGTATATGGTATATCTATATATCTATATCTCTGTATCTATATCCATATCCATCTATATCTATATCTATTTCTATATCTATATCTATTTCTATATGTATATGTATATCTATATCTGTGGTATGAATGTGTTTTCATGTATTTTAGAAAGTGTCTACAGTAGGCTTCCATATGCTTTATCAAGTGTTTTTAGTTTAGTTATCCTCAACTCTATTACCTCCTCTACCATGCTCTCCCACCCTGAACCCATTTATGCCTTTCTGCTCCAAGCTTCCCCCATCATACCACCTCGTTATATTACCCCCCCCCCACCAGACATGGTCCCTTTACTTGTTTTTTGACTTTTATGGATATTTCCATCTAAATACAAATAAATATCTAAGGATTCACAGCTACCATCCACATGTGAGATAGAACATGCAGAGCTGTTTGTCTTTCCGGGTCTTGATTACCTCACTCAGAATAATCAATTCCAGTGCCATCTATTTAGTGACAAGTTTGATCACTTTATTTTTCCTTAGAGCTGGAGAGGATTCCATTGAGCCTATGCACCATGTTTTCATTATCCACTCACTCATCAGCTGATGGTGATTTAGGCTGCTGAAGGGAAAAATACCAACAGTCAACATGAACTGTAAACTGTTGTGATGACCGGCATAACAAGATATGCTCAAGTGTACAATAATGGAATGAATATATGGGGTAGTCAACTATTTTCTGATTGGATATAAAGCCTGATTTAAATTGGAATCATGCATGCATGGTCCTGCAAATCTGAACAAGAAGTCATGGTCGCAAACCCACAGGCTTCAGGTATGAACTTGCTACTACCATTTTACTGTCAGATGTAGTGTCAAACTGTCTTCTAAATTACTGTCTCTCTAGCTGTAGATTAGTGCAGCTCTCAGATCTCATCAGAGAATTTCCTTTATCAGTGGATGCTGATTCATGCAGAAACTCTCAGTGTCCCAAGTGCAAAGGGAAAAGTGATTACGGACTGCTCAGCTACAGCAAGACATCTATATCATTCCTCTCCCCACCCCAACTCGAGCTCAGTGATAAGAATCTCTGTCATGATGCCAGACTGAATAAACAGTTTCCTAGCAACCAAACAAAATGCTCAGGTCTAGAACATACTGAGGAAATAGAAGGAAAAAGAAGACGAGATTGTGGCGGAAAGCAAAGGAAGAAAAGCTATAAGTGGAAGAAGACCAGTAGGAGGAGGAAGAGGAGAAAGAGGAGGAGGAGGAGGAAGGAGAAAGAGAAAGAAGAGGAGGCAGAATAAGATGAGGAAGGAGAAGCAGGAAGAAGAGAGAGAGGAACTAGAGGTTTCAGGAACATAAGTGTACAATCTTCAGAGTATTTTAGGGTGAATAAACTCTTGATGCTGTAAGTTCATCAACTTCACTAAAAGAAGAGAATGTATAAATGTCATCAGGGTCTTCCATGTACCTCATTATCTCATGTAGAACTTTCTCTTTTCTGTTTCCCACAGTCTTAGACAGGTTTCTGTCACTGTGATAAAATAACATGACAAAAAGAAGCCCGGGGAGGAGTGGCCTCATTGGGCATACATGTCCAAGTTACAGTTCATCACTGACTGAAGGAAGTCGGTTAGGAGCTCAAGGTAGGGATCTGGAGGCAGAAACTGAAGCAGAGACAATGGAGGAAACCTGGTTACTGCTTTGCTTCTCATGACTTTTTTCTTTTTCCTAGCCTGCTTTCCTATACCACCCAATATCAACTGATAGTGCTGGCACTGATCTCAGTGATCAGGGTCTCCTACTTCAGTCATTAATCAAATAAAAAAAAGAAAAGAAAAGAAAGAAAGAAGAGGAAGAAGGAAGAAGAAGAAAAAGAAGAAGAGAAAAGAAGAGGAGGAGGAAGAGGAGGAGGAAGGAGGAAGAGGAAGGAGGAGGAGGAGAAGGAGTAGGAGGAGGAGGAGGAGGAGGAAGGAGGAGGAGGAAGGAGGAGGAGGAGAAGGAGTAGGAGGAGGAGGAGGAGGAGAAGAAGAGGAAGAAAAAGAAGAAGAAGAGGAGGAGGAGGAGGAGGAGAAGAGGAGGAGGAAGAAGAGGAGAGGAGGAGGAGAAGGAGGAGGAAGAAGAGGAGGAAGAAGAGGAAGAGAACAAGCCCCACTCACTTATCTACTGGCCAAGCCAAGCACATGGAAGCATTTTCTCAATTGAGATTCCCTCCTCAAAGGTAACTCTAGCTTACGTCAAGGTAACAACAACAAAAATAGACAAATAAATGAAAACAAGACAGTGCCCCTATCAAGTTATTTATCTAATTTGAAGGGTAAATACAATGAAACAATGAAAGCTTGTGGGTATAAATAAGCAATACGTCTACCTATACTCTGTTAAAGAAATAATGGCTGGATGGCACAGATCATCAGGAAAACTGAAAACCCACGCTGGAGGGGAGGTGGGGGAAAAGAGAACCCTCAGTCCCATCAGTAGGACTGCAAACTGGTGCAGAATCTACAGAAATCAGTGTGGAGAATTCTAAAAAAGCTAAAAATAAATCTACCACAAGACACAACAGTGCCATTCCTTGGCACATGCTCCAAGAATTCAACATCATACTCTGCAGATTCTTGCTCCGGGATATTTGTTGGGGTGTTCTATTCACAATAGCTAGGAGATGGACACAACCTAAATGTCCTGCAGTTGAGGAATAGATCATGAAAATAGGGTATATGTACCAGGAATATTATTCAGCTGTAAAGAAAAAATAAATCATGAATTTTGCAGATAAATCGATAGAACTGGAAAATGCCATATTGAACAAGGTAACCCAGGCTCAGAAAGACAGACACATTCTCTCTCTTATGGGAGGCTCCGAGCTCCCTATCTTCAGACGTGAGTACATAGCCTGTGGTAACTACAGAAACCAGGAAAGTAAAATAGGACTGTTGCCAGGAGTGGGATATTCCTATCAGGGTACAAGTGATCTGATCAGGAAAATGGGAAGGGGGATCCTTAGTGATGTGGTGGGGTAGATAAATACAGAAGGAGCTAGGGGGACAGTAATGGGAACAGCAGCATGTAAAATGAGCCAAGAGTTGTAATTGACTTAGGAAGAGATTTGTTGAGAATGTGAATTTTCAAAAAATATATTTGTTTCTTAATTTCCATGTTGTGTGACACATTCTTTGAGAGACAAGAACAAACATCCATTTTCACCAAACAGGGAAATGGTAAAAGGCTAAAGTAGCAAAGCCACAAAACTGTCACTCGGGGAATCGATGAGTTGGGTAACGTACAGGACAGGGGTGAGGAGTCATTTGGGAGTATGGCTGACTCAAAGGCAGCCACACACTGCTACTTCACTCAGTGCAAGTTAAGACCCACAAAGCCTGTAACCTTGTGCCTCCCTGCAGGACTCACAGGCAGCCTGACAGGTCAGAGGTTATGTTCTCCTCGGCTGATGGCGTGAACTTGGGCAGGGCAAAATCATGAGTCAGTATATATGGAGAACATAGGTATCAAAGGAATCTAAACTGCTGGCACAGCAGTGTGACTACTGGTGACACCTCCATGTGTCTGTACAGGAATGGAAGTCAGAGAATAGGTTATCACTGTAAGTGAGACACAGGGGGCTTCTGGGAAATTTCTAGCTTTCCATTTCCTGTGCATTCAGCTTGTAAAAGATGATAGAGTTTAAGATATCCATATTCATATACATATCTACATGAATCATCCCCTTGCTACACACACACACACACACACACACACACACACACACTCCACTCTTTTTGATAAAGATATTTGTATCCTAGCATATATATTATATATGTGTTTATATGTACTTATGCACATTAGTGCTCACCATGTATCACTTAAGCAATCTAAAATGTTTAACTGGATTTTAGGTCATGAGTTTTTGAAACTTAAAATAAATTGTAAATTAATGTAATGACCTAGAACAAGTGTAAAAACTTCTAAAATTAAAGATTCTTTATGACCTTTACTTAACCATGCCATTCCTCGGACCTATTCTGGAAGAAACATGAGGTTTGAGATAAGAAGTAGGGACTTCAGATGAAGTATGGACACCCCACTAAATAGGAACTTAAACTAAATGATATCTTCAATGTAAGTATATCTGGTATCTATTAGCATTATTTCAAGTTCATTGGTAATAATGAAAAGAGTTACTAGTATGCTATTCTGCATACTAGTGATGATTACAGATCATATTACAGATATATTTATATTACAGATATATATATATATATATATATATATATATATATATATATGTTACAGATATAATTACCTTGAAATATTTTGAAAGGCATTACAGACATTTTCATAGCTCAAACCACCAAAGTGTTGTAAAATAGTAGCAGGCTAAGATATGACTCAGTTACAAACAAGGCATTGCACATACCACATGGGTCTACGCTTATGATATGGATGAAAGGGCTTAAACTTCATGTCACAGTGATTCACACATAGTGACTTGCACTTGACAGGCAGAGGCAAGAGGATCACAACAATTCCAAGATCTACAAAATGAGTTCTGGACCACTGAGATAGCGGTCCACTGAGACCACTGAGATGTCCTAACTTCTTATGACAATCATATAAAGGATGCTTGAACATTTCACGGAGAAAACAAATTGAATATTGCAGTTAACAAAAACACAGGTAAGCGAAAACAATGACTTAAAGAAAGCGTGTTTGTTACAGAAAGCCAGTGTTGTGTGAATTTATACAAACTACTAGTGGTTAACACAGTGCATTGCTTTACCTAGGTAGTATCGATTACTAAAGGACGAAGCTATACTAGGCCCAAATCCCTCCCATTGTGTCCCCATTTGTATCTCATTTGCAGTTTAAGGTGAAGAAATCTAAGATACAACTTTGGAAGCTTGTCAGGGAGTTCAATTTACTAACACATGGTGTGTTTTCTACATATTTGTGTGCCTATAAAATGACAGAAAAGGTAGACACCTAGAGAAAATAAATTATCACCACTCAAAAGTAAAATATCTAAGTAAGAGAAGATTTATACAGTGGGTCAACTGTAGGAAAGCAGGATAAATGCAAATTATTTATTGATAAACCATCTTGATCCTGTGCCAGTGTTGTAAATCAACAGGGGATGAAAGCCTCTAGATCTTAAGCAACAAACTCAATGGCTGAGAGAGCCTGCCCTTCCGTACTGAGTTATGAACGCGAATAGGATCTTCTTTTATCCTTTCCTCCAGACACAGTTTACTGGCTGCCCATCACAGAGTGCCAGAGACTCTCTCTGATTCAGATTCAGCAATGAACAAGTCAGGGAGAAACACGCCCTCAGCTTCCTTAAGCTGATGTCTTCCATCTAAACATCCTATATACAAATGAAAACATTCTTGGGGCTGTGAGACAGATGAGCACATAGAAGGAAGAGCTGTGCGAGCCTGGTGACCTTAGTTCCTAAGAAAAGTTGGAAGGGGAGAACAGGCTCCCCAAAAATGTCTTCCGACATCCCTATGAGTTCTATGGCATGCATTATGCACGTGTACACATAATAATAACAAACATTGATTTAATATTTAAAAAGAATAATTTTGGAAGTCCCCACAACCCATGGGCTGATCTGTCCCCACAATGGAAGAATGTACTGCCAAAATTTAGAGTATTATTTATGCTTAATTTGTTAAAATGAGAGGAAAGAGCCAGATTTTAGAGCAGTTCATTGGAATGATCTTTTCAGTCAAGCCTACAGCACACATGGATGTGAACAGCAGCTCCTTGAAATCTCCAGGAAGGAGCAGTCTCATGGAGGACTACACACCCCATCTGAAACAAGTGTCTGAGTTTACTCCTCAGTCTATTTGAATTGAGGGGCTATTGCGAAAGACAGCATGTGATACTGCATGTCAAGCGACCAAGGAAAGCAAAACAAAACAAAACAAAGCAGTCATTGTATTTTTTTGGTTACGTAAGTTTCTTTCCTAAGTACTTCTCAACCAAAACTTCGTCTTCTTCCTAGTCTGTTAGTTATACACAGAAACATGCTGACTAGATGAAAGATTTATAAAAGGAAGCAGTTACTTACTTTTTCACACTTACGAGTTATAGCAAAACTCCTCTTAAGATGAGGTATTACTTTACCCCCAGCTGGGAGCTCATATTTAAGAGAAATCTGCCTGGAGGCTTGTGGCACAAGGTATCTCCTGTTTATTGTTTATTTATGGCGTCTTGGCAAATTCTCATGAAGCCACTTTAATGCCATCTTGAAATCATTGAACCAATTATATAATTCACTGGCAGGAACAGGAAGCTGTACTTTTATGAATAAGGTTTATTCAGCATGAACTATATATTTCGTAACGTCTAAAGCGCTTCACTGATTTTATAAAGAGCACCAAGACCACATATCACCTACAAAGCACCACTGAGCAAACCATCCACCAATTTCTCACTTTAAACTCCCATTTAAAAGAAATACCTGGACAACAGTGAGATTATTAGATGTCGTAAATTTCCAAGAAGCTACGTATTTATCGCTTCAAACCAAGCCTCCCTTTCTTGCTTTCTCCCCAGAATGTGGATGATTTTGAGTTAGAGGAGACATGCGTTCCTTCTGGGTGATAGGGCGGGGAGTTCCCTCCTGAACCAGGGCACTGTGCTCAGCTCTTACAGTTTTATAATAGCAGGTCCAGGTTGGTGTCATTTCTTCCCCTTATAACATACTGGTTGCTCTTGAATATTACTTCTCCATGATAATCTTGGATTTTGAAAAGGGTCATGGGAGATGAAAGATTAGAGTCCCCTGGAACTCAGTATGTACACAACTAATAGAGTCATTCATATAAGGTTCATTTTTCTTGAATTCATGCCTTGCTCGCTACATAAAAAGGGCACCGGATGTTTACCAAGTGAAAGATAAATGTAATCACTTGCTGGTTTATTTAATGCATATTGAATGCCTCCTAAGTGCTGTGATTCAGGCCCTGTGGGATTTAAAGATTAATGGAAATGGGTATGTACGAAATAGTGTCCCTAAACAATTGTATCATTAACAGCAATGTTCTACTGGAACGTAACACCTCTGGATCATATGTAATTGTGACAGGGAGTGGACTTTACCACGCTTTGGTTTCTAATGCCACAAGTTCCCATCCCAGGAAATAGCTTGATGGGTACAGGAGTTTTACAGCTCTGTGTGCAGGTGTACAGATTCAGAGAAGAGGCTGATCCTCGAGCTTCCAGAAGGTGCAGCAGATCCCTCTGCAAATTAATTCACAAGACGCACTTGTTGTCTTCCTATCATTGTACCGGCAAAGCCAGATTCATTTGAAACTTCAATTAGTATTTGTCATGATGAGTATTTGACATACTATTACTTAAACTAATTCCCCTGCCAGGTCTTCGGGAAAACTCTACTCAGTGCCAAGCAGTCTGTTAAAATCTTGCTTCCCAAGCCTGTGCATTCCAAACTGGAGAAGAGGAGCAGCTGCTCCCTGTGGCTGGAGGGGAGTGGCCTTCTGTGTCTTGGCTGGAGTCTTTCTCCTGGTTTGCATGCACTCCACAGTCCTCCCATCAAACCTCCCTCCTAGTGACTTTCAGAAATCTTAACCTACTTGTAGAACCCCAACAGTTTCTGTCCCATAGAGATCTTCTCAGGGGAGACACCCAACAGCCTGGCAAAGGAGAGTACCTGTTTTATCTCCAGTTAGCTGAAAAACTTGAACTTTGGAATTCTGGGGGACCGAGATCCAGATTCCTTCCGTTCTGTAACACTTTGTGCCGCTAGAGTGAAATACAAATTCATTGCAGATCGTTCCTTGAGACTTGATGTGGAGCACAAAGGCAATAAAAAGACTTCGTAGTGTGATATGGATCTTTGTAATATCACAACAAATTCCTGATATGATTTTATAATCTGGGCAATTGTATGTCTGTATATGTCAACAATTGTGCTATTAGTAATTATAATATTAATGTCAATGATATTGGTACATTTCTGTCATAGCTACTTCCTCATTGCCTCTAGCACTGAAGTAGAGAGAGATGACTTTAATATGACTCGTCCTGAGTCACCTTCTATGAGTTAGGCAGAACAAATACAGATGAACTTGAAATTGATTTTTATTTAGCTGTTAGTTTGTTGCTTTACTAACCAGATCTTAACAGACCTTACTGTGCCTTATTGAGAAATCACCAAAAAACCTAAAAAAAAAAAGAAAGACAGAAAAGAAAAACCAAAACCAGGCGGTGGATGGTGCAGGTGGTGGATAGTGGTACACGCCTTTAATCCCAGCAGTCAGGAGTCAGAGGCAGAGTTCTGTGAGTTCGAGGCCAGCCTGATCTACACAGTGAGTTCCAGGACAGCCAGAGTTACAACAGAGAAACCCAATCTAGAAAAACCAAATAAAAACCAAAAAAAAAAAAAAAAGAAGAAAGAAAAGAAAAATCACAGGTGTATACATTTTAACAGTTCTAGTTACAATTCAGAATGGCTTTTTCCTGGTGTAGCGTCGTGGCACTAATGTGTGCCCTGAGTTTATCTGTAACCAACAAGTTTGAACTGTGATCCCAATGGCTCTCTGATAAATTTAATGAATGTGACTTTTCACAATCATTGCTCTATCCTACTGGAGCTACAGAAAATCATCTTGCAGGCCAACAAAGAGAGGATACATCACCTAGCGTGCTGTCAAACCTCAGCCATCTGGAATATTGTATTAAACATACAATGAAGGATAGAAAAGGGCCGCAAACAATCCCCAGTAAATGCTGACACATATGCATGCCATGTCCACGTGTTGAAGCTTCTACAACCATCAGCATCTCAAGCAATTTAGCTTGTGACAAGTTAAACAGCTTATTGCTAAGTAACTTCTGATTACTTTAAAAATTGATTTGGAGTTTAAAATTGTCCTTCTCTTGAAATATTTATGCTCTATAGATGCAATGTATAGGAATCCATTCCATTATTCATTTACTTTATACTGTTCATGGATTTTTAATTTTTAAGAATTTTGCTCCCCTGAGAACATGCTCCATTGACTCTTAGGCTCTCAAATTTTCCAAAGAATGAGTGAGCCATATTTACTGTGGTTACTTTTCTGTATTATTCTACCCAATATGGGTAACAAGGTCTTTAAAACATTTTGTAAATGATGAAAGACGTGATTAATAAAAAATCAACCACATCAGCAATAGCTAATGACGTACGGCAGTACAATCTCACCCAAGAAACAAAAGAATCCTATACTAGTCCAATAACTATGTTCTGTATAAATGTCATCGATCTATGGACAGATGGAGAGCAGAATTTAGTCCTGTAAGTTCCTTTTGTACCTTTGCTTGCTTTTTTGAAAACAGGATATAACTTATAGCATATGTCAGAGCACACAACCTATAAAAGGATTTCCTACGTAGTATCCAGAAATAGTGGTTAATATACACAAATGGCAGGAAGAGGTATAACTTAGTTTATAATTATTATAGTCCCAAAGAATTTAAACATGGAAGTAGCTACTCTAACTGATGGCAGGTAAAAAAGACACATCAAAAAAAAATGCAGCTCTTCATTATGAAAAGTGCTTATGCAAATATACCAAATTGTGTACCGATGTTCCATTTTAATTTCCAGCCTTATTATACACATTCCCAGGTAAGTATGACTTGCAATAATTGGCCAAATGCAGAAGCTGTATTCCTGTAAACCGGCAGAGAACGATCTGAAGAGTTTCACGTATCTCTTTTGGAAATGTCTGCTGTGTTGTATTTACACCACAAGGCTCCCTCTCTAATGTTGTTAGCAATTCAAGATCACATCCTCCCCGCCTTTCCACATTTATAAACCACCACACGTTTTGGTGCCAGGTGTGAGGGAATTCCAATTTGAAGATCCAAGTAGGATTTTTTTTTCTGGCCAGGCCAACAAACTAAATAAACCTAATAATTCAGGAGAGGGGGGATCTTTTGGATCTGTTTCTTTTAAGAGTGCAGTATATATGATAATGACTTCATTGTCATCAAATAGAATACAATTAATTTTATTTTTTAGTATGTTATCAGCAAGCAAAGCACCAGTATTAGCTAGATACCATCTGGGAGTGACAGTTTCCTTATTACAAAATATGTAAAAATATGGATTCCCTTAAGGAATCTGTTGCATTGCATCTGCTCAGATTTTGTTATATGCTAATGGTTTTAACCCAGCATATGAAGCATGCAGAAAAAAAAATAACTGAAAATTTTCAGCTAAATTACTCGTTTCACATTTAAAGTGTCTCAAAGATGGAGAAAGCTACATATGTGCCTTTAGCTACAGGGGACTGAGCAGAAACAAAGGAGGAGGGGAGGGCTACCTCTCCTCTCACCTGATTCTCCTCATCCTCATCTTTGTCTCCAGAGAGGGTCCGACTGCCCACATAATTAAGGCTACTTGATATGTGGGGGGTGTGGGGGTGCGGAATGGAGCTGCACTATGCAAAATCCCAAATGAGCGCTGGTGGTAACAAAGAGATTGTGACTGATAAGACAATTATTATCCTTATAGCTCTGTGTTCATAATATATTAAACAATCACAGTGATTAAAACGAGCTATTATAATTATGAAGACATTCTCCCTGATAGCATTTCTTTTCTTTCAGTCTTTGGCCTTTCTGCATTTTCTCACCTTTCCTTTGCTTGGATGTAGAAAATTCATTCCAATGAATTCTGCCTATTGACTAAAGGGAGTTCTTGGGCAGGAGCCAAAAACATGTAGCCGAATTCAAAGACTGGCCTCTGAGTTTCAACCATTAGGGGAAGATCCGATTTGCGCATGAGATCATACTGACATGCCGAATCGGGTTTATAGACTAATTTTAGGGCAGAAGTCTTACATCGTGGTGGTGTTTCTCTTGCTCGTTTGTGAGGCGTTATTGCTTTAGGCTAGCAGAGTTTTCACATGTGTGAAACAGTTTAGTGTGGATTGCCTTCTCATATATGTAAGTCCTCAGGCTCCCGAATGTGAAACTCACCAAGCATTACTTTGTTCGTAGGCATTGTTCCAAGATACCTCTCTATATATTTAGTCCTCAAATCATTGTCAATGGTTTGTGACATATACGTGTAGAAAGACTTCGTAACTGGTAGTTTGCTTTTAGAAAGGTAAGAACAGCCATTTGAATGAACACAATGAACATAGACCTCTATAATTCTACAATTCATCACATTTCTCCAGTGTAATAGGGACAGTGTTTGTTTCACACACGCACATACACACATACACACACACACACACATATGTATTCAATACACACACACACACACACACACACACACACACACATACACAGGAGGCATATTCAAAAATAGGTTGATTCCACTGAACAGAATGATGATATCCTATATATATTCTTTTTTTATTAAATTTATTTTTCTCTCTCTTGTATAATACATCTGACCGCATCCTCCCCTCCCTCCACTCCTCCCAGTCCCCCACCCATACCCTGCGTGCTTCCCCTCACAACATAGCAGGCTTCCCAATGTTATCAGTCAAACAGGCATCAAGAGGAGACAAGGCTGGGCTCGAGCCTGTGCATCGAGGCTGGACAAGGAAGCCCAGCAGGAGAAAAAGGGTCCCAAGGGCAGGTGAAAAGGTTAGAGACTACCCCACTTAAGCCTGTAGGAGTTTAGCAAGAGCACAAATCCAGATAGCCCTAAGATATATTTGGGGCTGGGGGACTCAGCAGATTCTGTGTCTGCCCCTTCAGTCTCTGTGAGCCCCCAAGAGTGTAGTCAGTTGACACTGTGGGACTTGTTCTCCTGGTGCCCTCTTAAATGTAACTTTGGCAAAGAATTCCATGAAATGCATGTCTTTTGGGACTGGCACTGAAAGAAAAATTCAAAGAGCAATCAAATACCTCCAGACTGAAAAGATTCTCCTAGGATTTATTGATTATATCCTTAAAAAAATATTACCAAGAAGATGAAAAATAAATGGATCATCCCTTCACTGATCACGATGGAACTATTTTGTTTTTGTTTAGCCATTATTTAATGCAGTTTGGATTGGGTTCCACATTTTTTTTCTAGTCTTGTATGTGTGGTTACATTGTATCCATCAATGGTTTTACACACAACTCTTAAAAGGACATAGAGCTTAATGATCTAGTTCACAGAGGAGTCCCTGCCTGTGTCCCACCAATAAGAGCTTAGCTCTGTTTGTTCTCTGCATTGTAGCAGTAAATGACAGAGTGCTTTGGGATGGCATTTAGTTGAGATTGACATGAAAACTCTGTCACTTGACATATATAGAGCAATCCTGATTTTCCAGAAGTCGCTGTGGATCTTTGGCAGGGGTGGAAGGAGAAATCATGGACACTTCACATCAACAAAGGCTTTATGTGAGTCAGCACACACTTCGAGGTGGCAAACCTTTGTCCTAGGTTCTCACATGGCACGTGGAAGAATGGTCATCTGCAAACATTGCAAGCAAAGGAAAACAAATTGGAACCAATTGTCTTATTTTTTAATCACAAGTATGATTTATTTATTTATACATTTTCATGGCTGTTTATTTAATATGTTTTTTCTTTTATTAAAAGTAGGTTTTTTTTTCATTCAGTATATTCTGGTTAGGGTTTCCCCTCCCTGTACTCCTCCAGTTTCCCCCATCTCCCTTCCCATTCTGGATCTCCTTAGCAAACAAATAGGCACCAAAAGAATAATAGTAAAATAAAATGAGAAAAGTCAGTAACAAATCAATTAGAATATGACAAAATAACTAAATAAGAAAGAGCCAAATAAAAAGCACAAGAGACCCGTAGAAATGTAGAAACACACATGTTTGCACACTTAGGAATCCCCTTCAAAGCCTAAACTTGAAGCCATAATATATACAAAAAGATCTATGAGGTTAAAAAAATACAAAACAAAACTTAAAAGAACAAAGCAAAACACCCTGACCTAGCATTATGAGACAAAGATCCTATCGTATATTATATTCGGCTTCTACTGCTGGGCCACGTGGTCTAAGAGTGTTTTGTTTTCACTGTGAGACTCCCTTGGAGAAAACTAATTTTTTATGTTCAAGCGGCTACTAATTAAAGGTAGCTTCTGCGTTAGGGATGGGGGCGTATGTCCACTTCTCCTTTCAGCTCTAAGATACTATTTGGCACAGACACATGCAGGCCCTGTGCACGCTGCCACAGTCTCTGGGAGTTCATATGTGAGCCAGCCCTATTGTGTCTAGAAGGCCTTGATCCCTTGGTGTCCTCCATCCCCTCTGGCTCTTAGAATTTTCTGCCTCTTCTTCTGCAGAGTTCCCTGAGCCCTTGGTGGGAGGGATTGATGGAGATAGCCCTTTTAGGGTTGAGTGCTCCAAAGTCTCTCTCACTCTCTGCATATTGTCTGGCAGTGGGTCTCTGTATATTGGATCTCTTTTTCCTGGAGTGTCACTCTGCTCTATTCAAGACTTGAGTATCTTCAAACTGTGCTGAATCTTTTGGTCACAGTTTTTCACTCAGTGCTTGCATTTGCTGCATTCCCATTTTCCTAAACATAAAATCAAGAACTGGAGAGTTGAGGAAGTTTCCTGGTTCTGTTGGAACTCAAGCTGAAGCTTCTACTTGAGTGTGTTCTGAAGTCCCTAACCTGACTGGACTCAGTTGAGTCTTCTCCACTTCTGCGTAACAGAACAGAATATATTTGCATACCGGTTCCACAGGGCAGATCTGCTAAAGATCTGTTGATGAACTGAAAATTCTACCTGGAGGATTCTTCCTTCTTCTTTGGGGTATTTGTGTTGTATCACAACTGCAAGAGTTACAGTTAGATATGAGAAGTGTTAGCTAAACTGCTATCTTTTCAAATGCCAATCATTTGAGGTTAATAGCCTGCTACAGTAGCATTCTGTTCTAGAAGTCTCCTTGGTTTCTGGGAGCTATGTGCTCACCTTTCATGACAAGGGGGGAAAGGGTCAGCTTTTCACTGTGTGGATCTACAAAGCAAATAGTTTGTTCTGCCGACTTTATGTTTGAATGCTGATTGATAGGGCAGGAAGGAGAATTGCTGTTCATCTTTTTAAAGCTAAAGATTTGTGATGCTGAAGCTAGCTAGGTACCTGTGCAAAAATAGGGCCAAAGGGGAGTTCATAATGGATCTCAATGAGCTCAGAGTTAGAGTATCCTTCTAGTATATTCCTGATGTGGTATTCAGTAACAGATTTAAATGGTACTTAAATGTTTTTCTACTACATGCTGTCAGTTGGCTTTAAATAAAATCAACTCGGAGTGTAGCTTTGAACTTGGTGAGCCAGGGGAGCCTAGCAGAACTTTACTGATGAGTTTGCAAAACACAGTACAAGTTTGTAAAGATATAATTAAATAACTCTGCAGCACGGCTCTTGATAAAGTCCACCTTTAAATAATTCAAGAGATGAAACACTACTTTTCCCTCTACCCCTTGATGGTGTGTCCCTACAGATGCTGAAGCCATTTGTATTTAAAACGCATTCCTGTACTTGTGGCAGAATGTATTCATATGATATCGCACTTTTGATTTTTGAAAGCTATATAGAAGAGTGGGCTTGAGTGAGCTACTAAGAAATTTAGCAAGTCCAAAATGTATTTTTCTTTGGTTGGTATATAATGTCCATTTGAAATTTCAGAGAAGTTTCTGATGTGCTGTTGAATGATGGGTAAAAGCACTTCATATTTTTATTTAAAACTATCTCTACAATTTCAGTGGTTCTGGAGGAAAGCAGGGGTACTGGGCTTACTCCTCTGCATCTGACTTGATCCTTTGGGTTTGACGCTGCTTTGACTCTGTAGTAATTCTTGTTGGACATACCTAATAACATTCCTTAATCGAAAGTTAAACTTTAGGTTTCTGGGTGAACCCTTGGCCTGTAGCAAAGGGAGGACTTCATTTCCTAAGGATCAGAAACTGATAAGCCATCAGCCACTGGTCTTTGCCAGTATATGATGATTTGACCTAGGGTGAAGGCAGTGGGAAAGAAAGCACTTGTTCATATGGTAGATAAATTTCCAATGTTCTTCGTCTCTTGACAAGAGCCATGCATGAAACATGCTTTTTGGGACTACTTAGACATGTGACTGAAAAAATAAATGATGGTTAAGCCAGATTGCCTTCTGTTGCCCGCAACCATATTCAACCCGATTACTATAGCATTATCTTTCCATCATTTACTCTCTTGCATGGTTCTGCAAACATCTTGCTCTCTAGATCCAAGAGAGTCTGTTCTCATTCATCCTGCTCCCTTAAAGAGAAATAGTTCACTTAACTGTGGCTCTGGCTCTCTCCCTTTATGACATTCCATCAGACATGGTCATTTTTTTTTTTAATTTGATGGAATGAGTGAGTGTGTGAGAGTAATTTGAGAGAGGTTACCTGATGAGGGAAAGCCTTCCCAGAAAGTTGGCAGCACGGTTTCACGGACTGGGTTCCCAGAATGAGTGGAAAGAAAGCAGAGCTATGCATGGAATCCACCCTCCTCTGCTTCCAGACTGTGGACACCGTGTGACCAAGTGCCTGTCGCTCCTGCCACCTCCACCAGAGGCTCTCTCACCGCCACACCTTCCTGCTATGGTGGCCTCTACTCCCAAACTGTGGGCTGGAACAGACCCTTGATTATCTTGCTTTGTTGATATATTGTGACAAAGAGAAATGTAAATATGACACCATCCAGAGCAGATACAGCTTTAAGAGGATCTATGGGGGACCTGAGGAGGCCATTTTGGTAACTTTCTCTTTGACACTAGGCAGTCTAGGCATTCACTTTCCTGAACAGTTGACACTGAACCTAAATGGCCCCTTAATATCTGCTGTCACTGTCAAATCAATATTCATTACAAATATTTTTGTTTTATTGATAAAAGGTTTGCTTTGAAGAGGACAGTAGGAATGTTTATTATAGTTGAATTTTAGCTACCCACTTAGTAGAGTATTTCTGAGTTTATATGTGAAGGACCATTAATAGATGCTACTTTAATAAAAATTTCAAATATAAGTAGGAAATACACATCTCTCATAGTGCCAATGTGACTATATCATATCTACTGAGCTAAATTTCATGGTGTCCGTGTACATAATTAGTGCATTGTAATATATTTATTATCTGGTGCCCCTCAAACAGCCAATTCAATTACTAGGAATTTAATGGAACTTGCTATTTTTCTTTCATCCTACTGTCTATAATTAACAGAATGTGAGAATCAACTAAAATCCGTTATTAGTGATGGAAAGGGCTTATTTTCCCCTTTCGGTGTGTGTCTCCTCTTCTCCCCCACATCCACTGACCTGCTTGCTGCAATGGCAACAAGTCAGCTATCCTTCTACCTTAGGAGCTGCCAATTTAATTAATTAGTTAATTCATTAATTAAATTTCAGTTCTCAGAATTGAACTCAAGCCATGCTGAATAAGTACCGAACCCCTGAGATGCCTATAGCCTTTTCTTTGGCCCTCTATAGATGCTGTTTCCTTGGCATGGTATGCTTTCTACATGACTCTGTCCATCACTTTTTCAAATCTGCACTGCAGTCTCTTCAAGTCTCCTGCATCCTGGTCTCTGTTTCTCTCCATGGCATTTTACTTTTTCAGACCATGTAATTTTATATTCATTGTATCGACATGTTTCACCATAATGGAGAGAGATGAGGTTTTATTCTCTCTCATCTCTCTACCACTTTTGTCTTTGCCCTGACCCTATTCTCCCAGCATTTCTGACATAGCTAAGACACTTAAGTTTCCACTGAATGAATACAAGAACTCTTCAGTCTATTTTTTAAAGTTAATGTTCTTGCTCCAGTCACCTCTCAAACGAACCTGGACCCTGATCTGTCTGCTGCCACTCCTGTCGTGCCTCTTACTTTGAGGATCTTTTTATTCATCTTCAATTAATTGTTTCAGGATTTATAATTGCTACCATCTGAAGATGTTCTTCCTCTTCTCAGTTTCCGTTTTATTTATGATTCGCATCAAGAATTTGAGATATGTGCAGCCTTGTTTTCAAATGAACTTGGAATGATATGCTTTCTATGTTTATCTTTCAGGCCTGTGAAATTCTGCAGATAAATCTGTATAATCAATTGATCATCTTTAACTATGCTTGGTCACATAGTCATTAAATAATTGATCCATTAGATAATTGGTAGGAGGGAGCTGGTTATAAAATGAGTACTACACTAAGATAGAGAAGAAACAGGCCCTTGTCCTTAATGTTCTTAGCCCCTAGAATATTTACTCATCCTTTCTTTCAGAAGTTTGGCTGCTCAGCGTCTTCATCCCAGCGACTATTGCTTTACTGTCTGTTGTATCATGTTAGTAGGGCCCTCAAGACTCTTTCCTGATACCTGACCTTTCGTTTTCCTTCAGTTTACAGCTTGAGGCTTTTGGTCCTCCCTCTCCTTCTCTGGGCAAACGTTTCAGTCTGGAAGGGAATTTTTAATTCAGAAGAAGGCATCATCAGGCAGCACTGACCAGCTCTCTCCAGATCCAGCCTCCCCTATTCTTGCCCTCTGGATCCTCTGGTATCTCAATCCTCAGACAAGCCTCTGCAACACCCCAGGGTGAGGAGTGCTGACCCCAGCATCATGTCCTTCTATATGTGACCAGAATACAGAATCAGATTTTGTTGATTTCATTCTGTGTTGCTTGTATGTGTATCTTTGAAGGATGAGCAGTAAGGACTCAGTAACCATTTAAGGGACTCATCCCTGGGAAAGATTAATTCCCCATGCTCCAAAGTCTACAATTTCCTTGAGATCTTCTTCATCTGTAGGTAAGGCCCACCCTTAGAACACAATATTTTACTAGCACCAGCTTTTATCAAGAATCAAAATCTTTCCACAAAGCAACTCCTTGGAAGGTCTTAGATTTCCATTGTCCAGACCTGTGTCACATGTCAATTTCTACGGCAATTACAGTGTAGATAACAGGATGAGTATGCCCAAACTGACAGGACTATGAGGATTCATAGATAGATATAAAATATCCTTACTGAATAGGCAACACGGGTAGCTGTCATACACATGCTGCTGACTTTCTGTGGCATAGCTATTGATGAGCTTGCTACATAGTCCTAAGAACAGCTCAGCTGGCAAGATGTCTGGATCTCTTCAAGCCTGCACTAGCATCATCTCCTAAAGAAAGTTATATGTGTCCTCCACCTCTCCTTTCCAAGAAAGGAGGGATGGGACTTCAGAAGAACAGTAACCACGTGTGGTAAGCATAGTACTGTCAACAAGGAAGCCACAGCTTAGCTCCTCTCCTTGAGACTTACTTTTCTGATCACTCAAAGACAAATAATGGTAAGTTTATTTCAGACTAATCTCGAGGATTAATGGCAATGGCTGTCAAACACATTGCCGAGCACTTGGTATAAGTGTTTAATAGTTAGAATAAAGGAATTGGTTGTTTTATCATTAGCAGTGATACTTGTCAGCAGGCCTAGAATTTATGTTGCTGTAGTGAATAAGAATAAATGTACTGGAATGTAGTGAATAAGAATAATTGGAGTAGCATAATAATGTAAAATGTAATGATAAATAATATTGAAAAGCCAAATGTAAGCAAGCAATATTAAAGCCCAGAAAGTAGACATTAAGCTCACCCTGAGGTACCCAAGTGCCTGCGTGCACATCTGGACAGTAGTGATAAAATTGACCACACCTATACGTCCACAGTGTGATTGGTGAATATAGCTTAAAAACCCTGGTCTGGCCCAATTCAACACACTCCTTTTGAGTGCCTCCGGAGATGCTGCCACTCTGGTGACCGATCGAGACTGTCCTGCTACCGAGACTCGTCACAGACCACTGGACCAGTGCTCCAGTCTTGCTGCGCTGAAAGAGGGAGACTGCTGCGGACCACACAGCGCCCTCGGACAGATTGCGAGGCTTGCCTGCGTATGAGGCCAGACTAGGAGAGGTATTGGTGTGGCTGTGTGAGTCAATGTGTGTAACCTGTTGGTGTGATGAGCATAGAATAAAATCCTTTGTGGAACCAATACCGCCTCCGAGGCTTCTTCCCACCTGACTAAATCTCGCTTTCGACAGTTGCTAACGATTAAAGGGACATACTCTACTGAATAAGAACAAAGAAATAAAACACCTCAAAGCCTAAGCACATAAAGGTTGGTGTGTGGAATAATGAGTACTGGATTTTCAAACTAAAACCCTTCCTGGTATGTCATTGGAAAGTAAGAAATTGCTATTTGTCTCCATGAATCTAAAAACTGTTCACTTCATCCATATATGTCTGTTTTTCTATATGTTTAAATGTTGCCTAGCTGTTTCAATGTCCAGAGTGCCTATAGAATTCACTAACAAACACATATCTTTATTGCAGTGCAAGGCCTCCAGCCATATTTTCCCCTCTAGTTTCTATAAAATTAAAATTAGTAAAAGCCACAAGTATATTTTATTTGTGGATAACTGTTGCTTAACCTGTTGCTGAACCCCATCCCGGGACCCTGAGGGGGCAGGGCTGAGCTAGTACAGAGTTTAATCCAGGAAGAGAGATATCATTTAAATCCTTGCCCAGTGTCCCATTGGCTCCTGGACTACAGCTGCTGTTGTGACTCTTTTGCATTGGCTTGCATCTCACCACGTCATCTGTCTCTGGGCCCACATTGGCAGGTTTTTAGATTGGCTTGAACAGAAAGTCTTAGCTGTGCATGCATCAACAGCAGGATTTTCTCCGGGCATGCCAAGGCATGTCCTGGCGGGCCCTATGTGGGAGCCCAGTCATGCATACACACTGTGCATGTGCGCTGTCTGGCAAGCCTTGGGTACACGCTGTTTAGCAGCAGGCCTTGTTCCTGCCACAGATATTAAAATCAAAAGCAATGTTTTTTGCTAGCCTTAGGCTCCATATTCAAGTACTCCAGATATCATCTCCTTCAGCTACCTGGACCTCCTCTACTTCATAGTACTTAGTGATAAAGAACACCCTACTAGAAGAGACACGAGAAGGCGAATCCAAGGAAAAGGATGCCTTGTGTGGTAACAGACTAGCCCATGGAAGAGAAAATACAGTTTAGGGCAATGCTGGTGAAAACCACGGAGAATTCACAGGAAAGACACTTAGCAGAAAGAATGGGGTAGCTCTGAACCAAGACTGGACTTCTGCAAGCCTTGGGATGTAAGTCTTTAAAACTTTTACCTCATGTCTGATGTAATCCTTTTCATTCTAATATTAGCTTTCTGGCTTTGGGTTGCAGAAATCATCCCCAATATATGTGTAAGTGTGTAATGTATCTATGAGTGAGAGAAAGAGAGAGATATATGTCATATATCACACACATATATATAATCATATATAATATGTATTAGATATCAAGGGTGGATATATATGTAATATAATATATATTGTGTGTTATACATTATTTGTATATTAATACTAATTACTAATTATACAGAACAAAAAAGAAAAGAAAAGGATGGGAAGCTGTGAGAAAAAAAAAGCCACAGGTCACATTTAAAGGAAAACCAATAAGAATAATAATTAATTTCTTAGTGGAAACTTTAAAAGCAAGAACAGCATGGAACAATGCACTCCAAGTTCTTAAAGAACATGGATCCCAACCTAGACTACTCTACACAGCAAGACTATCCACCATAGTGGAAAGAGAGATAAAACTTCCCACGACACAAACAGACTAAAAGAATTCTCGTTGACCAAACCAGCCCTCCTGAGAATATTAGAATCAATACTTTAGATCGATGAGATGAATGGACAAAAGCAAGACACAATAGAAAGAAAACAAATGAAGCTAAAATTACTGAAGCATAATATAAGACAGAACACAACAGCAAATAAAGGAAAAATGTTAACAATCAATGCAAACTTTTCAATAATAACTTTAAGTATTAATGACCTCAATTCCCCATTAAAGAGACATTGCTTAGTTGAATGGATTAAGAAACAAGTATATCTGTTGACTACAGGGAACACATATTACCTTCAAAAATACCAACTGCCTTAAAGTAAAAAGATGAAAAAGTATTACAAGCAAATGGAGCCAGGAAGCAAATGGGCATCACTGTCTTAGTATCTGACAAAGTAGACTTCGAATTAAAACTATTCAGAAGAGATAAAGGATGGTTTATTCTAATCAAGGAAATGGTTAACCAGGAAAACATAATAATCCTAAAGATATTTGAACTAAAGTCAGATGTATCCGATTTTATAAAAAGTTTGTTGCTAGACATAAAGACACAGATTAACTCTAACACAGGGATAGGTGATTTTATTACTCCTCGTTCTCCAACAGACAGGCCATGTAACCAAAATGACTGAAATTGAGGTAAATCTTGGACTAGATCATCTTCTCCTACTTCTCTAATTAGCAAACAGAGAATCTTTCTCGTTTGTGTGTTTCCTGTTATAAGCACCGACACTCTGTATGGAGCTTTCTCTTAACTGAAAGATAAAAATGTGTTGTGGCCTTCGGGTAGACCAAGTATGATATGAAGATTGCTAGTAGTGAAGAAAAAGTATCTAATTAAGAGAAGATTTCTGGGAACTTCCTTCCCTCCCTCTCTCCTCATGCTTCTTTCTTTTTCTTTTTTTCTTTTATATATTTGTTGACCTATTTATTTAATTGCTTATTGCTTTGTGTGAGACAGGGTCTTGTTTATTTTTCTTCATCAAAATTTATTATTCTAGTAATAAATAAATTCATTGTGAAAAGGAAACAAAAGAAATGAATGAAATAAATAAATGAAAAAAAAAACAAAGAAAAGCAAAATTCATACTCAATCATTGAGACAATGTTTATTACACTGAACCTGGATCTAGAAAATTTCCAAAAAAACGCAACATAGTTTGACAGTCTTGGTAGATTCTTTTTTGAGTTGCTCTTGTATACAAGTAGTATTTGTAGCTATCATCTGAATTGCCGATTTGTATTGTCTTCTAAAGGTGCAAGCTGCACCCTACTTCATGCACAGTGATTCTTCCCAACTCCAGAGGCTGAGGTCACACATATATATGTGTCTCTATGCCCAAATGTAAAGCTCTACATTCCGCTATACTTAGCTCTTCAAAAGAGCATTTCTGATCATTCATAAATGAGGAGGACTTTAGCAGCATAGCATGATTTATTAGGGAGAGTGTTCTTTTAATCTAGATAAACTTTTGAACATATGCATTAAATTTCTTAGCTTTGTTTTTCTTAGAACTCTTTCCCATAATTGATTACTTTCAACTTTGTCTAAGGTACTCATTAAATAATCTTCGAACAATTAAAACACTGTTTTATTTTCTTTGATATGTATTCATTGGAAAAATAGTAAAAGTTTAATCACGTTTCAAACTTATCTTGTGTCTGATGTTTTGAGCATACATCTGTCAAAGCAAGATTTGTCTGTGCAGCTCTCCTTTGAAGATGTTATTGGCATAGTAGAAGACACGAATCAGCAGCAAGGAGGATCGTCACAAAACTTGGTCACATACAAACAATTTTTAAAACATTGTGCCAATATTTTAAGGTATGTTGTACTTTTTGAGTGTTTTCTGGTCCAGGTTTAAAGTAATAATAGTCATCTTAGTGATTATTAGTGGTAGTTTAAAATTTGTTTTGCTTTACTATTTATTTACCCACTTGTTTATTTTTATTTGTCTATTTCTTACATTGAATTTACTTACTTTTAGGATAATCTACCTACTAGAATTTAATGTAGTAAAATGAGGGCAGGGAAAAAATGAAGGCATATACTCTGCTCTTGTCAGTAAATTTCAAAGATAAAATATTTGATAAAATTTAGAGTTACTGTATTAATCTCCCAGTACCAAAACAAACACCAAACAAAAAACAACAATTGTTTAGTTCTTTTGCTAAGAAACTTATCGAAAGATGCTTTTGAACTTTTTAAGATCTACAATGCAATTGTCCATAAATATCTTCCCTATCATCCTTCTGGAAGAACACACGCTTACTGTCTGTCCCTTCTGCCTTCAAGTTCAGTTGATCACCTCAGAGTCTTCCCTGATGAACCTTCCCTGTGCCAGTGATCACAATGGTACTCTTACTCTTTAAATAACAGCCCAATCAGGATATGTTCCTTTTCATCTTCGCCTCTCATAATTTTCTTTGGTAGAGGTCTTGTCAAAAATGCTTGATTTTTTTTTTCTTCCCCAATTATAACTCTTCAAAAGAGAGAAAATGAGGCTTGGAGCCCAGGTCCACAGCTGCTGCGGCTTTTGAAGTCCCCTCTGCCCAGCTCTTGATGCGATAACCCTTTTAACAGGAGCATTAGCTGTTTCGGCTCCATTTCCTAACAGTCTTGGTGGAGTGAGGAAAAGCCTTTTATATAGGACTTTGCTACCATGCTACCATGCTTAAAATTTAAAAATCATTCGTATTCATCTGGGTCTGGTACAACATGTTTCAGCTTCAGTTTCTGTGCTTAGTAAACAGTGATGGCTCTCACTGGGTCTTTGTTCCACAGTGATTAGGGGAGGCTAAAGCCTATACCACTAATATAAAATCTGATTACTTGGGAATGATTCAGTGTGTTGCCAACATGAGACACGGGAAGGCCAGGGATAGTCCAAACTAATTTTTTTTTCTTTTTTTCCTAGTCAGGGGTGACTAAGGAATTGGATGGAAATGTATTAAAAATCTTTTTTTTTTCAGCTAGACAGAGAAAAGTCTATTGGATGTTAACCTTAAATATTAAAATAAGGAAATAGAACAATAAAATCCACAGTTTCCTTTTGTGGAAGATGACTTCAGTATCTGCAAGATAAAGTTGCATGGGTGCAGTCAAAGGCTGAATGACAATGTTCGTGTGCAACACTTGACACCGACCTCACCAGACTAGGGCAGTAAGGAGTCATAGACAAGCTGTTGCTTGCTTGATGAAAAACACTTTGCTAATTGCAGGTTCTGTTTGCATTTCAATGCAAATATTTTTAAACGCATCTATTTAATTAGGTGTGCGACCATTACTGGCTTCCACAGGTCCTGAATGGTGTGGTATACAGATATAGATGCAGACAAAACACTCATACACATAAAATAAAATCTTTTTTGGAGGTTGGCTGGGGTAGTGGTTCAGATAGGGTTTCTCTGTGTAGCAGTGGCTGTCCTGGAACTCACTCTGTAGACCAGGCTAGCCTTGAACTCAAAAATCCATCTGCCTTTGCCTCCCAAGTCCTGAGATTACAGGCATGTGTCACCACTACCCAGCAAAGTAAATCTTAGAAAGAAAGAAAGAAAGAAAGAAAGAAAGAAAGAAAGAAAGAAAGAAAGAAAGAAAGAAAGAAAGAAAGAAAGAAAGAAAGAAAGAAAGAAAGAAAAAGGATCCATCCTGTGATGTGCAAAAATTTGTGTAAAAGTTGGAAAAAAAAAAGTCAATGCTAATTTTTGAGACTTCAGACATAGAATTTAGGAATATAGAAAATGAAAATATCTCCCTTCTTTTTCAGAAAATAGAAGAGAAAAATCAGCATTGTGTTTTCTTGCCTCCTTTCATTCTCAAATATTGAACAGAGTTTTGAGATATTTTAGCTGTGTTCTGAAGCATTGAGAGGTACAGAGCTCTCCAGCTGGTGGGAAATAACCTGGGCCTTTCAGGATAACTGGAATTGCTCTACCAAGGCTGAGTGCCTGCATTATGTGTTCATGTTACGACTGGTGCCTTCAGAAAGAAGAGGACTTTGGCTCATTTGTAACTGGAGTCACAGGCAATTGTGAGCTGCTTTGTGTGTGCTGGGAACCAAAACTGGATTTTCTGCAAGACCAGAGAGTGTCTTAATCACAGACCATCTCTCAAGAATATTTCCAGGAAAAAAAAATAAATATGGAAATATGCTATGCCTATATTAGAAATGTTTTAAAAGATATGGCTAAGAGACTTTAAAAATGTTAGTTAAATTCTACATTTCATAACCTCATGCAGTGTTTGACAATCAAAGGAGGTGAGAAAACAAATTGCTGAGAGGTTTCCCTCATACACTCTAATCCAGGGACTGTCAAGTTCAGGTTCACTTAATTATAGGGAAAAGCAAGGTTTTCCTTGTGTTGGCAGAAGGCCATTTGATCCCATAAGGCTGTTTGTGGAAGCTGAAGAGAGCCATTGTATTCCCGGAACATGAGGAAATTAAGATATTTATTTGAAAATTTGTAAGCATTTTCTCCATTAAATAAGTAATAGCTACAGCAAGGAAGAGAGAAACTTAATAGAAATATTGAATATGTTTTAGATAATGGAGATAGTACTCTAAATAAAAAATTCTAGAAATGCAGTTTTGCTGTAATACAAATATGTTTATTTGTTTTTGTGTCTTCTATGGCTGTTTTATTCATTTAGTTTTGGGTTGTTCTTTCGTTCTTTCTTTCTTTTTTTTTTCTATCTATTTCCCTTTTTTTGTTTTTCGAGACAGGGTTTCTCTGTTGTAACTCTGGCTGTCCTGGAACTCACTCTGTAGACCAGGCTGGCCTCGAACTCTGAGAGATCAGCCTGCCTCTGCCTCCCAAGTGCTGGGATTAAAAACATGTGCCGCCACCACCACGCTGCCTATGGCTGGTTTGTACTATAGCAGGAGAACTGAATGGTTGGCCACAATACTTTACGTACATCAAACTTAAACATTTACTGTCTCTTCATGGGAAATCCTCCCCCTCCCTTATATCAGATAAAAATAGTAAAATCAATCTTAGATAATTGGTGGCAGTGCAATGGCACCGATTTCATTACAAAGTACATGGAAAGTCCATATAGGAACTTTTCATTAGATAGGAATGAGATTAAGGCAGTACATCACAACGCCTGCAGAAGGATCAAGCATTATACTGAAAACGGATGGGACTAGGTCTTAAGAACTGGAGAAAAGCTACGGCCCATTGTTCTCTGGCTATCACGTGGCCAATGCCCTCATGAGTACAAAACACCTGTGACTTCCTGCCACAGCTCTGTCCAAAATAAAGACATGAAATCAGGAGGGAGATGTGCGGGGAAGAGGGCCAGCAGTGGCTGTGGGAGGGAATATAAGAAGAATATGATCACAATACATCGTATGCATGATTGAAACTGCCCAGTACAAAAAGATGGAAAAGCATTCTAAACAGAATATAAGTAAAGGGAACACTTAAAAAATAAAACAGTGTCAACCAAACCAACTTGATGAGTATGAGTATTTGAGAGGTAAGGAAATAATCGAAGATAGAACACAAAACATGACCGGGTAACCCTGGGGTTTATTGTGTGACTGAGTAAATGAGAAATAAGGGAGATATGTATGAGTACAAAAACAAAAATCAAATGTTTGACTTAACCAGAGGCTTGAGGAGACAAAAAATAGGACAAAGTAGACAAGAAGTAGACAAAAAACAGGAAAAATAAAAAGCCACTATAGAAATACTACTACTAATCATAATCATAATAATAACAATACTAATAATAATAATGCAAAAGAATCTTGACACTAATATTTGGTATTCCTAGGGTCAATAAAGCATAGTATAGAACGTTTCTTAAAATAAAGGCTAAAACCAATGTAGCTCCCAGCATAAATGTAGCAACCATCCCCCAAGAAAACCTGATATGGATCGAGTAGTATGCCATTCGGTCAATAAACTTCTAGAATAAAGAAGTCTGGAGTCTATAAAAAAAGAATGTGAGTTTCAAAAAAAAAATCAAATTGGTGTTTACCATGACAACCTTCAAGGACAGAAGGCAGCCAAGCAATAACTGCTACGTGTTTGGGGGGAGATAAATGTAACTCAAGAATACTGTTCTCAATCAAGTTTCTTCCTGCAAAAGTTAAAATAGTGTAATTATGGGAGAATTAGAAAACATCCCATGTGCAGTCACTTCTGAGAAGTTGTTGCCCCAACAGATATTTACTCAAAACTTAATGGAACCTGGTTATTTAAAGGAGAAATTAAAACAAAGGATGTGTGTGTACAACGCATCACATGGTAGAGAAGAGCATGGTATTACCTACCATGCCCCGAGGAAAATAGAAATGTGGGCAGTGTAAGCATGTTTTATACTTAGAATATATTTACTTAGTTTTGTGTCATTTTGGACTAACTGCTTTAACAGAAACAACTTAGAGGAAAGGTATTTTTTGTTGTTGTTGTTGTTTTGGTTTAGTTTTGTTTTGTTTTGCTGACTGTTCAGAGGTTTCAGTCTGGGATGTTAAGTAAAGGGTGGGGAAATAGCTCAGTCCTGGGCGGTGGCGGCGGCAGCACGATCAGCATCAGCATCATCAGCATCAGTGTCATCAGCATCAGCATCATTAGCAGCAGCAGCAACAGTTTCTGCAGATTCAGCAGTGTTCAGAAGTCAAAGTTGATACTTTACTCCAACTCATCTTAATTGTGAGCCTCTGTAAAAACAAAACAAAACAAAACACAGTCACGTTTCTAAGACACAGTAGCCAGGAAGGAAAAAAGTAAGGACAAAGAAAGAAGAGGATCCAATCAAGACTCAAACCAGCAGAGAGATATTGAACCTGGTAGCTCCATGCCTGATAACCAATACGGGTCCAGGGGGCCCTTCTCCTGTGGCCCTGCTGTTTGTGAGCAAAGGTCTTCTCTCTTGTGTGGCTTTATCACTTGCAGCTGTCCTGGGAAGGTGTTCCGTGTCCCTGGCATCTCCATCATCCGAGGGTACCCATTCCACCTTAAGAACCATGCTCAGAGCTTCCAACTGTATTCTCTCAGAGGCTCCCACAAGCACTATGACCATGTTGTATATTACTTGGCCTCCTACAAATCTTGGTGCCAGGCAGTCTTCATCTAGTTTTATACCTTGGGTCTTGCAGTGGTTGAGTGAGGTCTTGCCAATTTTTCTATTGTCCTGGTGCAAGGTGCTCGGCTTCAATTTGATGGTGTTTATCTCTTTACAAACGGCAGCCTGGCCACGACTTACTTTCCTTTTCTAGTTTTCAGTTTTCTGTTTTGCATTTGTAATAACGTTTTTGATTGTACAAAATGGTGAGTTCCGTTATGACATGTTATACACTATATAACATACTTTGATTCTCTTCAATGTCCTGTTTCCATATTCTGCTTTCTTTGAGTTCAGGGGGCCATCACTGTAGCAAGGACGGGAGCCTTGATGTGCATAGCTGTATGGCGCTGGTGCAAAAGGAGCCTGGGGTCAGTGTTTTGTCGAGTGGTCCCTAGTAGCCACAGCATTATTTTGATTTTGCTCAGTGCCTACTTGATGGCTGCCTGCAAATATCTGGTGGAACAGATTGGAGCGTTTTTCCCACTGACTTTATTCTTAGTATTTACCTCCAAGTGGATATATATATACTAGAATGGTTGTCAGCCTGTTCTCTGGTTCTGTTAATAACAAAACATCATCAAGTTCTCTGCCCAACTCTGACCATAGTACGTGAGCAACATGAGCATAAAGATAAAGGGCTCTGTTGACAGCTTCACTGTTGAATGGTGGTGTGCAAATCAGGAGGCAAAGGACTGAGAAGATGGTCAAACACGTGGTCCTTCTCCAGATGAATGAAACACGGTCTACAAAAGCATCTACTCCCTGTCCTTGCCTACTTAGGCCCCATCATACATGCTGCTGGGATTTAAGGTGACCTATTTAGAGTGTTGAGAGACAGGTTGGCAGTATTCAAAGAACTGGTGCAAACCAATATTTTAGGGCTGCAGTTAATCAGAAAGGTCAATGGTATTTTTTTTTAAAGATCAACCAGGGCTTTTGTTAGGAATCTCCCATTTCTTTTGTCTCCTCAAGTATCAAAGATTTATGGCTGCTTACAGCCTCCTCTTTACTTATTTGATCTTTGAAAGAACATATGAGTCAAAGTTTGCTTAGGCCTCATGGGAAAATATAAGAAGCTTGTTTTATTGGACTTCCAACACCCTAAACTTTCTATCTTTTTATTTTATTTTTTTCAGAAAAGGAGACATGGGATTCAAGGAGGATTGTGGCCCCTACGTGTTTGTGAATATTCAATTCCTTATTTGTGTCATGTTATTCATTTATCCATTGGAATATAGCATATATTCCATGGAGTCGTAACATAAATGTTTTCTAGAGTGTATAACAGGACAAGAGAATCATAGAAGATAACTTAGTGCCTGGGCATTGGAGAGAACAAGGAGAATAGAAGTCTGCTTTAGGAAATGTTAAGCATATTCTAGTATCAGTACACTAGGTATTCCCTAGGCAATAAAAACAAATCCATCCTATTCTTGGATATAGAATGACACACAAAAAAATATTATATGAAGGAAACTTATCCTTTGTCAGTTTTACATTATTTTTTTCTAAGCCAGAAACATTTACTCAATTTATTTTTGAAGTATCTCCTTCTTGGGGTATATAATTCTGCTTTTGTCATATGACAAATCTTTTCAGGAGATACACATTTTCACACATATAATAAATATAATTTTTATTTATATAATTATGTAAATGTTTATATTTATTTATAATTACATATTATTTATATATTACATATAATACATTTATATATAAATTATATATTATTTATATAATAAAATTATATTTATTTATATAATTAAATAATAAATAAAATTTCTGATAGATGTTATCAGAAATTATAAAGAGATAATTTACATTTTTGTTTGAATCATGAATTTTAGTTCATTGTAACAAAATCAGTAAAGAAATGTTTAAAAAAATATGGGCTCAGGGGAGGACTTAGTGGGTAAAGCACCTGCTTGTGTAAGCATGAGGTCATGTGTTCGGATCTCCAGTACTCATTGAAAGCCAAGTGTCACAGTGCTTGAATGTGATCTCAGCTCTGAGAGGCAGCAAGTAGCAAGAGGTTAGTTGCCCAGCCAGTAGAGTCACTTGGTGAGGTCTTTGTCCAGTGAGAGACCCTATCTCAAAATAACACATGTTAACTGAGAGTCCTGACAGACAGAGAATATCTATGCAGACCCAGTGCTGAGATTCCAAGACTTAACATGGATTCTACAATGTGGTAGAGTTGTTCATCTGTGTGTGTGTGTGTGTGTGTGTGTGTGTGTGTGTGTGTGTGTATGTGTGTGTGTGTCTTAATGAAAACCTTTAGAGTTATGTGCAGTGAAAAAAATTCATTTTTATTTTGAAGATTTGGTTGGGGACATGAGCAATCTTTTAATGAGATTGTGACATAATGCTACAATCATCTCATGTTTTCCACTGGAGGCTCTCAGCGGTGGTGTTACCTACCTCTCATGTTTTAGGAAGAGAATTATAGCAAGAAAAGTGATTTTCTTTCCTTGTTGTTGTTTGCATTTTAATTTGTAAAAAGTTTTAGGGCAAATAGAGCTAAGCTGAATATATTGGGAAAATAGACAATTGATTGTAAATACATAGCAGGAAAATATCTACTCAGATGTCTGCTAATAACTCAGTCACTAGTGTTGGGAAAGTCACATTTCAGAGTATTGATTTTCAGTCCCTTGGTTGGTAGCTAGCTGTCCCACTTTATAACACATCCAATTATGATTTTAAGCATGAAGTTTCCCTATAGCCTTGTTAAAATTTCAGAATTGACAATTATATAACCTAGTTTATTTTTATTAAAATTGCCTTTTACCCTTTCCATTTCATAGACTTTAAAGAATTACTTATGCAATGGTCACGTTGCTAAATTTCACGTATTGATTGCTCTCACAAAGAAGTTGGCTCTGGATGTAGGGTTGCTCGAACTCCTTCCATTTCAAACCAAACACATTTCCCTGAAAGTATACTATTAAGTCCCTTGTCTGGGGCTGGGCTGGACCTCCTAACTCTGTAATAGGGAGGGAGCATGATATCTAAACGGCCAGAGAATAAGAACATTCTGCCCTTGAGAAAAGGCATTGCTACTGTCTATTCCATTATATAAATGCACCTGTAGTGTAAAAGAGAAGCTGGAGGTTCAGCCATGGGGCGCTCACTCATGGAGAGCAAGTTCAATCCAGAGCCCGGCTGATTGCCTCACGTTCATTAGTTGGTTTCTACCGGACACTTGTAAGATCCTTGTGTAAAGGCATCACCCTTCCTCTTTTACTTGTTTTATGACATGGTAGCATCATCTAAGGTGGTACTCCGTTCTCCTCGGGACTCCATGTCTGATGATCTCAACAAGGCTGTCCCAATCACTTTTGGCTAAATGCTCAGAGCACCCAATTTGATGATATTTTGCAACCATCTCTCTATCATTTGATATTTATTCTTTTGCTTTGAAATGCTTTATACTTAATAAACATATTCACTCACAGCTGGAAGTATTGCTCCTGTAGGCAATTACCTAGGCCATAAACAACAATATAGCACATGAATTCCTAAAGCACAGAGAATTCATGATGTTTGATCGGCGAACTGCTCTAATGATAGTTACATATTTAGTCTCACAGACATAGACAAAAGATGTATTATGAATTAAGGTTACAGTCCCAGAAAAATATATTGCATCATTAAATAAATACAATAGATGTCATCATGTTCTTTAAACTCCCAATACGTACACAACAATGCTAATTTTTCCGTGTGTGTGTGTGTGTGTGTACACATACATACATATACATATATATATACACACACATACATATATACATATATATACGCATATATACATATATATGTATATATACACACACATACACTCACACACACATACACACACACACACACACCTATATGTGGGTTCAAATTTCCATAGAAGTAACCTACGCTTGACTGAGCATCATTAGTTTTATTTAATGAGTGAGATTTAGTCATTTATTCAGAATGTAATAGAAAACAAATATTCTTTATCAGAAGTACCTGAGGAATAATCAGAGATAGACAAGCATATACTAGCAAGCAAAGAGTGCTTGGACCCTGTCTAAGAACAATTTCAACACCATGTTATTTTTTTCCAAGATTCAGGAAAAGAGGTTATAGAAAAAAGGGAAAGTCATTTGCCATTATGTTTCAATTCGATAAATAGAATAAAATATTTGGAGGTGTTTTACCTATCAGCATAAACAAATGCACATAATAAAATGGAGTATGATAATCTTGAAAGCAGAACCAGTGGGATAAAGGTAATTATGTGTTCTGTGTGTGTTATATGAAAAACCATCTTCATTATTTTACTAGACTGGGGGAAAGCAGAGCATGTTCTTATCACATCTTTGTTACAAAGACTTAGAAACATTCAATAAATTGCCTAAATATCTGGCAGGTATGACAGCCAAAATTTGAGCTCTGGCTGCTCTTAGTCTAAAGCCTCCAGCTCCTTCAGTTGTGACATGCTCTTGTTATTAAGTTCACATAATAACAGGAAAATGAAACAATTGAAAATTACATTTTCTTGTACCAAACCAACAGTAACCACCTAATCTCTTGAACATGAATTGTGCAATAATATTTGGTTTTTTGTTTGTTTGTTTGTTTCAGTTTTAGAGGTTTTTTTTTGTATTTACAAAAAATATACTATGACTAATGAAAGGATTTAAATCTACACAATGGCCTTATTTTATTGTACTCATTAGGTTAAATGAGAATGTTTTTGTCAATCAGTGGAAAAAGAGGCCACAAGTTTGAAAGAGAGTTGGGAGGGATGTGTGGGAGGGTTTGGAGGGAAGAAAGGACAGGGAGAAATATTGTGATTAAATTATAATCTCAGAAATACAAACACTGCTTGAATTTAAAAACAATGTTTTTGTTAGAACATCATTCTTGTTTATTAATTTGTTTTTTTCTTCTCACTTATAATGCATCCTGACCCCAGCCTTCCCATGTCTGCTCTCCTCCCACTCTCCCCATCTTCCTTCTCCCCCAGATCTATCCCCTGCCCCCACCCCCTTCTTCTCAGAAAAGAACAGGCCTCCTAGGGTTTCCAGCCAAGCAGGGTATAATAAGATGGAACTAGTCAGGGCAGGAGCCCTCATATCAAGGCTAGATAAGGCAACCCAGGAGGAGAAAAGGGGCCGAAGGGTAGGTAAACGGTCAGAGACACCCCCCCTCAACCCCCAGTCCAACTTTTAGGAGTTCCAGAAGAACATCAAGCCAGAAAGCCATAAAATATAACATGTCGGATATCTAGCACAGATCCACGCAGGCTCTGTGTCTGCCACTTCGGTCTCTGTAAGCCCGTAAGAGTCTTGGTCATTTGACTCCATGGGGTGTGTTCTCCTCATTCTTTTTGAAAACAATAGTTTATTAATTCTTTGAAAGTGTCATACAACTTATTTTGAACGTATTCACTTGCCGTTTACCAACTCTTCTGATAACTACCCTCTTTCTCCTTCTATCCCTTCCTTCTCAACTTTTAGTTATATATCCCACCACACACACACACACACACACACACACACACACACACACACACACACAGAGTCTACTTTTTGTTGCCTAACTAGTCTTGGGAATAGAGCCTGTCCGGAGAGGTGGTTCACATGCCAAAGATGACATCATCAAAAAGAACCGACTCTCCCTCGCCCAGAAGCTATCTAATGCCAACGACCCCTCAGCTAGCGATGAGATTCCATGTCCATCTCCCCGCTCTATACTAGGATTTTATTTGGTTTGCCTTTTCTTGGGCAGGTCTTATGCATGCATCATAATCTCTATGAGTTCGGCCATGCACCTACCCTCTTGTCCCTAGAAAACATGATTTCTTGAACTTATTTACTACCTTAGGCTCCTAAAATATTTTTGTCCCCTTCGTCGTCTGTGAATATTCCTGACACTTGGGGGTAGGACTGTGATATATGTCTCATGTATGTGAGATATGACATATATATATGTGTGTGTGTGTGTATATATATATATATATATATATATATATATATATATATATATATAATTTAGACATGAGCATTACACAGTCCTTTATTCTCTACACATTGTCTAGCTGAGGGTCTCTGTTGTATTTGCCAGTGACTATAAGGAAAAGCTTCTCTAATGAGCATTGAGAGCTACTCTGATCTATAGGTATAGCCATAAATCATCAGAAGGCCTTTTGCTACTATGCCCAGTTAGAAGAATATCAGAATTAAGAGTTCTTTCCTAGGGCCTATGACCAATTCAGCTGCATGTTCTTGGCCCCATTCAAACAGTGCCAAGTATGAATTCCATCTTGTGGAGCAAGCCTTAGTAAACCTCAGTAAGTGTTGGTCACTCCCATAACAGCAGTTGTATTTATAGGATTAACAGCTGGTGAGATTAACAATTACTTTTCTCCTCTGGGAGCAGAGTACTTCTCAGCACTATGAAAGCTACCAAGTGAGGATGAAGAATTCAGGTCCATACCAGCTTGAGTTCTCCATATTCTATGATGCACGTATGTGGTAACTTCAGCACTAGGATCTTACTGTCAAGTTCTGGAGGAGAGATAAGAGTATTCTCAATAACCTATAAAGTTCAGGGGTCTGTATAGCCCCATTGGTCAGGAAATCAAAAAAAAAAGTAGCCCATTCCTGGCACTGGGATTTTTTATTTACTAGCATGGTGTGTCCAGTGGAGATATTGCTCCCCCATTGTAGGGTAATTAAATTTTTATGATTTATGATGGTGTAAAATGTTAATGTGAAATAAGAGTCACTACACTGTTACAAATTGGACACTTCCAGTTATGTCAGATATAATTTACAAACAACAGTAAGTTCTTAAAATCAGATGGACGATATATACCTGTGTCTCAAAATGTTTGTGTTATTTCCCTCAGAAAATCCATTTCAGAAAATTATCCATAAAAACAATAATCAGATTTTTGTAAGGATAGTTATGATAATGATGCATACTAGCCATAAGAAATGTAGATAAAATGGCTGTCATGTCAATTAAAATCATTTTCAAAAATATCAGTATACCCAGAAACAGGGCACACAACCCAATGTAGACTAATATGTGATGCCTTTGAGTCAATCCGTTTTCAGCTTTTTAATGTTCACAAAATTTTTATGTTTATAGTGGTTCGAATAAGAATGTCCTCCATAAGTTTATGTACGTGAATGTTTGGGAAGTGGTACTACTTGAGACAGATTAGGTGTCTCAAGATTGAGTATAGGTGTGTCGCCTTGCTGGAGGAAGTGCACCATTGGGAGACAGGGATGGGGATGTGCTGGGGGTGGGGGTACAGGGTTGGTTTGGAGAGGACACTTTGGGATTTTAAAAGCACAAGCCAATCCCAGTATGATTCTCTTCCTGCTGCCTGTGGATCTGGTCATAGAACTCTCAGCTGCTATGTCTGCTTGTGTTTCACCATGCTCTCCGTAATAAGGATAATGGGCTAAACCTCTGAGTGCTAGGCATCAATTAAATGCTGTCCTTTATAACAGTTGCTGTGGTCATGGGGTGTCTCTTCACAGAACACTGACTAAGACAAGAGTTGGTACCAGGAGTGGGGTACTGTTGTGACAGGCCTGACCATGCTGCTTGTTGGCAGAATGTGGACTATGGGACTTGGGGTTAGGAAAGCAGTTGAATACATTAAACAGGGCTTAATGGGATGTATTAGTAGGAGCATGGAAGACAGTTCTGAGGGTGATTTGAACTGTGGGATCATAGATCAAGAAATCTTAGAGAGGAAGAATATTAGTAAGTAGCTTAGAGACAATTCTTAGGATGTTATGGTGAAGAATGTGGCTGTGTTTTGTCCTTGTCCAAAAAATCTGCCTTATGCTAAACTGGGTAGTTTTGGATTAATGGTATTGGCAGAGGAGATTTCAAGACGACCTAGTATTGACTGTGTTATATAGTTATTAATGGCTACTCTTATACAGAACTATAGTGAAAGGAAGTAGGCTGAGCAATATAAATACAAATGTACAGTTTGTGGAGAAAAGGAGCACCAGGAAGTATAATGGAGCTAAGTCTAGTGCTCAAGAAGATAAAAAGTTTAATAAAAAGCCCAGTGGATTAAGAGAGTAATGACCTCAGGGCAAGACCCTACCAAGCTAAGCTTCTATCTTATGGAAAGGAATTAAAGAAAACCTTAAGCAGTAAAAGAAATGATCAACAACAGAAGATTGATGTAGATGTAATTGAATGAGGGGGCCATGTTCCAGCTTCAGGAAACAGCAGAACTTGACAGTTTTGGGCCACATGGTTCTGGCTTTAGAGTCAAAGATACAAGAAGGGGTTGTGGAATCTCCTTCCATGGCTAAGGAAAGCTGCTGAGGCCAAGTGTGTGTCAGGGGTGTCCCTGCATGGAGGCATAGACAGGCCATTGTGTAAAGCTGTAAATGTGAAGCCTGGATTTGTGTTGGAGACCCCAAGTTGTTGGAGATGCATTAGTTGTGGGATACTTTCCAAGAAGCTTCTAACAGGGTGTGGAACTAGCCTGAGGGAGAGAGAACTATGTTGCATGCAACAAAGCTAAAAGGGGTTGGAGTTCTGAAGAGTGCTTCGACATCAGCCATGGAGATGCAGTATTTGGAGTTTGCCCAGATAGCTTTTAGTCTTGCTTTGGTCCTGTATTTTCTAACTCTGCTCCCTTTCCTCCCTTTTGGAATGGTAACTTATATTCTGTGCCATTGTCAATGGAAGTATGTGATGTGCTTTTTATATTTTGAGTTTACAGGGGTTGCAGTTAAGAGATTGCCTTGAGTCTCGGGAGAGACTTTGAACTTTGGACTTTTAAATGTTGTTGAGACTGTTACTGCATTTTTGCATGATAATGTGGCTATAAGCCTATAAAGGCCAAAAAGTGAAACGTGATGGTTTGAATTAGAATGTCCCCCATAGGCTCATATATTTGAATGCTTAAGGAGTAACACTACTTGCAAGGATTAGGAGGTTTGAGTAGGTGTGACCCTGTTGAAGAGAGTGTGCCACCTGAGGGGATTTGGGGTTTCAAAAGTCCAAGCCAGTCCCGCTGTCTCTCCCTTCCTGCCTTTTTCATATCTCTCAGCTACTTCTCTGACACCATGTCTACCTGTGTGCTCCCTGCCGTAAGGATAATGGGCTAAATCTCCAAAGCAAGCCTCAGCTAAATGCTTTCCTTTATAAGAATTGCTGTAATCATGGTATGTCTTCACAGCAACAGAGCACTGACTAAGACAATGTCTTAAGAATAAAAAAATGCATAAAATATAATTTTATTCACAAGACAAAATCAATTCATTAACTGAGAGCTTCAGTGAATTGTTTGTTTAGCTGTCAGACTCTTACTAATTGTTGGGTAACACGAACCAAATCTGGCATATAACTCTAATTATTTCCTTTCTGCACCTGTGTATTAAGAACCAGAGGCAGGCTGTATACAGGAAGCAGCCCTGGCTCCCAAGCATCTATATGTAAGCTAGATACATTTTGGCATGGGACATTCAACTTGTTAGCTTAACTAAAGTGATTCCTACTTAAATAAAGCAACAAAAATTGCTTTATAGAATATATTGCAAGCTGTTTGACTCAATGACAAAATCAGCAGTATCAGGGCAGATAACTGCTTTTCTTCAAAGATCAAATCACAGACAGTAATATGTCTATAGGTATGGTGCCTACAACCTGGCACAGATCCTAGCTCCTAGTATGATCTAAAAAGTACTTGCTGAGTAAGATTTCCAGGGCTTACTAATGCATACACAATACTTTTCACTATTCAGACATTTAAACAGGTACATTCATTCTTCAAAACCCTTAGTACTTACTGTGATATTATACTGTTAGATGCATGCACAGTTTTGTTCTGATTGGTCTATTAATAGAATTGTGACAGAATGGAGTCGAAGTTAATGAGTCACAAAAAGAAAACTTGAAATTCCACATAATATTTGAGTCATAATTGTTAGCCAGTTTCTCTTTCTCTTCAAAGATCTTATCTGTATAAACTTTAAAATAAATGTAATAATATCTTCTGCTTAATTGTCATTGATCCTGATCCAGTGTTTATAAAGTCTCCACGTAGTATCTGGCACACCATATGGTCGGATTGTGCAGAGAAAAAGATGTCCAGGTTAGGTAGGAATGGCAGTCCCAGTACTATGATCAGCCTAGCATATGCCTCTCATAGAAGTCCTTCAAAGAGGACTTCTGTTCTTCTGGTGTAAAGAACAAACACTGTGGATTGTGGTGGAAATGGTATTGTGACTGGAACAGACCAGTTCCTTCTTCTGGAAATATTACTTTGATTTTCTCTGAGGGGCTGATGTAACAAATAACTCTTAATCTTGTTTGAATATCAACTCTGGCACTTTGGTGATCCAGCATGAATTATCTACCATCCCTGCACCTACCACTAATCCCAGGAAAATGGGGGCAATAATAGCTCCTATGTTGGGGAAGGCACAAGGATAATTCACACTAAATGCCACAGCAGCTAGAATGATGTCAGAAAGTGATATGTTCTCTGAGGTATTTGTTAAATACATAGACTCTCTACTCTTCCTTCTGCATTCTCTTTTTTGGGACTCTCCTACAAGAGAATTTCCATGTCCTTGATGAAGAACTGACACTAGTCCTAAGCCAAATCTAATCAGACGTATTATTAATGAACAGCTGTTGTGGATGTTTACTTTTAGCTATATATAAAATAATTCTTTTGTGCACTGTTGAGAAAAGAGTTGCCTGGGTCTTGGTATTTTGTATTTTCTGCAGGTGTTGGATTTATATGGGGATGTTTGATTGTTCATGATCTGTGTGTGCTATCAGCAGAATACGTGAGGGGTTCTGTATCAATAAAAGCACTTGAGCCAAGATGCTCAGGGTTCAACTGTCCAGGATGGCACTTGCCATGATAGTGGTTCCTTCTACTGAGGTCTGGCAGAGTTGACACCTGTGATTATGCCTCTTTGTCCTTCTTGAGTGAGCCACCACTGTAGCTAACAGCTACAAGTGGTGCCTGCAATGTGGATCCTTAATTCATCCCTTCTAAGGGATACTCTAAGAAGAAACTTTTCTGCTAAGAGTTGAGTGATGTCCTGATCTATGGGGATAGTAACATGGCACTAGAAGTCATTTTATTGCTATATTCACTTAGCAGAATAATAGTAGGAGGTTTTTACCCTGAGTCTATAATCTATCTAATCTCAGGTTCATAGCCTTGTTTACAATATCAGGTATGGGTTGTGTCTTGTTGAGTGGGTCTTTCTTTTATAAATTTTGGATTCTCAATCATAGTTAGCTCCTTCTGCACTCAGATTTAGCATGATTGTTTATGTTTTTTATAGTACTTTTGTTTGTATTTGCAAATTCAATTATTGAGTCATTTTGCTATAAGTTCATAATTATTACTTATTCTATATTTTATTCTATATTTTTTATTTTATTCTATATCTTTTATTCTATATTTTTTCCTGTATAGGTAAAATTATCCATATACTTTTCTGCTGTTTTATTTGTTTGTGTCATAGCCTTTTGCTCTAATCCTAAGTATATTTATGATTTTGTGGTACAGGGTGTCTACGCAGAAGACACACAGCATTAATTCAACAGCTAAAGAAATATGAAGTGAAAGATGTAGAACTCTGCATCCTGAATATTTTAAACAACTTTATGCTCATTAGCAGCATATAGGGTAACAATGAATTTATCAACACATTTTTTCTCTTTTCCCCTTGTTGGCTTAATTATTATCTCTTCTAATGTCTGCATTTCGTGGCATTAACTAAGTATAGTGTTATCTCAAATATCTAAATCTCAGTGTAGAATCTTTTATTTATAATAAAGAGAGTTTACTTCTCTCCTAAAACTCCAAGTTCCTTTTGAACAGTTGTATTTCTTTCAAAATTGTTTGTCTTCTTGAGTCCATTACATTTCCTTACTGAGATCAGTATTATCATTTTCACTCAAAACCAAAAATTCTGCTAAAATTTATATTTGGACTTGAAATTTATTGCAGTATTTGGACTGAATGGCTATATTTATATTTATATATTTATATTTATAAATATGAGAAAAACTTATATTTCTAACTTACAATCATGGAGTATCATTCTAATTTTTTCTTTTTAATTTCTCTAAGCAATGTTGCTTTGTCTCCTTACATTTATTACTGAGCTTTTTGATTTCCTGTATTTTAGGTGGAATTATTGACTTCATACAGAAATTCAGTTGATCTTATCGATATATTTTATATCCTCATCTATTGTTTAAACCAATTGTGAGAGCTCCTGATTTAATTTGTTAACATTATTATCTAAATGTCAATTAACTAAAATGTCTAGGTATAATATTGTTAAACTATAAGCATTGTCATTTGCAAGTAAAAGCAGTTTCATTTTTCTGGACCTGTAGGAATAAGCAGAGGCATACAATAAAAGACAATGAGTTCCCCTTCAGGGTTTTACTAATAGCAAATAGTTCACAGGTAAAGAGTAGGATCAATGAGCCTCTCCCTCTTCCTTGGCTGATTGTTGCTTATGGCTGATACTGTATAAAACAATTGAGGTAACTCCCATAATATGATCTAGTGATTACAGTAGTTGCATTGAGTAACAGTTGATGTGATTTATGATTATAAAGTTGAATTGAGTCATCCTATCTCTCAGATCTGAGATACTTCCCTTCATCTGTAGTGATCCCTGAGCCTTAAGGGGGAACGGAATGAGCAACTTGTGTAAGGCTGGGTCTTGTTTTCCAAATATTGGCAGCCATGAGTCTCTGCATTCACCACAGTTGATTGTAAGGAGAGGTTTCTCTGAAAAAGGCTATGACTCTGTATTCAGCTTTAAGTATAGGTATAGAATCAACTTGATACTATGTTAACTAGTTTAACAACAGTAATGAGTTCTCCCACTTGAGTCTATTGCTTCTCCAGTCCTGGATTGTTAGCTAGACTTACAAGATCAGGTTCTGGTCCGCTACAGACACCTTGGGATAGATCTTGGATGCATTTAGAGGCCAACTGTTTGACTTCCTAAAGCCAAGCCACTGTCACACAAACTCTACATTTTCTCCTATATTTCTTATTTCTTTGTTCTGTTATTTTCATATTTAAGAAACTGATATTTATAATTGTAGCTTTATACTACTATATGTGTGTGTGTGTGTATATATATATATATATATATATATATATATATATTTGAAAAAACTAAATAAGAAATTGTTAACGTATTCCTGTCTTCTCTATTGCCCCACACATTCATCACTTCTAGTGGTCTGCACTGTCTCGTGTGATTCACTGTCTTGTGTGAATGTGAGCATCTGTGATGTCACTTACATTCAGTAAGATGGATTCCCTCTTCACTTACTGTCAATCTATTCAGTATGTTCATTTTTAAAACAGAGTTTTGTTAGAATCAGAATCCATGTTTTATATTAGCACTTAGAACATGGTATTTCATTCCCTCCAGTCTTCACCAGACCTGATGAGAAGTTAACTATGATAATGTGGGAATACATTCATATTTGGGGCATGTTTCAAATATGCTTTGACTGTCTATTGCAAATTCTTTGTTATGTGATGCTGTTCTGAATGGGTATCATTGGTCAACCAGGTATGATTTGATTCTTATGTTTATAAACATTCTTTCATGTAACCCAAAGCCCAGAAAATCCTCACCAAATACCATCCAGCTGATCCCCAGAGCTGTGCATTAGCCCTCAACAGTTCTCCATTCTGTTGTTTAGTTAAAATAGATTTGCAGTTTCGGACAATGTAACCTCTATTCCTCATTCATTGCTTGTCACTAACTTTACTATTTCAGCCGATCACGCTGTGGTAAAGGGAAGCTCCTTTAACTACTGATGGGAAATGCCCTCTTTTCTAACTCCCCACACCTGGCTGATGTGTGGCCCTGCAGTTCTGGAGGTGGGTGGAGGGGTTGTCCCAAGGGAACACTTCTAAAGTCAACTGCCTCACTCCACCCCACCCCTAGAACGTAAGGCCTTTATGCAAAGCACAGTTCTCTATTTCTCACACTTGTTTGCACTCCTGAGTGCAGAAAAACTTTGCTTTCTAAAGTTTGTTTCCCCATTTTGTTTATCTTTGCTTCGGAGGAGATGGGATTTGTTGATTTTCTGTCTGTCACATCAGAAATTGTTCTCTGAATGAAAATGATTATTACTGAACAACTGCCATTCTTGAGACACAATACGGCTTGAAGATTTAAGTTTCTTGGACAAAAGTTGTCCTATTTCTTGCCGAGTCAAGCCTAGGCTCTCGTGCCCACTTCCATACTCACCCTCTGGCTCCACTTTGCCATGAAAGATGTCTCTGATGTTGAGTCTGGATTGGCTGTTGGCAATACTCAATCTTTCCCTTTGTCACCAAGCCCAGGCTTTTTTCTAAGGCACCTAGGACAGCAGACTAGCTATTATATCAACTTGTAGCTTGTGATCCCTGCATCACTTTTGCTGTCTGCATGGGGCTTATTCTTCCATAGTATCTCCTTCAGAGCACAGGCCAGAAATCACTACACTTATGGAAATTCATCTAACTAGAATAGTGACCAAGAAAAGCATCATTGTCCCTTGCTCCAGGAAACAAAGAATGGAAGAATCATGTTTTTATTTTCCTAAAAAGAAAGTGATTGATTTTATTTCACGAGGTAATTAAAGATAGATGCTGAAAACTAAAGAGGTTTTAAGAAAGAAATTTGAGAGACCTGTGGGTGTTTTATTTTCGTAAAATTGTTGACATCACTTGGCCTAAGCAACATGAAGAGCAAGAGTTTGGGTCAAAGAAGGGTTATAGGGAAATCATGTTTCGATGAGAAACAAGAGAATAAGACAGGACCGTAAATGTCCTGTTTAAGAGATCTCTTGATCTGTGCTCTAGAAAGCTTATAAAGTAATTTTGAATCAAGTAGGGTTTGGTTAAAACATAGATAGCAGTAGCCAAAGACATAGGTGTTTGCTTCCTTTGTTTCTGCACAAAACATAGGTAAAGCTTTAGTTTTTCCATGGTCTTCAGGCAAGCAAGACCTGATTTCCAGGAAGTAGCTCAGGTCCCTTCCTCTTGTACATAACCATGGGGGCACTGAAGAAAACCTCCATCTCACACCAAAGCACCAGTGGAATTCCTCAGACAACATAGAGACCTGGAAATGAAGTAAAAGAAAGACCACTGCAAAACATGAATTTATATTTAAAAAATTCATGAATCTTTTAGGTGCAATGTTACAAGAAAGATGTTAAGACCTAGTAAAATTTCTATTCTCATACAATCTCTCTCTTATTCTTTCCTTCTTTCCTTGCTTTCTTTCTCCTCTCATCAATAGAGAATATTTTGTAGATAGGAAGTTTCTGGAAATTTTAAGTGCTTCACGTTTTTTAACACATGTAGTTACATGCCTATTGGGCAGCTCACCAAGGAATGACAATGACATTCTCATTGGTGTAACCCTGCCAGACCTCAGCAAAGGGAATCACCATCCTGGCCAGTGCCATACTGGACAGTGGAACCCTGAGTGTCTGAACTCAGATGTTCTTATTGATCTAGCACTCCTCAGGTGTTCTACTGATATCACGTGCAGATCATTATCAATTAACTTCCCCCACATAAAAGCAATACCTGCAAACAATAGAAAACACCAAGACCTAAGCAGACCAACAGTCTACAAAACAGTATTTTAAACACAACTAAAAATAAACTTCTACAATGAACATATCTTAGATAGTGTATGCCACAGGAAATCTTTTCCAAATAAATTCATTTCATACATCAGTAGCAGATCTGACCACAATACTAAAATCTTGCATCATATTTCTAAATTATTGAATTCCTTTGAACATTTTATACCTTTCATGGTCTTATTTTTCTTACCTCAGAGAATAAGTCTGTGCATTTCCTGGCTTGTCACTAAGCACACACTGATGGCTTATGCTACTGTGAAGACATCATATAAGTCATTCGTATGAATACATGCCTGTAGTTGTAAAGAATTTTCCCATACCACCATAAATAAGTCAGAATGAATTCAGAGAATCATTTTGTCTACTTTTGAAGGTAAAGCGTGGGTTCCTTTAACAACTAAAACACCAACTTGAATTTTATTTGTCTCCTGTAGGCTACTACTCTCTTACTTTATGACTTGCACTTTTTTGTTTGTTTTACAGTATTTCATAAGAGTCAAGTTCGAGATATCGTCACCAAGTGTAGGTCATATTTGTCGCTTACAGTTAAAAGCATGCAATAAACTGCAAGTGGTTATGTAAGCCAGTGATATGTAGTTCTTCAAGATTAAAACAACAGGACACATGCATGTATCATTCTTTGCTACTACCGTCTCTCTGTTAGCACAACCATACTCATTTTTCTCTTCATATGCTGTATTTGGATGTGTGTTATAATCTGGATAATCGCTCAGTTTGGTTAGGACCTTAGACCAAGTAGGGTTTAGAGGGTACAATTTGCTGAACTTTGAAAGAATAGATTCTGTTATGAGTCATATCTCTGACTTATAAATAGAAATCTGGGATCTACTTCATTATTAATCTGAAAAATGATACGGTGTTTTGTAATAAGCCATAAGGGAGCAGAGGGAGCACTGGCAGAGGGCCTAAGATTGGTGTTAACTTCAAGAGCAGAGGTGATTTTTAACACTTCAAGACCATTCATGAAATATTATGTATATAATTTGTACTCACAGTAACAAATGTACTCTCCAAGGAAACATTAAAATAAATAGCTTCTTTAACTCTTTTGTACCTTGATCATGTCTTAGTTTGATGAACCCATAAAAGGGGAAGGTAAGATTGATGTTGAACAGATCAGTAGGCCAATCATGTAGTTTATTACATATTTATGACTCTGAAAGATCAAAGGATGTTTTTATGTTCATAGCTTGGCAAATGTATCTTGCCACACTCAGATATGTTCCAAGTGACTTCAGCGGGGAAAGGAAGAGGTCTGGCAATGTGCCTGTAATGCTATTTGGCAAGATACTGGATGATGGTGAGATTCGAGAACACAGTAACATACTGTGTTCCATGTATACACATACACACTCTATATATGTATGCACACATTCAGTGGTATATAGGAAATGTGTGATTATATACATACTGCATGTAAATATGGCAACCTATTACATAATCAGGGTAATTAGATTAAATAGTAATGTGTGGATATAGAAATAAATTTCTGTACAGGGAAAGTCTTCAATATTATCTCATCCCACAGCAATTGCAAAGAAAATGGCAAATTAAATGTTACGACCAAAGCACTATAGATTTCCAGATGCCTATTAAGATGATCTGTATGCTTTCAGTTTAACTGATTAAAATTTTGAATCATGTGCAACCTAAGTCTCGTTACATAGTCTTAAAAGGGCTGACAAAGTAAGAATAACTCCTACAATACCGATTGGGGTCTCCCAGTCTCTCCAGATTGTAAAGCCTCACTAGCTCTAGCCCAACAACTGGTTTATGCGTATAAAATACACGCTGGGAGGTGAGTCAGTCTCATTATACCTTTCTATCAAGGATTCAATTGTTAGGATTACCCAAATGATCCAGCTCTACACACACACACACACACACACACACACACACACACACACACACACACACACACAAAATGCTTTTAACTTAAAATTTGAAAAAGATTGATTTTCAATTTGTCATATATTGAAATAATCATTCCCCCCCCCTTTAAATATCAACAGATTGTTAAAAACCGCAATAGCCACTCATTAGTATATGTTCCAAAAAACGAAATCTGGCACCAAAGAGGCACCAGCACTTCCATTTTCATTGTGTACTATTAGTAATAATCAAAATACAGGTTTGCTCTAGATATTGAGTCCAGATGAATGGATAGAAGAAAAAACATGGCATACATACCAACGGAAATATCCAGTCGAAAATACAATGAAATACTGTTATTTACCAAAAGTAGAGGTAAATTTTGGACATTATATTAAGTAAAATAAGGCAGATAGACAATGATGAATGTTCTCACTTCATCTGTGGGAGTTTTTTTAATTTATTTTAAGTTTTACAATTATATGTGCATGCGTGTCTATGGGTAACAGTATGCACGCGAGTTCAGGCAGCCGTCAAGGCGAGAAGAGTGTGTCAGATCCCTTGAAACTCGAGTTACAGGTATTGTGAGCAGCTTGAGTTGAGTATTTGGAACTAAGTCTGGGTCCTGTGTAAGAATAGTGTGTGCTCTTTACCACTGAGCCATCCCAGCCCTTTATTTAGTGTTTGTATAAAATGCCAACCAGAACTCAAAGTAGTGCTCATCAGAGGTTTAAGAACCAAATGGAAAAGTGGGAGGTTGAGAGTCTGCAAACTCTGCATGTTGTATGCTTGCCTTGCAATATCAATCTCATGCCGAATATCATTAATGAATATAGATAGACTTGCTAATAAATCAAATTTATCGAAAAGTTTCAAAGTGTATTCCAAAACATACGCTCATCCTTTGATGGGGTCAGTTACTAAAGAATACCTCTGTGAAATGTATTTGGCGAATATTGGGTGACATGGTTTTAAAGAGTCAGGCATGGCAATATTGGCAATCTCCAGTATGTCACAGGACGAATGGATTCAGTAGAATTCTTCTCCCAAAGCAAAGGGTGTTGTGAATCTGATTTTCATTTGTGGAAATGTGAATTAAATGATGTGAAAAGAATTAGGTCCATTGTGGGTCAATTGTTCTTATTAAAATGAAGACTGGCAATCACACCCGGGAAAGAGAAATAACAGATTGTGTCGTTTGTGGCATTAGAGTCAGAAATGAAAGAATTCTGAGCCACAGTTCAAGGAGAGCAGATCAGGTTGCTGTTCTTATGCTCTTCCATTTACTAAGACTTCCTAAAGAACGACTGGGAAAAGTCATCTAATGTTTGATCTCACTTCTTTGAGCTTTCTCAGTTAAACTTTAAAAGTATTTTACTACTTAACTGGGACACTAGAAAGCCAGACGGAAGTATTGTCTGTTCCCTTAGGCCTTGCAGGTAACATAACATTTTCCCACTAGGAACATGAAGCATATTCTACCGTCAGGAAGTTTTATCTTAATACAGCCTCAGAAATATGAGAACCTTATCAGAGATTGGCAATCAGAGATCAAAAGTCAAATAATGTGTCCAAAGTAACAGAGATTTCGAGTTTTAAACAAGAATCTTGCCAATTTCTTGGTATCACAGTATTTTCTTTCTGTAATGCCACTTAATAATAATGATGATGATAATAATAATAATAATAATAATAAAATAATAAAACAATAATGAGTGTAATCAAGAGTAAGAGAACGTAACACTGATTGAGAGACTACTGTAGGTAATGATGGTGTCTGTGCTAATTCATTCTATTTCCATTTGCAATTCAGACTGATATTTTTATTTTTATCTACCAAAGTAAAGAATCTTAACAAAAATCAATTACCAAGAGTGAGGAGCCAAGATTTATACTAAGCCAAGCTAGCTCTGCTCAGCTGTTGCTTTATCCTGAAAAACCATTCCTGCCTGAACCAGTGTAATGAACTAATGCACAAATGAACAATTATATGTGTTCATTCAAACGCTAAATATCTGTATAGTGATATAATGTTATTGCAGACACATTAAACATTTGGAGGAGCTAACGCGAGGCAGAATTCTGATACAGAGAATACACGCAGCAAAATTCATGGAAGTACAAGGGAAATGACTCAGTGCTTGTCCGACAACCTGACAACCTATCTTGAGTCCTGGGGATCCACGTAAAAAGCCGGAATGTCGGCATGCATCTGTAAATCCACCATTTCTTCTGCAATATGCAGATCAGAGACAAGAGGACCACCCAGAGGCGAAAAGGCCAGCTACCCCTCAATGGGCAGTTCACTGAGGCAGCAGAAACCAAATCCCACCGCAGCGCCTGGAAGCACGTTGACGGTATCGGCACCTGGAAGTGGTCCTCTGATGGTCACAGCCATGGTGTGCTGTGTCCGTGCCTCCTTCCAGAATGAATGACTAATTAGCTAATTAAAAAATAATGTGAAAAGTATTCATTGCTTCCATATGGTTTTATCTTTAGGTTGTCTGCCTTACAAATACTCGTGACATAATATACAGGAACATGTGTTTCTTGAACTAAAAGTCTGTTTCCAGTTGTTCATAGATATTTCATATATGTTTTGTGTACCAGGTGATTGGAGTATTTATCTTGGACTGAGAATGGGGTTCAATGACAGAGTGCTTTATTGGAATGTACAAAGTACTGGGTTTGATCCCCAGTACCACGAAACAACAGACACACACACATATAGACACACAGACATACCCCCGCGCCCCCTTCCCCCCGCACACACATACACGGAACTTATGAATACTTACCTAAGTTTGTTTACTGACACAATTCGCCAATGTGTTGGTGTTATCCGCCTATTTTAGAAGAGAAATCTGAGTTTCATAGGGCTGGGAAAGTTGTATAAACACACATGAAACACACATGACTTTGAAAGACTATTCTATCACCTGCTCAGACTTCCAACCCTGTGGTCTGCTCTCCCTCAGTTGTTTTCGGTGCTACCTCCCACCAGCCTAAAGAGAGATGTTTGGCCCTCTCATGTATGACACATAATCAGTGCGGCATGAAAAATAAGTTGGGAAGTCTTATATTTCCGAAATTATATTAATATAGAAAATCACCATTTCATTCTATAATAACTAAATAAAGAAACAAATATGTGTGTGTGTGTGTGTGTGTGTGTGTGTTTCTGAAAACTGAAATACATTTAGCTGCAGACACATGGCACATAGTAGGGACATAATAAGTACTTGCTGAATAAACCCTAACAATTCTAAAAGTTCTTGATCGAATGCTTCACGTTTTCTTTAGTTTGCATCAATATGGGAGACTTTGAGCAGGTTTTTAAGGTTGGAAGTACATGCAAGAGCTGAGGTCTTTGAAAATGCAATGTCACCCTGGTGTGTGACTATAGTGGTGGCGCCATTTGTCCTTCAGCAGCCAGTTTATTGTTGAGCTGATTAGTAAGTAATTCACCAGTAAGTAATTCAATTATCAATGCTATTAACGTTTGGATTCTTACAGTTATTAAGCTCACCACAACCACCACCCCACCTCCCATTCCTTTGCATTTTAAAATAAACGAGTTAAGGAGTTAGAAGATAAGTAACAAACTCAACTTTGATGTTCCCAAAGATAACCACACCAGAATGACTTGTGAGGACAGATTTTAGGCAAAGGAAGACAAGAATTGTGTGGACTTCGAGCAACGCATGGGGTACTTCTTGTAGGACGGTTGCAAACATCGAGAGGGAGGTTGTGTTTAATGCGTAGACACGCGCAATTCATTACAACTTAGAAATGTCATCCCATATTCAGTGCGTGCAGCTGCTGGGTAACGCCCACGTGCGCCATTATTCCCATGGTCGTGGATGCCACTAAGGGAGGGGAAGAGAGAAATTATTTTAAAACCTTGGGCTCTGTTTTTATTTTTGTTGTTGTTTGTTTGTTTGTTTAAACCTGAAATTATTGTGAAAAAAAATCCCAAACACAATACTCCAACGAAGAATTAACATACATTTTTTCAGAAAGAACAAAAAAGGTATAAATTATGTCTGATTGAACAAACACAACTCCACTGTTGAACAGCCAGTCAATGGAGAGGGCAGGGAAAGGCAATGGAGCAAGGTAATGTGTAATCTCCCCAGTCAATGGGCTGTGGGCAGGCCTGGGCGGCCCATTGCTGGAGGTGTCAGGGAGATAAATAGCAGAGAGTCCTCCTCAAAAATATGATTAATACCCTCCTCGGTCCACTGCTGAAGATGTAGTGGGTGCAGCTGGTCTGGACAGCAGTTGCATAGAGGGAAAATCCAGGACTATGGCAACGGAGCAGAGAGGGCAAAGAGGAGGACATATAGCCACTAGAGTGGGCCTGCTGAAGCCTGACGCACAGGGAGGGCTCCGCAATGACCAGAAGTCTTCCTAGGCGGCAGCTTAACTAACACTTAGGGGCCTCTCATGCACAGGCACCTGATCTTCAGAGGCCGTGACCTTGAGAGGCAAAGACATGCGTGAGTTGCATTTTTTTTTTTTTTTTTTGTGTGGAATATAGATGCCACCCTGGAAACAGTGAGTGATCTTGAAAAATTGTGCTATTTATGGTGTGACTACTATGTGACTAGCGCGCTCCCTTCGAACTTTATTTAATCCTCCCAGATCACTGTGTGGTAATGGGGTTAATTTCTGCTTCTGTGGATGAGGAGGGGAAGTCCAGAAAAGGCAAGTAAATCGCTCAAAGTTACCATGTGATACGTGGATCAGAGCTCCAGGGTGTACAGATGTCCCTTCTTTCGATCAAACCAGTCAGACGCCCCAGAGGTGGGGAAAATAGCTCAGACCTGAACTCAGTTTGGCTTTGTTGTTGGTTCTACTCATCATCCTCTCTGCCCTATTTTTCAAATAGTTCGGTCAGGTCTTCTCCCACCAATTTCCTTTTATCCTGAGTAGAAGCACATCAGCAAACAAGAGTTCAAGAATTGCCAGTTGTGTATTCTGTTACACAGGCAATGGCTACCTAGTGAAAACAAATGCATGTGTTTCCCCCACTTCTCTGGCAGAAAGTAGGGGAAACTTCCATCTTGGGGCAATACAATTGTCACATTGTCTTCATCAGGCCAGTCAGTCATCCGGAATGGTTAAGGTACTAAGGTGTTCGTAAGACAAACACAGATGTGGCTCTAGCACCACATGGGACCAAGGATGCTGCCAGGGAATAGAAAAGCATATAGAAAATCTACTTCTACCTTTATTATTTTCTCCCTGAACATTGTTTTTAAATGCTGTGAACTTATGCAGATCTTTACAAAACTTGACCTAACGCTAACATTCTCAAACTGAAGCAAAAGTGAAAAAAAAAAAAAAACACAATTTCTCTTTAATAAGAATTTTTCATAAATTATACTCTACAAAGATGTGGTGAATTTCCAAACAATCATTCCAATAACAGAGCATCAGGGTAGGAATACCATGGCATGAAGTTCACGGTGACATCCCATTGATGGTAGTCATGATGTCATGATGCCTTGCTTTTAAGCAATTGGGAAGATGTTAGAAGGAAATTATCACTTCACCATCCAAACAAATTCAATGATCTGACTCAGAAATCCCTGTTAGGCTGATAGATTTCTTTTATGGTGTTTAATAGTAGATACTTCTCGCAGTCCCGCCAAAGCTGAACACCGGAATCTATGTTTCAGTGTGATCTCTGATCAGATCTTCTCATCTGCTGTGCTGCTATGTGAGCATGAAATACAGATCCCTGTTCAAACCTTGTTCTTATAAGTAGGTCCGATATTGAGTCTGGAATTCTACATTTGCAACAGTATCCTAGAGGAAGGGGATGACGTCACTGGCTCTTGGGTGGTATTTCATCCTGTATCTTAGGTGGTAATCACCAAATATGTAAGTTGTAGGAGGTAGAGCCAAGACTGAAATTCAAGAATGCTTGATGCTAATACACACACTTCGGTAATATCAGGGCTTCTCTGATGAGGATATGCCTCTCAGCCTTAAAAGCATTGAGATCTCTCTTGAGGAAGTAGGGAATATAAAACTGGGAATTAAGTTTCTGGTGTGACAACTTACATCTCAGGCAGACTGATCTCTCCCTAAGTTCTCCGGTGTCTCAGAGTCAATTCATCCTTATGAGATCTGAAGTTATGGTAAAGTCGTTGAGAAATTACTGAGTATATTTAGTTTTAATGAGATACTTGGCTGTGTGTAGTATCCACAAGATTAGACAAATCACTTACAGATGTGTATTATACAAAGTTTAGGGGGTAGGAACTTACGAAAGAACACAGCAGCCTGTGACAATCGAAGTCTTCCAAACACTTGACCCCACTGAAAGTTACTTTGACAATATACTCTTCCCAGGGTACAATAAAGCTTTGTCGAACATGAATCTCAACCTGGGTGGACATATCTCAGGGAACACGTCTCCCTCCAAGCACTGGCAGGTTCTCACTAATGGCCAATGGCTCAAATCTCACATTCTTACCCTGCAAACACAGCAGTAAACAGCCATCAGAGGTGCCAGTAGATAAAGAATCCTTCTACAAGTGCTACTTTATATTTCATTGTGAGTTCTTGTGGCACCCTGTTCCTCTTGGACTGGAGATCTACCATGTGATTGTGCACTTCAATGTTTCCCTATATAACTTTTCTTTGGGCTAGCTGAAGCTACAATCTTCAAATATTGTCAATTCTTATCTATTATCTTGTGGACGTCTATAGATACATATATAGTAATATGTAGAAAAGCATGTATATATACATGCATATTTTTGTAAATACAATTATGTTCCCTTTAGCTGTAGTTTGAACAAATGGATAAAGTAAATAAGGAGATAGTTTCAATTTCAATTTAGTTTGGGACATATAAGACAGATTGATTTCTTAAAAATTCATAAGGTTTGAAGACTCTATGATTAAGGTTCTCAATTTCTTTAGCCTAATTTGACTGTGGAATGTGTTTGTTTCAATATGTGTTGTCTCAGTTTCAATTCTGGTGGGTATGACAAAAAATAAATAAATAAAAGAAAAAGAAAAGCCCAAACAAAATCAACTTAATAGAAAAAGACTGTATCAGGTTCTCAGTTCCAGACAGAGTTTGGCATTACAGGAAAGTCAAGGTGATGGAAACTTGAGGCAGCTGCTCAGATCACATTCATACTCAACAGCAGAGAGCAATACCAACATATGCATTGTTGTATTCAGCTTGCTCTTGCCATTTGATACAGTCCCAGATCGCATTGCTCAGGAAAAGGTCCCATGCACTATTAAGAAGGGTCTTCCAACATCCACCAAACCAACAAACACAGTTCCTCACAGAAATTCTCAGATGCTAATTTTAAGCTAGGCAATTCTTTACCAGTATGCCAGGAGACCTGGCTTCTGGGGGATTCTAGGTTGACAATTAGTACTAATCATATCATGTGCTTGTAAAAGACCCAGAGAAGACCATGCTGTAGACTATTGCTTAAGGACACTGTCTCATACCTTTCTGTGTACTTCCAGGTTATGGTAAGAGGATTTGGTTAGCAGACAAATTTGAGCTTGGTTTGGTAGTCCATAATCTTTGCGAACATTGTTGTCCCAAAGTATCTCATTCATAGGAGTGTAACAAAGTGTGTCCTTTCTGTTTTCTTTTGGTGGACTCTTCCCACAGAAAATATATTTCTATCAGTTATTCCCTTTCATGAAGAGTGAAAATATTAAGAGAAAAAGATATAAACAGAAAGGTAAAATAGTTGAATTCCTGCACAGTTAAGTTTTGCATATGTGCAAAACCACAAGCTTATTATATAAGTAAATGAAATACTCCTTTTGCAAGAAATGGAGAATGAGTTACATCTTAGATGTAAAATGCATTATTATGATATAAGGCATAAAATGATAAATTTATATAAAATTATAAAATTTTTCATTGAGTTAAGTCATAAATGTCTCAGTGAGCAATCATTAGCTTAGACCTTTGGTTTCTTGGTATGTGTGTATGGGAACGTGCTTTGTAGGCTACATTTTGTGTACTTTGTGTTCTGATAAAGCAAAATAGTAGCGAGAACGGGGCAATGATTCATTAATATAAATGTGGTTTTGACATTTTCTCAATTATTTTACAAAATTGAAATAAAGTGAGAAGGTGTGAACGTTTACAAGAAAAGTAGTTTGAGTTTGATAAAAAAAAACAAATATAGTCTACTTGAGTCAGACAAATTTCATCTCCTTGATTCATTATCTCTATGGACCCCTCACAGTGAAGTGGAATTTTAGTATAGGTTTAATACTACATTGTGGAGCTCTGGGAAGGAAGTCAATTTTAGAGGCTCCCTCATAGTCTTAAGGAGATATTTCATTTAATAGTGAGACTAAGGGAGAGGGAAAAAAAAAAAGAAAATCTGACACCATTCCTGCACCCTCTCCTGAATGAATAATTTCTTCTTAAGTAAAACACTAAATAAATTCATGGACTTGGGACCCATGCAAAACTAGATGCTTTCAAAGGCCCCGGTTAATGAGGAATCTTTTAAATGTCACATCTACAGTGCAAATTAACCAATATTGCATAGGAAAATCCCTCACACGAAATCTGGTCAATGGTTTATGACAAAAAAATTAATGCTTTCTGTCAAGAAGAAGGGTTAAGTTTAGTATTAATCATAAATTGACCTTTAATTGCCAAACAAAAGCACTTTGTTATTTCACTACAATTCAGAACTCACCCTGAGCATTGGGGAAAAAAGTCATAATTTGCTTAGTATAAATATATTAAAGTCTTAAGCCCACTCTGCCACTCAATTAGTAAACATGTCAAGGGGTGGATGAGTTATTCATGGTTCAGAGGGCCAGCCCCTTTTCTCGGGGAACTTTTTTCACTCTAATGAAATGATGGATAAGCTGGAAGTGGGTGCTTTAAGAAGATATTAATCATTCTCTGTGCTAATGTTAATCATGCGTTCCATCATCTCCAGTTGCCATGGATCACCTTCCTCTGAGACAAAGGGCACATAAGCCTGAGAGTCCCTTTGATCACCTTTCCACAGGGACCATCACATGCAGCTGACAGGAAGACAGTTGCAGCTCCAGAGCATCTTTAAGGTAAAAAATGGCAGGTGCGTTATCAAACTCTTTCCATGGAGTGCTGAGCAGCACAGGCGGGGGTCTTTCTGGGTTCCTAATTATTTACATTCTTTTTGTTATTGTTGTGTCCATAAGGGATGGAACAGACTTCAACTACAGAGGGAGGGCATAGAATTCAATCAATTGAAAGCTGTAAATGTACACTCCAACAAACTACCTTTACAGTCTGATCTTACAAAACGTTATCATTTGTTTGTGGTATTTTAATTCTTGAAATGTCTGTGGTGATTCCATCAGTTAATAAAACACAGTGCCTCCAGAGAGACTTCTGGTCAATTAAACATTTTTTGTAATGGACAGTGCTTTTTAGAGTGGAAAGAGATGTTGAATAAAACCTGAGGTAATGTTTGGAGGCTGAAAGTACCCTTATCCCTGAAGACCAGTTCTGAGTTCTTCATAGACCCCACTGCCGAGAGAAATTTCGAGATGATTCCTCATACCAAGAGAATAGTCTATTCAAACTATTCAAATAGACAATAGTCTATTCTAACTCAGAAAGTTAGACCTGGAGGGAATCAATAACACCCCCATCATTTCCTATGTAATGCTATCCCTATGCAGTACTCTATGTAAGACTGTTAGGGATTCCAGAGGTAAGTAACATCTTTTTAAGCACGAGAAACCGTTTTCTTAAATCTATGTTTACAAGTAGTGGGATCTAAGAATGCAAGCAAGGATTATTAATGAGGTCATGTGATTATCTTTTTGTAGACAATTCCTCTTAGAGACAAATACTGTATATGATGGTTCACAGTACTTGAGCCTAGTTATAAACACTATTTTTATTATGTGTGTACACACAAAGGGAAAGAGACAGGCTCACTGTTAGTCCACTGGTGAGCATTTGTTCTCTCAAATGTAGAGTTGTGGTCACCCTGTTGAATGGGTCGATCTTCCTCTACAATCCACCAAATTCACAGATATCTGGTTATCTGGTTACATGTATCATTTGCCTGATGACTTACTAGGTTTCTTGACTCAAGTCAATTTAGCACCATTTTTCTTTCTCCTTCCCTTCCTTTCTGCCTCCTGTAGTAGATCGGGCCACATCTCCTGTAGTAGATTCATTTTGGGAGTTTAAATTTCAATAGTTTGGTCCTTGACAAGTAATGATATCTTCTTAGGAGTGTCCAGGTCTCCTCTATTGATCTGCAGTTCTCCTCACTATCAAATGTGGGCATTACTCAGGTGGGTTGGGCCTAGCCCTTTTTTGTGACAGTGGCACCCCACTATTGATGTGGACAGGCCCCGTGGCCAAAGGTTTGGGAGGAGAAAACCATTGTATCTCTTTGATCATGCAAATAGACTGCTAAGAGAGAGCCAGGAGGAACTTTTAAGATAATAAACTGCTGGAGTGAGCAGAGAGGGGATTTGGAGTTGGAAGATAGCGGTGTGAGCTCTGGTCAGGCCTATCTGGCTTGTACCATTAGCCATGTCTCATGTGTCTTTATTAAAAATTGCCAGCTGTAATAATAAGTTCTTAACACACATGCGATGAGAATAGCAAGCTACTGGCATTTCTCTTTCTGGAGTTCTGGGAAAGAATAACAGAGAAGGTGATATACATTAAACATTGGCCAGAAAGAAACCAGGAAGAAGATATGATAGAGAATAATGTATGTGAAAATATATCAAGGAAAAAAAATTAAAAAAGAATCATAAAACCAGTAGTTCCATCTTTGATGTAGGTAGCTTTGATGCCAAGTCCCCATCTTTCTCTGAAAAATGAACTAAATTTCTTCAGACTATCAGTGTTTGAAGGTACAACTGCACACAATACTTTCCAAGGTCAACCCTATCCTACAAAGCACTCCAGATATTTGAGAGCTGAGAAACTTTAGTGAGCTAAGTAAACTAAGTAGGTTTCTTCTACCAAAGGCAGTGTTTTATTCACCAGTATATGTAAGGGGATCAAATGATGATGCTACTAATGCTAAAATGTAGTTCGTCTTTCCTGTGTATTAGGGCACATTTAGGATTCAAATCACAGATGCTGAGAACACTGAGGATCTATGTTGTTGTTTAGGAGGAAAGACCAGGATGTATCGTTAGCTAACTTTCCTTGGAAGTAGTGATTACCTTCAGCACAGACATGCTAGGTTGTGTAGTCATCTTTTACTTTCAATAAAGTAGAATCTTTAAAACAAAGAAGAATATAAAATACTTGAGCTAGATAACTCATAAAGATCAAAAGTTTATTTTGGCTCATGGTTTTGGAAGTTGCAGTCCATGACTGAGCTGATGTGACTCAGGGAGAAAATGTGTCAAAACCAACCTACTCAAATGAGAACAACTTAGTGGACCAGAGTCCCAGAATCCCATTTAAAGAAGTGCCATAATAACCTACAGGTCTCCTTTATGTTCTGTCTCCTAAAGTTTCTGATATCTCGTGTAGCACCAACCTGGGAATGAAGTCTGCAATACCTGGGCATTTGGAACTATTTAAGACCCAAACCATAGCAGATTCTTCTATCTCCTTATAGGGCAAAAAGTAACGGTATTTAAATACCATTGGGTAGGTCTTTTCTATAGATTCACAGAACTACTATAAACAGTAATGTCCACTAATGAATGTCCTTTGGCAGTAGATTTTCAATAATTTCTCCATCTTCTCAAAAGAAGACTAAGTATACAAATTGTTAAAGATTCAAGCCAAACCTAGAAACTTCTTATGTAAAAAAGTAAATTTCCACATCTAGTTTAAATAAATAAGGAAGAGGAAAATTCCAAAGAGCCTATAATATATAAACATCATATTCAGATTAAGCAAGCCCTTCTGTTTCTTGCTTAAGTAAGAGCATTTTCATATGTATTTTCATCATAAAGATGCCATTGATAAAATAACAAGAGTACCAAGGAAAAGCAGAAAGGAAACTGAGTATTCAATTTAATTATTTAAATTAAGATATACTTACAGATATTAGACTTAAACATTCTATTTGAATATAAAGGGGAAAAAACTTTCCAGTCTTAAAAGTACATTTTCCCTTTTCTATACATAGGTTGAAGATCAAGTGAAAGAATCATAGCCCATTTAGCAAAAGTTCTAACTCTAATGGCTTAACCCTTCCGAAAAAAAAAATAACCATTGTTCTTACTCATTAATTTTTAAACTTGCAGTTGGAATAACTACAGAAACTATATGCAAATTTCTAAAATTTCTTTTAAATTGAATTTTCTATCTGTCATAGTGGCTAGAAGGAATACTGGAATCCCAAATACAATAGAAGGTCATGTGATGGCAATAACTCGATTTTGTACCTGTATAATCTACTATGTTAGTGTCCTTTAGTCTAAACTCAGTCAGTGGGGAAAAAATTGTTTTTCCCTGTGGATATTCACCAATCACAGACTTCTAGAAGCATATCTGTGGGATGGCGAGGGTCAGAAAATATAATTCTCTAAAATCATAAATAGAAGTAACAAAATAAAGCTTTAATAGTTTCTCTTAGTGTTTCATTCCAAAAAGGTACGAGCAATGCTCCTTGATCTAGTGGAGTAGTTCAGGGACCAGCTCATCACCCCAAAACTTCGGGCAGGCCAAAGGGTGTTCTTAAGAAATGTCTTCAGTAAAATCCTCCATGACAGATCCACACAATTTGTGTGTGAAACTTTGCTGGTCCTCAGCTCCATGATGAGAATGCGCTGAAGTAGTAGTCCACTTTTCAAAACTTCTAACATTACTGTTGGGTCCTGAGAGTGTCATCCTTCCCTAATATGCCAACGACAGCCCCTGTGAAGTCAATTGTTCTATAATAAAACAGAGACGTGCCTTCCAAGAAGTTGAAGCATATCGAGATAGACTGTGAACCAACCAATCTTCTCAAAGGATAGCAGTCTCTCCTGCATCCATCATAGCAGAAAGAAAATAACTGCAGGTAACAAGTGTCCAGATGTTCTAGGTAGTTCTACAAATTAAAACCGAAGCACCTCAGCTTGATACTGAGAACAGCTTACCTCTTACTCTACTACTTCCTCTTAGAAGCTCCCAAATCAATCTGTTTAGGGACTATCTTTCTTGTCTTGGATATTCCCACATCCTGAATGTCTAGATGTCTAGGCTTGAATATCTTGAATGTCTAGGCTACTTGGGGAATTAGCCTAATTCCCATTTTACAAACCCATTTATAACTTCAGACCACTCACAAATTCAAGCTCTATTTAGAAAACAAGCTAGCTGGAGAGACCTTATGTCTTCTTTCGTGGTTGTTGTTGAAGTGTGTGGAGTGGTGGTGGTGGTAGTGGTGGTGTGTATGTGTGTGTTGTGTATGCATGCACATGCCTGTTGTAGAAGTTTATTTTAGTTGTTTAAAATAATCATTTTGCACACTGTCGGGTGAGAGGCTGCCTGGGCCTTGGCATTTCGTATCATCTGCAGGTGTTGGACTTATGCGGGGGTTGTTTAATTGCTTATGACCTGCACCTGATATCAATAGAGAACCTAAGGAGTTCTGAATCAATAAAAACACCTGAGTTCAGACGCTCGCGGTTCCATGGTCCAGTATGGTGCTTGTTGGGACTGTGGTTCCCTCTGCTGAGGTCTAGAAGGGCTTGCACATATGAAAACATGCCTCCTTGCCATCCTTACTGAGACATCGCAGCAGCTTACTACTACCACAGGTCTGTTTCCAAACATGCAGCTGCACATTCACATAGAAGTCAGAGGTCAACATTGGGCCACTTTCCAAAAAGCTCTCTACCTCGTCTTATGAGTCAGGGTCTTTCACTGACCCCAGCTTTCCACTTCAGTTAGGCTGGCCCACAAAACCCAGGGGTTCTCTGGTGTTATAAGTGTGTGTTGCCACACCTGGATTTTTACATGGGTACCATAGATTTGAACTGAGGTTTTTAAGCTGGCGTGCCTGGTACTTTTCAAATGAGCACCTGAACTGTGTAATCCTGTGTGTGGTCACATGCATCTCCCAATAACTTGCTGGTAGTGCAATCTGACAGATAATGAACAGCATCATAGGTTAAAAAAATAGGTAGACTCTGAAGTAAGACTGGTCTATATGCAATTTGACTTCTATGTAGATGACCTTAAAACAGCTATCGAGTACTCTGGAACACAGTTCTTCATTTGTAAAACAGAGATCTTCATGTGTGCAAATGACCAATGCTAAGTTTGTCCTGATGTGTCAGCTCAATAATTTATAGCTCTTGGATCTGCCAGGAATATCGTTTTCCGGGGGTGGTGGTGGTGAAGAATTAATTACGCTTTGTTCTCTAACATCAGGTCATTGCTAGGCTTCTTTTCTTCATTTCCAGAGTCTACCTTCTAAGGAAAGGGACAGTGATAAATGAGCAAATACAGCAGAAGAATGCAAGAAATCAAGATTATGCCCTCTGATCAATGCTAGAGATATGTTGGTGAGAAGCAGTTTTGTAAAAATAGATGCAGATCTATAATATGTGAAAGAATTTAGAATTTTTCATAGGATTCCTGACTGTAGGTCTCAGATTGAGGCGCAAAAACTTGAGACAGGCATAGTTGGCTTAACAGAAAAAAAAAGCCAACAGATGAACCAAGGTATACTCTGTGATAAATTTGTCCAGGCACAGGCAAGCTCGTTCCAGGTCAGGACACTCCAGCGGTGGTCTAAGTCAGACTAGAGTGGATGGGTGTTTTGGCATATGAATAGCTATTTTCCTAAATGTCTGTTATTTCAACATGTAAAAGACATAACTGTAAATTTTGGTTGCGTTCTCATTTCCGTGAAGGAGGAGCCATAGACTACATCACCTCGCTGTACTCTAAAGATCTTGTATTTAATTCATTGAAACCTCTTCCACCTCCATGTTAACTAGACTGTACCAGTCTCTCCCCCGTGCACTTCTGTCGTCTCATATTCTGCTTCCCACGGACTGGGATTCATGGCTGGACCTTGTTTGTGTTCTCTAGCTGCCACACCCCTGACCAGACATGGTCATTTTCTTATACAACCTCGTGCACTACCTTCCTTGTCTTTGGCATTTCTCTCTTTGTCAAACTCTGTCAAAAACAAAAAGCCAAACCTGTCAAACAGTGTTTTAATATCAAAATTGTTTATTTATCAAGACCAATGGACCCTTGGGGCCAGGAGTGTGTCTTTGTGCCTGAGATAGCCTCAGAAGCATCTTGTAAATGTGAGGTGTTTGGACTTGATTTCTTTAGTGCTTTTACTCAACATAAATAAAAATCAAAATGCAAAAATTGACCCACCCCACACAAGCCTATTCTTTTGTTCATACCAAAGTTTAGAGACACAAACACAATAGAAGACATGCACAAGATATTTAAATAACATATAGATGACTGGAGACATTTCAAGCAGTAGATTTACCAACATGATCATTTTCTACAGTTCCCAGAAAATGGTGACCACAGGCCACAGTGATTGATGGGGTCAGACTCTTGACAGAGAATGTGATTGGAGCTTCTTCTGGCTCTGACAAGAATGCCTCCACTCTGCTAAATTAGATAAGACCTCTGTGCTTTGTTGGGCATAGCCCAAGCCCATGTCACCTCCTTCAATAAAAAATGACTCTAAGACATGGGCTTCGAGGGCATGGACAAAGACATTTTTCCATCTTGTCTTATGATCTGAAAAACAGAGGCTTTTGAGACATTGAATGTGCGCTCACATAGCCAACGTATTCTGAGGTCTATGAGCTTATGATGACATATCATCATCGTTTGTCTCCAGATCATTCTGAGAAGTAGAATCATCCAAAATACTTTTTCTACTGAGATGCAGAAAGATTTTCTTGACAGCCCTACTGGTTTATAAGTACTCAGATCCTCTGTCTTAACTTTGCTTTGTGGCTCACTGTACAGATTCTCTCCTGCCTTGACTTATTTGCCTACTCTGCATTGAAAGTCTTCATCTGGGGATGCTTTACACTCCCTCCTGTCACTGGTGTTCACAGAGAATACCTTTCTGTCTCTTTCAGCATTGCTTTAAAGTCTGTTGACCCACAGTGTTAATCCACTCTTCACCATTCTGCTCTATGATAAAGCTGAGATATAGCCGTGCTTGGTTGCTATCCTGACTTTGGCAGCTATTTCCTCCTTGGGCTTCAATTTTAGGTCATGGCTGACATTACCTTGTGAGCAGAGATACCAGTGGACATGCCTGTCAATGTAAGTTTCTGCTTATGAAGCTTTCTTCTGATAGGCTTTGCTACACCATGGCTATGGTTCACCAATGGTGCACAATAGAGCATCACCATTTCTGAGAGCATCTTTCTCTTTACTTAGAATTGAAATGGAATCTGGATAGCAATAAGGCAACTGAGCCAGGATGTCAATGATTCATTTGCTAATTCTTTGTTTTTTAAAAATTCCTGGAGCTAGGGAGATGGCTCAGTGATGAAGTCACTTGCCATGTAAGCAGGAGGACTTGTGTTAGGATCTCTGGAATCTGTATACATGCCAGATAGGGATGATAACACTCCTGAAACTCTTACCTTGGAAAGCAGAGACAGGAATTCTCTAGAACAAGCTGGATATCAATATATGCCAGTTAGTTTTGTCACGTTGGCACAAGTTAGGGCCATATGAGAAAGGGGAACCCAAGTGAGAAGATACCTCTGTCCGATTATTTTCTAGTCAAGCCTGTGGAGCACTTTCTTGATTAATGATCAGTGTGGAAGGGCCCATGTCACTATGAGGAGTGCCATATCTGACAGGATGTCCTAGATCATATAAGCAAGCAGGCTAGACAATTCATGGAGAGCAAGCCAATAAGAAGCACGCCTCCATGGTTTATGTTTATGTTTATGTTTGCCTTGTGTTTTCACTCTGAAACAGTGATGGACCATGGCCCTAGGGTTGTAAGATGAAATAAGTCCTTTCCTTTCCAAGTTGGTTTTGGTCACGGTTTTTATCACAACAGTAGGAAGCCAACCAAGGGCATAAAGACTGGGCTACTGGCATGCTACATGCTTGATTGAGGGGCCTTCCTTAGTGAAGAAGATGGAAGAGCAAGCCAGGATGTTTCTCACACTAACATAGGCTCTTCACGTGCCTGGGCGTCACCTCCACATGGGAATAAAAGAAGGAATAATCTCATTCTGAACTGACTTTCCGATGGATACTATGCTGTTTCCTGGGAACATATGGATAGTCAATTTCATAAATATCCTGTAAAATAAGATGTAGCTACATATTTTTTCTTGCATGCAATCCCATGACAGCAAGTTCCCTAAAATGTGTGAAAAAAGCCATGAATGAAAGTAGATAAAATCCCTAGAGAGCCACAATGGCATCTGAACTATGGTTAGCCCCAAACCTGAGAATCTCTTCTTCTATCCATGCATCAGGCATCTTTAGATGCTCAGGGTCCACTGCAGACACTGAATGGCTGACTGGAAGTACAGTTTGGATTGAGGTCTCAGAAAGTCACATTCTGAGTTTTAATAAGCTCAATTCCACTAAAATAATTTTAACAATAGGAAAAGCAATAGGAAAGCGAGTTTTCTCTTCTTTCTATTAAATAGAAAGTGGCAAATATGAAAAGTGAGCTCCGATTTATTTGAATATTGAGGATTACAGCAAGAGGAAGGCCCTTCTAGAGGCCCATGATAGGGGCTCGGAGGTCAGCTAAGTAATAAAGCCTGTGCCACACAAGCGTGAGGACCTGAATTCAATCTCCAGAACGTATGTGAAAATGGCTCGATCCTGGAGCTGGGATGAGGTGACAGGAGGGTCTCGGGCTCCCTATCCAGCCAGCCGAGCAGCATGCAAAGCCCTGGATTCAAATGGAAGATCTTGTCTCAAAAATAATAGGGTCAGAAAAAATCCCAAGACCAGGTGGTGGTGGTCATGCCTTTAATCCCAGCACTTGGGAGGCAGAGGCAGGCGGATCTCTGAATTTGGGGCCAGCCTGGTCTACAGAGTGAGTTCCAGGGCAACCAGGGTTACAACAGAGAAACTCTGTCTCGAAAAAAGAAGAAAAAATTGACCCAAAGAAAGACAGTGGATGTTGACCTCTGGCTTTCACATACATGAGCACACACATACATGTGTGTCCATACACACAAACATCATACTCCCAAACACAGAGATGCATCTGATAGCAGCAATAGTTAGACTTGACAGGTCATGATCCAAAGGTTCTGGAAAGACAGCCTGGAAGCTGGAAAAAGTAAGAAATAGGTGTCTTCCAGGAGCCTCCCTACTGACCTGCTTAAAATTTTGATCATAACTGTAAGATGATAGGCCTTTGCTGTTTGGGGGCATCATTTTTGGGAAATGGCAGCATTAGTAAGCTAATGCATACATACTGGCTGTTGAATCAACAAATATTAAGGCTCCATATGGCCTCTAGGAACAAGCCAGTAGCATGTTGGAAAACTATGCTGATAATTCACATGAAGGAAATAAAGCCCACATCTTACTTGAATATAAAATACTCAGGCGATCTATAGTAACAGGTCTGAGTACGACAAGTTGACGGGTTTCCTCTTAAACCTGACCGCAGAAAAGAGCAACCAGGAAGACAAAGCAAAGAGTTTTTGGAAACGGCCACAGGTCCACAGTTTGGAACGATCCTGTGGAAGACCCTTCATTTTCTGTTCAGCCACAAGAAAGCAGTATGTAATTTGTTAATTTGTATGTTTCATCTGAGTGACTTTTAGTAGACAAATGATGTCCAGGATAACATCTCAAGTTTTAATATCTTCAACTCAGAAGCACTCCCTGGGCATTGACTAATTTACCAAACACATTGGATACTTTAAAGGCCTCTAGATTTGAAAGCAAATAAACGAGCTATCCATGGGAGGGATCAAAATTAAAAGTCACTGTTTGGGGAGTAAGGTACAAAACTGCAGGGGGCGACACGGGGAGCCATAGGGGCTTCACCTTGTTCGAGAGATACATTTGTTAATGCAAGTCACTGACACTGGGTAAGTCATCGCCTTGTTTTAGCGTTTTTGAAATTTGGAACTCTGGAGAGAAAAAGACGGCATCCTTAGGTGAGATCCCACGTAGGTAAACCAGAACGGCAATGGGGATGTTCACGAGCGTCCTTATCTCCACCTCCTGTGCCTCGAATGCCTGCTCCACTGCTCTGCTTCGAGACAATTAATCCTAATATCCAACCCCTCCTGCGGTAATTCCTCATCTTGGCAGGTCTCTCTCAGTAATGACTAAAGGGGAGTGGCCGTGCTCCCAAAGCTAGGGCTCAGCCAGATGTAGCCAGATGTACTTTTCCTCTCAGACAACAGTAGCCTGTTTGGCTTCTCTTCTTTCTCCTCCATGTCCTTCCTTCGCTTCTGTTTCCATTTTTCACCTCCTCATCTCCCTCCCTCTCTTTCTCTTTCGCTCCATCTCTTCTTTTTCTCAATGTTCTTTCCTTAGTTCCCTTTCTTAAAACAAAAAACAAACAAACAAACAAAAAGGATTGACTTTAAAAACTAGACCAAAAGCAAGCAAGTGAAACCCGCTTTGTGCATGGGGAGAATGTTGGCTGAGGCTCTCCTCGTGTAATTAGGTGATTGACAAATGGCAGGCAGCGATGGAGACAGAAATAAGCTCCATTATCACGCCTTCTTATTTAGGGAGAAAGCTCCGGTGCCCTAATTCTTTTCAACCCAGTTCCAATTTCATATTTATAAAAAAGCTCGCATCCACCACTCCCCAGCGATCTGCTTATTGAACATATTTTTCTGCAAGCATAATTATGCCCCCATCCCTTGATACGGCATCCTGTTAGCACATTTTGCTCTCTACCTCCTGCTGTGCTCCCTGCCATCACAACAATCCATGCTCTGACCAAGAGAATAGGTCATTGATTTTTTTTTCCCTTCCAAAGTCTGTACCACTCTGTGAATTGATGTTGATCCCCAGAGATGTAAAGTGTAAGAGAGAAAGAGAGAGAGAGAGAGAGAGAGCGCAATGGAGAGACTATGATAACACAGCCATTGGACACTGTGTCAAAGGTATCCATCCACTCCGGTGAGGCTATATTGTGTTTTCACCCTCTCCTGGCACCATCTCTTCTAATGACAGACACTCACGTGAGCATTCACTTTGGAAGTAGGATGCTCTTTCTGTGTGGGTATACGATTATCATACGTACACAAGAGCTCTAGCCAAGATCTGCATTTGGAAAGCAAGCAAGCAGCAAGGACAGTACTCACCAGTTCACATTCATATTTTACTAGCTTAGGCTGCATGTCATTTATTCACATTTTAGAGAGGTTGGGCAGATTAAATATTTACCAATAACTTGCAAACCAGCATTCTGGGAAGCTACATGGCTGCCATAGTGTAAAGACCACGATAAGGAGAGGGTGCTGAGGGGTGCCTAGGCTTCTAGACACTCGTCATCCAGTTTCCCATGATTCTGAGATTTATTTAATAATTCCCATCCAAATATGTGCTTCTTGTAGTAAAGAAATGGCTAATCAATTAATTGTCAAGGGAAGGTCTGTTTCACGCTGAGCTCTTGCTACGCAGAAAATACCATTTTTCCTGTAAAGAGAGGTGCTGCAGACGAGACGATTTAACCCTAATTGTACACGAACACGATTCAGCTGACGTGTGCAAATAATCACAAGCGTCAACTCCTGTGCCAGGAAACTTTCCTGAGTGTATTTACGACTTGTTTTGTTCTAGCTTCCTGACTATCTCAGCATATGCACGATGCGGCCTTTTGACCTTCTCTTACTTGAGAAATTCCTACCACGAAAAAATGTTAGAAGAAACTTTGCAGACATCGCAGGTGCTACTATTATTTCAGACTCCCTGGATTCTGAATCTCTGCTGTATTTTATGATCGCGTTTGTTTGCTTCTTTTGTTTGGATTTTTTGAACCACATAAAAATCAGCATCTTTCCTAGGACAAGTCATACAGCCTGTGATAGAGCATTTTTCTTTCATTATCTTTCATTAATATACCGTACCTTGCTTTCTCGACTAGAAGAGTTATGTTAAAAATATCCAAAGAAATAAAACACTTTTCCCAGAATAATCCTGGGATGATAAACAGAATTTATTTCATTTATATCATATTTTCTTGTATCTTCATTCTCCTTATCTTTCCCCCAATTCTTCATGCTAGATATTCATTAATATTTAAGTAATCATTAGAAATGGAAAACTTTCCCACATGGTTCTTAGTCTGTCAATTTTCATGACTAGAAAAAATATTTTCTGTGACACTTTTTTGCTATATTACTGACTATATTACTACTGTATTTTAACATAGGTTTGCTTCAGTATCAAAGGATAACATTCCTCTCAGTATTAACATATGCATTTTTTTTTAAACAGAGAAATTCATTAAATATTTTCCTTGGAAATCTGACATTCAGTAAATATGAGTTCACCTATTTCTACTTAAGGCTAAAATGTCTTTAATGCTGAAAGCTACTCTCATTTCCACAATCTAAAATTAATTACTAAATAGAGTAGAATATGTATGTATGTATGTATGTAGAGATAATATGACAAAAATTGATAATTGACATCATAATTCAATAGGCAGGGAGCAATTCTTTTGTGGATGCATGTGGAGGGACATTTCCTGGATGACGTGAACAAATGTTCATTTCCCCCAGATGAGGACCTAATACAGACCAAAGAGATGATTCCATTCCTGTGTAACTTAGGGAACCATTGTGCTTATTAGTGTCCCTTCCAAGAGAAAAGGTGAAGTACCACGTACAGTACCATGAGTGGAGGGATGCTTACAGGGCTGGGGTTGCTTCAAAGGTAGCTGCATCAGTGGAAAGCCACTCCCAGTATCAGTGCTAATTCATATTGACGGTTTAGAAGTGGATCACAGAGCTTCCTGTACAACTGACAGCCTCCTTTGCCTGGCAATTGTTTTGTTCATATAATCTTGGGCCTTATGGATCTTGTAAATTCTGTGAGCTTCCAGGACTTTCAAACTTTTATTTTATTTCTTCAGCCTTACGAGCTTACCCTTCCCACTCTGGGAGATGATGTTTCAATTTGGAGCAAATAGTCACATAAAGCCACATTATAAATAATTGTCAAACATCGCAAGCAACCAACATGTTCTTTAATAGGATAAAGCGAGGTACAATCCATGCAATAAAATGGTACTGGGCTATAAAAAGAAATTAGGTATCTAACCACAAAAAGTCACTGAGAAATTCAAATACATATTATCACGGGGATAACTAATCGGAAAATGCTATGCGCTCTGTCTTATAAATGCTGATTATATCAGTGGAAGGAGGGGCTCCTAGAGGTTGGAGAAGGAAGTACGGATGTAAAGACAGAGTAAGAAAGTTACTTGAGGTTGTGCCCACGCCCGGTATCTTCATGAATGCCACGTTCTGTTGAAGTTCTCCGAACAGTAAGCACAACTTTACCCAGTGAGCCACTGTCTCTTAAGTATACTCAACAGCAAGAGGGTATTCATGGAGCTCATAATCTGAGATTATTCTCCTCATTTCAGAATTTGTTTTTCATTCAAGGAGATGCTGGATATAGTTAGCCCATATTTTGGGGTCAACTTAGATAAATACATCTCACAGACTTAACTTGACTGAAATGGGTACATTGTACAATTTGGAATTCAGATTATCATGCACTTTGTCTTCACACAGAGTCTCTACATTTCCATTGTGCCCATGGTGAGAGACTGATAGGAATCAAAAGAGAAATTTCAGACATGACCTGTGGATCACCTCTGACTTATGATCCAATGGGTATGAAGCTCTGCAGGTATGCTTCTATAAGTCAGCAGAGGCAATGCTTTTCATGGTGTAGCATAGCAATGCACAGAAATCAATAAATTCAATTTATAAATATGGGTACTTCTTGGTAGTTGTGCTTTTAGAATTAAATAGATACATAAACTTTACTTAGAGTCTACAAATCCTCCTTAATTCTTTTAAGTCAATTTTTAAGGATATTTGAATTCTTTTTAACTTCCTTAGTGCCTAATTGTGCTTAGAAGAATATTGGGAGCACCTGAGTTTGAGAGTTCTTTGGCAGAATATGCTCATAACCTAAGAGACAGTATAAATAACAAAAAGCTACTTGCCTATTTAAGGGATCAGTCTGATCTTGTGGTTAGGAAAGTTATAGATAATAAAATGGTATTCACCAGTGAGTTTTAAAAAAATGCACCAACAAATTAAAGTGTATTCACCTTTTCTTAATGATACCCCAGATCTGCCCAAAATATATATTATCCCAATATGACTGGTACATATCTCATGGCACATTTTCATGAGAAAATGTAAACATTATTTTCTTCATCTAGGATGCCAGCCTAATTAGATGGAAGGTTAAAAAGTATACAGAGCACCTTCCTTGAAGCATTGGTTAACCCACCAGAACTTTAGACCACACCCTGTACCTGTGGGCAATAGAATTACTTACTTTTTCAGCAGACGTTAATATCTACCTGGAAAAAAATCAAAATAAATAATAACAAATATATTTCCAAGAGTCTTGGTACTTAAGATGGAATTAAACACTACTTTGCATACTGTAAACCACTATAAAGTACTTTCTAGTCATATTTCTAAGTAACCAAATCTCCAAAAATTCAAAAAGCACAGCAGAGTAATCATTTCTACTCAAAGTAATTCCACAGTCTCTACAATAAAATGCAAGGTCTGGACCAGCACAGGTGCTATTTACTGTTGGGTACTGTTTCCAAGAGAACTTCTGAAGCAAGTTGACTTTCAGCTATCACACTGGAGCCTTAGGAAGGCTGTTCCCAGAGGCTTTGTGAGGAAAGGGTCTGATGCTCTTGAGATACAGTTGTGTGGAGACAGCATTAACATTTCCATGGAGTATTAAAACACCCAGTCCACAAGGTTCATGCTTACTTGAGAACGGCAGGTGGTTAGTGATTGCATCTTTCAGGGAACTTCCCAGTTTGTCTAATTAGCAAGGCGGAAGCCTCATCCTGCCAGGTTTTCTGAATAGGCTATCAACACCAACAGTTGTCTTTGATTTTAGGAGTATATAGCCTAACATTTGAACTTCCAAGACATTGGAAAAGATAGATTTCCTCTTGTTAAATTTCCTGTTACTAGCTCTTCTAAAAAAGTGCCTCTTAACTTTAATATATGACACGGTCACACTCAACTTTTCAAGTATTTCTTCATTTCTATCATGTTGTTTTATTTTCATTTAGTAGTGATGAAATATATACTCTCATAGGAATATGTTTTCAGTTCGTGTCATCTAAATTACTCATTCTAGTGTATTTGAATGGTGGAGACACCTCCATTAACAGATCAGCGAATCTCAATCAACCTCCTCCCTCTTCCTCTCTATCTCCTCTTGTCTCATTCCACATCTCACATTGGAAAAATCATAAAAGAAGCATGTCCTCGGTAACAAATTAACAACTGTGTTAGCACGGTAATCACTTCTTTCTGTCACATGGACCGCGATGAACAGAAACACACACCTATGCATGCTTGCAAGTCCTGACAGAAAAGTTGCTGCTACAAGAAGAGAGATCCTGGCTTGGTTGTCATTAGACTAAGAAGCTGAAGAAACAGTTGTACTCACTGGGCTTCTTCCCTGTTGCTTTGATCTAGTTAGCTAGAGCGACTGAACAAACTCACACCCCTGTTACTCCTTGACACCGCTTTCCCCACAAGAAGCATCACTAAACAGATTTGAGGAAGATCACCTTCATTCAATTCTAGTGGTGCTGTTCTTCCTCTGTCAGGGACAGAGCAGACTTATTAATCACACTCAGGACCACTAATACCAACAATCTGTCATGGCAACCAATCGAATGCATCATCCACCGTAACTAGAAAATTTGCCCTACGACCTGCTCTTATTTGTCCTGACATTGCATCCTAAGACACAAGTGAACAGAAAGGAGTGGTTATATTCCTGCTCTCCTGTCTTTCCTTTCGTTGTGTTTTTACTCCCTTTTTGGTGCTAGTTCAAAGCATATCAAGTGTAAAGGACCTTTTTGCTTTATGAAATGCCTACTTGACGTTATCTCTTTCATGCTCTGACTTGAACACTTCTGGTGAAAAGTCATCTCGCAAGATCCTTTGAGGATAATGTCAGTGTGTCAGGACAGCCAGTCCAGCACTCCAGTTTCTAAGTGAAGTGACATAACCTGTTCTTGTGTTTTCAGACAACATTTAACCAGACGATATGTTTCCAGACAAAATGACTTTTCTGTGTTACTATAGTTTCTTTCCTTTTATTTCTTGAATGAGGTTTGCATGAGAGGTCAATGGAGAATTAAATAAGGGGAATTTCATCAGAACATCTTACAAGCAGAAGCAGTCCGACATATTTAGTGCCAGAATATCAATGTGTGTCCGTTGCTATTTGTCTATTTGATACAATGAACTACAGCAGTCCTGATGTGTATGGAAAACAAATACTTTTTTGACAATTGCTATTAGTGAGCACTAATTTTTGACATTTTATTTATGTTAGAGCCCACTGTATTTGGCAGAATTTTGATCATTTTACAGATGAGGAAATGGATCTTAGAAGGAATTAGGGAACCTCAGCAAAATAAAAGCTAGCTCCAAGTACTAGTCATGTTTGTGACAATGTCTGGGTACCACTTAAAGCTCTGATCACTGCCCCTTACCACAGAAGTTTGACAATGTACAGAGTTCAGTAAAAGAGAACCTTTACATAGAAAAGGAAGTCATAGAAGCATAGTCTTGTGTACAGTAGATGGTGAGAGCCAGGCAGTTTGAACTTTCTCCGTTATCAGTTATTCACTATGAGAACTGATTGAACAGCAGTCTTGTAATAACAGGAAGAAGCTGATGACTTAAGAAATGGTCAGGGTTTGTTGATTGTTGGTGGTAAATCCTTTCGGGTCTGTGCTGCATGCATCTTTGAGATTTGTGGTGACATTCTCCCTTAGTATGGAACACTGAACCACCATATCCACAGTACTGACAAATTGCTTCAAAATCTTAGAAATCCAAAGTGTTACCACCAATACATAATTTTTTTTCTCAACTGAGATTACTGTTTATGGGCTATTTATTGTTCATTTATTTCTTTTGCTTTATGAGACAGGATGTTTTTAGATAGTCTAGGCTTGTCTCAAATTCTTGATCATTATGCCCTACTCTCTTGAATGTCCAGGATTACAAGTATGTGTCATCTGGCCTTTTTAAAATGTACTTTATGTATTAGGCTCTGCTGTAATGCTCTGCCGTTTGGAAGACAGAAAGCCACCTACCTCCTGGTCCCAAAGATTTAGCTTACATGGGACCCTATAGCACAAAATGGATTACTTTATAATCTTTTACTCTGAGAAAGGAAGCTACATTCAAATGTTCTGTTGCTTCCAATCAGTGATATTAGCCTTGGGTCCGAATACTGGACAGAGTGATCATGACAGATGGTGGTTGAAGAACTTTTAGCCTTAAATTGGATATGTGCATCACTCTAATCAAGTCTCAGGGAACACCATGGAAGCAGGGCAGAAAGAATGTAAAAGCTGGAGGGAGGGGTGGAACGCTTTCAGGCCAGCCACAGCATGACCAGATGCTTGAACTCATAGCAGCTGTGACTACCTACTAAGGACATGCACAAAATTAAACCTGTCCTGAAAGGAAGAGGAACTCATGGGACTCAACTCTTCCCCAGGTGTCCATAAACTTATCTATAAGGTATGCTATGAGAAGAGGAGATATTTTCTTCAGTGGTATAACCACCGGGAAGATGCTCATGTTCTTGTAAAGAATTAGTCATCTATTGTCCTGTAAGCAACACTAACTATGCTCCTTGGGCCACCATTAAAGAGTCACGTAGAAGTACAGCTAGTCAGGAAGAGAATGGGGTCTGCTGACGTGGGTGAGAAATAGAAGAGGAAAATGCAATGAATATGATCAAAACAGATTCCATGAAATGGTCCTCATCTGATTGCTAAAGTTAAGCAGTGTCTTGCCTAGTTAGCACATGGATGAAAAATGTACTCATTGTATATAATATAAATTTCCTAATAAAAACATACAAGAAGCAAATAAAGTATGATTTTATTAGAAAATAAATATTCAGCATAATATATACTAATCATTAATAATAAAGGAATAGTTATCATTTAGTAGAGCTTCATCAATGGCATTTTTCTCCTCTACATCAGATAATTATTCTTTCTAGTAGATATTACTGTCGTTAATGTGATTGTCTTGTGTATATGTCATTTAAATTGCCATTACTTGATTGTGTAGAAAAGTTTGAAGTTCCTCAGTTCTAAAATGCTGTCTCTTTTTTTTTAAAAAAAAACAAAATCTGAAGTGCCTGTTAGATTTTAGACTTTTATGAAATAGCTCAGATTCTTGTGGCCATCCACAAATTCTCAGATTCTAAAGTCAATGCATTTCTGTTGAACATTGAGGCAACTTTTTCCTGTCACAGGTGAAAGTTTACATCACTGTCTTCTACAGCTTTTTAAAAATTTTTGATACAGACCATGTCTAACTTAATTTTAATTGAATATCACCACATCTACTACACTCGAAATGTTCCATAATAAAAATTTAAAACTAATTTGTTGTACTTCTGTAAACAAAAGTTCAGAAACATATTTTTCTAATGGAAGCCTAGTGGAAATGAGATGTGTTTTCAGCTTTCCTTTTCTTTTCTTTCTTTTTCTTTTGCCAAACATGATGTTTTTATTTTAATTTTTGTTTTGTGTTTATGTGTGTTTTCCCCTCAATCATAGCTTGCAATTTTAATTTTTTTTTTTATTATTCTTGTATACATACATACAGACAGACAGACAAATGGATAACTACAACCTCTGAGTGTATTTAGTGTTGCTCATAGGTATATATATTTTAGGTCTTCAACTTGATATTGGATACCATTAGCATGCTCATACTCAGCAAAGACTCTTTTTCTCAGAAGATATTAATTGCTTGTAGCTCTTCATCTATATGGGTGGGGCCTTGAGAGATTTTCTCCATCCGTGTTGACAGGTCAACTACTATTGTTTCTCGCCAAGTTTCCATATTATTGACATTTCTTAGGTGTAGTTTCCCTGTCCTATAGAGATGACAGGATCTCTTAGGGAATGCCTTATTCCTTTGACACTTAAAAAAAGAACCAAAACTTTTCTGCCCCTTTTCTGCATGTTTCCTGATCTGTAAGAGTTATGTTGTAGATGTATTATCTGAGGTTGGGCACCTCATTGGTCTCTACATTTTGCATTTTCTGTAATGGTCTCCATCTGTTGTGACAAGGAGTTTCTTGGAGAAATAATGTGAGCCCCGCTTATCTGTAGGTATAAGGCTAAGTATTTAGAATGTAGTTAGGAACTGTACTGGCTTAGGAAAGTGGCACTAACAGGTACTCCTCTAGGATCCACAGCCTCACCATCCATGGATAGCTGCTTAGTTTCCAAGTACCAGGCATGGATTCTCTGAACTTAAATCTATTTAGATATCTGTTTTTTGTGGAAGTTTATTTTTAGTTGTGTTTAAAATAATTTTTTTTGTGCATTGTTGGAAAAAGGGATGCATAGACCTTGGCTTTTTTATTGTCTGCAGGTGTTGGATTTCTGTGGGGGATGTTTGATTGCTTATGATCTGCACCTGAGGAGTTCTGAATGAATCAAAGTACCTGAGCTCAAATGTTCAGTGTTCCACTGTCGAGTATGGCACTTGCCATGGCAGTGGTTCCCTCTCCTGAGGTCTGGCAGAGTTTACGCCTATGAATTTGCCTCCATGTCATCCTTACTGAGCCACCACAGCAGCCTAACAACTATATCTGTTGGTTGTACCTACGTTATAAGTACCACTATTTCACCTATGGGGATATCTTGCATTTGTGGTCATTGCTGTGGTTCATAGACATCATAAGCAGGCAGGACTATTGATTGCCTTTCTTCCCTCATTGGTTATACAGCATCTTCTGGTGCTTTGAGAGCTAGTCCTCAGGGACTAGGCTTCTAACTCCATTCCAGCTCAATACCTCCAAGTCTTGTGTCTGACACGTATGATCTTTTCAGAAATAGAGACTCAACACTCAAATTCTGAGTTGCAGTAAAAGCCAATGGCAAAAATCTATATATTTTTTGGAGGAGGGGGCAGTTCTTGAGTTTCCTGAACAATGACTCAAAAAGAGGTTTTCCATGCTTGGTACTGGGGTTGATATCTCTAAGCTCAACTCACCCAGTTGAGCTTAGAGATATCCCCCGAGTTTAAAAAAAACAAAATTAGGCTGTGAAACCTAACAACAATGTATTAGAAAGTGCAACAGATCTTCTCCTTTTAGAATCACATCATTTTGTGCAACATAAATCAAATAGATAAGAGAACTCACGATATTTGAGATCGAGAAATTTTGAATTTTTTAATTATAAAGGATAGTGAACACAGAATAATACGAAGATTTTTAAAGAAGGTAAATAAAGAAAACTCCATTCGAAATCACCTTAGGTCTCGTAAGATAAACAGAACTGTTAAAACTGTCCTTATCATGTGACTAGATTCGCCCTGCGTACACTCAGATGGCATTGGTATCTACGCGCCTGTGTCATTTTCATTCATAATTTTCAGGTGACATAACCATTTATCCGGTCACCCTAATAGCATTTATTCTGAACCTAATCCACGGTAGCAACTGCTGTTACATGCTTGACAGGTACTTACTCATTTCGTCCTCTGCATAGCTCAATGAGATGGATATCATTTTCTTATTAACTAAGATGGAAATTGAAGCAAAGAAAGGTTAATTGACTTGTCCAAGTTCTCACATCTAAAAATAGTGGAGAAGGGATGTGAATTCAGTTGGGATGGCTTCAAAGCCCCAAGGGACTTCCAGCTGTACCAGCTCTACCACGTAGAAATCTCTTCCATGGAACTACTTAACTGTCTTTGCGGTAGAGCAATAGATTTCTACTATTGAAATTTTATTTTAATTTCTGGCACCGTTAATTCTAACTACGAATTTATAGATTCCAGCTTTAATTGAACCCCTGATTATTTCCAATTCCTTAGAGAAATCTAGGTTTAGAAAGTGAAAATGTAACGTGTCAGAATTCAGAAATGGCTTCTGAAATGTATTGTTTAGTCTAACAATATCTGACATAGAACCAAACTGTTGGTATACGTATGCCCTCATTTAATGCCTGGAAAAGACAGAGGTGGATATTGCGCGTCTTCCCTAGTTGTTCTTCACCTTACCTCTTGAAATGTGATTTCACTGGAGCTGGAGGAATCCTCATACCTCTGTCTCCTTAGCACTAGGGTTGTGTGCACGTGGCACTCTGCTCGCCTTTTTAATGTGAGCGCTGTGTATCACGCTGAGGTCCCTATGATGTCACGACGCTTCGCCAGTTGAGATATCTCTCCAGGACCTAAACGTGATTTTTGGTGGTGGTATATGAAGTCATTGGATTTGATACTTGTGAAATATTTTTTTTCCCATTTCAAAAAGAAATTTTTTTTTTTTTACTTTCTATGTTTTTTTTTTTTAATTTCATAGAAATAATAAAAACTATGATAGTGTCTTGAGACTACTTAATGTCTTATTGAGTTGACTAGGACCATTATAACAAAGTACCATGCAGTGTGTGGGTGGCTTAAAACAATAGACGCTCAGTCTCTCACAGCTTTGCAGGGAAAAAAAGCTCGAGTTCAAGGCATCAGCGAGATTGGAAGCTCTGAGTAAATCTCTGCTTAGGCCTCCCTCTTGGCTTCTGACAGCTGCTGATAATTGTTGGAGTTCCTGGCTTTCACTTCCTCTGACTCTTTACTTACATGGCGAGCAGACATCATGCATACTCAAAAGCCCAATACACAGTCAATCAGAATACTTTGTTTTAAATAAGAAGGACTTGTATTTTTTGGATTGGGGGGGGGGAATAACAAAAAAAAAAAAAAAACGACTTATTTTCAGAACTGGTACACTTTATGAGGAAATTCTTTAATTACACTAAATTTTACTTAAGTATATTTTAAGTCAGATCATTTTCCTTAAGTTAAAAAGAGATACGTTTTGACTTTATTCAAGAATCATCAGGGTTAGGGTACTCGCTAACAAGCTGGATGCCTTTCATTCTATCCCTGGGTCTAAGAGGACAAAACCAGCTTCCAGAAGCTACCTTCTAAATCACAGAAGGGCCGTGGCACTCACGGGCACGCAGACACGCGCACGCAGACAGACACGCGCACAAGAAGTAAATTCATTCGAAATTTTAAGCAATTATAACTTCATAATTGACACCATCAATTTAAATAAAGTATTTTGTATGTTTTTTTATTTTTCTCTTAATTTGAAAATTCTACAAAAATGTTTACAGAGAATAACAAATATAAAAACCCTTACTCAGTTTCTTTTTTCCAATTGAGGTTGACTATATGTGATGCGGTTATAATTATACAACATATAAATTATAGAACATATACGTATCCTGTATACAAATATTTCATATTTATATAATATATAAATATATTTGTATATTCATACATAAATCTATCTAAAATTATGTAAGTATAAAATTTTATATAAAATATAAATATGTATTTATATAAAATATAAACATACATATATTTGCTTATATATAAAACATATACATATGTTGTATATAATACACATATAAATCTATGTATATTATTTATAATTGCCCAATGTGTTTTGTATATAATTATATTTATATAGATTTTAATTGCATTTATTTATTTCACTTCTGTGTAAATCAGTATATATAGACATAAATATACCTGCCCCCAACCCACTTGTATGTGTGTGTGTGTGTGTGTGTGTGTGTGTGTGTTCTCTGAATTTCACTCAATTGGCATATTACCAAGTGAGGGTTAGCTTTTAAGTAAGCAGATAGATGCTGCTCAATTATTAGTCTCTAAGATTCTGATGCAGCAGGCATTTTAAAATATAACTTTGAAAGTAAGGCCCTGTGCCCTCAGACCCTCAGAAAAAGTTCTGTGACTCTTAAACCACTTTAAACCACTGATTAACAATCAATACATTCTGGTGTCAAGGGGAAGCTTGGTGCTTTTACCAGTACATCGCCCCAGGAAACACGAGAAAATGACTTGAGGTGGTCTTATTATTCACCGTCGTTTATCTTTCATGATGCAAATTCATGAGTGCATCGCTATCCTGTGCCCACTCATTCATCTTGGAGTCTTGAATGGAGACAGTTCTGCTCAAGGTCTGTATTGCACTTGTCATCTAAAGTCAGAAACAAGGTGATCCGTACCCTGTGGAAAGTGGACATTGATTTGTATTTACATCGCATTGCATTTTTCTGTGTTTGTTTTGTGTGAGTGTGGAAGGGTAGGGTGAGTGTCAAGGCACAGGAATGGCCGTCAGGGAACAATGTGTGGAAGCAGGTTTTCTCCTTCTATCCTGGGGATTCCTGGAATTGAACTCGGGTCATCAGGCGTAGAGACAGGTGTCTTTCCCCACTGAGATGTCTCACCAGTCCTCAGAAGTGAGCATTTGCGTTCCATCTGTGCTTGGAGATTTGAAGCTGGACAGTAGCCAAGTCACTGAGTAAAAGACACAGACAGACTGGGCATCCCATGGGAAAAGATGAATAAATGCCACTGTAGTTCTTGAGATACCGGGACTATTACGTTGGGCATCCCATGGGAAAAGATGAATAAGTGCCACTGTAGTTCTTGAGATACTGGGACTGTTACGTGCATATGAGACAACTTGGAATGTCTTTTAAAAAGCATATGTTGACAAAAAGCAAGATTTTTGTTTATTAAAGAGTATAGGGATTTTCAAACAAAATATCCAGTGTAGAACATATAAGGGTTTTGTTCCTTAAATTTCATTCAAATATTTCAGAGCCACTTCTCATTCAGAGTATAGAATCCTTAATCTTAGATATGATCTCTTCTTCCCCGGGTCCCAGGATGGTGCAAAGGTCCCGAGTCACAGTGCAAACCATTTGTGACCACACTTCATGTCTTCCTTCCTTTGTTTTCCCTTTATAGATGCCCAAGTGAGGACTCTCTTCCCACCATGAGAAGAGCTATCCAACTCCAGTCCCTTTCCCGTAGTCTACCAAGCAGTCCATCCCTATGGCTCCCACTCCAGGGCAATCGGCTTGGAATCATCAGTGAACGGTGATTTTCTTTGATAAATCTGTTGATTTCATGCATTATTAAGTGCCAAAGGAACACGAATTCTGGCTACCTTCTTTAAATGGGGAAAGGGGCAGGGGGGAGCAACTGTTGGCAAATACATCCCTGAGCATACGGTGCCATTTATGGCACTTTACATACTTTCAGTTAGTTAGCATAGCAACAGTCCTGTAAAAGACACCATCCTGCTTTACATAAATGAGAAACTGAGGCACAAGGACATCAGTTAACCTAGCTAACTCCAACTAGACAATGAAATGCTGGAAGTAGGATTCTAATCAATGTTACCTTTTAACTCTCTTAAAATTTACTCTGTTCACACAACGTGATCACTTCTCTTGCCATTCTTGAAGCCATGATCCATTGCAGAGGAATTTTGAACGTGATAATAGATTGTCGAAGCATGGCTATATTCCTCATCAAATTAGTAATGGTACGAAAACAGAGCTTTGTATCCTATTTACAGATGAGCTGAGACTTTCTAAAGTTAGTGGATGATCTAAGAGCACATCACACAAGGAAAACTAAAATTTACATGGAATGAAGTCCTTGTTCTGTCAGTCAGTGCTGGCTGTCATTTTTTTCTCTGACATTTAATTCACCTTTAAATGGAGCAAAAGACTGTGTAACTGAACTTACAAAATTGTTACCTTGACAAATACCACAATGTATAATTTTTGTCAAGCACAAAATTCCTATATTTTGTGTCTTTTAATAGGAAATGATGGGTAAACAGTAGAATACAAAAGCAGACATGAGAAGCAAACTTAAATCTAGAATTTTCTGTAAGTATGATTATTAGTTTGTTTTTCTGAAAGCTTAATTTGGAGTCCTCCTATCCATCTCCCCACTGGACACTGACAATGTATGGAGTCTGACCGTGAACTCCAGGTAGGTTCTCCCAGATCCTTTCCCATACTTGCCAGATTATCATCTAGCTTACCTACTGCCCTGCCTGGAAGCCTGTAGAGTCTGGCCCAGAATTCCAGGTATAAATACCCACAGTCAGTCTGCCACTTACCTATATAATCATCAAGATTCCCTAGTACTAGAGAGTATCTTGAGCACTGGATCCAGATGAGTGTACCCAAAATGGGTGCCATCCCACCAGCATCTTCATAAAGGTGACAAGGTATCCTGCCCCTTGCCTCCATGAAGCACTGCCCACACCCACTGTGAACCCAGATCTTGCTAGCTACGGACCACTTACAGAATTGGCAAGCCCTCTGCAGACTTCTTAAGGTCTGCAGAGAGTCTTCTAATCCTACAGCTTTAGTCCTAAGCTTCTAAGTTGTGCCTAACCCTCGCTGAGCTGAAACTACTCAATGCCAGCACAGAGTGACCCAAGAATGAACACGAAGTACCATTCAGCTGGTCCACAACTTGATAAGTTGGAATCACATATAAGACTCCATAAACCAAAAGTAAAAATAGGAAATCATTCAGGTCCTTTGCCATGTATCTATGCCTTATTATTTCTCTTATTTTTTTCCCAAGTAGCCATATTTACTGCCCCTTCTTTTGTAAACCAGCCATAATGTTTATACCTTACATCAGCAGTTTCTCAAAATTTCCTTCAAAGTACTGACATTGACATAACTGACTCTCTAACCATGTCTTATACCCAACACATATAAATGTGTCCCCTCATTACCCTTATTTACATGCTTCTCATGGGAGCATCCCCTCCCCCGACCAATGCAAATTCTCTGTAGTCAAGGCACCTATTAAGACACTGCTTGCTGCAATGAAAGGGCTTAGGAATTGACCTAACTGGTGCTAGAGGGAATGAAGAAACAAGAGACACACATAGGAAAGCTGAGATCTTGTGTGACATGTGCTCTGGTGGAGACACATCAACAACCACCTGGAAACTCGGCATATTTACTTTTAAGTATCACAAAAAAGGAGGAAGTTGGTTAGATAGTCTTAGTAGAAGGTCTCTATCGGAGAACAGTCTCAGGTTTTAGTCTTCTGGGAGGAGAAAATTCCCATTGTCACATTCTGCACACACTGGTTTTAGATAAAGTTCAACCATGTTTAGCCATCCATGCTTTGATCAGGGGGAGGATTTGGCCTTTGTGTGGGGTTCCTACAAGTGTCACACAAATCACAGGAAAGTTATTCACATGAGGTTAAGAATGAAACCACTGTTTCATTAGCCTGTGCTGGGTCAAAACTTCATCTGAGCAAGTGGTTTATTTTTCTTAAATATTTAAACACAGAAAACTTTGGGGAAAAGTCTCCCAGCAACAATTATCACAATAAAGCTTCAGAGATAGCTACATAGAAATTCTCTTGCAAAGTACATCTCTATAACGAAGTTACTGCTACATTTACCGTAAGAATGAGTTTTATTGCCTGATAAACAGTGCTCAGGAATCTGGGCCTAGGAAGGAAGAATTATAACAAGCATAAATATGTGTTCTATTTATTGAGAACCCAAAATAGATGGGTTCTATTCACCAAGGGACAAAGCTCAGGATAGGAACCTAAACAATGCTCAGGATTTGAGGAAACTAAGTCAAACTAAAAGCTCAGAAGGAAATACCATCGGCATTTAGAATCAAGTAGAAGAGAGAATAGCAAGTCTTGAAGACAAAGTAGTGGAAATGGATCACTCCATCAAAGAAAATAATAAATCTAAATTAACGGGAACAAATGCCTGCGAACTCTGGGATACTCTAATAAGACAAAGCTTACAAATAACAATAGAAGAAGGAGGAGGGGGAGGGGGAGAGGCGAAAAGAATGAAAAAAAGAAGGGGAAGAAGGAGAAAGGAAAAGGAAGAAAAGAACGAGAAGGAGGAGAAAGAGAGAAGAAGGAGAAAAGAAGGGAGGAGAGAAGGAGAAAAGAAGGGGAAAGAAGGAGGAGGAGGAGGAGGAGAAAAGCCAAAGTCCCTGAAAATTCTTTCAACAAAATTATTGAAGAAAATCCCCCACATCTAAGGAGAGACATGATTGGATGCAAGAGGCATGGAGAACACCAGCTAGACAGGAACAGAAAAGAACCCCATATCATATAATAAGGAAAACACTAAACATACAAAACAGGAAATTATATTAAAAGTGTCAAGAGGGAAGGACCAAATCACATTCAAAGGGAGGACCATTAAAAAAACACATGGGTTTTCAATCGAATCTTTGAAGGATGAAAACGACTGAGAGGACATTCTACAAGTTTTGACACAACTAATGACAATCCAAGCTACTTTTCCTCAAACTTTCAATGATAACTGAAGAAGGGAAATTGAAAAACTTCAGTGATGGAAGGTTTAAGGAATTTATGTCCACAAAACCAACCCTACTGTGGATACTAGAAGGAAAGTGGAAAATCTGACAGAAATAGATGAATTTTAAAATAAATATCTACCCATAAGTAAATAACTTAAACAGACCCATAACAATCAATGAGATTGATACAGTCATTAAAAACTTCCTAACTGAAAATATCCAGGGCAAGATGGATACTATGAAGAATTCCAAAAGACTGTCAAAAGAACTAGCATCAATATTCCTTAATTTATCCCCGCAAAAGAGAAAAGCAATGAACAGTTCAAATTTTTGCAAAGCCAGTATTACAGGAGCAGACAAAGATTCAGTAACGTAAAATAGAGTAAAATAATTGGTCAATCTCTTAATGGATATCGACGTACATATTTTCACTAAAATACTTGCAAGCTGAATTCAAGAAAATATCAAAATTATTCTCCACCATGAACAGTTAGTTGGCTTCATCCTAGAGATTATTCAACATATGTAAGTAAATAAATATGAAATCCACTATATATAGTGACTCGGAGTCATAAACCAAAGTGATCATATCATTAGTTGAGGAAAAGTATTTGACGAAATCCAGCATCCCTTTGTAATAAAAGTCCTGGAGAATCTATGGATACAGGGAACATACATCAATATGATAAAGGCAGCATACAACAATCCCACAAACAACATCACAATACACAAAGAAAAATTCAAGATGTTTTCCCAAAAATTAGGAACAATATAATAATGGCTAGTCTCTCAGTGCCTGTTCAACATAGTACTTATCTCAGCTAGATCAATAAGACATGTGAAGAAAATAAAGGGAACCCAAGTAGAAAAAGAAGAAGTCAGATTTACTTGCAAATGATTTGCTTCTATGAACAAAAAAAGTCTAAGGACTCCATCGGAAAACTACACTGATAAAAACACTCATCAAAGTAGCAAGACACAAAACTAACACAAAAATCAGCCATCTTCCTCTATACCAACAACAAGCATACAGAGAAAGAAATCAAGAAAATGAAGCTGTTTAAAACAGCCTCAAAAATGATCTTGGAAAAAAAGATAACGGGAAACAAAATACTTGTATAGTAAAAGCTTTAAGACAATGGGGGAAAAAAACAAAACCTTAAGATATACCGGAAGATGGAAGAATCCCATCTACTCATGGAATGGCAGAATTAATACTGGGAAATGGTCATTCTACTAAAAGCCATTTATAGGTTCAATATTATCTCCATCAAAATTCCAATTTAGTGTTTCACAGAAATTGAAAAGTAATCTTAAATTTTATTTGGAAACACACACACACACCAGGATCAAATACAGAATAAAAAAAATCCTAACTAATAAATGAATGCTGGAGCTGTCATCATCCCTGATTTTACGTCATACTATAGTTATAGTAATAACAGTAGCATTGTTTTGGCATAAAAGCAGAGCCCTGATCAATGGAATAGAATTGGGTGTGTTGCCAAAGTGAATGTGCTGCAAAGGGAGGATTTAACCACTGCTGTTTGAAGTGTAAAGTAACACAAGCATTATGTAAATCAGTGCGGTAATTTCTAAAAAAGTTCTAAATAGATCTACCACATGGTACAACCGTACCACTCTTGGGCACACACACAAAGCTCTATACCTTGCCACTTAGATACTTTGCCTTCCATATGTATTGGTGCTCTCATCACAAAAGCCAGGAACTGGAAATAACTTGGCTAATGAATGGATAGTGGAAAGGTGCTACATTTATGCAATATAACATTGTTCATTTGTTATGACCAATGGAATTATGAAATCCACTGGTATGTGTGTGGAGAGTAGAGAAAATCATTCTGAGTAAGGCAACCCAGATCCAGAAGGACAAATATCATGAATTCTCTCATTTCTATAGCTTAACTTTGAAATCTCAGACATGTGTGTTCCATGGAATTTCCTCAGACGTCATGAAATTAGTTGAGGCCGATAGAGTTGTTTTCAATGGAGAGAAAACACAATGGTATAAGGGCTTAAAAGGGGAATAAATGGAACAGGAAGGGTATATTTAAGTAAATGATAGAAAGATAGGGTAGAAGAGGGAAGAATGCCTAACACTGAAGTCCTTTTGTAAAAACCATATGGAAACCTACTATTGCAGAATTTCATACACACACACACACACACATATATACACACATATATACATATATATGTGTATATATATATATACATACACACACATATACACACACACACACACACACATATATATATATACACACACATACATACATATATATACATATATATGGTGTGTATGTTAACTAGAATGGATTATGTCCTTTGGAGTCATTAGTCATTAGTTCCATAGAGCTCCATGCATTGTAGACTGTTAGTAGTATATTTCATTAGTCTTTAGATCTAGTGCTGAAGATGGGACACTCCTCCTTGAGTCGCAGAATATGGAGAAATCAAGCTGGTACTCACCTGGAAGATTTTCCCCATTGGGTAGCTTTCACAGTGGTTGGAGTTGGTATGCCAGGTACCATAGGGAAAAAAAATGGTAATAATCTCACACAGCTGCGAACCCTGCAAGTAACAATAGTGACAGACCTGACGCTGGTATAACAGTACCACAAATGAACTGGGGATAACCAATCACTTTTTTTTTGGCCCTAAGGCCTGCTCTACAATATGAACTCCTAACTGGCACGTTAGCAGAGCCAAGAACAACAGCTAGATGGATCATAATCCCCAGGATAGAATATAATATTATTATTCTGCAAAGTTGATTAGTATTAAAATTTCTCCTATTGACTTGTTGCTATACCCAAGGCATCTCTCAAACCTCATCAGAGAAATTTCTTCTTGCGGTAGAAGGCAGTTAACACAGAGACCCTCAACTGGCCAATATGCAGAAATACGAGAGTCTAGAATGGCTCAGCCCTTCCACCAAAGATCAGGGATCTTAATGGAGAGGCAGACAAATTGTCAGAACCAGAGGTGGTAGATAGATTGTAGGAATGAGTTTCTGGGCATGATAGAGCCTTTGTACATACAAATTCACAGTGACTTTCAATGCATTCACCAAAGCTGTGCAAGCTCAAAGCAGATAAAATCCAAGTGTAGAACTGGGAACGGTGGTCACAAATCCTACCAATACCCGAGGACCTTTTGGAATGTGATAACTTATAGGAGAGGAAGAGTTGATTTTTTTAAAAATGATATGACCTCTGGTAGTCAAATTATATCCCAGGGAAGATTCCCCATACCTAAGAGTATTTGGGCAGCACCAGCTGGACTCAATGTGCAAAATATGAGAAAAGTTGGTAGGTTAGTGACACGAGGGAGGAGAGGTTGTATATGGGAGAGTTGAAGATGAAGATGATGAAACACATTATATGCAATTCTCAAGGAACTAAGAAACTATTACTTAACAAAACAAAGTTAATCGGTTATTTACATGTTTTTGAATATTATATCCCATGACTATTGGGAATGTCCCAGACAGTAAATATAATTTTGTCAACTTTTCACAAGAAAAAGCAAACAGCAAGCTATATATGGAAGTCATCCGGTTGAGAATGAGCACAAGGAAGGTCTGGATAGGAATTCAGAAAAGGAGTGAGCCATCGTAATCCTAAATGCTCTCTTGAAACAGTCCGTTTGATTCTTATCTAGGAGTCGGAAGGAAGGAAGGAAGACTAGGCTTGTTAATAAAGTAGTTATGGGTGTTAGAAAAAGAGAAAGGTATCTGATCATTTTTGTACCTGTGTGTCATTCTTAACTTTGTTTTCTATTAAGTCAATATAACACACTATGCTTTTTATCATACCTAACTACGTTCAATAAGTGACCTTGTCTAATTATTGTTGATATCTGTGTAAATGTTTATGTTCAGTAGGGCACATAATAGCCCAGTCGTTAGCTGGTGGCTTCAGGGTCACTTGATTTGTTTGTTTATCTACACGTAGTGAACATACATACCAGGTTATTTGGTTGATTTTCTTCGTGGAAAATAGCTTTCAAAATTTATACTATCAACAATGATTATTTTTATAGTTAGATTCTAATATAATTATTTTTAAACACTATGATTATATATATATATATATATATATATATATATCAGAGAGAGAAAGAGAGAGAGAGAGAGAGAGAGAGAGAGAGAGAGAGAGAGAGAGAGAATGCACATCTTTTCTCTTACTACCTAGGCTGCATGAAGCTTTTTAGCAACAGGAGTAAATAACTCCCTAACTCAATGACATTGCCACTCATTCACTGAATTGAAGAAGATAGGAATTATACAAATAACATCTGCTTTTCTAACTTTGGCCTTACTGTTATTTGCCTTGATATTGTGGTAAACAAAATAATTTATTTTGCAATAAATTATGATTATTAAATGTCTAACGAAATTAAGGTTGCATGTGTGTGTGTGTGTCTGTGTGTGTGTCTGTATCTGAAGGGATGGTTCAGCCATTAAAAGTATTTTCTGCTCTTGCAGATGACCTGGTTCGGTTTCTAGCACCCACACTGTGTACCTCTATTGAGTCCAGTTCAGTGGAATCTGGCACCATTTTCTGGATTCCATGGGTAGAACCTACACTTATACATTTGCAGGCAAAACACCCATACACATACACAAAAAATAAGTTTTTTTCTAATTTTGGGTGGTCAATTAGCCATTCTCTTATAACCAACAGAGCAGTATTTTGTTGTTGAGATTGGGATTCCTTATTACAGCTGGAATAAACAGCCCTGGATGTTCACAGCTGTGTGCTTTTTTTTTTACAGATATCTTCATGTGATGCTTATCAACATAGCTGACCTAAATTACCCATGCCATACCACTAGCTGCCAAAGAGTGGGTCACTTCTCAGTAGCTGTTCTCTGCAGAGCACCAGGCTGTTTTCTATTTCTTTACTTTGGTGCTCATACTCTTCTGTGGAAACTTCTCAGAACATTTCAGTTCTCAGTGTGTGACCACAGGATTGTAGTGAATTCAATCAGTGTTCAGGACTATCCAAATAGGGAAGGCACCTTGCTGCCCTTCTCCATCCTTTGTCCAAATGAACACTCTTGGTAACATGGACAGTCATACAGCCCAAAGCACAAAGCTTTGGAGCAAACATGAGATTGGAACACGTGAGAAGCCACTGGCTGAAGAAGTATGACGATGCCTGTTCAATGGCAAGCCACAATTGCTAGGATCAGTTATTAGAGACCAGAGAGAGACTTCGTTTCTAAGAGAAAGTATCTTATTGTTTCAGGGCACAGGTCTTGGCTCGGGCTGAGGCGGTGAGGGGCCTAGGGGCAAAGAACAATCCACAGTGCTATTGTTTTCAGTAACCAGTGGGGAAAATGAAAATTTAAATTTCTGCACAACATTGAGGAGTCGGAGAAACTGTATTTTCAAGGAAAACTAAAATCTCAGAAAAAGGTGACTTCTGGAGAGCAGTGGGCAATAGATGTCTTCTTGTGTATTTTCTGAAATACGAGGAAAGTGTAAGCACGAGATGGCCTATCAGCTTGCTACTCAGCCCTACTAGATGGACTGTAGGCATGAACTCCTTGTTTTGTAACTGTGAGGAGAGAGAGGTAAGTCTAAGTAATGAACTCTGTGGTGTCCTGAAGGGATGCCTGGCGTGTTTCTACTGCGTGTGCCAAGGTGTCCCCAAATGCTAGTGCTCCAAAACCCACCTCAGGCCACTTTTATAGTTTTAATTGTCTGAAGAATTACCGTAGCTGTCAATTTAAATAAATCATGCTGTTAGGACCACAGGATTCGGTTCACTCTCTGCCTAGAGTATATTATTTTCACTCATTTGTATTTTTCTAAAGCCCATGCTGCAAAGGCAATAGCAGAAATTGAGTAGCCATTGAGGAACAAAGCCCCGTCTCTCTGTTAATCCATCCTCCGTCTTTGGGAAGTTCAGTTACTCAGAATGCTGTTGCTTCTAAGGGAGAAAATAGAGAATGGCACTTGGGTCATCATATACTGGGAAGAGGATGAAAATTTGAAGAGATGGGAAGGTTAGACTGGAATGAACATTTACACAGCACGCATGAACAATTTGGCTTGCTCTTGAACAGTCAGTGTGTCTTTATCTTGAGTTGCAACCCATAAGCAACCAAACTGAACTAGGAAAAGAGATGGAAGCCTCAGAGGGTAGGAAGTGGATAAATACAAGCTGAGGAGTCTCTTCTAGTTCACCTCCCTGTAGAAACCATTCATCAACACCGCAGCAAACCTAAGAACAACAGTGAGGCAGCATCACGGTTCTTACGAATATAAAGCAGGGATCTTCCTTCTAGCACCATGTCTTGAAAAACTGGACAGACTGATTCCAGTAATTCTCTGCAAGGTAGTGATGCCTTTCCCGCCTCCCCTTTAACAGGCACTAATGATTGCATTTCAAACAGTATAAAGTAATCAGTGTGCCTACTGTCAGGTCGGCCAGGCTGCTGAGGTGTCTGCTAAGCGTGCATATGTGTGAGCATCTGACAGTGGGTGGTTTTGGTGTGTGCTTTACAAATACATTTGGATAAATGACTCTTGAGTAAAGCAGTTGCAATTTAACAATTAAAAGGAACTGGTCTGACATACGGAATCCCAGGAAGGGGCTCGTTCCTGGAAAGGCCACTGTGCCCTGCTTTAGTGTTCTCACAAACACACACCCCAGTTCAGTGTCTGGTGTGACTGCGGAGAGGAGGGTAGAATGAGAAGAGAATCCAGGAATGATGTGGAAAGGAGATAAGACATCTCTCCCTACTCAACACGGACTCAATTTAATTCTGTGAAATAATATGTTTAGGCACATAATTGAGGGATGTATTTATGTGTATACTCATGTACATATGCTTACACACATTATATCTATCTATATCTGTATATCTCTATCTGTATCTATGCTAATACTTTGATGCTTCGGGAAAAATCAGAATTCATACATCTTTAAGATTTGAGTTAGCTTCAAAGGGAGCTGGGTTCAAGGCTGGGATAGAGGGACAGAAGCTTATTTTCTTTTAATAACCATAAAGCTATTAGACAAGACTTCCTTACTGACCCAGGGACAATGGCCTCAGAGAAAACCTCCCCTAAATAAGGTGCTTCCCTGCTTCGTGGTCCTTGATCTGTTGCGGGTTATCTGCCTTGAAATGGCCATGAAAGCATTTTCGTGGTAATAGTTCACACTTGAGGGTAAAGCCGAAGCAAAATATGTAGAGTTGATGTTCCTTGAGTTCAGGAGCAGGTCTTTCAACTCCACCTTGTTAAGTTAGAAAGATGTCATGAATAGAAACATTCTTTCCACTTCAAAACTTGTTCATGAAGGAAGGGCTCTTTATGGGACTAGTACTACACGTTGCGACTCCGGGTGACCTTTTCAAGGATCTCATTGGCGGTTTTTATCTTGATTAAAATGGTTCTATTCACAGGAGGGGAAGGGCTGTGACATCATCCTGCAAAAGAAAATCTTCTAAAGAGTGAGGTGATAAAGGTAAAAGGTAGAAAAAAAGGATAAAGCTCTTTGTAGGGAGGGCGAGGAAGGGAGAGAAAAGCGAAGAGTAGAAGAGAGGCATCTTCAAGAAGGGGAAGGCAAAGAGATGGAAATAAAAGAGAAAACCAAGAGACTGTTGGAAGAGCAGGGAAATAGTCTCTGTGCCCAGAGGAGACCCTCTACCCATGCTGCCTTAGTCTGCCGGCAGGGCCAAGAGGAGGGCAGTCCCATTGTGCATTTTGCTCAGAGGGAAGCTGAGCTCTCTGCAAAGAATCTTAAAGGAGTTCACTGGGGTCTTATGTAGCCAAGCCAATATATAGTCTCAGATCTTCTTAAATTTAGACTCTAGCCTTTCCACAAGAGAAAGGAAATCTGCGTTTCATTTTGACCAATTCTCAACAATAGCTTGTAAAATAAATACTGAATGTGCCCTTCCCTGACTTACGAGACAGTTGACTTATCTCTTAAGGTCTTAGATTCCCCCCAAACAGCACGGCCTTTCTTTCTCTACTACTCAAACTCACTTGTCTGGTTTGCCAACAATTAACAGGATTCTTTTTTGCTCCAAATGGGGACGGTAAAAGCAAAGAATGATGATAGAAATAAAATTGCTGTAACTTGATGCTACTGAGGAATGCAGTTACTGTTGATCATGGCTGGGGAGCTCTTTGAACTTTCCATGTGCATGGGATTATAAGAGTCAGCATGCATTTGCTATAAGAGAGAAGGGGTAGATAGAAGCCTGGTAAGTAAAGAAGGGAGTCCTAGGGAACAGACAAATGAGTTTGATGGGGTGGATAGGGCATGGAGATTTCTAACAAAGGAACTGAAGTATTATCAGGAGCATTTATAGTTATATGCTGTGCACTGAAGGGATATGTGGATGCACTAACACTCCTTCTCCGTGAAAATGTCCTCGGTGTTGATGACTCCTAACCGGGCTTTGCTATGTGCTCTAACTGAGAGCATCATACCAGATGGAGGCGGGAGAAGCTGAAGGGATGGACTCTTTATACCCTGTGCTCTCTGTACAGTGGAGTAGGATGCACAGCACTAAGAATCTAGGGAAGGGTCCAGAAAGGGCTGGAATCCAACCTGAGTTCTACCCAGCAAAATTTCAGTCCAGAAGGGGATAGTTTCTGCTGCAAAGGTACACTGCTTTACTTAGATTGCAAACTGCACCTTCTTAGTTCAAGGAAAGCACAATGCACAGCGTCACTATGTCTGAAGATAACATTTCTTTTTCCTATAATCACTTTCTGCTGGAGTACTGCGTTTTTCTTTTTTTTCTTTTTTCTTTTCTTTCCTTAGAACTCACAAGTGATAAGCCTAGCAACGCACAAGATGTAGTAGGTACCAACATTTTTTTCATTTTAATATGGGTCCTATAAGAACAAGTGAGGTGTTCAATATCCGGGTATTCCCAGAGAAAGAACAATCCCTTAAACAATGCCTCAGAAGGTGTAGTCTTATGTGTGTGTGTTTGATACTTCTATTTTAATCCCGTAAGTTATAGTTTTATATAGAACTCTCTGCTTGTAAAATTAGAGCCAAACAATGCTACTGATTTGGAGAACTATTGAACAGAGCTCACATATTAAAGGTAATTGCTACCAAGCTGAAGATGTGGTGCCTGTGACTCTCTTCATCTCTCTCTCCCTTTCTCCCGCGCCTTCCCCCCTCTCCGTACGCATCTATGTGTTTCTGGTCTGTATTCGAGTACATGGGGAAGCAAGAGGTAGACGTCTGATGTTTTTCTCAATCTTTACCTTAACCTCAGGTCCTCATGCTTACAGGTTATTGACTGATCCTCTTCCCAGAACACTGAAGACACGTTGTGAACTTCTCTGCTTCAGAATCTTTCATCAGTTTTCATCAAGACAGAGACAATGGTGTAAAACCTTATTTCTTTTTAAAATCGTGATTCCATCCAAAGTAAATTTGTTCGTTTGACTTATTTCTTCAAAATGAACTAGTTAGTATCTCCAAGCAAATGCACAAATGGCTCTGCTTTAGAAAGCAGACATAAGGTATATTTGGTTGCTAAGAACCCAGGGCCTCAGATCACGCCCCTGGCAGAGCCGTTATGACTCAGTGCTCTGGGGTGAATCATCTACCTCCAAAATTGTCTATCAGACTCTGCATAGCCTTTTGGCTTCTGGAGACGCTGGCAGCCCTCACGGCCATATTCACAATATGGAGGGGTTCTGAAAAAAAAAATGATGTTTACTAACTTGAGAACGTAGCTGTGTTTCCTTCCAGAACACAAGTCAAGATGCACCGAGAAAAACACTCCAGGCAAAGAGATGTAAGCCAGTAAACATCCAGAAAAAAAGCCACAAACCTTGCCATAGTTAGCCTATCCCAGGCAGCATAATGTGAATTCTAGACAGAACAGGGAGGAAGTTGAGCTGGTGATACTACAAGGCAAACGCAAGGCCAGTTGCTCTTAGTGCATAGGGAGCTCGGAAATAGAAGTTGTAGGGCTGACGGCCTAGTCCTGGTTCAACCGGAAATACAAGGATATAAGCAAGCCATTTGCTTTCATTAAACACTGTCCTCCATATCTACAGTACAGAGGTCCTCTGCGTACAGCGTTAATCCAGTTTCCCAAACCTGAAGTAAGATTGTGGGGTTTTAACCTTCACAGATTTGGCCTTTGAGCATGAGTCCTGTAAGGGTGGGTAGAATTATTCTATATCTGTTGAGCGCTATATAAACAACATGTTTTTCAAAGACATAATTTCCTGCATGCTATTCTTTCCGTATCATCATGACAATGAAAGATTTAAGTAATAGTGCACTTCTGTGTTCTGAATATTATCAAACGGATACAGATGAGTCCCACTAAAGACGGCAGATTTGGGCATGCCTCGCTTCCTGTAGCAAGTGAAATCCCTGATCTCCAGATCAAGGCTTTCAGAAATCTTTTTATTTTCCCTCGGCAGGTAGGGAAATTTGAGAACCATCTACAACACAGGAGCCCGCCTACCATAATGGATTTGGACATATTCATGGCATTACTTAAGTAAAAAGAAAGTCAAACCTATAGATCGTTCACAAGACAGACCCAACATCTACAAGTTCTGCTGAGATCTGGAGGCTGAGACTAAAATCTTATATCAGACTTGAGTCCAAGGAACTTGTGCCTGAACTGAGAAAGGCCTCATTTGGATCGTTTAGAGGCATCCAGTAGCTGCTGCAGCGAGAACAAGAAGCTGCTTTTCTATTATTGGGAGCAAGAAACACGTGAGAACTGTCTGCAGTGTTTTGGTCTGTTTTACACACAGACTGACCCCTTGAAAAGGAAGACCCTATGCCTCTTAGGTATGCCAGGACATATCATTAGCATCTTGGCTTTCAGGAGAGGTTTGCAAGCCCCTACTCCAACCTGTAGTTAGAGTATAGGTTTTTTTAACCTTTATAAATTTGGCCTTTAAGCAGAACTTGAGAAAGGAAGAAAGTAAACAGGTAAAAATTGAAGAAGAAAAAGCAAGATAAGTAAAAAAGTAGTATTCTTGGGAAAAACTGCCATCTCAAAGACCATGTGGGGAAGGACTGGGTCCCTATCAACTAGGTTTGACCTGAAGGGATACATACATTTTGAATTGACAGGATCTGCTCAAGTTCATATGTAAAACATCACTAATCAGCTACATTACAAATGATCAGCAAAAGGGACCTCCTCTCCTCCAATAATTGGAACATTCTGAAAGACATCCTATCAGAGCATATTAATTAAAACCAAACTTGTCATAAGGACCCAAATTTGTACCTATGATGGGACAAACCAGTGCTTCTCACCATGTGGCTAAGACTATTATTTATTTTTCCTTTCTGGATCAAGAGAATCAGTAGTTTTTAAGTATTAATATGTTTGAATGCAGATTCTTACCCAAGCACATGCAAGCCTGGATGCAGTGACACACACCCTCCGGTGGGGATAGGGGGCAGTTGGCTGTTTTTCCCAGTTCTATTTTCAGTCAGGATGGTAGACAGGTGATGCCTCCTCTGGAGTGAGGATTTCTCCTAACAGTTTTCCCTTGGCTGATCCTAATGCCTCTTTTTCAAGGCACCATGGGTGTCTTCACAGCAGTGGGCCTTAGCAGCAGCGGAGGCAGAAACTGCAAGAGACTCAAGAAAGGCTCCATATTGGTATGCTGAGATTTTGGCAGTCCATCAGGGAGCTCCCGCCTCTCCCTGGGATGTGTTTGTTTGCAGTGGCCACCTGAAGGTATTGTTGCAGGCTGACAAGGAATAGCTCCTTCCTGTCACCCTTCCGGTGTCAATGGGCCTCATGCTGGAGCTGCTGAGAATCCAAGTCCTTGGAGAGAAACTTTGCCAACAGGAGCAAACAGAGCAGAATCCTGTTACATAAATGGAATGGAGCTGGAGTCCTACTGTGTCTTCAGCTATTGGCAAAATGCTGATTCCTCCAGGATCCCTCTCAGACACAACAGCCTGTTCTCAGACCTAGTCTGCCCTGCTTTTGGTTCCTTGGTTTCTTGCCTAATAAAGGAGGTGGACGGTAAGATGGATCTGAAATTCTTTCAACGCCTACTTTAAATGACCACTTTTGTTTGTTTTTAAGATTTTATTGTTGTTGCTCTTCTGTTTTGATGATGGTGGTGATGTTATATTTCAGAACAATAAAATTTTTTACTGCATTTAGTTGAAGTAATAGTTACCTTTCTCGTCACTGTCACCGAATACTTGACAGTAGGCAGCTTAAGGGAAGAAGAATTTATTTGGGGATCAAGGCGTGAGGGGACAACGTCTATCACGGTAGAGGGAGAGAAGGAATGACATGGAGTTTGTCCTGGTGGAGCAGGTGCCTGACTTTCCTCACAGCTGAGAGAGCCAACAAGAGATGGGAGAGGAAGCAGAGTCAGGTTATGACGCTTTAAGTCTAACAGGTGCTTCCTGCAGCCAGGCCCCACAATTGAGAGATTCTACACGTTCCTAAAAGAGAATTACTACCTAGGGACCAAGTGTTCAGATTCTTGAGCCTGTAGGGTATGTCACTTAAGTATAACAAAGGGATTACTAAAAACCATGCGGGTACATGTGTGTGTGTGTATGTGTGTGTGCATGTGTATGTATGTATTTGTGTGTGTGTGTGTGTGTGTGTATGTGCGTGCATGTGTATGTACGTATTTGTGTGTGTGTGTGTATTTGTGTGTGTGTGTATCAATTGATAAAGTGTTTGACATGCATGCATGTGGACCTGAGATCAGTCTCCTGCACCCACAACCGGGCCAAGCCAAGTGCGATGCATTTTCGTATTATCCCTGCATCGGGGAGGCAGAGTTAGGTAGAGCTCTAAGAATGGTAGCTTGGTAGTCTAGGGGACTTGGGGAGTTTGAGACCAGTGAAACCATAAGTTGGGTGATGCCTGGGAAATAATAGCTAGGATTGCTCTCCAGCCTCTAAATGCAATGAATAGATGTAAGAAAATAAAACAGGAGAGTTGGGATGTATATTTATATACTATTCAGCACCACGTAACTACTGAATTGCGGAGCTGCTGTGCATCCAGTGCTCTTTCTCCTGTACGCCAAGGCAGAACACACTGATGGAAGCACACACATCCTTCGGCTCTCGTGGGATCTGCTAATCTACAGTGACCATCTATTCATATTTTGCACAGGACATTCTTGATCTTAGCACAAAATCTTCTATGTCCTTGGAATTACCTTAGTCCTGAGCCACCAAGATGTTTGGTCACACCAATCCTGCTCATTGTTGCCTGCCTCTGACGAAAGTGGGTGAACTCTGGGGCAGGAGATTTCTGATATACGTCATCGACTCAGCACGTTTTGATTAAAAGGAAACTTGTCACAGTGACCCAGCTTTGTACTTATGACACGTAGAAAGAGTCAGCAGTCACTCTTAAACCGGTGCTATTCAGCTTCAGGGTCCACAGTCTGGGAAGCTGCAGACCTCCTGTCTTTTAAACTTCAGACCATGGAGGTCCTCAGGGGATGGGTACAGTGTGTAGGGAGTGTTCAAAGGATAAGCAAACTTAGGAGGAAGAGCCCTGATAAGCACTGCAGAAACTTTGCTTGCCCAAACCAACCCTTAGAGATAGTACAGGTTTCTCCTAGAATGAGCAACATCTAATTTGGAGACACACAAAGGCAGAAAAAACAGATGCACGTTAGATATAATATGAGAGAAATCTAAGCAACCCATTCTGTAATATCCAATCTCAGTAACCTTGTTGTATTTTAATTTATGAGGTCACTGGCTACACCTTGAGGTCATTTCCCCTTGTCTTTCTTTTCTACTGATTTGTCTGATTCAAACTTTCTGTAGGGTGCGGTGGCCGGGGTGGGGAGTACATAGTCTTAGAATCAGATGTCTAACTCAACTGCGTCTTCACAATGGCTCTTCAAAGGAGACCTGAGCTGTCCATGACTCCCATATTCCAACATTAACAGAGACTCTAAACTTAACGCTGTTGGCCTCTGTACTTCATCGAACTGGACTTTCCCTGTCTTTCTACTTCTTTGACAGCCCATTTTCTGAGCAGTTGTTACCGTCTCGTCTTAGTTATCCAAAACTTTGGCGCAGACACGTTATGCTAAGGGTTCTCTGAAATGTTGGAGACAGTTTTTTTGTAACTCTACGTGATGATATTAAAACCCCAGCCTTTCTGCTGAGGCTGTAACTGTCGCAGAGTCCCCACCCTCCGCTTCCACTCACTCTTCTTTCTTTCTACTTTCTTATTAAACAAAACTTAATTTAAAAAAAAAAATTCACATGTATCCACACATTTACATTTTCGCCCTCTCTCTCCCCTCTCCAACCACTCTTATGCTCCCTTTCAAATATATGGTATCTTTAAAAAATATTTTTGTTATTTGTTTTTTTTTTTAACCTCTTCTTTTGAGGAAGCAGAGAGGAGACTGAAGAATATGCACGCTGGAGACACACTGTCTGCGCTTGGATAGCAGTTCTGTGGCTTCTTTAATGCACATACTGCTCAGCACCTTACCCTCTGTGCCTCAGTTTCCCGACTCTTAGGATGGTGCCCGTGTCTATGACAAAGTCCTAGAATCGTTACCTGGTGCATATGGTACAAACACACTCATGTACATAGGGTAAAGACAAAAATTGAATGGTCTGAATGCAGTTCTGCCCTGCTATACTGAACATAGCCACTCCAGGAGCTCATGATCCCTATTGGCTCCTCTCCTGGCTGTCCCAGCTGTATGCAAACATCACAGCAGAGTTCAATTGTGGACCCTCCCAGAGCTGCGCTCTTATTTGTGGTAAGGACAAGAAAAATATTCTTGATTAAGACTGGAAGTCATTCAAGTTTAAGATGCTTGAGGGAGTTTTTGTTATATATTAAAGTAAACTCTGGGTTTTTATTGTTTGTCAGTTAAAACTCTGGTGTATCATTTAAGCACCTGCAATTGATAAAGTCAGCGTTTCTTTTGTCATTTGTGTGTGAATGTGTGAGACATGCATGTGTTAATGTATGTCTCTTTCTGTGGGTGTCTGTCTCCTGTCTTTTTTGAACTATCTCAGTCTATCTGTGTCTCTGTGTCTCTGTCTATGTGTGTATGTGTGTGTGTGTGTGTGTGTGTGTGTGTGTGTGTGCAGGCCAAAGGACCACTTCAGCTATTGCACCTTAGGCACCATAATACCTTGTTTTACAGATAGGGTCTCTCGTTCACCGTGAACTAAACTGTAAGGTAAGGCTGGCTTGGCATTGAACTCCAGAAATGCTCCTGTCTCTTCTTCCTCAGTGCTGGGATGACAAGCACACATTCATACCTGGCTATTTTTTATATGGATTCTTAGAGAGTGAACTAAATGATAGGGTTGGCCAACAGCTTCTCGACCGAGCTATTCCTGTAGCCCTTGTGATTTGCTGTTGTACTTAAAATGTCATTTTCTTAGTCAACACTGGTTGCCTTGAATATTCTAAAAAACAACAAAAAACAAGGCTTTCTGTTGTCAGAAGTGATGCTTAAGGACCAGCTAGATGGGTCCATAGGTAAAAGTGCCTGCCACCAAACCTGATGACCTGAGTTTAATTCTGGGAGACATATGGTAGAAGTGAGCCCTAACTCCACGGGCTGTTCTCTGATCTCCATACACGAACCACAGTTCATGTTCATGTACATGCAAGTACACACACACACACACACACACACACACAGACTCCCGCATGCCCACTCATATTCACATGCAGGCACATATACAGATAGAATAAATGTATTAATTTTTTAAAAAATGTTGTGTGTTTGCACATATTTCAAAAGTATTTTATTGTTAGTGCATTAATCATCTGATGATACTTAGCACAGTATAAATGGATTGTGTTTGTTGGTTTACTGCACTGTTCTTCCAGGAGAACACAAGAAAGAATAGTGTTGGACCTTTCTTTCATTTATATTTACTTTTCAGTCTTTAAAAATCTCAGTCTTTCCGAAGAAATTTTATCATTCACAAAACAAAGATTACTTCCAGGGCTTCCGTGTTCATCACTTGCAGTTGTGCTTAGTACAGAGTCTCCTTGTTAGTTATTTGGAGTGTAGGACTTGCAGATACTTCAAGTCTTTCTTTTCTATCACTTGCCTTGATGTTGCAATGCAGGGATGCATGCAGAACATGGAGAAATCTCCAGCCAAGATGTCTGGGCAAGGGTTCAGTAGGACCACAACTAGAGTGAATCCTTGGCATTCTGAGGAAGGCTTTCATTCCAGGTCTCTGAATTAGGGGAATGCTACACCTCTGTGATTATCTACTTTATGTGTCAACTGGACTCAGTCATAGGATACTCAGATACTTGACTACACCTTATTCTGTGTTGAGAGTTTTTCCTATATGAGGTTGAAGTTTGAACTGATAGACTGACTTACACAAATAGCTCACTCCAATGTGGGTTTTCCTCCAAACTGGAGAATGAAAGCCTGAATGTATTGAAAACTGAGTGAGGAAAAAATACTTCTCTCTTATTGTTTACAAGTCAGGTTCTTCTTCCATCTTCTAATTCAGAACTGGGTTACAATTATATCTTTAGTTCTGGTTCACCAGCTAGTCAGATGTACAGCTTGATTGTACCAGTCTCTATAGTCACTGTAGCCAATTCTTTAAAGACAGATATGGATCAGAGCCAAAAAGATGATAGCTATAGATAAATGCTTATGGACTGACGGATATGAACAATACACAGACAGATGAATAGAGAGATAATACATCAATAGGTAGCTATAGGTAGATAGTAGATAGATACAGACAGATTAGATAGATAACATGATAGATGATAGATTAGATAGATGGATAGATTCATAAGAGAGAGAGATAGATGATAGATGATGTAAAGATAAATGGATACAGATACAGATAATGTACATGTATCTTACTAGCTCTGTTTTCCTGGAGGACCTAAATGAGTATCTTTCTATCTTTCTCCACACAGGTAGTTCCCGCATGTCCTCTGTGCTCTAAGTCAACTTACTTGCAACGAGAATTTGAAAGCTCTGCTTGTCATTCTATACAACTCTCATGATGGTTTTTTTATGTTGATAGGCTATGTGGTATGCATTTAAATGACTGGCAAAGGCTGAAACCAAATACAAGTTTTCCATCTCTCTTTCTCTTTAAGAATTAAAACAGACTATAGGCTCAGTTTTGTTTTGGTTTGGTTTGGTTTTTTCTCGCAAACAACTTCACACCCACTGTCTCAAGAAACCCTGTAACTTCAGGAGGCGAAGAGGTATGCATTAAGAGAAATAGCACTGACATTAAAATACATTGAGTTGAGTCTGATGTTAGGTATTTGGACTAATCTAGGGGGCAAGAAAGGTATTCTCTGGGTTCCGTAAATTTAGTACCTGAACTCATGGAGTGTGGGGAGCTCCCAATGTCATACATCAGACACACACAGATTAGCTCAGCTGGCCGCCACCATATGATCTGCCAAGTCCATATACAGGGATTCTGTCATCTCAGTGAGAATCGGTTGAAATAGGTTTCCACATCACTGTTGGTATTATTTGCGTCTAATAGATATCTCAGCTTGGTCACAGATACCAGACAGAGACAACCATGGTCAAATGAATTAATCCCCCAATTAGAAATATACAAATGGCCACTCCAGCTGTGGGGGTCAGTTCATGTGCCCAGCAGAATCCTCATGTGAAAATATATAGTTATTTTATCTTCTTAGCTACAAAATATTTTTTTCTTGCTTTACACCTTTATCTTCTGGACGACTTCAAAAGCAAATTTGTTTTCTGCATGTAATGAGAGGAAAACACAGACACTTTATTGGTCCATACGTTATCTAATACATTATATCGTGTGTGTGTTTTGTGTTAAGAAATATGCTCAGAAGTCTCTTGAGATGCGCAAGTACAAAGAGACACCGAGAGGAAAGATTCCGTGGACAATAAACTGCCAGGGATATACCTCTGACCCCCAAGGAAGGCTCAGGGTCCAATTGACTCTTTTCAAGGCTGACAAATGATCACTTAATCCCCTAATGTACTTTATCTGTGGAAGAGCACTTGAGATTTCACTTCACCTATGCACATCTGTTTGGGAGCTCCCGCGGGAACTGGACAGCAGCCTTCTTCTTTAATCAGCAATACAGGGCAAAGTTTAGATTCATGCATTTCATGGAGTATTTCCAGGACTTATCCCGGTACATTTACATTGTTGGGCCACGCCCTTCCAGAGCAGAAGAGCATCACAATCAAAACAACCTCTCTGGAAACAGCACTAAAGGAAGCCTTTCGATGCCAAATTTGTAACTTAACATGTTTGTCAGGATTACACTCAGATGGTGGGCTTCACCTTAACATTTTGTTCTTTTCGAAGAATAAAAGACATCTAATTATAGTACATTGTCTTCATTTGCTTCATGGAAGAGATGGTTTTGAAGCCATTTTCTTCTGGAAGATCTCTGAGAAAAATAATACATGTACGTATGCGATGGATATGTGTCTTCTTACTAGAGTGTTTGCACATATGTTGTACATTCATGTCACATATAACATGAATATGCGTATATTGCGTGTTATATATTATGTATCTCCTCCCTACAAATAAATGAAATATCAAGTAGGAATGCTGAAATATATAATTGTACCTAATTTTTACAGCTTATTCCATTGCCTTTAAAAACAGTGCTCATTAATGAGATTCACACATGTGCATGAATTTATTTGAGGAGAGAGAGATAGATGGTACAAGGTGAGAATATTTAGCAGTTGCTATGCTGTGAACCTAGACAATGAAGACAGAAGGAAACAGCCATGTTTTAGCCATACTGGAGAAGACTGTTGAATGTAAGACCTATAGTTCATCTTGTATATTGATAAGTCCCTCCCCCACAGTTATAAACATGTAATGAAAAATTTCAGTTATTAATAATTAACTAACTAGTGATCAGCACTTCAGCATTAAAATACATCATCTATAAGGGACACATGCTTTGGAGTTTTTTAGGGCAGTTCTCATTATAATGAACTTCGTTAGAGGCCTTATTGTTTTGATGCTGAAAAATTGGCATTTTATTATTAACTTATACCTCACAGACATCCTTTTATCAAGCAGGGGCATGGGTAGCTTTGTCATGATTCTGATTTGTGACTGAGAAGGTAAACCCTCACAAGACAGAAAATAATGATAGAATTTGTATTTGGATATGCCCATGTGTGTTTGCTTTCAGAAAAATACACTAATGCATTTGTAATAAATTCTAAGAGCTCAGGTTTCAAGTATCCAAAAAGCATTTTTCAGCTGCCCACTGGATCTAAGCCTCTGTGTCTGACATGAATAGCTCCCATCGCACCACGTACATCTGTGATTGTTTTGGTCTAGATGTGGGAACATAGGTAAGATTAAAAAATGAACTGTCTAAATAAAGAGTATGTGTATCTACGACCTTCAGATTCTCCAGATTTATATCTGGCGAGATAGCATGAATGTCACATACATCAGAAATACTTTGAATACTCTGATTTAGGAAAGCAAAGAATTAACAATGGACAGTCAATAGGAAATGCTGATAGCTGCATATTTGCAATGCTAAAGACCATTTTCTGTGGAAAGATCCCAACTATTTCCAGCTCATCCTAACAGTGAACTGCTTTAGAAATTATCTTCTAAAAAGTTGTTTTCCAATCTTGGATGGTCCACTTACGAGCTTCAACGTGATTGCTCGCTCTGCTGGCAGCTAATTGTGAATTAACTATTATGACAAAGTCTAAGATTTATGGAATAACACTAATAGCATTAATTACCCAACGAATATTCCCACACCCTAACATTATAAAATACAACATGGAGAGTGTAAAATACAATCAAACCAGGATGTTCTCCAGACTCATGGTGATAGAAACAATATAATGGGTATAGTCTCTATCAGAAGTGATAAGAGGATATGAGATGAACAGCGCTGGTATGAGGAAAGGGTAGAAAAACAACATTTGAAGAAATTAACATTAGTACAGAGCAAGTAAGCACAAGGAGTGAGAGAGGACACACCAACATGTACGTATGTGTGTCTTCCACTTTAGATGTTCAGCTTCAGGAGAGTATGGTATTCCCTGGTTTAGTTCTCAGCTGCTTGACACAAAGTACTTAAAAAATCTTTTTTTTTTCAGTTAATTCACAAGAAGGTGATAAATATGGAACATTTATATACGGAAGGATGAAGAGAAAGGAAAAGGTTGGGTTCAACTTACACGTTGTCGTAAATGCCACTGTAAGCAATGAAAGAATTATGTTACATGAGAGCTCTGAAGGCAAATGTGCCAAAACTGTATCCAGCAGTAGAAAAGATCTCCTATTTGAACAAAACATCAGTTTTGCACAAAATATATATAAAAATAGTAAGTACGCAATGATATTAGGCTGTGACTAATAGAGCCAGTAAAGTAGGAAGCTGATCTTTGGAATAGAGAGAAATATTTTGGTGTGGATATTCCGTGTAAGTGCTTATTTCCCTAAACATATATTTCACATCAAGAGTGTGAGACTCCAAAATGAAAGTTTGGGCAAGAAGTCCCCACTAAGGGTAACTGTAGCCACTGGGAAAGCAAGGTGGGATTTGGAGAAATGTAAAGCAGGAGACCTTGAGTTCTGAGATGCAACTCTGGCCAGATCTCCAGATGGTGCCTGTAAAATGTTTCTATAACTGTACAGGGTGAACTAAAGAAAGCCTACTCACAAGGAACCAAAAAGATAGCAAATCCCAGCAGTGAAATTATAGGAATTAAAAATAATAATATGAAATACAATTTAAAAAAAATTCTGCTCTACTAGAGCAGAATTGATTTAGAAGAATAAAGATGATGGAAGTTATTCGGTAAACATGATGCTGAAAATGGTTTAATCTGAACATAGACAGAACTAACTTCACTATAAATTAACAGAGCTTCAGGGTTGAGGGGCAAAGTTAAAGACTTTAAAAATACACATAATCAGTGACCTGGGAAGAAATGAAATGCACAATCAAGAGTGATAATAATAGAAATACTCACAGCATGCCCCTGAAGTCAAAAGGTTGTGGGTTTGAGAAGCTCAGCGATCCCCAGGTGTGTTGAGTACAGACAGGATGTAGCAAGTTTTCCATATTAGCATCTCATTATTTACAGATACAGTCACAGTCCTTAGGAAAGAAAGAGACCCAGACAATCTCTTCCACCTCAGTGGAATGCTAGAAAACTAAGGGATACTGCTTTCTTAAAGAAGTAACTGGTGTGTACCCCATATGCACACATATGCATACAGCTCAACCCACAAGGTATAGTTGGTTGAAATATTGAGTAAAAATTAAGCAGGAATATTTTCAAGGGCTGGCTGGATAGTTTGGAGAGGAAAAGCATCGCCATACAAGCCTGAGTATACGAGTTTGAGTCATAGAACCCTCTGTTGAAGGAAAAATCTGACTCCTAAATGTTGTCTCCTGATGGACACAGACATGCAATGGTATATGCATGACCCCCACATTGAAAAACAAAAACAATACAAATTACAAAGAAAAGAAGACTAAGGATTAGTAATCAGCATTTCAAGAATATTCCAAGGAATCAATTAGTTGCAAAATCTCAGAATAATTGTGTGTGGGATGGGGCTTGCTGCTTCTACCAAAGTCTTACTAGTGAAAAAAGTCTGAGCAAGAACCAACTATTTTTTTCAAACAAACACAATGAAGTTGAGCCAAAGAAAATTTTAGGTTTAAATGAACCAACACAGACATCATGGGTGCTTTTTGGTAGAACTGTTTTTTGGATAGAACTGCTTTTGTTGTTAAAACTGCGGTCAATAGGAGCTAATACTTCTTGAATGTGTCTCATCAAGATATGTCAACTTCACCATGCCACAAGTCCAAGCAAAGATGGGAGAATGTTGCCTTTCCTACTCTAGCCTGGTGTTTGAGAGACATCACAGAATCATCATTAAGATGAGAAACTATAAACAGAGTGACATTGCTCATACATGGGAGTTTGAATTTGGGGTCTTTGCATCTAGAGCTACCTGTGGCAAGTATATTGAAAGCATACAGTCTGAGGAAGCTACATTTCAAGATTTCAAGCTGTGATTGTAAAACCTGTGAAAAACCCTTATCCTGTGTCTTCCACAGCCTTGAAACTGTTCATCTCCCAAAACAACACTTTCTCCACTGTCTTCAGATGTAGTTGTAAAAACCAACAGCAAAGAAGAGCTACTCCGGTGGTGTGGCTGGGACGCGTTCACCTTGCTGGACAGTAGAGACCATCTCAAAGACGTGTCACGATCCCAAAGACATCATCAAAGATGTCTCAAGAGCACATTCTGAACTCTTCACCGCCAGGCCAAGATGATTTGCACTGCCTGTCCAATAGATGAGATTGTTACAAAGAACTACAGGGCTCTATATATTATCAATTTTTTTCCAGTCCCACAGGGGAAGTTTATCTTGAAGTTGCCATGACGGACACAAGGGAAGCACATTGCCCACTGTGTGCTGCAGAGATATAAAGGTATTGGCTACGGAGCCTGAAGACCTGACTTGATCCCAAGGATCCACTTTGTAGATGGAGTGACTCAGATACATTTTCCTCTGACAACCACATGCATGCACCCCTCCCATAATAAATAAATGTTTAAAAACAAAGCTTTATATTTATCAAATGGTCATTGAGTCTCAGAGTACCGCAGTTGACCTTGATTGCAGAGGGATTTACAGGTGTGGGCCTTCCAGTTCGTTGAAATAGCCTGAAAAAAAAAAAAAAACAAACCAAACAAACCCTAAGTTTCCTCTTAGGGATTGAAGAAAACATGTGTCAAAAACTGGATCACATGATTTTGCTAACTGTGAAAGACAGCCTAGGGTAAAAGGTAGAATTTCTCCTAAATTTCATTATTGTTGATTTGCCTAGATCCTGGGTCCTTTCCTTAGGTGGCAGTTGCCAATCAAATAGAGGATGTATTTTTCACCATCCTTCACAACTTCTTGTACCACGTGGTCATTCTCTCATCAGTGATGCTAGAGTAGTTACAACAGATCAAAGTTTATACACCCCTTATATTTAGACTCCCGTGATCAAAGAAACCTGGGCGCTCTGGATCTGTCTAGTGACTAACTGGAACACAGTTGTTGGCCTGAAATTGGCTATCTGCAATGTATACCAGAAACGTGGCCTGAGAAAACCATTGTTCTTTAAAAAAAACGTCTTGGATTATGTTGTGAATCATATCTAGTCTTACTGCAACCATTTACGAATTGCTATGAGTTTGCACCTTTCCAGCATGCTTTAGGAACTAGCTCATAGGCAAGTAAAGTGTCTCTGTACTGCTGCGTTTAGCAAAAAAAATTTTGGTGAAATAAGCATTATAGTTCATCTCTTACTCTCATAGGAGCCAAAGCCCAGGGACACAGAGATAACTTACCAATAATCTGGTTAGAGGAAAAGTAATGGTTCTGGGCATTTCCTTCATTCTTAGCAGAGCTTCCCTCAGCAGATACATTGCAGAAGAGAGCTGGAATGAAAGTAACCGAAAACCTATTCAGTTGGGTTTTCTCTTACACAGGCTGAAGAGAGCTTACTTCTCCCACCTGAATAGCACAGGTGAGACCTCTATAGGTAATTTTCATTTGGTTTCCATCATCCACCCCTTCCCTCCACTTACCTAAACTGTAGATATTTTGGTAGTTCAATTTTCTTTCTCTTCCCCACCTCTGCTGCTTTTGAGCATAAAATCAACTTGAGTGTACTTTTCCTCTTCTGCTGGAGAGTCCAAGCTGTCTGTCTAGAACGTCAAACTCTCTACCTGCACTCCATTTATTTTTAAATCTCTGGATAATGACCTATTACTGAGAAGGTATGCACCAGCCTTTGGATCCTGGATTCTCTTCTTCCTAGTAACTGAGGAGCGTGTCCAGAATTGTTTATAAATCAGGATCAGGTGAGAGAACTTTCAGGTCTTGGGGCAACTCCGTTTGCTCTTTTTTGGTGCTGGGGCCTACCTGGATAGGCGTTTTCCTACTAAAAATATTGCAATCGATTTGACTCGTGTTCTGCAAGTGACAGTGGAATGCGTGTCCATCGCACCCTTTCCCGTCTCCCCTCCTGCACTCCCTGCTCCCATACATCATGACTTTGGCAGAGTAGCTGTCTACCCTGCTGCTGTGTCTGCTTCTCAGCGTTTCCTGGGTTCAGCTCGCACGTCTAACTTTGTTAGAATACTTAGGTTTTATTTCCACTGAAGGTGAGTTATGACTCACAAAGCTTTCCAGCAACGTAGTTTTCCCTACTGGATCAATTTCTCTTTAATCATGGTCCTTCAGCGTCTTTCAAATAGCTGCATGATACAATGGTATTAGGGTTCCATAATTTTAGCCATCCTTTTTGATGTGAAAGTATCCTTCATGGGGTCTCCTCCAAACTTGCTTTGACCATATGAACTCTCACACCTGATTCATTTTATCTACACACTCCTGACAATTTTCTCTACTGGGTTCTGTTTTGTTTGTTCATATAAAATCACAACACTTCGGAAGTCGAGTCCGTCTCTGACGTTTTCTTTATCATCGTTGAATCGATGGTGTCGAATGTAGCATATGAATCACATCAATTCCTTCAGGCGTATGGCTTTCTTAAGCGTCTGTATCTTCCTTGTACCTAATACAGAACCTGGAATATAGAATGTACTACATTTGTATTTGTCCACATGCATACATGTAGGAATGAATGACTCAATTAAACTTGATACTCCTATCTAGGGGAATATTTTAATCTTCTCAAACTGTGGTATTTGAATTACAACATAACATCCTTTGATCTCCGTTCTCCTTACTCTCTCTGCTAATGCTGTTCTATAGACGGGAAGATTGCCCGTGCATGATGTTTTCACAATAGTTTCTTTTAATAGAACACGATGAAGAAAATGAAAGCAAAGTGAAATCCTATAAGTGATTTGGGGGAGGTTTAGAAACTACTGTGCAGCTTAAAATAGTTTTGCAAATTAATTCACAGGCGAAAGCAGGAGGGAAGACATTGTCTCAGAGTTCAGAACTAGCCCAGGAGGGAGAGGGAGGCAGTGGCAGAGGGCACACTTTAAGGATACTGGGAAAGATTCTATAACAAATTAGACTCCAGAAGAAACTGCTCCTCGTATTACAGGCCATCATTACGCACAGCTATGGTACGCTGGTGTGCATTAATAATAAAGATCAGTGCCGCCTCCTAGGAAAAATACAGGCTTCCTTTAATTAACTTAAATTTTTTATCAAATTGATTGAGAAGCTCTTATCCTTTTACATTTTTTTTCACTTTCAAGTATTTTATGCACGGGCTCAGAGCAGAGCAGATTGATTCTTTCCAGCTTTTAAAACGGTGTGCTTGTTTCATGGCGTAGAAATATCAGTGTAACAAAGCCCAAGAAAGAACAAGAATGGAATGAAAACAAGAAAGAAAATATATACCATTTACTATGTGGAAAATATTATTTTCTTCCAGGCAAAGCAGAGTCATAGCATCTCCTTTTATAGAAGCAGAGAGAGGCAGTTGTGTCTTAACAGACAGCTGGCCTTTTGTAAGCAATGCAATATATCTGTACATGTTAACTGAGGAACACTTTCAGGGAACACAGCAAAGCCTACTCTTGGCTACTCTTAGATATATAAATACGTTGTCTCTCCTACCACAGGCCTAAAGAATATGGAAATTCACCTGTCATGGGACATCTGAGAAGCGTTCTCATGAGACTAGTGAGCAGTGTTAGAGTCCTTTCCCTCAAGCTGGAATTAAAGTCATGAAAGCAAAGAAACCTTAGAAGGAACATACATATGAGAAAATATTTGACGTAACAATGTTCATTGACCAACAAATCTAAGGCGAGCCTCCACTGATTTCCCATAGTTTATTTCATGCAGTGTAGCAACACTTAGACTTCTCTGATGTGTTTAAATCATTTATAAACTGTGAGTTAGAAACAAAAACCGGACTCACTAGTTTGGAAACACTAGCAATTGAAATATTGAAGAACATTTACAATTAGAGAGGAAATAATTTAGGGAAGCTTAAAGATAATTGTGATACCCAATTATTCAATTCTTCCACCTGATTTTAATGACCCAATACAGTTACAGGTGGAAATGTTATTGAAGCCATAATCCATTTAAGTAGTGAGCCTCGCCAGAATTATGGGTTCAGAACGAGGGTTCTTTTCCATAACAATTAAATAGACATATAATATTTTCCATGGTATTTATATGACCTAAGAGCTTCAGAAAACTGTGTGTACCCCATGGTAAGAAGGGAAAGACTGCCTCTAGTGGATCTCAGAGGACTCGTACTTCTTGACATGAGCCTCAAATCCCTAAGAACAAGAAGGAGCTACACCGGTAAGAAGGAGGACTCAGTCCAGCTAATTTGGGCTTCCCATATAGGTTCAATTCCATTGCCAGCCAAAGGAGACCTAACACTACAGATGCTACAGCACCTGGTGATGGAAACAAGGATGCCAACATCAACATTTAAGAAAAGTAACAATAAAACAGCAAAAAAGGAAAGTGGAAGAGTCTTGAGTCTTGGGACGAGCATCATGCAGGTGTTCTTTGCTGTTGTCAGATTCAACCTCTATCACAACTTCTATTTTCTATAATTTCTTTTCAAGACTCAGTACTAAGGCTTAGGACATAACTCATTCAGTGAAGTGTTTGCCTTGCAAGCCTGAAGAGCTGATTTCAATACCCCAAACACATGAGAAAATGTCAGAAGTGGTGGCATGTGCTTATAATCACGGGTTCAGAAGGAGCAGAGACTCAAGGATCCATGGGACTTGCTGGTCAGCAAATCTAGCATTGCTGGTGAGTTTAAGGCCATTGAGATACTGCACCTTAAAATCAAAACAAACAACACAGCTGGCTTCTAAGGATGAGGCTGGAGGCTGCCCTTCAGCTTCTACTGGCAGATGAATAGGAACATGTACACACACAGAGGAAAACATATACACATACACAATCACCTCTCAATGGATACAACTCAGAAAATATAAATATAAAAAGAGAGTTTTTCTTTGCAAATTAAGACCTCGGCCAACAGCAAAGGAAAGGAGTTTTGCCTTTTGCCTGGTAGATCTCTTTCAAGACTATCCGAAGAATCTGGACTCTGAATTCTACTTTTACCTTTTGTTGACACAGCACTTGATCAAGAAATCAGTACTTGAATAAAAAGCGAAGAATGAGCTGGATTCAGGCTCTGTCCATTCAGGTTTGATCATAAACCTATATTGTACTCAAAGAAAGGCAATATGATATTAGCTGGTAATGTATACTGGGCAAAATATATAGGGATGATTGTGGGGTTGACATCTCTGGAGGCAAAAAAAGCAGGTACATGAGCACGAGGCAACCATAAGCCAGAATCTACCTTAGCTGCTTGCTCTACCTAACTCCAGCTACCCAGTAACTCAAAGAAGCGACACACCTACTTGGCTCAGGACTCAATGCAGAAGAAAGAGAGAATCAGAGTTAGCTTTGTATACTCCTGTTACCCCTCACAAACAAAGCGAGTGAGCAGATTGTATGCTTATGAGGTTTTGTCAACTTGACACAAATTAGAGTCACCTTGGAAGATCAGCCTCAGCTGAGGAAATGATTGTATCGGGTTGGCCTGTGGACAGGTCCATGGGGTATTTAATTGATTAAAGATTGATTGAGGTGAGACAGGGTTAGGTGGGCTGTGTACAGAAGTAAACCAAGTAAGCCATGGTGAGTTAGCAGCATTCCTCCATGGCCTCCGCTTCAGTTCCTGCCTGTAGGTTCCTGCTTTGGCTTCTTTGATGATGAACTGTAACCCTTTAGGCAAATATACCCCTGTCTCCTCAAATTGCTTTCGGTCAGCGTTAGATCATAGCAACACAAAACCAAACCGGAACAGACTGCTGGGATAGTATATAGGACAGGAGAATCTGGGCTCTGCACCAAACTGCTACGAATGTGGGCTACCGGCTTATTTCTGCTACTCAACACTTGTGCAAATTTTCCTGGCAGCTCATTTTCCAGAATAACACAAAGAAATTCTGAGGTCTACCACTATACCTTAGCTAAGTAGACAGGAAACAAATTCTCGCTGTATACCTGTGTCAGTCTGATGCGCATAGTCACTCTCAGGTCTAACAAAAATTCTACCCAAATGTAGCTAATAGCAAAACCACACTTCTACCTACATGGATTAACTCTTCAGTCTTTCAAATAAAAACACAGTGATGTTTTTCAATTAAGGATTCAAGATTCAAACTTTAGGTTGTCTATCTTGGGCTATGCGTATTCCTTTTCAATTTGAGTCATGTTCCCTGCTTGATGTCCTGTAATATTAATAGAGCAGAGGAATAGAAATTAGCTAGTGCGTACACAAACACAGTCGTGTTAACGTCAGACTTGAAATATGACAGTCATGTCTCCATGGTTGGTATTTAGAACGTGCTTCCTTTACTACTTCTTCAGTATATTCTCTGCTCTCAGCAGAGAGGGTGGTTATAGTTCCTTGTCTGGTGGAAGCAATGAATCTTTATGTATGAGGGAACTGATCTTGTGTCTATTTAGTCCTGTGAGTATGCAATAGTTTAACTTCACATTGTTTTTTATTAGATGACATAAAAATGCTGAGAGTTACCCTAAAGATCCCTTACAAATTAGCCATATTACACCACATTACCAAGATATAGAAACAGCTCCTTGAATGATGAATCAGCTGATCGGCTGATTCCTTTCCTTCCTTCCCTTCCTTTGCCTTTTTCTCTCTCTCTCTCTTTCTTTCTTTCTTTCTTTCTTTCTTTCTTTTTCTTTCTTTCTTTCTTTTTCTTTCTTTCTTTCTTCTTTTCTTTATTTCTTTCTTTCTCCCTTGTTTTTTTTTTTTTTTTTTTGAGACAGGGTTTCTCCGTTGTAACTCTGGCTGTCCTGGTACTCACTCTGTAGACCAGGCTGGCCTTGAACTCACAGAGATCCACCTGCCTCTGCCTCCTGAGTGCTGGGATTAAAGGCGTGCACCATCAGCACTTGGCTATCCTATTATCTTGATGACTTACTAGTGTGAGGACACAAAGTACGTAGGGAACTTTTACCTTCCTATTTAACACCTATACCGTATGCTCTGGAGAAAGTATTACTTCTCTCCGAAGCCAAGCCTTCTAAAACATGGAAATTATAGATGGAAGAAGCAAAAATTACATCAGAGAAGCAATGGCCGTGAGAATGATCCGAGCTTTGTCCCTTTAATACTAAAGCCATGAGTCTTCCTTGGGACAAAAGCAGCATCTGATATAAATCAATGCTATAGAGCTAAGAACACAGTGTGAAGCCACTGAGTCATCCTTTGAAGAGACGCCATCTACTGGCACGGAAATGCCATTTCAGAACTCCATTATCCAGTTCCTTTTAAGGCTATAACAACCATATTTGAAAGGAACTCCTGTATTTTTGAGTAGACTGTTAACTTCTCCAACCCCTGTAAACATTGATCCTTGATCCTCAGCAATGCTTTGTGAGCAGGCGTTTCTGTAAATCACAGATGGCGGTTTTGACAGAAGCACTGTGAGGGCGTGTTGGAGGTCGTCAGAGGAGAATCTCCGTCACATATGTTTCAAGCTCTTGAGCACACCAGGAATGTCTGATGTCAGTATAGAAATGTGTTTCTGCAACATTGTTTACTGCTTTGGTAGCCAGAAGTACTTTATACACAACGTTTGCTCTTTCGTGTTACATTGACCTTCACTCCACAGACAAGGGGTTTTCTAGGTCATACTTGTGTGTGTGTGTGTGTGTGTGTGTGTGTGTGTGTGTGTGTGTGTGTGTTCTAACTGTGCATTCAGAAACTGGAGGAATCATCACAGGATGAACCCATGATACATCTGATGCCTGTGATCTGGACATAGCCTAAATTCTACTCACCATATGTCCTCAATGGAACTATATGCTGAATGGTTGAACACAAGAGTGTTTTCCATCTCTGCAATTAGTCCCACTACAGATCTGGAGACCAGCAATCCCTAAAAATCCTGGCTATCTTTGTTTTCTTAACGTATTACACCACGGAAATAGTTTCAGGATACTCTATAGAACAGTGGGAGACTAATCGCATCAATTTTTGTTTGTGTAATGACTTTCTTTCCTGTGGTAAACCTGATTCCATCTCCTTCACGTTTAGGCAAGTTCTCGCTGAATCTGTGAACCGCCTTGTTTGGAGAATTTGAAGAAAGGCCAAGTCCCTTTACTGTGGCGACTCACGCACACATGAGTTTTCCACTCATAAGAGAGATATGAATAGGATGCACATCTATTTAATTTGTAGGAAAGCTTTGATCAATTAGTCAAGGCCAAAGATCTCTGTGGGTCAAATCCCTTTGATTACTATTACGGCTCTGTCGTCCCCTATGGTCACCACATACATCTTGTCTCTGGTGATTAAGTGCTTTCACTGACCTCTGCAACCCCAACCTTCCATCAGTGGCGTTGGATGCAGGGAATCTAGTTTCACCGAAGTACTGGCCACTATTATTTCTAGCCTGTAAGGAATAACCACCATCGAGCTCATAAGGATGGTGTCACTCACCTCACATGTGTTTTTCTTAAAGCTCAGGGGAAGGAAACGCTCTCAGGTCTCTTGTGGAGACACGGTTACATGAAATGGATATGCAGGCCTCTGTCAACCTGCTGGTATTTCACCTCCGTTCAATGTCACCTGTGTTCTTATGTTTCGGCTGAACAAGCCAATGAAAGCTAAACTCTCTCTTAGCCACGTTACTCACTATACGAAGAACATCTACAAATTGAACTCTGTCTCACATTGTTTTTCCTGTCTTTAGCATCTACGAAACTTATTTTCATCCGTGTACTTCAGAATACGAATGGCAACTGGAAAGACCTACAATTCTGATAATCCAAGTGTACGCCGATACTTGTGCTGTTATAGCGCTAGAAGCGGTGAAAGTCTGTTTCATTAAGCTAGCTCTCGCGAAAGCTTTGCAAGGAAGGGGAGCGAAGGCAGGAGAGGAAAGGTTGTTTCTCTTGGAAAAGGAAGCTTGGCAAGCTAGAGAGATTCAAATGTCTCTGCGTCTTTGGTGCCAACATTACACCTTACTAATTTTCAGGATCACGCTTATTTTCATTAAACTTGTGATGTTAGTGTAAGACTCTACACGGCTCTGAAATGTAAATCAAGGAGCAGCTGGTTATCATCAACCTGAATTCTCTGTGTCTCTGGGTCCCCTCTTATCATTTGAAATTATCAAATGAAGCCACATTTTCTTTGTTTTCAATGATGTCATCAAGGACAGCAGCTCCCTGGTAATTCTAACTTGTGTCTTCTGTAACCACTTACTTTTCGGGGTTCATGCACCATAACTCAGGAAATTTATCATAGGAGGAGCTGTCTTTCAACACTGGCAATCGAGTGATTAATTCCTTTCAGTTTAATCAAATGAGAGGATCAATTTTACATAGACCAAAACCAACGTGTAAAGTCTGGGCTGCGCCCTCCTAGGATCCCCAGTATGGTATGGGCCTGAGGAGATTCCTAGACTGAGTCATGAAGAGGGATGTGTCACAGGGATTCAGATGTGTACAAATGTGAAGAAGCTGTAGCAGCGCAGTTATGAGAGAAGATATTTGGAGGAGAGAAAGTTAACTAATTAAGAACAATGACGGAAGATTAAAGGAGGCTCAGGGAGACTTTTCCCTCAACATGTAATGGAGGTCCGGAGGTCCCAGAGTTATTGAAAGTCATCAGAGAAAATGATGGCCTAATCAGGGAAAGTCTAGCTGAAAAGCTAGATTTTTTTTTTCTAGAACAATCTAGAAACTGTACAGAACCACACACATGTGTTTGCATGCGCATATACATGTGTACGTACATTAGGAGGCCTAAAAGTTTAGGCACTTTGGTGGATATTGGAGAGACAAAGATGAAGGCAAATTAGTCTCTCTTATGGATGCTGTATTTTATTCAGTAGTATTTGGATAATTTATCTATTTCTTTATTTTAGCTAAAAGTATATCTGCTTATCAATTGTGTCAGAATCTCTATTTTTCTTGAGAGTAATACCTCATAACATAAATACATAAATAACCTAATGTTCTGTCTCGTGCATGGTGAATATAGTAGACAGGGAAGTAAAACTCTCCCCAATGTATCTAACTAATAAATTGGAATCTTAGTAAGAATATTAAACCCCTCTTTAAAATCTATGTATTGTAATTGCATCTAAAATATTTATTTTTCTCTTTAGTTATTTTTCAATCTTAAGTCATTGTTCTATGTATATTTTCTATATATATTGATGGTAAGTCTGCCTTTAGAAAAGTAATGTATTTCAGCTCTAACTCCTAACTATGTATTCAAGGAGCAGAATCAAAGAAAGGAAAAGAAAAAGCATTGAGACACCAAGGATTTAAGACAGTAAATCCTATAAGAGTATAAGCCCTTCCCAGAGCTGTCATTTTAACAAAACTGAAAAAGAATCTACTACAGATATTATCAGATTTTCAAGCCTGCCAGTTTCTTGCCGTTGCCTGTGGCTGCTTCTCTGAACTTGCAGCTAAGGCTCTTTTTGTTGAAGATACCGCACCCTTCCAGCCCAGACATCAAGCTGGAACTGACTTGGAAGCCTCCTCCTTGAGGACCAGCACTCATAATTTCAGAAGTTGCTATTTTAAACTGCCAAAGAAGCAAAGTTATTCACAATTGTATCTAGCTGTAAAGCACACGAACCACAGTAATAACCAGCATGGTAAGATAATCTGATGTTGTAATCATTGCATTATTATATTGAGGGTAACAGTTTTCTAACTGGACTTAAGGCCCATTCATATGTACCTTATATGAGAAAATTGATGTCTAACACTATAAACAGAACCAACTACCAATGGCTGGAAAAGGTCACAGACCTTAGAGGAGAACTTGTTATTGCCATTTCCTAAATCAATATAATGTCTAACTGTTCTAAATATTTACTCATATACCAATACATGTATGTAACTCTCACCCCTCATGAAAGACGTTTCCTTTGAAGCAGATGGCGGCTACTCTAGAGATCAGAAGCTAGCCCAAATTCAGAGAATTAGCAAAATGAAGATACCAGCCCCACTTGGCACATGCGAAGCACAAATCCCTACACCTAAGGCTCAGGTAACATCACACAAGATGGAGTGGAAAGACTGTGGGAGCCAAAAGACCTTCTGTCTTTATAGTGTCTCCATCCATGGAATCTCTACAATACAGTTGCCTAAAAAGACCTGCGTAAAGACACCACCAATTGACATGCCAAAGCAGATGGTGGAAAGTTCACAAAGCCCCAAATCTTCTATAAAAAATTATAGGCAATCAGAGGCCACTGAGAGTGACAATCAATCTCCAGTGACAGTCACTCTGATATGTTATCCAATCCCGGGCAATCAACCCTAAATGCACATACAAAAACACATTTAAGTGGATCAAAAGGTGATATTGTGTGTGTCTGAATGTGTGTGTGTGTGTGTGTGTGTGTGTGTGTGTGTGAGAGAGAGAGAGAAGAGAGAGAGAGAGAGAGAGAGGGTTACAACAATAAATATAGAAAAGAGATCCTGAACTTGATACAGAGGCAGGGACATGCAAATTGTTGGGGGAAATAGGTGGAAATTATTTAAATACAGTGCTCATGTATAAAATTCTCCAAAATTTTTAAATCAAAAAGAAAATGACAAAGAACTAAAGAATGCATGTTAAAGATGTGCCCAAACAGAAGTGTTACTTAAGGTTAATCAATATTATAGAAAGAAAATCCCTGAAGGAACATAATAAGATAAAGAAATATGATCAATATTTTACTTTTGTCAGATAAACATTTAAACCGCTGTGCTGTTTAAGGCTGTGATCTCTTAAAGAAGACCTTCTGCCTAGTTCTGTTTTTCCAGCCCAGTCCCGTAGAAGTCTCTTGTCTCTGATTGCTCCAATTCTTGTTGCCAGGGTGGCATCTGCTCAGACCCTTTAATGTAGAAAGCTCTGTAGAACGCAGTCAGACAAGATTAAAGGTCTGCCCTGACGTGGAATGAAGGGGAATTATACAGTTTGCAAGAGAAAAGATAATAAAGGAGTACATCTATAGGCATACTTTGATGAATTATATAGGTGCAATTTTCTGACATTAGTCATGTAGGGCAGAAGACAATGTTTCTGATATATAGATGTAAATTCATCATCCAGACTCCATTAAAGAGAACTACAAAAGATGTGCTGATTTGAGCACTGTTTACAAGGACTTACTGGGTGATGCCTGCCAGCCCTTTGCAAAAATCCAGGTCACTGCAGTAGGTGAAGCTCCTTTGGATGAGGTAGCCACATTATGGTGAGCGCTGGAAACAATAAGAAGCCACAGGACAAAGGTCAATCACCTGGCTCTATGAACAAGACGCAAGAACCCTAGTTTCGCACTATACTATATGTTTCATAAATGTTGATTCTGACCACAGAATTTTCTTGAGTTGCAGTGAAAAACAAAGGCTACATCTTAAATAGGCAAGGAGAAAAACTGCCTAAGACTATTCCCTGAGAATACAAGGGTCTGACTTTTCTCTCCAGGTCACATTCAAAAAAGAATTATCCTAGAAGAAAACTATATTTCATAGTTGTTATATAAGAGAATATTTAGCTGTCAGAATGGCAAAAAGAAAAATTTCTGTATTTCATCCTCAGGAAGAAAATCCCAAATGGGCACCATGTACTGGGATCCTTCAACTTTCTTTTATATTTTATCTGTCACTTAAACTCATAATTTCCATACATGTATATAATTATAAACCCATATAAACTTGTTCTATATAAAACAATAATAAGGCTTCCTATATGAAAGTATGTCTTTTGAAAGTCCTTTTGAACACATCACGAGTCTCCATTACATCCTCAGACTTAGTTACTGTCTCCAAAGTCAACACAGAAATTCAGATAGCCGGCTGATAGTTTTGTCAGTGTTTGCTGATTGGTAGAATTTTTGTAAACTACAGCATACATAAAAATAGCTGCTATTTTCTCACAGTCCCCTAGAAAGAGAACATCCTAAACTAATTTTAATTCATAGTTGCAGTGAGGGGGATTATGTTGCTATAGCTTATCAATGGTGAAATATATATACTGCTTTGAGAGCGAAAGGGAAAATTAGAGGATTTCTGCTCTAGTGTGTATTTTATCACAGCAACAGAAAAGTAACTAAGATGAGGTCATAGCAGAGAGATAGATAAATAGACAGAGAGAGGCAGAGTAATGTCTCCCCACTCCCCCCCCCCAACACACACACAAAATCTTTAGGATGGGACTCACTACTGAATTCCACAAAACTCTTAAGGATAAGCTAACTGTGATATCCATCACACTGCTCATAAATAATAGGGCAAGTACATTATCAAACTCATTCAAAGAATCCAGTATCATCCAGATACCAAAACCTGATAAGTATATCCAAGAAAATCAAACCACAGACAAATTACTTCTGGTCAATATGAATGCAAAAATTCTCAATAGTATACTTGCAAATCAAATTTAAAAGCACATGAAGGAGACAATACATAACGCTCAAGTTTGTTTCATCACAGGGATACAAGGTTAGTCCAACATAATCAAATCAATACAGATAATCCAGCACAGAAATCACATGATCACCTCCACAAATGCAGAAAAGAGTTGACAAAGTTCAATATTTCTTCATGATAAGGAAAGAAGGAGCAACAGTCCAACACAAAGAAACTTATAGTCAACATCATATCAGTGAAAACCTGAAAATCTAACATGAGACAAGGTGCCATTTTATGATTTAATCTGATGCTCAAAGTCTTAGATACAACAAGCAACAAGATAATGAAATGCATGGAATACTTAAGAAGTAAAAGTATCCCTATTATCAGGTGAGTAAACACATTCTGCAAAGGAGCAGGGTATCAAGTCAACATACAATGATCGGTAACTCTCCTGTACGTCAACAATGAACTTGGGGATAGGGAAAGTTTAGTTCTCACAATCAATTTCTAAAGTATCCAGGAATAACACTAACATGAAAAAGGCAAAGGACCTTTACAAATAAATCTTTAAGACACAGAAACAAGAAATTGTAGAAGTCACTGAAAGATGAAAAGACCTATAGTCATGATATATATTATGGAATATATAATTGGTATATAAATATATACGTATTTATATACATATATAAATGATAATAATTGGTAAAATTAATATAAAAATGGTTATATTACAGAAAGTGATTTACAAAGCCCACACAATCCATATCAAAACTTGAATGGGGTTCTTCACAGAAGTAGGAAAAATAAATACCTGAAATTCATGTGAAAGTACAAAAAAAAATCACAAAGAACCAAAACAATCAAAGCAGAAAGGGCAATGCTAGAAACATTGTAAGTACCTGATTTCAAATTATACTCATAGCCATAGTAACAAAAATGGTTTAATTATGGCACAAAATAGTCATATCGACCTGTGGCAGAGAATACGGGGTCCAGAAATAAATCTACACCCATACTGGCATATAATATCTAAGGAAGGTATTAAAAACATGCATTAAAATGACAATTTCTTCAGTAAATGCTGCTGGAAAACAGGATGCTCACATGTAGAAGAACGAAACTACTTCTGTGTCACTCTCCCTGTACAAACATCAATCCAAAGTGGGTAAAATGACACAATTTTTTTTAAGACACTGGAGAAAGCATAGATAAAACATTTTAGCATATATGTATAGGAAAAGGGTCTTCTGAAAAGCAGAGGAAATAATTCCAGGAATTGGTAAATTGTATTTTGAGGAACTGAAAAGCTTCTGAACAGCAATAGAAACATGATCAAAGTGAAACCAGAGCCCACAAAATGTGAAAATCTGCCTGGTATGTAACAGACAGGGAATTGGTATTCTGAGCATAAGAAATGTAGCAAAAATTAGATACTAAAAGCACCAATCATCCAACAAATAAATGGACTGATTTTAGTGAAGACAGTAAATGGTCAATAAATATTTGAAAAAGTCTCTAATATGTTTAGCTCTCAGTGAAATGCAAATCGAAACGTCTTTGAGATTTCATGGCACCCAGGTTGTCATGGCTATCACAAAGAAACAAAATGTCAAGTTCAGGCAAAGTTGGGAGGAAAGTACAACCCTTATTTGCTTTTCATGGGAACATAAACTGGTGCAACCATTATAAAAATCAGTATGGAGGTTTCTAGAAATCTACTGAGAATAGAACTGCCAGGAAGCAGTCAACATATCAGAGAGATATTTGCACAGTCGTGTTTATGGTTGCACTACTAACAATAGTAAGAAAACGGAACCAGTCTAGATATCAATCAACAGATTAACAAATTTAAAAATGTAACACATATATACAATTATATTTTATTAATTTAGCCATGAAGGAAAAAATTAAATCATACCCTTTACAGAATAACAGATGGAACTAGAAATAATTATGTTAACCAAAATAAGCCATTCTCAGAGAGAGAAATATCATATTTTTCTTTCATTGGAATCTAGATTTAAATATATATAGTTAAATCTATCTATCTATCATCTGTCTATATCTATCATCTATCTATCTGTCTGTCTGTCTGTCTGTCTGTCTACCTACTTACCTACCTGTCTGTCTGTCTACCTACCTACCTACCTGTCTATCTGTCTGTCTGTCTACCTGTCTATCTATCTATCTATCTATCTATCTATCTATCTATCTATCTATCATCATCTATTTAATCTACCTATCTATCTATTTATCATCTATCTAATCTATCTATCTGTACATGCTTGTGTGTATGTGTGTACATATACATACATATGTGTATGTTATGTGTCTCTGTGTATGCACATGCATCTGTGTGAGCATGCATGTGCATGTGATTAGTATAGAAGTAGACCGTGAAAGGAAGAAAGAGAACTGAAGTTGAGCAAAAGAAGGGGTTATGGAATTCATGTGACATGAAACAGGAAATTATAAGGCAGAAATATTCTGATTGAAAAAGTCAACGAGCAAGCTGCCGGCAGCAGGTTGGGAGAGGGTAGTAGGTAAGGACAATGAATGAGAATAAACTATAGCATATACACATTAATGCTATAAGGAAAACTATGTATATTAACCAAAAATATTTTACAAATAGAATCCCTTAGCTACAATTAAGTGTGACATAATAATCTCATTTTCTAAGTATAATTATCAGAAAGAGAGCTATAGGTAGACCCCAGTTTGCAATAGTTTAGCTTATGAGTTTTATACTTTATAATGGTGTGAAAGCAATATGCACACAGTATAAATGTGTTGGTAATTTTGAATTTTGAATTTTTCTGGAGCCATAACACAGAGATCAGAGTCACCTTTGCAGCATCAATGAGCAGAGACGCACTCTCTCACAAGCATAGAATCAATAAGAGTAACAAATATCTTATTTGTACTGTATCCTAAGCCATCAAGCCTGCTAAATTACATATATGACATTCATCTTTTACTTAATAACTCCTTTCTATTTATGATGAGTGAGTGAATGAATGAATGAATGAATGAATTAAGGCAATCTCATAGTAATTTAAGTGGCATCTAGATGTGTGTAGTCATATACCTGAGCTGATAATTAAAGGTGTTACAATTAATATATTGACATGTATTTGAAATGTGTGAAAGGTGAACAAAGGTAAAGATGAAAGTCCGATTTATTTTTAATACTAGTGTACTTTGAAAATTTCATATAATGTATTTTGATCTTATTCACTCCTCTTCCCAAATTCTTCTTTTCTCTCTACTCTCACCTTCCTACCCTCCAAACCTTGAGTCTTCTTCTTTATTCCTGCAATCAAGTTCAATTTGTGTTGCTCAGCTACACTTGGCGTAGCTCAGCAACAGCCTGTACCTACCAGGACTCATATCATTAAATGAAACGGATTTGCTTTAGCTACCAAAGGCCAGTGATTCTACAGCTGGTGGTAGTATTTAGGGCCACCATTGTCTGTCCACGCTGGTATTTTGGTGTGGCTTTAACTTAGGCAAGTCTCGTGACTGCTACCACAATATATATGAGTTCCTATGTGCAAATGCTGTGTGGTGTCTGGCAAACAAGGTTTATTGGAGGTTACACACCATCTCTGTCTCTTAACTCCCCCTCCCTCCCATTTAGCCTAAGATCCTTGCGGGGAGATTAATGGTTATTTTCTCCCCTAATATCATGGATAGCACCTTTCAGCACTATGAAACTTAGCCCAGTAAGGATGAAGATTCCAGGTCAATACCTGGAATTATTTCTTATGCGTTTGTCACATCAGTATGTGGTGTCCTTGATCAACATTAGCGCATTACCATCAAGTTCGGAAGGGCAACAAAGAATATTTGACATAGCCTTAACCTTGATGTCTGAGGGTCTATGGGATCCCACTGGGCAATGACAACAACAGCAAAAGTTCCTGGCACTGGGGTTTTACTTGCTAAGCGTACAGTGTCTAGTTTGTCCCCTATTGTAGGATAATTCCATTAAATCTCTCTGCCTATCCGTCTATCGATACCCAATACATTACATCTAATACCTGACTGAGGAAGTTCTACAGAAGTTGGTTTCCATATGGCTTTTTAAAGAGGCCTTTCATGTTACATCATGTCCCCCCCATTCTCTCCTCTACCCTTTCCTCCCACTTCCGCCATAATTCAACCACGCGTGCCCCATGGTTCCCTTTAAAACCTTTATAGCACCGTCTTTTAGCTCCCTTCTCTTGAAATCCACTTCCATGACTAGTTTCCTGACCTCTAGGGATATTCCAAAGGAAACACATTTAACCCAAAATTCAAAGCTAACATCCACAAAAGAGAGAAAATATACGATGTTTGTCTTTCTGTGACTGTGTTACCTCGTTCAGAGCAATGAGTTCTAGCTCCACCCATGTACATGTAAATTTCATAGTTTCATTTTTCTTAAAACCTTAGTAATATGTAATTTCATACATGTAGCATATTTTCATTGGAAGTCCATTGCCAGCTGTACATGCAAGCTGCTTGCATCGTCTGACTATTGTTGATAAAGCAGCAATGAACATGGATTACCAAGTATCACACTGATGAATCGGAGAGGTAAATTATGTGGCAGATCTATTTCCAGCTCTTTGAGAACATTCCCCACTGATTTACATAGTGGTTAAACCAGTTTTCACTTCCACTATCAGTGAATAAATGTTTCTCTTTATTCCTATCTACGCCAGCATCTGCTGTCATTTGGAATATTTTGTTTGTTTGCTTTCCCTTATCCAGTCTTGTTGGGATAAAGTGAAATCTCAAAGCAGTTTCAACTTGCATTTACCTCATGGCTAAAATTATTGAAATAAAATTTAAGACACGTCTCATACATTTGTATTTCTTATATACATTTAGGTGCTTTGATTATTATGTGACAAGGGGTTTTCCTTTTCTTGTCCTGTCTAGTTTGACTTCTGCATGCTTCTTGTAACATAATAGGCATCTTTTTTTTTTTTTTTTTTTTTTTTTTTTTTAGATTTGGGGATTTTTTTTTCTATGACTTTGCAGGAAGTATTTCATAAAAATATCTCTGCCTTTGACCTGAGCTTCTTCTTATATACAAATCACTTGTAAGTTTTGGGTCTTTTTATTGTGTCCTTGATTTCCTGGTTGCTTTGTTCCTTGCATGTTTATTTGTTTTTTTTTGTTTGAGGGATTTAACATTTTCTTTGACTGAGTGACCCATTTCCTCTACCTTATCTTTGAGACCTGCTCTTTTTCCTTCCACTTGATCCAATCTGTTGGTGATATGCTCCTTCGAGATTTTTAACATTATGACTTTTTAATTTTGAGATTTCGTGTTGCCTTTCCCTCAGAGATTCTTTTTTAAAATTCTGTCTTTATATATTTTATTATTTTCATTATTTCATTCAAATGCTGTTTTTGCTTTCACTGTCCCTATTCAGGCATTTATTCATATCCCCTTTGTATTCACTGGACATATTCATAATTACATTTTTAGCAATTATTGTCCTGCAAGTTGTTTTTCTCAGAGAACATTACAATGGGGAGACTAATTTCTTAAAGAGATACATTGTCTTGATTACTCATTTTGTTTTTACCTTTGCAATGGTACTACCATCACAAGCCACCATGCCTGTCTTCTCTCTCTGATTTATTTTTATTTGTGTGTGTGTGTGTGTGTGTGTGTGTGTGTGTGTACACTTGTCTGTGGGTGTCTTCAGAGTTCAGAGTGGGCACTGGATCCCCTAAAACTGCAGTTATACGTAGTGTGAGTAGCCTAACGTGGGTGCTGGGAACAGAATTCTGGTCCTCTGAGGAGTGGCAAGCACTCTTAACCTCTGAGCCAACTCACCATCCTCTGGACTCTTTATTGTTAAGTGTTATTCATAACCTAGATAAATCCTTAATGCCACAGGCTTCCTACTTCCTAAAACAATTATTGCATTGGCACTCCTGATTATTAGTTCTTAACAAAACAACTAGTAGCTGTGCTAGTGCAGAAGATGTGACCTTTTTTTTTTTTCTCCCTAAGAAGGATTAAAGATGAAGTGAGCTTCCTTGCAGAAGAATATTCTCTTTGCCATCAAGCTGGCATTAATTTCCTGTTCAAAAGGGGCTATATTGTCAATGTGACACTTTAATCAGCTACCAATGTGACTGGGAAACACCGACTTCACAATCAATGTCAATGTATTTCATGTCGCCTCCCTACCTCTTAGTCATTTTGCTTCAGAAGTGCGTGGAGGGTCAATACATTTCATTAGTTTGTTTCATCTACAGGAGAGCACAACATGAGAACTTTGATTATATTATAAGAATTGCCTTAATGTGACACCGATTCCTTGATTGTGCAATACTAGGCATTCAAGTGCTGGAGGGCAACCAAATTATCCTTCACCCAACTGTTCATGGAGCCGTCAGCTGCAAAATGTGCTGCAAATGAAAGAAAAGAAAGCCTTGCTCAGACTGCGCAGTAAATACAATTTGCACTGTCATAAACACTACACCCAACAGGATCACGGAGATTAACTTTGAAGGCCACCAGTGAAAAGTAACAATTCCTTTCCAGTGCCTAATTGTAGTAGTAAACATATTTATGACTGTGAAATTTAATCCTTATTTTCATAGTAATTAACTGCAATGCAACGTTTATGTGATTTTTTTTCTCAATTGGTTTATAGATTCACCAGCATAAAATAAACGTAAAGTGAATGCATTCTTCCGTTCTAACCTTCACCTCAGACTTCTTCAATACAACTTTTAGCTACCTTTGCTTGTATGCTCTTTACTGGGACCTCTCGCTAAGGCGAAGAGGCTTCCACACCACCTCTGCGTAGCGGATCCTTCTGAACACGTATTCATTTCGACGTCCATTTTAACGACAATGATAATTTTGCAATTTCTCATTAAATTTGTCACAAATTTTCTTGTACGTTACTTTGTTTAATTTTTATAGGAGCTTCAGCATTCCAGGAAGTAGCAGAGAGTCAAGGATTTTAGAATTATCGACCAAGTGTGTTCCTCTTGCAGGGTCCGTTTCTGTATCGAGATGCCGCTTCTTCTCAGAATGCGTTATTCTTACAACTTGGTGCGTTCAGTGGCCAGCTACACAGCCACAGCCAAAAATTTTCACAGTAAACATTCAAGATCCATTTTTCCCTTTCTGGTCCACCCTCCCACCAGTCTCTTCTCAGCTGGCCTCTCTCTCTCCCCCTTCTCCTTTCAGAATCCTGAGACTCTTGCCCTTCATGATTTGTGAAATTTGTTGCTAGATTAGAATAATTATTTTCCCAGGGACTTGACTGGAGTTTGTCATATCAACTCTCCTTGCTCTTTGTCATTTGCTGGCGAGCACCTAGCCAATCCAAAACACCTACTCAATGTTTTCCAGAGACTCTGGATATCGAGGAGACAAAACTCAAATGTACTTTTGATGAAATCACATTTGTCTTATGACCTTCATTCCTTTTCTTGAGGAAAAAAAGAAGCAGTCTCTCTAAATTACTAAATGAAACTTATAAATGCATTGCATATTAGCCCTGTTGATGCATAAATACTGCAAATACTTGATTTCACAAAACCACATACCTTTAATGTATTTTCTGTCTAGTCACTTTCCTAAATAAAATCAGCATTTTTGCCAAGAAATGAGGGTTCTATAAAAATAACATTTTATGTAATAGCACTTTATGTCATCCATAATATATTGATATATTGTAGAGTCTGTTCTAGGAGTCTTTAGTGTATTGTTAATGATGATTGTTTACTGAGACTAAATACAAATAATATTCTCTGATGATTATACTCCAGTATAACTCTCCAGGTAATTTTCCAATTTTTAGATTTATTTATCTTGTCTTATATGCACGGGTATTTTTTCTGCATATGTGTATGAGCACCACACATGTGCCCGGTGCCCTCAGAGGTCAGAAGAAATCATCCGGCACTCTTGAGATATGGATGGTTGTGCGCTACCATGTAGGTGCTGGATACTGAACCTTGTTCCTCCAAAAGAGTAATGACTCTTGCTGTTAACTGCTGAGTCATCTTCTCAGCCCTGACAAGGGAATTTGTAGGGCAGACGCTGGGAAAGTTTTGGGTTAGTCGCCAGTACAGTACAGAGCTGTATCATTGATGCACACAAGCGTGGTGTTTACCTTCAATAGGTATACAGAGGGTATTTCCTTAAACTTCCATGCATCGAACTTAGCTGTATGATGGAGATCTTAATAGGGTCTGCATTTCACACATTGCAAGAATTCTCTCCATAAGTGTACTTGGTGTGCACTGATGTTGACTGTTACTGTTCCTCTCTTTGCCCAGGCCTGTCTTCCAAGCTTTTGCGTGGGGAAGACTAAAGAAGCTCCATGTAGTACATCCTCCTTTACTTCCTGTGCACCCTTCTTTCTTTCTAGAAGTACTCTCACTCCCAGAATTCTCCTGAAAGACACTCATAGGTGGACCTTACTCAGAGGAGTCTCAAGCAGAGTAGCTAGAATTTTCTATTTCTATCACAAAGCAAAGAAATAAGAAGGAGCACCATTAGGTAGACAATAAACAGCACATTCAACAAAATAAAAGCTTATGCTTAGTAAGCATGATTCTGAGAATAAAATGCAAGCGTTGGCTTACGATATGCAGTAATATTCTCTACAAAGATAAACACAATTATAATCTCACAAAAATTGAATTTAGGGCAGGGAAACATTAAATGGAGCAAATAAAATCATTTTAAAATAATGAAATTATACAATGGAATGCTTTGTCAACTTTAAAAAGAATTAGACAAATCTCTAAAGTAAAGATTTTACAGGGAATAATCTCCAAATTAAATATTTGTGATTCTACACTCACATATTATTGAAAATTGTATAATGCTTGGAAGTAATAAACACACAAACACACACAGTGAGGGAGAGAGAGGGAGAGAGAGAAAAGGATATGCCCTCATGCTTTCATACAGACTTATGCTTACAAATGTTCTGGAAGTTCCTCAAAAATTACCCATAAGACTTGCAGTGATATTTGGATCTTGATCCCTTAGAGCCGAGATGGCTGCTAATTATAGAAAGGCATTTGTTTTTCTCTTTGTAATGTCTGTACCTCCTGAATTTGATGTTGTATAAACATACTACCTATGAACATGCAGTTAATTTTCCTAATGTATTGATGTATATAAGTGAGTGTACAAATAAATATCATAAACATATATTATCCAAATATTATCCATAAATATGTTGTAAGGGTGAAGCAAGAGAGAGGAGACTTGTCACAGTAACAGGAAGGAAGCCTACAAAATCAGAGTAGGAGCCAGTCACTGTTGCAGGAGTTTATTTTTAGTTATAAATAAGATCATTGTTTTCTGCAGTGTTGGGTGAGGAGATGTCCTGGGCCTTGCCGTTCTGTATCGTCTGCAGGTGTTGGATTTATATGGGAGATGTTTGATTGCTTATGATCTACACCTGAGGAGTTCTGAATCAAAAAATACCTGAGCTCAGATGCTGGGGTGGGGGTGGGGGTGGTTACTGTCGGTCTACTATGGCACTGATCAGGATGGTGCTTCCCTCTGCCGAGGTCTGGCAGGACTTCTACATATGAAAATGCCTCCTTGTCATCTTCGCTGAGTTCCCACGGCAGCGTACCACTACAAAACCCAGGCACAGATCAGTCTAAGTGATAGGACTGTTGTGTTGCCCCATCTATCATTGGATGGAATGAGTGGACTAGAGCTGATTAATGGGAAGTTTCTTCTTTGAGCTCCCTTTGTGCAGAAGGAGACCCCGCTATACACTTGTTATAACCTGATGTTAACAGGTTGTAGAGACAGCGATTCTTGGATACAAAAAACACACTCAACATTTTCCCAGCAAGAGAAATTTCAAGGCAGTTTGAAGATTCTGCCGGGAAATATGACCTCTGTTCAAAGATTCCGCTGTCATTTCACCAATGAACCCTGGAGTTTGAGCATGATTTTAGCAGTTTAACCAAAGGAAATAGAGAGTATTCTGCATCCTCACTTGTTAGGAGTACACACTAGAGGTCTCGATCTGATGTCATAAAATAGCCTCAACAACTTCATTCCACTTTATTTTGGTGAAGTGTGTCCAGATCACATTTACCCTTCTATTTCTTAATAAAGCCCTGAACACACAACTTCGTGTCTTTTTATTTTCAATCATCAAGCCCAATGTGTACGTGAATGCACAGTTTTCAACTGGAGCTTGGTCAACTTAAATATGACAGATATTTTTATTGTACGAAAACTATGTTTAATGCATAAGGAAACAAGATGCAAAATCACTATGTTTTTTTTTTTATTTCCTCTCAAATGTTGATTTTCAGTTGCAGAGCTCATTCATCCCCTTCTTCAGTTCTCAATTTATTACTGTTAACACAACTTCATTTCTTCTTAAGGTCAGCAGTATCTTGAATCTTCAGGGAAAAAAAAATCCTTTGGTTTCTGGGACTTTACAAAAGTAATTTAATTGACTCGGAACTTGACCTCCAAATGAAAGCAGTGAGATGAAATTGAAAAGAAATACAAGTCATTCAGAATTTCTTCACAATCCCCCACAGAAACCAGGTTTTCTGGTGCCCATGTCCGGGGTGAGCTTCCTCCTTCCTGATGAATGTGAGGGCTTGTTGAGTGGCTTTAACAATTAGCGGACACAATGTGCTCATTACACTGGCATCGTCTATCTGAGCCAATGGGTTTGTGTCTCCACCTAAGGAGATGATGAGAATCTTCTTCTTGGAAAGACTTGAAAGTTGTCACATGCTCTAGAGAAAATTAGATTTATTATTTATCAATAGGCCTAAACTTACATGAATGAGAGTAATTAATGTGCTCTTCTGGTTGGAATGAGAGCCAGGCAGAATTAAGCAAGAGATTAAAAAACAAAAGCTTGTCTATGCTTAGTGGCTCAGGAGAAAAAAATCTTTAGTTTTATTCTGTCTCGATACAATTTCACAAATGAAGTGTAGCTTTTAGATAACAAATAAGTATATCCATTGTATTTATTTTACCTTGATAGGAGCATTATGTGTATCATATGAATTATAGATTTATTTATTTTTTTAGACAGGGTCTTACTATGTGTCCCTGTCATTCTGGAACTTACTATGTAGACCAGGCTGCTCTCTCCTTCACAGAGCCTCATTTACCTTTGCCTCTTAAGTGCTGGCATTAAAATGTGTGTCACCACACCAAGCTTATAGATCTGTTAATAGAATGATCCCTGTAGCTTATGATATGTCTGAAAATCAAGAAATTAAGTGCTTTGACATAAAAGTTGCTGCTGAGCACAGGAGTGAAAGAGTCTTATGCCAATTGACAGAACATCTTAGAATCTATAATCATGACTTGTCCTAACCTACCGGGAACACGAGTCCCTAAGATAAGTCCTTCTGGCTCACCATTACTGTTTTAGATCATTTTCATTAGGGGATTCTGAGCTATGGTGAGGAGTGGAACCCTGTAAATTAAAGGTCTGGTTTTATTGTGTTTGTTATTGCCATAAAAACCCAATCATCCTAGATAGTTTCATTCATTTGAATTTTCTGTTTAAGGGAGTCATCTGGCATGCCTTAAAAATCTTTTGCTGAGGCCTATATTATCTGTATTAATCTTTTTCTGGTCATAGAAAGTGAAGACAAAAAAAATAGCAGAGATTTTAATTACTCATTATTTTGTAAAATCTTTCCTTTCGTTTCTGGAAGAATAACATTAAGTAGAGAAAAGAAAATGGAAGACTGACATTTCCTTACTCTCCTAATGACTCCACCATGACCTTGGGTATCCCCCATCCTGTAACCCCACCTTTTCTCCAGAAGAGAGTGTCCTGCTCACTTTCCCAGACTGCAATGAGCTCCACATCTGCAAGGCAATGTGTTTACACACTAGTCAGCATACAGCAGGACAGGAGTATTAAAGATTCTCTGGTTAGAGAAAGTCAATGAGCTAAATACGCACCAACCTAGATTATAGCCTGAGGGTGCTCGTGTTTGATTCATTTTAGAGGGTTTTGCTATTGCATTAAATTTTTAATAAGTCACATCTGTTGCCTAAAAGGCTGATTTGAAACTCATATCTGCCAATAATCAAAGCTTTACCTTAGGTTCTAGCTTTTCCATTCTGTTAGATGCCGTGTAGCGAAGACCTTTCATACCCTAAATGTCAATTGCACAAACTACAGTCATTCTCTCTAAGGGGCCAGCAGAAACCCCGGTTTCTTGTTTCTTACAAACAACTCAAAACTTTCCTCTTGTCCTCGACGTGTACAGAGGAGATGTGTAAGCCCTTCTAAAGTTATTGTTTACTTTTTTTCTTCCTCTTCTAGAATTCATGTAGCCGATCAATTCTATTGTAGAAATAGCCAAAATATAATGATGGAGATTAATTTGCAAAAGGAAGATGTATTCTGTAAACTTGGTTATGAGCAGACACTATTTCAATTAATGAAGATAAAAATGAAATTCGTATGATTTGTGTAGCTGAGTTTTTCCATTGGGGGACAAACTAGAATAAGTAAATCTAAGATTATGAACTAATAGCTCTGACAGAGCTGTGAGCATTTTACTAACATATCAGACACAAAGAATTGACAAAGTCAGCATGCAGGAGTGGGGAAGAATATATTTGAAGGATGAAATAACAATCAGCAGTTGGGAAAAATGAGGTCATATCTAGTTCCATGTGGATGGTACAATATCCATGAAAATATGCAAGTAATGTTTTCGTTTTATTTTTCCCAAGTTTTTAAAGCACCGTGTGTGCGTGTGTGTGTGTGTGTGTGTGTGTGTGTGTGTGTGTGTGTGTGTGTGTGTGTTTATGTGACAGAAAGAGACCTGAGTCCTACAAGTTGTCCGCTGGCCTCCAGGGATCCGATTCAGGTCACGAGGTTTGGCAACAGTCATCATTACACACCGCACCATCTCGACAGCCTGTGAATGAGGTTTTAAGTGGATGCTTGCACTTCGGTGTTCTCAGAGCTGTGGAGATGAAGGCGGTACACGATGCGCCGGACCATGGTGTGAAAGACATTCTAGGACACTCTCTTGAGTACAGTTTAATATGATGATAGCTAGAGAAAACATTCCAAACCGGAAGGAGGAGAGCGACGTGACATGTTTCAGAAATTTGATTCATGTTTAATTGGCACTAGAGTTAGGAAAATAATTCTACCAACAGAAAACTATCTGCATGAGCATCAGGCTAAGTGAACCTGAAGTGTAAATTGTAAATTTAATACTAATTGTCTAAATATACCAATTAAAAATTATATACTTTCAGAATGCATAAAAGTAATATTTAATTATGGGTAGCGTACGAGGTTCATAATAAGAAAAAGATGAAAATTAAAGGACAGAGGAAGATACAGTAGCTAAGACTAATAAAAAAGAAGTATGCATGTTTATATAAATTTCTGACAAAACAAATTTCGGAGACGAGATAATTAGGTATAGTGATAAATGGTAAGTCTGGCAAGAAGACAACAGTCCTCAAGTGTACGCAACCAAAAAGAGCAGAGAATCAAAATATCTAAAGCAAAAATCAATTAAGCTGCAAGGAAAGATGAACAAACCCATCATCAAACATGGGAACTTTAAAACTCCTTAGCGCAAAATAAGCAGCCCTTGGAGACCAAACTTGATTAAAGATATCCTTGAAATCAGGTTGTATAATAAGTTTCTACGGTTATTTCACAGAGTACCAAGTAGTTACATATTTGTCTCAGAATAGTCACCAACATAAGCCATATCCTAGGCCATAAAAATAGTTCTAAGTAGTTTTGCAAACTAGAAATCAGATAGTGCATGCTATTACCACACAACAGACTTAACTAGAAACCAGCATTAGAAAGGTAAAGAGAAAAATCCCAAATGTAGGAGATCAAAGAACATATTTCTAATTAACACCTGGGCCAAAAGAATAAAGCTCAGATCATAAGAAGTATATTTTCTAAGTACTCCCTACAAAACTCATACTTCTAAGAAACAGAGTAGACAAGTGGTTGTCTGGAATTAGTAGAGGTGTCTGCACTGTGGAAGAAATAGAAGAAAGTCAAAGAGAGCACACTCAGTTATAAAATGAGTAGTGGAGAACTCATTTACAGAGTGGTGACTGAGGTTGAAGGCATCGTAGTATATGCCTTGAAAGAAGCTCTTGAATATCCAACAATGCTTAGACACAAAAGGAAACTATAGGTAGTGCTGGATATGTAATTAGCTCTGTATAAATAATCATCTCACAATATACATACTTTAAAACATTATTGTGTACAACGCAAATACATGCAATACTTTTAGGTTGTATATCAGTAAATCTGTAAAATATTTTGCTAATCCAAAATTGTGGGAGGCAATGAATTCAGTATTTAGGGAGAAATAATATTTAGGGTTATGGTAAGAACAAGGAAATATTGAAGACCAATAACAAGTTTCAACTTAGGAAACAAGACAAAGAAAAACATGCTAAAGGAAACAATAAATGTCATGCAGATATACCTTCCTGAATGGAAGAAGACTTACACAAGCCACACACTTGACGAGGAGTTAAATGTAAGACACACCCAAAACTCTGTAGACAAAATATGACCCTACGACTAAAGAGGCCCTTCTAAAAGGGAGAAAATGTTTACTAACAATCAGATACATGCTTGTCAAAGCCATAATCAGCTCACCCTCATCCCTGTAAAACGGCCACAATCAAAACCTCAAAGAAATCAGTGGCTAACAATGACATCCGAAAAAACTTAATACTTGTTCACCTTTTCAGTCTTACAAATTATTTGAGCCATTAGGAAAAGCAGCATGGATAGACTTTGAAAAATTAAAAACGTAATTGCGATGTGATCCAGGGATCCCACTAGGAGGCAAATATAAAAAAGAGTTACCTGACCATGGCAATAAGACATATACATTCTTGTGTGCATGCAACACTAATCTAAACACTGGAGAGACAGAAACAACGGACAGTATGTTGGCAGATGATTGGTTAAGAAGATGTGGCTTACCGTTCAGCCATAAGAGAACAAAGCATTGTCCTTTGAAACAGCATGGATATTATGTTAGTGAAACAAGTAGGCGCAATAATGAATAAACACATCACTGTACCCATAGGAAGAATCTAATAATAATAAACGAATGATCATAGAGATAGAAAGAGACACGGTGATTATCAGAGACTCAGGAGAGAGACAAGGGTTTGAGGGAAGAGAAAAGGTTGATCAGTTTGTTCTATGTTGTTGAAAGAGAGAAAAAGAATGATATTGTCAATCACCAGGAGGTGTCTACACAGAACAATACAGTACTGCATGATATAAGATTCTCTACTAAAATCATTTTGAATTGTAACAAAGAACTGACAAATGATTGAGAAGATAAATATATTTAACATGATTTAAATGTGTTTTATCTGCATGTATTGAAATATCATGTGGTAACCTAAAAGTATGCAAATTTTTGTGTTTCTTATATGCCAGGTAAATTTTTTTTTTTTCAAGACAGGATTTCTCTGTTGTAACTCTGGCTGTCCTGGAACTCACTGTGTAGACCAGGCTGGCCTCGATCTTACAAAGATCGACCTGCCTCTGCCTCCAGCGTTCTGGGATTAAATGCATGTGCCACCACCACCCGGTGTCAGGTAAATTTTTAAAAATGCAAACAATACCCAAACTAAAACTAAAGAAATCAAAAGAAAACTGAACAAAATGAAGAAATCAGTGACATTCTTTAAAAAACAAATAGTTCAGTAATCAACAAACTTCCTCTTCAGAAAGATTCATAAAATCAATAAGCTTCTAGCTAGATGATGAACATGACAGACAGACATATAGATTGCTGATATCAAAAATGAAAGGGTATGCCAATATCCATTCAATTGACATTAAAATCAAGTGATATTACAAATGAATCTAGGCCAACAAGTCATACATAATTAGATAATATGAACCATTTAAATATAATCTACAAAAATTTGCATGAGAAGATATAAACTGAATAAACCTATATTTATTACATAAGTCAATTAAAATATAAATATATAAACAGAAAGTACCCTAAGAATGTGTGAACAAAGAATATTGTAAGTTTTTTTTTATTTTGTGATTATGAACATAAAGGTTGTCAACAAAATATAAGCAAATTTACTCTAATAATGCATAATTATTTACAGCTGTGCGTTATGATTATTTATCTCAAGTATGTAGGCCAATTAAACATTTGAATGTCAATTATGTAACCAATTATCAACAGAGTGGAGAATTTAAAAAGGTCAAAAATCTGGTCAATAGATACACAAAAGCAATGAGATAGAGGAAATAAAACTGTCTTTGTCCATAGCTGGTGTGATCATGTATATAGAAAACCTGAAAAGACACACACACACACACACACACACACACACACACATACACACTTAGAATTTATAAACAACTTTAGCAATTCAGTAGAATGAAAAATTCATATTCAAAAATTAATTTCTTTCCTGTGTAACAACAGTAAATAAATGGAGTTAGAATTTAAAATACAGTATCGTTTTGGTTTATACCTTAAAATAAAATAGTTAGAAATCTATCAAGATAGCCTGGTGCCTGTAGGTGCCAGCCTGTAGATGTCTAAAAATAGAGTTACAGATTGTTGTGAGTCATTGTTATGGGTTCAAAGAATTAAACTTCGGTTCTCTGAAAGAGCAGTAGTGTTCTTAAACACAGACATTTATTTCTTCAGCTCCCAAATGTGTTTAGTAATTTTTTTTCCTGAGGGGAAAATTCAAAACTTTGTCAAAGTTATCAAGTAATAAATATAGCCCATGGCTCAAATTGTTGGTTTGTGATCTTACTCTTCTGCAAAAGAGAAAGGAAATGCATTCAGTGTGAACCATCTGATTGGGATCTGTCCTTGGGTAATGATATACGGCACGAGACTCTTGGATAGTGCTGGACCATGGCAGGCCGCTGCAGCTTCCAACAGCTGCATTATCTGATCTACAGTGATCATAAGATGTGATGTTCTTAGATAGATAGGATATACACATTAAACTTATTTTTAACTTGTATTAGCATTATGAGGATTCAAGTCAAGAACACTGTAATGGCGAGAGAGCCTATGTTCATGGATATTTGCAATCATTCTTGTCAAGATGTTAGTTCTGCCCAGTTAGATCTGTATACCCAACACAGTTTCCACCAAACTTTCTGCAAGTTCACAGGTTCGTTATTGTTCAGAATATTCAGAATAAGTGACCTTTGAGTGCAGAACCCTAAATGGAACATCTCTATCATTGCCTCCAAAGCTCATGGAAAAATCTCAGAAGAGGGGGTAGAGGAAATTTAAGAAAGGTAGGAAGAGATTTAGTGTTGTGAAATGCTGCTGCAGGACATGGCAAAGCCATCACACTTTTGAACTATTTCAGCTATAATTACCTCCACAAGCCCTGCACTGGATTGGGATCCCCAACATCCCATCACGAATGTGAGAGAAGCTTACAGGCTCAAGACCTTCCCGAGACAATATTGTCAGTTTATAATTTCTGAGTAAGAGAGGAATTTTCCCAGTGTTCTTGCCACTAGAAATTGTCTATAATGTGGTAAATATTCAACCTCCACATTCATATAAACAACTATTATGAAATTCATGAAATGCAGGAATGTATCAGGGGGATTATTTGAGAAGAGGAAGAGATTCGTTGAAAAAGAGACAAGAAAAGAGAACAGGGAGTCAAAAAACATTATACACACGCATAAATTGTTCAAAACTAAATAATTCAACAAAAATTAAATTAAAAATGCAAAATTCTTTCTGGATTTTGCTGGTTCCAAAGTTCATATGGAGAGAGCAAGTACTCAGAATGACCAACTCACAGTAATGGAAAAGCAATACCGGCTGACTGACACTGTCTGAATTCATAACTTGTCATAAAACTCCAGCAATCAAGATAGTGCACCACAGGGGTACCTAATGGATGTATGGAATGAGATAGAGAGCACAGAAATAGTCACAGACTTGGACAAATGGCCTTGACAAAGGAACAGAGAAAATGTGATCGAGGGGGTCTTTCCAATGACCAGTGCTAGAACAACTGGACATGTAAGCATCAAAAGGTAATAATTATAAAACGAATCCAGGCATTATTCTTCTGACAAGAATCACCTCAAAAAAGATCACACATTTAAACTAAACTCCAAACCCTTGAAAGGAAAGTTGAGTTGAGCGTGGTGGTGAGTTTTCTTGAAATATGATCTCAGCAATGATACAAAAAAAGAAACAATTGACAGTTTGGTAAATTCAAAAGAACGAGAAGACAAATCGTAGGCTGGATGTGAGTAGTTAGTAAACATATCTGCTAAGGGACAATTGTTTGATACACACAGAAAGCTCTCAAATTTCTACAATAATCAAGAAAAACAAACCTAATTAAAATATGTCAGGGATAAGCTCAGTTGTTGATCCCAAAGAAGATACACAGGCAGCCAGTGAACATTTACAAATATGTTCCACAGCATAGGCCATTACAGAACTGCAAGTTAAAATTAAAAATGGATACCATTTTTCACCTATTAGAAGGGCCTATACCTAAACGATGTTATTTCTAAATGTCGGGGAGAATATGAAACAACAGGCATTCTCTTCTATTTTTTTTGGCAGAAATGCAAAACTGCACAGTCATAATGGAAGACATTGGACGTTTGGGTTAGGGTTCGGGTTAGGGTTTGGTAGATTCTTATATAATCAAATATAATCTTTCTTTACGATCTAAGAGTCATTTTTTTTAAAACATAAATACACATGAAAGGAAAACATATGCTTTTGTAAAGAGCTGTGCTCAGATGTTTATAACAGCTTTATTTATAATTGTCATGATTTGATTGAAACAGTAGAAAGAAATGAATTATCAAACCACGAACAGATAAAGAGGACTCTGAAATGCCCTTTGAAATAAAAGAATCTAATTCGATAAACACACAAACTGTGGTGCTTCAGCTTGAGGAATGGTCAACGTCTCCTGGCAGGGGAGTGCAGGATAAACAGCTAGAGTACTGAACGTGTCTGCGATAGTGAAATGTTTACCTGTGTACTATAGTGGTTACATTCATTATAGATTTATCCAAACCCATAGGAAGTACAAGACTCGGCCCAAAGCCTGCTACGTACTTCAGGACATAGTGTTAAGTGATACGACAGCAGTAGCTTAATTGTGATAAATGTGTCATTGTGGTGTGGGGCATCAATACTGAGAGGGATTGTGCAGGTGAGGGGCATGTGGCATGCAGGAACTCCCTATGCTTTCTGCTCACTTTTACTGTGAACCTAAAACTGCTCTAAAATTAAGTTAGTAAATGACACAGGATCACTGGTGCTCTTTTTTGTCTGTGAACACCAAACCCAGCCACAAAACCTTTGAATGACAACCTGTCCTGCCTGCTAAATATTCTAAGGAAACAGCAGAACACAACTTGTGGAAGTAGCCAACTAATGTCTGATTTCACTTAAGGCCTACTCCATCAGATGAAACCCATGCCTGACACTGCTTGGGTAACCAAGACTTGGAGACTAGACAGGTCACAGACCCAGGGCAAAACCTTACACTTCTGGTCTCAAAAAAAAAAAAGTATCAAAAAGTGACTCCTAGTGATATTCTGCTATATTCATAGATCAGTGCCTTATCCAGTCACCATCAGAGAGGCTTCCTCCAGCAGCTGATGGGAACAGATGCTGAGACCAGCAACCAGACATTATGTGGACGGAGTATAAAGTAGAGGTCTCATCGAATCCCTCCCCTCAAAACTCAGGGAATCCCTCAAAAGATGAAGTGGAAAGATTGTAAGTGCCAGAAGGGATCAGGGACACCAGGATTACAAGGTTCTCTGAAATAACTGAGCGAGGCACATTTGAGCTCAGAGAGACTGAAGCAGCAAGCACAGGGTCTATATGGGTCTGTAGGTCTTCTGTGTATATATTATTGTTGTTGTAAGCTTACTATGGCGTGGTGACTCACCAAGGAAGCACACAGGAGACATATTCATAAGTGCAAACTCTACCAGACCTCAGCAGAGGGAACCACCGTCATGGCCAATGCCGTACTTGACAGTGGATCCCTGAGTGTCTGAGCTCAGATGTATATTTTATTCTTTCAGAACTCCTCGGGTATTTTATTGATAGTGCATGCAGATCATCAGCAATTAAACAACCCCCACATGAATCCAACACCTGCAGAATTAAGACAACACGAAATGCCAAGGCCTAGACATCCCTTTTTTCCAATAGTGCACAAAAACAATTATTTTAAACGCAACTAAAATAAACTTCCACAGCATATTATAGATTAGTGTTTTTATGGAACTCTTGACTCTGACTGTAAGAACAAGTGGGTCACTGTATCTTGTGCCTGCTCTTGAGACTCTTTTCCTCCTGTTGTATTTCCTTCTGTAACTTTGATATGATACTTTTCATTTCTTTCTATTATATTTTGTTTTGTCACGTTCGGTTGTTATCTCTTAGAAGCCTGGTCTTTTCTAATGAAAGACGGAAAGGGAATGGATCCAGAGAGGAGGCAAGTAGGGAGGACTAGTAGAGTGGACAGAGAGGAAACTACAATAATGATATATTGCATAAGAAAAAAAATCTATTTTCAATTAAAAAAAATGAAAAAAAAAAGAAACACAAATGAATGGTAAACACAGACAGAGTCTTCAGGTACAGCTTCTCACACCTCTGTCTGACCTCAAACTCTAATAAAAAATGATACTTTAATGAGGCGTAGATAACCAGTCACTCCCAAAACTCTTCAAATTAACACTTACCTCCAGTTATAGGACTCCAAGACAATTGATTCCCAAAAGCAGCACAGTGAAAACTGTCAATATGAGTTCAACAGGCTCTAACACGTGTGTCCCAAATTGATAGATTTAGTCAGTGTATTTTTCCAGGCAGCTAATTTCCCCCTTTGAAGTGCTCACAAAAGGTCAGAAGCAGTATAAGCATCAAAGCTTTATGAATTAAACAGTTTCCTCCTGAAAGAGGACAGCGGCTTGCCTGAAGACACACTATTGTGAGCCAGTCTGGCTAACCTTCAACTAGGATGCATTCCACACTGGGGAGATCAATACTGCACACTATCTCAGAGCTGACCCAAGACACTGGGCAGAACTGACTCTTTATAAATAAAATGCTCACCTTCGTAATTCAGGAAAACTGGCAATTCCAACTGTTTCCCTTCTGCTTACTGGTGATTATATAAGAAGACATGGGGGAGGGGAGAGAAAAGTGTGCAGTAATATGGACCTCAGACTACTTTCCTAAGAACTAAACACATCCATTGTAAATATATATATATATATATATATATATATATATATATATATATATATATATACTAACAATTGAAAAAGAAACCATGAATTTGAGAGGGAATTGGGGAGGGATCGACGTGAGAATGTAAGAGAGGATGGAGGGAGAAAAGGGAGGTGTTTAAACAATGTAATTATATTTTAATTGAAAAATAAAATAAAAGACATTGACTGAATGTTCTTTTTTACTTAGTTGTATGGAGAGGGGAGATGAGTATAGATTCCCATCCCTGTCTAAGGGTATTATTGGCAATTGATAGCTTCTGGGAAAGGTAAAATTGGTTTTGTTTAAGACTATGAACCTGGTAGATAGACCACGCTCCCAGTGGATAGATACATCCTTAGGAATGTGACATAACAAATAATTCAATCAAAGATGGGGTACAGATTCAAACAAAGAATTCTCAAAAGAGGAATCTCAAATGCCTGAGAAACTCTTAAAGGAATGTTTAACATCCTTAGCCATCAGGGAAAACAAATCAAAACTACTCTGGGATTCCATCTTAGACCTATCGGAATGGCTAAGATCAGTAAAGCAAGTGACAGCACATGCTGGTGAGGATGTGGAGCAAGAGGAACACGCCTTCATTGCTGGTAGGAGTGCAAACATGTTTAGCCATTATGGAAACTGGAAACTTGACCTACCTCAACACCCAGCCATTCCACTCCCGGTCATATACCCAAAGGAGGTTCCATCCTACCAGAAAGACACTTGCTCAACTATGTTCATAGCAGCTTTATTCATAATAGCCAGAAATTGGAAACAGTCTAGATGCCCCTCTACTTAAGAATGGATATAGAAATTGTGGTACATTCACACGATGGAGTGTTTCTCAGTTATTAAAAAAATGACTACATGAATTTTCAGGCAAATGGATGGAACTAGGAAAAATCATTCTGAGTGAGGTAACTCAGTCCCAGAAAGACAGACTCGGCAAGTGCTCATTTAAATGTGGTTATCAACTGTAAAGCAAAGGAAAAAAGCATGCAATCTGCAGACCCAGAGAGACTAAGCAACAGTGAGGACCTCAGTGGGGACACAGGGATCTCCCTGGTAAAAGGGGAATTGAACAGGCAGTGCAGTTGGGCTGGGAGGAAAGGAATGGGAAGAGAGGAGACCAGGTATGGGGAGAGGGATGGACGGAGAATATATAGAGAGACAACCGGAATTGGAGGACATTAGGGAGTTCAATCTGGAGACTGAGGGCAGTGGAAACTCACTAGAGAACTTGATGGAGACTGTAGCAAGGGCCTCTAGCAATGGGAGATGGGGAGCCTGAAAAGACATCTCTTATAGCCAGCAAGGTTCCCAGTGGAGGGACCACCCCAGCCACCAAAACTTCGACCTATAACCCATCCTCCCTATAGGACCTACTGGGACAATGGAAGGGCAGGACCCCATGCCAAATGGAAGAATCCATGACTGATTCTACAGGGTAGGCCAGAAACTAGACTAGATAGCCAGAAGATGTTTCTAAGGATATCCTGTTCTACTGATAGATCAGTATCTAGCCTGGTCTCCATCAGTAAGGCTTCTGCCAGCAGCTGATGAGAATAGATGCAGAGGCCCAGAGCCAAACATTGTGCAGAGCTCTGGAAAACTCTCAGAGGAGGGGGAGGAGGGATTTCTGGGACTGGAGGAGACAGCAACATCAGGAAGACAAGCCTAGCAGAGTCCATGGACCTGCATGCTTGGAGTCCCTCAGCCTGAAACAGAAGACAGGGAACCTGAAGGGTCTCCTAGATATGTCATGTGGTTGTCTGGCTTGGTGTTTCTGCAGAGAGCCTGTAGGCTAGAGTGTATGTGGGGTTTTGGAACCCATTTCCTCCGGGTGGATTGCCTAGCCTACCCTTGATGTAGGGACTAATGTCTGGCCTTGTCCCATCTTGTTGTGCCTTGTCTGAACAGTAACCCTGGGAGGACTGCTCTCTTCTATGGGGAGAAGATGGCATGCGGGGGTGGGGGTGGGTGGGGAGAGTGGGTGGGAGTGGGGAGGGTATAAAATAGGAGGAGAAAGAAGTATGGGGAGGTGTGAGAGAGTGTAGGAGGGGAGTTAATATGTATTATATGAGACAAGAAAAATAATTTTAAAAAAAGAAGATACGAACAGCACAAATTGAAGGAATTGGGATAGGGGAGCGAATATAATACAAATTGAAGGACTAGAGAGATGGCTTAGGAGTTAAGGGAACTGGTTAATCTTCCAGGCAACTCAGTTTTGATTCCTAGAACCCACATTGACACATAGCTATCTGTAGCTCCAGTTCCTGGGGATCTAACATCCTCCACTGGCTTCCAGAGGTACCAGTCATGCAAGTGATACAAATACAAACATAAACACACACACACACACACACACACACACACACACACACACACACACACTCTACAGAACTCCACCCCTTTCTCCTGAGGTTAGTAAGTTACACTGGAAAATTAGTAACAAATCATGAATTATACTCGCTAGGTTACTACTAGCAAAATTCTAGCTTTCAAAGATTATTTTAGCTTTTAATTGAAGAGTATAATCTCATCCTCGATATCACATTACATTGATGCATGATCCAGATCCGTTTCTGTCTTCTCTGGGCTGTGAACTTCTTAGACACTTTTTTAGTTTGGGTGACAGTAACACCTTTGAGTTACTTTTGAGCTTATCGAGGATTTTGTAGAAGAACCCTCATAAGTTATTTTTTTAATGACTACAGAGGCATGCCGTATTGTTTTTTGTCAACTTGACACAAAGTAAAACCATCCGAGAGGAGAGAACCTCAATTAAGAAAATGCCTCAATCAGATAGGGCTGTAGGCAAGCCTGTAGGGCATTTTCTTAATTAGTAGTTGATGGGGAAGGGCCCCGCCCATTGTGCCATCCCCGAGCACGTGGTCCTGAGTTTATAAGAAACAGATGGGGCAAGCCAGTAAACGACACCCTCCATGGCCTCTCCATCAGCTCATGCCTTCAGGTTCCAGCCCTGCTTGAGTTCCTGTCTTGATTTCCTACAACGATGACTATGACACGGAAGGGTAAGTCAGAACCCTTTTCTCCCTAAATCGCTTTGGTCATGGTGATTCATCAAAGCAATAGTAACCTAAATAAGACTCGTGGTAAAGCAACTCTGAACCATATCGTACCAAGCATGGCCATGAATATGACTTCTGACTGGATTCTGGCCTTACTCCACAGGGCTGAAGTTTCCCAATTAAGTACTAAATTTATTTTTGTTTGTTCACATAATTTTCTCTTCGGAGGAGTTACTATGTACAACTTACTGTTGGAGGGTGGAAGGCTACACTTCAATTGCTTAAGGACAAATAACTGCAGAGATTGTTGGATATTCCTTATGCAGGGTCTCCCTTGTTATTTACTTAAACAAGCCAATGGCCATGGCTTCCCTTGTCTTTCCTCTGACTTCCCTGCAGCTGGCAGCTGTTGCTCTTACTCTGTAGTTTGCAAGAGTTCTTGTATGGCAGTACCCCTATGGTGTTGTTCAGCAAGGAAGATGAGGTATTTTCATAGGTGCGGATCTTGCCAGACCTCAGCAGAGGGAACTACCATCATGGTAAGCATCATACTGGACAATGGAACCCCGAGCGTCTCATCCCAAAGGTTTTTATTGACACAGAATCTCCTCAGTTGTTCTTTTGCTAACACGTGCAGATCATGAGGAATCAAACATCTTCTACATAAAGCCAACACCCGCAGACAATACAAAATGCCAAGGCCTAGGCAGCCCATCTCCCAACAGTGCACAAAACAACCATTTTAAACATAACTGGAAATAAAATTCTGCAACCTTCTTGCCTAGTTTTATTGATCACAATAGTTGCTCTGTAGGTCTCAGAGAAGAATGTGGGAGACAAACGCCTTCATTTCATTATTCTTTATTATTTTCTTGATTAGTAACATTTTTAATGGAAGAAATTTCTTAAACATAAAAATATGTAAGTAACTATTCTAGATGATTTTATGGCAGCAGTGAACCCTAGACTCACGTTGATAGGTGGGTAGGTGTGGGGAAAATATATGAAACAGAAAGGTATTTCTTGTTTATAAAGTGAGACAGACAGATAGGAACAGTTGGGAATGCCCATTACAAGGCTGGATTAACCCTGTAGAAGGCACAGATACTGGTGAGTTTTAGCTCGTGCAACAGCTAGGGTTAAGCATAGTCTTGAATACTATATGACTACATCTCACCAGGATGATTCGCACCTGCATAATCCCAGAGACCACTTTAAATAATATCCTTCCCTTAGATGTATTTCACAGGGGAGATGAAGAGGTCTATTATAAAGACGGTAATTATTAATGTGTGTTTCCTTAAACATTTGAAATGTTTCTCTGAGCAGAATACAAAATTTCTTTCGAAATAATTAGCTCACAATTGACATAGTATCATATGTTTATTTTCTCTGTGGAAAATATATCTGGGATG